>OX578142.1:118164353-118891853 GCA_951213105.1 Amaurobius ferox | reverse complement strand
CACACACCTAGCGCAATGCTGCCACAGTATAAAATTTACCAATATAATATCCAAACAAGAACCAATAATATCCAGTAAAGAATGCAAAAAAAAAATGAAAAGTACCAAAATTTGGCTTGGGGGGGGGGGAGTTGTGACCCCCATTCTCCTGTTTAGCATCACTCCAAGGCAAAACTCCCGGAAGCCCATACTTATCAATGAATGGCCCGTATACCAACAACATACAACCTATTGAAACATAAAAATACAAAAACCACTGGGAAGACAGAAGTAAACGATTAGCACCTCTATGCCCCATTCTTAAACTGAAGTATACAGAAAGGTTATACAAAAACAAGTTTCACTCTCTAACACCACTTTCTACAAGTCACACTTACTATAATACTATTTACCACCGTGTAAAACTAAATTCCCCCCAAAAGACTCCATATTCCCATATTCATATAAAAATTACCTTTACTTCTGCAGGTGAAACATAGCAAGACCTACTAATACACCTTTGCCCTCGACAAATGCTTCAACTCGAGTCTTTAAATAATATATATGTTGTCATCATTCGCTTAGAAACAATCCCTCACAGACAGTTGCAGTTAAATTGTAGAATCCTGCTGTAATTTTGATCAGGAATCCCCTTGGATATCCCTGTTTAATAGCCTCTTTTAAATATTCCCTATGACTAAAACCCTAATCACTATCATTAGTATCCATAGGTCTAGTCCTTAATAATTGATTGATTATAATATTCATAAAAACATTTTTATGTAAGCTAGTAGACCATGGAGTAATAAAATTAATTTCAAATTAAAAATTTTTTCTTTTATCATACATCATAAAAAAAATTTAATTTTATTTATGTATGCAAGTATCTAAATAATTCAAACTATTTTTACTAATGAAAGGTTCAAACTATTATTACTAATGTAATGTTTCCATTAATTTTAAAGATCTAGGATAGAAACTGAAATGCATAGCATACTCTAAACTGTCACAACTCAAATTAACATCGTCCAATAGTTCCAATATATTCAATAGGTTGTATGTTGTTGGTATAAGGGCAAGTATCGGCAATTGACAAGTATCTTCTTCTTCTTCGACCCAAACCATTCGCCTTGCCAACAAAGAGCTTAAAGGGAATAGCTGCACGGCTGGGAAAGTGAAAATTAACACAGGACAGCAAACCACATAACTCCACCACCACAACACCAATGGATAAACTCCATATAACCGACAAGCCCTCCAACAATTTTTTTTTTTTTAAGGAAACCGGCCATGCTGGTTACAAGGCAACATTTACAAGTACGTTCGCCTAATTTGGCGGGAAAAGTTTTCACGGACGAGCAAAGTTGACAGGTACATCCGCAACAATTGCGGGAAATATTTATTAATTGAGTGGAAGAAAATGCTGATGTAAATGTCCTATAATTTGAAAAAAAAACATATACAGGTTCACTCTCTTGCAAAACAGCAAATTTTAATAATAACATTTTTATATATTAGACATTTGCGAAAAACAATTATCATACCAAGGGTTAAAATATAAAAGATATTTGCAAATTTTTACATATTTATATACATACAATACGAACACTTAAATTTCAACTCCCCGAATTACATACAATGCAACATAACTGTATTTACAGTATTTACAATTTTTCCTTTAGGTGGGCAAAATACACAAAATGACTTGTTATTCTAATATCATTAATTTGTATCTGGTAAGATGTATCCAAGAGACCTATAACTAGGTTTTATTATATTTAATAACCAAGAAAGTAGCTATAGCAAAAGGGCTTATTAAAAACATTTTATAACTAGGAGGTATTATGTGTAACCGAATAGTACTATAACTGAAGACAAAGCACCTTTAGATCAGAACAAGCCGAAGGTCGCAAAGATAAATCAAGTGCAGTTGCCACACACTCCTGCAGCGACCAGGACGCAGGCCTCTATGTATCTGGTGGACGAGGAACTAGCCACGACCCTATTAAACCACAAAGTCCGTCCTTGTGCCAAAGGTTTAGTAAGGTGCCACCTGAGGGACAGCGGGCAATCGAACACATAGTGGACCGCATCCCCCACTGCCCCACAGGAACACAAGGAAGAGAGTTTTATTTTGAACCTGTGTAGATAAGCTGGGAAAGGACCATGTCCAGTAAAGAAAAATATAAGGGATCTGTTAATGATGTGGCGGGACAAGTCAAAAGACGGACAAAAGGAACGGGGCCGCGGCCACCGTCCCACGAGCCACTGAGCGACCGCCATCTCCCAATCACCTCCGTCCTAACAAAGCCGGACAGAAGCGAATAGGGGGCAGGGATGTCCAGCGGCTCGCCGGACCTAGCCGCTAACTTCGCGTTACTGTCTGCCTCCTCGTCACCAGTAATGCTTCACCCCTTGAAGTAATGCTTCACCCCTTCACCAGTAATGCTTCACCCCTACAGTTACCAGTAATGCTTCACCCCTTGAAGAAAAACACAGTCCCGACAAAGCTGCAAATCCTTTTTAACATCGGCCAGAAGCCGGGAACGATTTTTGACCGAGCACAGCGCAGCAATTGCCAAGTATCGGCAATTGACAAGTGTCGGCTTCCGGGAGTGCTGCCATGGCGTGAAGCATGCTAAAACGGAGAATGGTGTCACAACCACCCTCCGGCCAACTTTTGATACTTTTCATTTTTTTGCATACTTTACTGGATGTTATTGGTTCTTCTTTGGATATTATATTATACATATATATATATATATATATATAAAATAAAAATAATAATCTTTCCAAAATAATATTCCCCATTTTTTAGAGCATGAGATAAAAACCCTTCGTTAGCAGTGTCACTGGAGTAAATCATGGTCACCGAGTTTCCGGGGTAATTCCTGGTAACATTTTTTTTTGTATTAAAGAAACGCTTCATTAAACTGTGAAACATAATAAAAATACTCACTCCTAAACCTTTACATTGCAATGTATGATTTGAATATTTATTAAGTTGGAATATACACTCTTTTGCAAATAAAACGAAGTACCCCTAAAAAATAATTCGATCATCTCGAAATTTCGCATGCAAATTCCTTTATACCAAGTACGCAAATGATTAAATTATCAAGGCCAATGAGTGTTAACTTCGGTCATAGCGCTTTTCTACTGTGCAAGTAGCAGCCTATAAAACAGGTTAAAAATTTGGTCGGTTTATTTTTGCTCATTATCGGCGTTTCAGTTCCGTGGAGACACAACCAATAATGCCGTTACAACGTTGCCGAAGATCTTATAAGCAACTCGGCGAGTTTGAACGTGGTCGTGTAATCGGGATGCATGAAGCTGGCTGGTCATACTGAGCAATAGGCGCCACCTGCATCGAACGGACACTGCTGTGAAAAGATGCTGCCAGCAATGGTTGCTGCAAGAAACTCATCGGAGGAATGAAAGCTCTGAGAGGCCAAGATGCACGAATACGAGGCAAGATCGGATGATTCTGCGACAGGCCCGAATAAGCCCAACGGCATCGTTGTCCGCCATCCAACGTGATACAGCCTCCTCCATACCATCCGTGATACCTTCCACCATCTCACTGCGGTTGCCTGAAGTGGGGTTACTCTCAGGGTGGCCTTTAAGACGTATGCCACCCCACAACATCGACAGAGTCGTTGGGAATGGTGTCGTAGCCGAGCATCATGGCTGCCAGCCGACTGGCATCGCATAGTGTTCAGCGATGAATCACTCTTCAGTCTTTCAGCAGATGACCACCGGCTACGTGTGTGGAGGCGACAGGGCCAGCTGTCCCAATCAGCCCTTGTTTTACACAGGCAGTCAGCCATTACCCCTGGTGTGATGGTGTAGGGTGCTATCTCGTACGACAACAGGTCGCCCCTAGTCATCCTGTGTACAACTCTTTACCAGTTCAGCGATATGTTGATGAAATCCTGCAGCCGTTTGAGTTATCCTTCATGGCACGTCATTTTGGGACTATTTTCCAACAAGATAATGCCATGCCACATACAGCTCGCATATCTGTGGAGTGTCCCCTTGCTGTTCATACTGTTCCTTGGCCAAGTTTACCAGACCTTTCGCCAATCCAGCATATATGGATCATGCTATGCCGCCAGATTAGGTCATCCCGAAATGTAGCAGATCTGGAACAACAATTGAGGAATGCTTGTAGAATGTATCGCAGGAGGACATTAGGAAACTTTATTACTCCTTACCTAGACGTATACAAGCATGCATTGTCTCCAAGGGGGTTTCACCAATTACTGATTTGAAAATTCAATGTGCAATTGCTAACCATTGATGGGTCCTTCGGCCTTGATTTTGTAATCATTTCATAACCTGCGTATGAGCTATACGCATATTTAATTTCAATAAAAACAGTCACTTTCTTCATGGTGCTTGGTTTTTTGGTTTTGCAAAAGAGTGTATTATGAAAAACATTTTTTTTTTAAACTTACTAATTAAATTTCTGAAAACAACATTAGCCTTAAATTTTACACATTTTGCAAAGATATTCGTCACTCATAAAGTTTTAATTATTCTTCTACTTTTACTTTTGTTTCAACTATGAACTACCACAGCTACTAAAAGTGAAAAGTGAGTATAAGATTTTCTTCTACTACATTGAAACTCTTTACAGGAGTATACTAAACTGTACCCCATATATGTGGAGTAATGTTTTGTCATTGGGGTAATTTCTACTCATTGTTGCTTTACAGTATTTATGCTTGACATTTTATCTATTATAACCTTGCAACCTTAAAACTGTCGTCTTATTACTTTAGTAACCATACCTGCAAAGTTTATTTCTTAAATGTAATCCTTATTTTTTGTTTATGTTTTGATTAGATGTTTACAGTGCCTAAATTTAGTTAATCATTCCTCTTTTCTCATAAATTTAGCCTATTGTTTTAGCCCACAGTTATGCTGTACTCTATGATAAAGATCCGATTTACAAAGTACAAGGCGGTAAAGTTTGAGAAAAAATTCTTGAAAGAGGAGCTGGAAATGTCCTTTGGCCTAAGCTAGATATAATATAAAACATAAATATTCAGTATAATTTCTTTATGGACCCAGTAGATTTGCAAGGTGTTGATCCATTTACAGTGGATATATTAAGAAATTGCTTATAAATGTTACAAAAAATTCTTTGGATAGTTTGTTTCGTAGAGTGTGAAAATTAAATTTTATGCATATCAAATAAATGAGTATTTGCACCCAAAATATAATCTGTTAAAATTGTCCCCTAATTATGGGATGAAAAACCTTTCTTAATTTAGTCTAATTTCTTTTAACCCTTTGCTACAAAAAATAAATCAGTATTTCATCTATCTGCATCGAAAAGGTTGCTAATCGATAATTTCTCCGGAAGTGGCCAGTAATTAGCCCAATCCTGGGGCAATTCCTAGTCAGTTGAAAATTATAATTATTCCAATTATAATTCACATTTATATTGAAGTACACATTTTATTATATGGACATTAACCGGTGCTTACTCCCTGACAAAATTGAAAACATTAATTTCAACAGTTGTTATATTCATTGGATGCTGTTAATTTTTAGCCGAGAATAATCCCGGATGGCACTAACTGCTTAAAATGTTCCGGAAGCAGCAGTCTCACGAAAAAGCGTTGCAGAGATATGTACTTTTCCAGATTTGGTAACATTTCTGAAGTGGGCTACATACTACGAGAATTGGTGAAAGCATCATTCATTCATATATATATATATATATATATATATATATATATATATATATATGTAATTTTTCAAGGAAATAAATTATACTTACAAGTCTCAGGAGTTCCACAGGGTGGCTGCAGTAGCAGTATGCTAGCTAATTTATACCTTTATCATTATGAAAAGTCATTTACTTCAATAGATTATACTTTTTACAGATATGTTGATGATCTGATTTGCTTAGTACATACAGAAAATTATCTCATAGATATAGATTACTATCCAGACAATTTGGAATTAATTCCTAATGAAGCTACTATTAGTAAAAATGTTAATTTTTTGGATTTAAATCTTTTTATTGATCCTTCTAATAGAATTGTTACAAATTTATATGATAAAAAAGACTTTTATAATTTTAATATTAATAAAATCTTACCTTTTAATTCCTGTAACTCGATTCAATTGTTTAGAAATATTATACTCAATCAGCTTTTTAGAATTTATAGATTATCTGATAAAAAATTTCATGCTATGCATATCAATAATCTCAAAATTACTAGTAATTTATATAAATATCCCTCTTATTTAGTAAATAGTATTGTTAAAAAATTTAAAATAGCTGGATTTTTATAATTCTTTTCATAGTATCATATAATTCTTTTCATAGTATCATATAATTCTATTCATAGTATCTTATATTAGCCAGACATCTCCATTCTCTTGTGTGTTTTTTTTTTTTTTTTTTTTTTTTTTTTCATTCACTCACTTCCCACTTCAGCATTACTATTATTTGCGCCTATTTTTAGTAGCTCTTTTTGTATATTAATACTTTTTCTTAACATTTCGCTTCACAGTTTTTCAATTCTTATGAATGGCAACAGTAAATGGTTTTTTATTTTTTTCTTTACGAATGGCAACACTGGTCTCTTCTATCAGTGTACCCTGTATTGACTCGATTGTACATACGCTGTGCTTTTTCCAGGTATTCATTTTTTCTTTTTTATTCCTTCTTTATGTATGTCGTCCAAGTAGAAATAGTTTATAGATTTAATCTATCTATTTCTTCAGAAACATACATTTTTGTGTTTGCTTCTACAAAAAACTTGGACATGATTAGATTTTTGTAGAGGTTAACAATTCATGATTTAGGCTTAGAGCCTCGTCCACGTGTAATGCGTTTGTGCTTGATTTCCTTTGTTATACTTATTTCGATTCCATACCTTTATATTTTTCATTGACTTGTTGATTCGATATTTATTTTATTTATTTTTTTCCCATTTGCTTGAGGATTAGTTGATTTTTACTTTTGTTTTGTAAGCCTGTTAGATAGTTGAATTTAGCTTAAGTTTTTCCTTTTTTTTGTTTCCATACCTTTTAATTTGGTTGATTTTCTGTAACTTGATAGCTTGTGTTTTGTATTTTTTATCCATTTGATTGATGATTTGCTGTATTATATTTTATTCTGTGGGTGTTTTTAAAAAAGTTAGGTTTATCGTGTTACATCTTCTTACTTTTCGTTCATTGGATTTTCAAACTTCTATTATTATTGAAATCATTTTATTTATGAGCTGCATTTGCGCAATAAATTTAATGTATTTTGCATTATCAATCCATTTACTTAATAACTTTAAATTCTTTATTTAATAATTTTTGCATAGTATCCTTCATATTTTAGTAAGCTATAGTATCTATAAATTTTTTTGCAATCTATTCAAATTTATGCTGCATTTGCGCTAAATTTAGTAATAGAATTAGTTATTTCTATATTTGATTTTTCTATTTTTGAATTTACTTTCGTCCAATGTTATTAGAGGAATCTTGTTGCACGTATTCTCCTAATTTTATCGGTTATTTACTGCCTATGTTATTGCATTTATTATATTTTTAATATATTATTTGTATTGTAATTTGTCCAATTCCATACTGCTTATATTTTAGTTAATTTCTTTTATATCATTAGCATTATGCTTTTATTCTTATAATATATTTTTTTATATTATTTTATTTGCAACTACTTTTGGGTAAAATCTAGTGCTGCCATCTATAGTTTATTATTCTTACTTTTAATATTGTTATCGTATTTTTGGAGGGTTGGTAATCTTGTATTGACGTTTATTGCTTTATTTTGGCTCATTCAACTGTACTTTTTAGTACAATCTTCTATTAATTATTTTCTTATTACGTATTCGGATAGGATTTTAAGTGAATCCACTTTTTACACTTATCGCATTATTTAATACTTAAGTGTTTTTTACTTTATCTATATTTAATCTAGTTTAGAACTAATGTAACTATAACATTATGTTTTCGCATATCTTGTAATTTCCTACTGATTTTCATTAGGATTAGGTTTTACATGGACTTAATTGTTTTTACTTATATACAAGCAATTATTTTATTACTTTTATTATTATATCTATGTTATATTGTCATACTCATCAAATTACTTATACTATTATGAATTACACATATTATCTGATTTAGTGACTGGCAAATATATTTATACTTATTATTATATAATTTGATAGATATTGCCCGGTATTTTCAATTTATGTTGGGAATTGTTTAGACCGATATCCCATTACCAACTTTGTGCCATGGATAATTTTGAATATAGTGATTACCCTACTAAAAATTATAATTTCAATAAATGTAAGAATAAAAATTGCAAAACCTGCCCATTTGCTTCTCATACTCAAATTACAAACCATGAAAGTCTTCTGCCTTTCTGCAAAATTTTCAATTGCATCTACCGTTTATCTTGTAACATATGCAATCTATCATATATAGGACAAACTAGTAATCCAATTCATCTACGTATGAATGTACACAGAGATCATGTCAAAAAATATATTCTAAATAATAATTTTCTTCCTACTTCCAATAAAATTGAATATAAACACTTTGCCAAACACGGTTTTGAAAATATTACTATACATATTTTAGATATAAAAACAAAGTCAGCAGATAGGATTTATTTTGAAAACTACTATATTAAATCACAGTGTACTCTTTTTCCATATGGATTAAATCAAATGTATCTAAATGTTAATGTTGTAAAAAATAGTTTTGTAGATAATAAATATTCTATTTTAATCACCTTTTTTTGAAACCCCATTTAAATGATAGTGAATCAATCAAACTCAAAAGATTTAAACGAGGAAAGGGACATTCCATACTTAATGATCATAAATCTGAGATTATAACTCTACATAATCAATTTAATAGAACTTTTCAATGGAAATTCATAAGATCCTGGGTTTTTACGGTAAAGAAAAAACATTTAAATAAGGTTTATGCCATTTTTTTAAAATTAAATCTTGCTAATGAACATTTTAATCATATTTTCTTTGATTTGCTTATTACAAGATCACAGTATTTAAATTTAAAACTAAATCAATATCATTATAATAATACAACTACTAATTCTTATTGTGTTATCTCTTTCAAACATCCTATATATAATTCTATAAATTTTGGACATCTGTTTAACAAGTTTAAACATTTATTGCCTATTGGTGATTTATTTGTTTCAAAGACATTCAAATACAATAAGCCTATTGGTAGGTCTATATTTAATTATAATGAAGTTTCACAATCGCTCTCTACTGATCATTCTTCTCAGTCAATTGTAGATAGTGAATGTATTTGTAAATTAAATAAATTTGCTAAATTTCTAAATACAGACTTGGGGCATATAGTTACAGGAGATTTAGACATTGTTAGTGACAATGTGTTAAGAACCATTATGTCATTTGGCACTAAATTTAGGATACCTTCTTGTAATAATTCTTTTAAAGTTTTAAAATCAATTAATCTAGATCTTGATAAATATATATATAAATTAGCTTGTAAATACGCTCTGCCATTAGAGGCATTTAATATGTGGAAATTTACTATATTAGAATCAATTAAAAATGCTATTAGAGATATTAAATTGTCTAGATCTTTATATAATATTGATAATATTAAACATTCCATTAATGATTTACAAAGATCCTTTTTTATCACCTATGTTGATAAAGCCTCTAATAATTATGCTATTATCTGTAAAAAATTTTATATTCAATTTCTGTTAGATTATTTAAAAAATAATAGTCTTTTTAAACCTGATTTACATTCCATCAATAGTATTAAATTGAAAATTATCAATATGTATAGTGATTTAAATATTAAATATAAATATCTTAAATTTCCTTATATAGTGCTTATTCCAAAATTTCATAAAAATCCTATTAAATTTAGAACAGTTACTAGTGGCCATAATACTTACTCTACTACTGCGAGTAAATTATTACTAAATTCTTTAAATCTAATAAATAATAGTTTAAGCCAGACTAGCAATAATTACCATATTCTAAATAATAGTAAAGAATTAAAGAATAAATTAACATCTCTTAGAAAAATAATAGGATTTCAAACTTTTGATTTTAAAGATCTTTTTAATAATATTAAGATATCTGATCTATATGATGTTATTTTAGCTCCATATAATGCTTATATTACACCTCTTTCAAATCAAATTAAATTTATAAATTTTCCTAAACTTCTTCACTTTGTTATTTTCAATAATTATATTTTTCAAGGAAATAAATTATATTTTTCAAGGAAATAAATTATACTTACGAGTCTCAGGAGTTCCACAGGGTGGCTGCAGTAGCAGTATGGTAGCTAATTTATACCTTTATCATTATGAAAAGTCATTTACTTCAATAGATTATACTTTTTACAGATATGTTGATGATCTGATTTGCTTAGTACATACAGAAAATTATCTCATAGATATAGATTACTATCCAGACAATTTGGAATTAATTCCTAATGATGCTACTATTAGTAAAAATGTTAATTTTTAGGATTTAAATCTTTTTATTGATCCTTCTAATAGAATTGTTACAAATTTATATGATAAAAAAGACTTTTATAATTTTAATATTAATAAAATCTTACCTTTTAATTCCTGTAACTCGATTCAATTGTTTAGAAATATTATACTCAATCAGCTTTTTAGAATTTATAGATTATCTGATAAAAAATTTCATGCTATGCATATCAATAATCTCAAAATTACTAGTAATTTATATAAATATCCCTCTTATTTAGTAAATAGTATTGTTAAAAAATTTAAAATAGCTGGATTTTTATAATTCTTTTCATAGTATCATATAATTCTTTTCATAGTATCATATAATTCTATTCATAGTATCTTATATTAGCCAGACATCTCCATTCTCTTGTGTGTTTTTTTTTTTTTTTTTTTTTTTTTCTTCATTCACTCACTTCCCACTTCAGCATTACTATTATTTGCCCCTCTTTTTAGTAGCTCTTTTTGTATATTAATACTTTTTCTTAACATTTCGCTTCACAGTTTTTCAATTCTTATGAATGGCAACAGTAAATGGTTTTTTATTTTTTTCTTTACGAATGGCAACACTGGTCTCTTCTATCAGTGTACCCTGTATTGACTCGATTGTACATACGCTGTGCTTTTTCCAGGTATTCATTTTTTCTTTTTTATTCCTTCTTTATGTATGTCGTCCAAGTAGAAATAGTTTATAGATTTAATCTATCTATTTCTTCAGAAACATACATTTTTGTGTTTGCTTCTACAAAAAACTTGGACATGATTAGATTTTTGTAGAGGTTAACAATTCATGATTTAGGCTTAGAGCCTCGTCCACGTGTAATGCGTTTGTGCTTGATTTCGTTTGTTATACTTATTTCGATTCCATACCTTTATATTTTTCATTGACTTGTTGATTCGATATTTATTTTATTTATTTTTTTCCCATTTGCTTGAGGATTAGTTGATTTTTACTTTTGTTTTGTAAGCCTGTTAGATAGTTGAATTTAGCTTAAGTTTTTCTTTTTTTTTTGTTTCCATACCTTTTAATTTGGTTGATTTTCTGTAACTTGATAGCTTGTGTTTTGTATTTTTTATCCATTTGATTGATGATTTGCTGTATTATATTTTATTCTGTGGGTGTTTTTAAAAAAGTTAGGTTTATCGTGTTACATCTTCTTACTTTTCGTTCATTGGATTTTCAAACTTCTATTATATATATATATATATATATATATATATATATATATATATATATATATATATATATATATATATATATATATATATATATATATATATATATATATATATATATAGGATGTATTATATTTATGCAGGATAGAGCACATCCTTATATTGGATTGCGTGTGCAGGAAGTCCTACGACAGCATTTTACGAACAACCGAATAAATTAGTCGAGCGTTTCCTATGAAGTGGCCAGCCCGTTTGCCTGATCTGACCCCTTGTCACTTTTGATTGTGGGGTCATGTAAAGCGCTTAGTATATATATATATATATATATATATATATATATGAAAATATGTATTCGATTTTTCTATTTATTGCTCAATATGCAGTCTCGATGAAAGGAAATTATATAGTTGAAACAAATGTGAATTTGTTCGCATCCACCACTGTTAGAAATTTTCGGTGTACTCGACAAAGATCTCGGGATACGCATATCCCAAGTTTAGAAATACTGCTATGTAAAATTATAAAAATTAGAGTCACAAAACCTGTATTATATAACTAGGTGAGTCCAAAGATCCTATATCTGCATTTACGTATTCAACCTATTAAAACCAATTTGCTAAATAAAGCTTACACAATCTTTAAATTCGAAATAGGGCTTGAATGTTGACCAAGATAAGTTTTTATACACCAAAGTTACATCTTGCAAAAAGAAACTCATTCGTTGAATCCCATTTAAAATGTGTTTTCTGCGTCCCTTAACCACATAGGTAGGGTTAAATGTTAGAATATTAAGGATCCAATGACTCTGACAATTTCCTTTGGGAAATAGAAATGCATTTAGAACAGATTACTTTGAGTAAAGTTGGAAGTAATTTTACACCGGGGTGCCATTCCTTTGCGAGAACGCACCATATTATGTTGGCGTCAGCAGTAAAATTTTAAATTTGCTAATAAATTTTATTCTGTTAAAAAAATTTAAAAAAACTATATCAACATTTTTAATTGCAATACATGGAACTTTGATTGAGACAATTAACTATAATTGCATGTAAAATGTAGGTGAGTTTTTTATTATAAATGAGAATTTTTATTATAAATTACACTTAAAAATCAAATACGCATATTATATATGTATATATATATATGCAGGGTGGCCATAATTAAAGTAGTGATGTTTAAATTACAGAGATTGAGACAATTAACTATAATTGCATATAAAATGTAGGTGAGTTTTTTTATTATAAATGAGAATTTTTATTATAAATTACACTTAAAAATCAAATACGCATATTATATATGTATATATATATATGTAGGGTGGCCATAATTAAAGTAGTGATGTTTAAATTACAGAGATTGAGACAATTAACTATAATTGCATATAAAATGTAGGTGAGTTTTTTTATTATAAATGAGAATTTTTATTATAAATTACACTTAAAAATCAAATACGCATATTATATATGTATATATATATATGCAGGGTGGCCATAATTAAAGTCCTGATGTTTAGAGCCCGATAGTGCGAAAACTGTTGGGCCAAACTCAACCAAATTTGCAGCAAATATTCTTTAGACCATGGGGTTTTGATTTTTAAAAGAAAAAGGCAGTTCGGATTTTTGCCACCGCGGGACAAATTGGCGCTGTAAGGTCCATTTTTGGAGTAAAATAGGCATAAGAAATACTGAAAGTTGTGTCAATGATGGGAGGTATAGAGCAATGTTGCTAAACTTTGTTATTCTGTAACTTCAACAGCGTGAATGTCTTGAATCTACGATATTTATGCAGGCTAGAGCACATCCTTATATTGGACTGCGCGTACATTAAGTCCTACGACAGTATTTTACTAACAACCGAATAATTAGTCAAGCTTTTCCTTTGAAGTGACCAGTCCGTTCACCTGAGCTGATAACTTGTGACTTTTGATTGTGGGCTCGTGTAAAGCGCTTGGTATACCAAGGGAATGTGGATAATTTAGCCACTTTGAAGAGCCGAATAGCATTGCACGTCAAGCAAATCAATGGAGATCTGCTGCATTCTGTAGTAGAGAATTCTGTTTAGAGGATGCACATTTTGGAACATATGCAAGGAAAACATAATCACACATGTAAATGATGCCAATATAAAAATTAACGTCATACGTATGTAAATGTAAGATGCAAATGTAAATATAAAATGTACTAAATACGTATAAAATGTAAATGTGATGTCTTTTTCAAAATGTATATAAAATGTTAACTTTCTGTACTTAGAATGTCCATTTTAATTTCTTCGCCCAACAGTTTTCTCACTATCGGGCTCTAAACACCTCCACTTTAATTATGGTCACCCAGTATATACACTATATGATCAAAAGTATCTGGACACTTTGGATGCAGAATGCTTTTCAAATTTCTAAACAAATACTTGCCGAAATGTTCTGTAACTTTGGCGATGTGAAGACCATGCTTGAACGCATTGCACGCATTGCTTGAACGCATTTGCTTGAACGCACTTGTGCATTTCGGGGACCACCAAGATAATAAAAAATGGTAAACATATACTTGATCACCCTGTATCATAAAATGATTTGTAACTTCTACAAAATAGTTAACTAGCTTTGTTCAATGTTTATAAGCATTTTCGTAAAACAAAAACGTATATTCATGAAGGTATAAAAGTTTCCTTAAAAAAAAAACCCACATTTTGTTACATGTTTTTTGCTTACAATATCCATAGGTTTCAATTTAATTTAACGAAACTTATAGGACATTTGTCAATGTCCAAGAAAAACATTATACTTCAATTGAAAATTAAAGAATTGAATATTCGATGAGAGATATAAGTATTTGAAGGAACTAACTTTTTACTGCACAGGCGCGACGAAACATAGCAGTAGTTTCCTTTCATGATTTTGTAGTGAATACTGTAGGGCAACTTCTTTGAAAAATCCACTGGAATAAAGTGAAAATTTACTAAGATATCGACGATATAGTGATCAGTTTTTTTCTGACTCTCTAAAAGTACCTCGATGATAAAGTGGTTTCCCCAAATTGACATTTTAAATCGTAAATCATAGGATAGTTAAACTGGAGTAAATACAATTAACTAATATACTAAATACATATACACGATCTGATCAAAACTATCCGGACACCTGTATGTTTACTTCTCCTTCAGAAAAGTCAGAAATTAGTATGAAGTGGGGCCACTTTTTGCTGCAATGACGGCTGCTACTCTATCAGGGAGGCTATCTACTAGTTTCTGGAATGTTGCACGCCATTCTTTTAAAAGAGTACTAGTCATCTCTGCCGTCGATGTGGGGCGTTTTGGCCTAGCTCACAGTCGACGCTCCAATTCATCCCATAGGTGTTTTCTGGGATTGAGGTCTGGGATCGAAGCAGGACAGTCCAAGTCCTCAACATCTATGTCAGCAAACCAGCTCTGCACAGCCCGTGCTTTGTGAACAGGAGCACGATCTTGTTGAAACAAGAGTGGACCCACTCCAAACTGTTGCCACAATGCAGGCAGCATGGGATTGCCCAAAATGTCGAGATATCCTTCCGTCTTTAGAGTTCCCTTTGCAGGAATAAAAGGACCAAGCTCGAACCATGAGAAACAGCCCCAAATCATTATGCTTCCACCACGATACTTAACTTTGTGCAAAACATAGTCACGTAAAAGGCGTTCACCCGGCATTCTCCACACCCAGACTCTACCATCGGATTGCCAGAGAGTATACCGTGATTCCTGGCTCCATAACACTTGACGCCATTGCTGAAGGCCCCATTTTTTGAGCGCTTTGCACAACTGTAAGCGAAGCTTGGCAACGGTTAATTCGTCTGAGAGCCATAAAAAGGACGTCTCCACCACGTACAGGAATGTCCGGAGACTTTTGATTATTATTTACATAAAATTGGACTAGTTTACTTTCAGAACAGGGGTGCCCTATGAATTTGTAAAATGTCAATTTGTAGAAACCCACTCAAAGTCCAGCCACTTTCAGAGAGTCAGAAAAAAACTGATCACTATATCGTCGATATATTTGTGAATTTTCACGATATTCCAGTGGATTTTTTATAGAAGTTGCCCTACAATATTCACTACAAAATCATGAAAGAAAACTATTGATATGTACTAACTAACTAACACAAAAACTATTGATTGCCTGCACAGTAAAAACGTAGTTTCTTCAAATGCTTATATTTTATCCTATATTCAATGCTTTAATTTTCAATTGACGTATAATGTTTTCCTTGGACGTTGACAAATGTTTCGTAAGTTTCGTGAAATTTGATTGAAACCTATGGACATTGTGAATAAAAAGCATGTAACAAAATTTGGTTATTTTTTAAGAAACGTTTATATCTTCGTGAATATATGTTTTTGTTTCACGAAAATGCTTATACACATTGAACAAAGCTAGTTAACTATTTTGTGAAAGTTACAAATCATTTCCTGCATTTTATGATACAGGGTGATCAAATATATTTTTCCCCTTTTTGAATATCTTGGTGGTCCCTTAAATGCACAAGTCACCGAAACTTTACCGGAAAGTGTGCATTCAAGTATGTTCTTCACATCGCCAGAGTTACAGAATGCTTCGTCAAATATTTCTTTAGAAATTCGAAAAATATTCTAACATTCAAAGTGTCTGGATACTTTTGATCATATAGTGTATAAGTGTCGAAACCTTGTCAAGAATGTAGGTCATGCGGAAATTCGTATTACTCCCCCCACGTTATCAATTGCATTGCAATAATCAATGAATTTAATAGCGTGAATAATAATGATAATTAATAGTAATTAATAATAATAATGATAATTAATAGTAATTAATAATAATAATGATAATTAATTATTCAAATGTGTAAACTATTTAAATGAAAAATACTATTACATGTTTGATTAACGGTACATTATTTTCAGTAATAAAACTGTATATTAAAAATACATCTAATTATTGAGCTAAGGGCAGCATAAAAATAAGCTGAAATTAATAATTAAATTCATAGAACTAATATTGAATTTGAAGACATACACCAAAACTAATTAAAAACCTTTTAAAGAATGCTATATTAAAAAATTAATAGAATGCAAGTCAGTAAGATATAAATTTGTTGGGAAATCAACAATCCATAAGCAATATAACTAATTAAAGATTGAGTTATGAGATTGAATTACAGTAGTTAGCAAATGATACAAAGCAAAGAAATTGTAAAATGTTTTCAGGAGGTGAAGACAGAAATTATTTGCCTTCTATTCTTTGCAATACATTGTAAACCAATCTAAGATTCATTTAATTATTTCTATTTCCTAAATGTGGAAATCTATGTAATTTGTAAAAAAAAAATGTCATTGATTAGTAAATGATTTTATAACAAGTATCTATTTCTGATCCTTAAACATTAAATAGGAAAATGATTAAGTTTCACCGGCATGCATAATAACTTTGAATATTGAATCTAAAATTCATTGCAAATATTTTAAAATTAGTAAAATGATGCTTAATAGTAAAGTACATTGTATTTTTTTTGTTAGTTGTGCAGAACTTATTTTCATGTACACCAAGTCAGATTTACAAGCTAAAAGAAATTATTTATTTTTCATCACAATCAATTTTAAAATTAATGTTTCTGTCCTTTCAAAAAGCTATATAAAAAAATCGAAACCTTTACAAATCTTATCTTCACATTTCTAAAATAAGTAATACAAGAATTATCTTTTATTTTCTTTCAGGATCTATGAATCTCTCTGGATAGAAAAGAATCTTCAGCTATCATTAACACTTGCGAAACTGATTAGAAACACTACCCTAATTGAATCGGCAAAGGGCTGCGTAACTTTATCCCCGTGGACTCTAGGTCCACCCTATTTGGGTCGTTTAGATCTCTAATATCAATGACAATCCCTAGACATGAAGGTACTGAGGAAAAATAGAGGAATAAGTGATGGCCCCGAAAATCCTCCTTACAAAGAGCCAATTAGGATTGCATTCTCTGAGTTTGAACTCAACATTCTTAGGAACAGGAACATTGCATTATCTGAATGTTTTGTTTGATAATAAGAATATACTGTGAATTTTTTTTGTCATTTTGATGTATCTAAGGTTTGTTTATCAATTATGTACACACATTTGACAATATTGAAAAGTTGCAGTTAATGCCGATAAAAATATATTTTTGATACGAAATTTTTACTCTAAAGTACAACCGCTAAATTAAAAGTATTCAACAAAAGTTAATTTGCTTATTTGCTTCAATTTGCAAACAGGAGGAATTTGAGTCCTGGTAAATAGGAATTATATATGCATCATTTGAGGAAAAAATACTTAAATGAAAACAACAGATATCTGGGAATAACATTATCTGAGAACAAACATAATTCTGTATTATACAGCCTGATGATGTATATAAAATATACCAATGATGTATATAAAAAGTGCCCTTAAACAGTTTGTCACAAATATAAGTAAATCTAGTAATACTTGCATAGCAATTTAATTTTAAATTAAATAATACACAACGGAAACATTTTCGAAATATGCGATATTCCTTCTTGCGTAATGCCATAAAAATAAGAAAACTTTAATAAAGAAACAGGATTTGGAGATCCCAACAAATACAATCCCTGGAATGCAATACCAGCTTTCCAAAGTACAAGGGAATATGTTAGTAATAAGAACACACAGGGCTGCGAAATGCACCTTTAGGAAAAAAGAAAATTGTTCCATCGTACATGGGCATCTGCTAGGAAATAAACGAATTTTTCAGACTATTTTTAGATAATCTCACACAGATTTCTATTCATTAAATTCAATAATTTATTTTCATTAAATTCGATAATTTATATTCATTAAATTCAATTATTTCTATTCATGGAATTCAATAATTTCTATTCATTAAATTCAATAAATTCTATTCATTCTATTTATTAAAATGTAAAAGTAAACACATAAATCCATTAAGATATTAAGTATTTTGTCCATTAAACTTTATGTTACTTATTAGCATCCAGTTAGTTTTTGCTTGAAATATGACTCCCTCAGCTTTCGTTGTTAAGTATAAGAAATAAAACACTACAGTCGTTTAATTAAGCGTGATGTCTCAGTTATCATTATTGTTCTATTTTAATAACGTTTTTTACTGGGACTGATGCCTGAGTATTTGAATTAAGTAAAAACACTTCAATGGATGGAAAATGTTCTCAGAATAAATTTAATAAATGCAAAAAAATCATATTTATGTAAAGTAATTTTGGTAATACTGTATTATAATTACTGGTTTTACTTAATATTTTAAAGCAACTGTTGAAATTTTTACGTTTACTTGTATCTTTACTGGCTTACTTTTAAATTTCATTAATTTTATTTTAATTAAAATGTTTGGTATGTAAGTTTACGTTCATAAAAATTCCGATATTTGAAAGTAAACAACTTGGAGATTAGTTTTGAATGCATTACAATAAAAAATGCAAAGTATCCTCTTAAATTTCATTTTAGCTGTTTTTACTTTTCCTATATACTTAGTATAATGTAAAGGGAGAGTATTGAGACGGGATTAAAAATTCGAATTCGAATTTTTAACGGAAGATCACGTTTCAAGAATCTCTGAACTCGAATCGATCGTTTTGGAGGTGATCTCTCTCTCTCTTTCTCTCTCTTTGTGTGTGCTTGTGCGTGTGCGGGCGTGCGCGTGTGTGTGCGTGCGTGTGTGTGTGTGTGTGTGTGTGCGTGTGTTCGTAAGTCTGTGGCGACGATGTCTTACTAACGAATAGAGCGTTTTTGAACGAAATTTGGTACAGAAATTAGAATTCATGAATACTGGAAGCCTATTAATTTGAAATGCAATCGAATGTTCGGAAAACCCCCAAAATTTCGAATGAAATTTTGAGAAAATCATCAAAAAGTCAGAACATTCAACAATGTGACGTAAATAATTATTCCTTAGGTATGTTATATTAGAAAACTATTGACACAGATTTTAGAACTCTAGCATGAATCACTTTTGAGACAGTGAACTCTTTTCAAATACATTTATCAAAGAAATCACATAAAATATAAACAAAATTAACTTTGTGAAATATATTTACTTTTCATATGTAATATTGTGTGATAAATTTGTTAGATCATTCTGGTGGATCTAGTTCGATCCTTTAACAAAAGAAGGTAATTTGTGTAATGGTTTTGTAATTAGACGCCTAACAATTCGCCAAAAATTCGCCAACATATATATGGAATGCTATTCTCTCCATTTGTTTGTAACGCTTGCCTATAAATTTGGCGATGTTTTTGACCAATTTAGCAGAATACGCCAATTTGGCGATATTTCGCCCCAGATTGACGAAAGTATCGTTAAAAATGAAAAAATTACGCTTACTTGATGAAAATTATGCCATATTGATAAATTAATGATTAAAATATTTGAATATATAACTGATAATTGCAGGTGCTACCAATATTGATAATTGTGAATTGAAAGTTCGCAAAATTTCAGTTAATTGACTACTACGAAATATTTTTATATGTTGTCATCCGGAAAAGCACCCAATGTACAATTCAGCATTAAAACATCTGCTAAGATCTTACACATCATTTTTAAACTATGAAAGAATTAAATTCATTGCAGTATATAGAGAAAGCCATGTGCAATCCACATAAGATTTTCTTACATTATGCACATCTTGAAACGTCACATGAAATCATATATGTCATTAATTGATGCATGAAGTAATATATTATTTTACACACACACACACACACACATATATATATATATATATATATATATATATATACACAGGGTGTCCCAAAAACATTGACCTCGGCTTTTATTCCTTAAATATTGATCTTATATAATAACTTACAAAGTTGCATAAAAAACAGGTACAGAATTTTATGAAATCGATAAAAATTGCAGGGGATTAAATTTGAAGAAATACAAAATTTTAATTTTTATACGGCCCCCGCGCAAAAACATTTCCAATCAGTAAAATGCGCCGCATACACTAATAAAGTGGTGTACAAAATTTCTGTATCTTATCATAAAGAGTCCCAGAGATATGTTTAAACAAAATTGGTGAGGGATTAATCACAAATTAAAATGTAAATATTTACAGCAAGTGTGAAAATGACGCAACGCAGAAATGCATCATAGGCTTGTTATCAGGCGAATGCAGCTCTGCGTAAACAGCTTTGCATAAAGTTAATATTTCTTCACTGTGCAGATACTTTTGTATCAATAAATAGCAAAATTATTATTCATTTATGTAATCATAGTTTTCTTTCGTAATTTGTGTATGATCCCTGAAACGCGATCTTCCGACATGATTTTTCCCCTCTGAAAACTCATGTCGATGCATCGAAAAGTGGTTTAAGTCTGCATTTTTGTCTTTTCATATCTCTGGGACTTTTTATGATAAAATGTTGATACTTTGTACACCACCTTATTAGTGTAATATATATTAATATATATGCATATATATATATATATATATATATATATATATATATATATATGCAGGGAACAAGGGGATTAGTATCAGAAGTCCCTGTATTACATATATAATTTATAATAAATAAAAAAAAGAGAAAATTAATTTAAGGGTGTAGTTTAACTTATATATAGAAAAGGGAAAAAGGGATATTTTATACCAATTTAGTACCTGTTTTATTTACAATGTTTTATTTATAATGTTCTCTTTATCATCTTCACAAGTTTGTAGTATGGTCACTATTGATATCAAATAATCGCTTCAGACCATCTTGTTTTCAATTTTACTATACAGAACATTTCAATATGTGATCAATCTCTGGTATATACAGGTATAATGCAAGTGAATTAAAAATTTTCAATTATATATATATATATATATATATATATATATATATATATATATATATATATATGTATATATATATATATATATATATATATATATATATATATATATATATATATATATATATATATATATATATATTAATATATATATATATATATATATTAAAATAAATCTAAATTATGAATTGGATAAAGAGTAAGAGTCATACTGCCACTGACATTTAGATAAATACAAAGACTACGTAGAAAAACACCATGGGCATATTATAACAGGAGATCTAAATATTATTAATTATGATGCGCTGAGATCACTGATGTTACTAGGTACTAAATACCGTATGCCTTCTAAATTTAAGCATAAATTAATTTGTAAAGATTTAATTCTTGACTTAAATAAATTTAACTATAAAATCAGCTATAAATATCAAATCCCTGTAGAAGTCTTCAAACCCTGGAGTGTCTTAATAGAGCAATACTTAAATCACTATATATATAATCAGAAAATTAATAAATCATACAAACTTAATTCAATTAAAAAGGATATTAAAGGAACTCAAAATGATTTTGTCATTACTTATGTCGATAAGGCTAGTAGTAACTACTCACTCGCATATGTAAATATTACTATATAAGTAACTTCCAGTCACTCTTGTTTAATAATAAAATCTATAATTTACATAATACTAATTTTAAAATCTTATCTAATAGAATTTCAGCCATATATATGCAAATCCACCTAAAAAATAGTTGTAAAAACATTCCATATCTAGTTTTAGTACCAAAGTTTCATAAATACTATGTTGCTTTTCGAACTATCACTAGTTGGCATAATTCTTACATTACTAATGCTGGTAATTATTATTAAAAATATTAAATGAAGTATCCTTGTCAGATGAGATCTAAAATAATTGTCATATTGTGAAAAACAGTTTTGAATTAGTTAAGAACTTAAAAATTCTTACTAATATTCATAAACTCTTATAAATATTCATAGTATTTATACTTTTCATTTCAAAGATTTGTTGAATAATATTGATATAAATGATCTGTATAGAATTATTTTAGGAATTTTTGAAAAATATAATATCAACCTAAAATATTTAAATTTTCTTTTTAAGAAATTACTTAATTTCACTCTCTGCGAGAATTATATTCAGCATGGTGATACTATTTATAAGCAACAGTTTGGTATCCCACAAGGGGTGTGTGCTTCATCATTGTTAACTAATCTGTATTTATTCTTCTATGAAGAGAACATTAATCCAAGCTTGCATAATATGCATATGTCTAGATATTTAGATGACATATTATGTGTATACCTTAATAATATCCCTATGGAATTTAACTTTTATCCTAATATTTTACAATTAAATGCAAGTAATAATGAGTGTAATGTTGCTAACTTTTTGGATTAGATTTACAAAATTGTAATATGGCTATAAACTTGTATGTTAAAAGAGAAGATTTTAAATTTAATACATCAAAAATTAAAACATTTTTACTCTTGTTTGCATATATCAGTTTTTAAAAATATTATAATAAACCAGGTTCTTAGAATCAATAAAATTTGTGATGAAAACTATAAATTAGCACATTTTATGGAAAAATGATAAAATGATTATGATAAAATGCTGAAATTTTGTACATCACCTTATTAGTGTATGGGAACATTTTACTCATTAGAAATTTTTTGTACGGGGGCCGTATAAAAATTTAAATTTCTACAAATTTAATCCCCTGAAAATTTTTATCGATTTCTTAAAATTCTGTACCCTTTTTTACGCAACTTTGTAATTTATTATATAATCTAAGATCAATATTTATGGAATAAAAGCCGAGGTCAATGTTTTTTAGACACCCTGTATATAATATATATATATATATATATATATATATATATATATATATATATATATATATATATATATATATATATATATACATACATATATATACACATATATATATATATATATATATATATATATATATGCATATATATACACACACACACACACATATATATATATATATATATATATATATATATATATATATACATTTACACACACATATATATATATATATATATATATATATATATATATATACGTGTGTGGTAAATCGGGATGAGTTTCTAATCGGTCGAAGATTATCATTATGTTAATATATTGCATTCATTATCAGATAAATTGCGATAATTTCTAGTTGTTAACTTGGATTGTTCATGCAACGAATGAAGAATATATGCTTTTCTAGTTTTATCGAATTAAATTTGAAGAATCTTGAAACATTGGTTCAAACTAAGTGGTAAGATAGCTTCTTATAATTTTGTTATTCGCACTTGTTAAGATATTTCATAAATTCTTTTCATTGAAATTGCATTTATGTAACATATTTTACAGCCACGTGAAATGACTGTCTTAAGCCCTGAATAACCATTTCTTTTATGAAGACAGTGGGTGACAAGCCGGATCTTCACTTCGTCATTGGTGTATAATGCCACGTCTGGTAAATATCTTTATTGTGACGGATTATTTTATTTACACGTACACTGACGCACAATGTTTTTATTCTTATATAAGGTTTTAGTTTTTTAAATATCGTGAGGAAGAGGAGGAAAGACGATTTTACCTCAAAACATTTACTTGCTCTTGATTTCCTGAGGGTTAAAGGGCTCATGGGCAGTGTCTAGCTGCCGCTAAACAATGAAGGGCAGGCAACAACAAAATATCGCGAATACTGCAATTTTCATTAAATGTGTATCTAAAACAAAATTACTGATATTTCTGACAGATTATGACTTCTACGGAAAGTGAAGTTCTAAATGTTACTGGATGTAATGCATAACTTGTAAGAAATGGCTGCAAGATAATTGTGTAAATGGTAGTGATTACTGTGTGAGACCAGAATACAAGTAAACAGGTTTATATGATTATTTATGATATCTAGCAGGCCAGACAAAGGGCCCAGTCTGAGTGACACCAATTTTACATCAGTCCTGACGCGGGAGGTCAGGAAAATTATAAAAAAGAGGCTATATAAGCCATGAGATTCGTTAAATGTTTATCTAATGAGGAAACGTAGCCGCGTCGCTTTGAGGGCAACCAATGGTTGCCGAAGAGACGTATTAGACCTCAGGAAAAAAGAGGTGGTAACCTGTAGAAGGTTACACATAAGGTGCAGAGAAGTAATGAAGAATAAATGAGAAAAGTAAGACGCTCGAATGAGCAGTAAGAGTTGAGAATGGAATTAAGATGTGATGTGTGTGCATAAAAATGGTGAAACGGCTATGACGCCCATTGAAATATTCATGAAGTTACTCGCACGCAGTGATGGTGTGAAAGCCCCAGGCCGTCCGACTCGTCCAGAGGACTTAGAGTATCTATTTGGACGGCCGGGAAGGATGTCAGCATTCAGACGAGAGTCAGTAGTGTGCCATCAAAAAATTGAGGCAAAGGTTGCCGAAGAGGCAATTTGCAGTAGCAAGTTTTACGAGTGCCTATAATAAAAGGCAATAGGCTGTGTGTCAATGTTCAAAGGCAAAATTGGAGATATATACCTATCAAATATTATAAAAGGTTATAAGAAGTCATAATAAATTTTATAATAATAGTTTACCTGGTCTCAGATACCCAATCTCCTCCTCAATTATATGTGATAATAGTTGTAAATAATTTAATAATGGATAGAATGTTCTTAATAAATAATGTTATTTTAAAGTTAAACTAGGTGCAGTTAATTGTGTTGTATTATGTTAATATATTTTATTCCAGGACCTCTTACTAAAGATTTTATGGTGGGCTTAATATGCGGCACAATGCAATGTTTACGACTTACGGTGTAGGACCATAAATAATATGTTTAACTCATTAAGCACTAAGTCTCCCATTTTGGGAACCTTTGATTAAGTTTTTTTTCTCCACAAGTAATTAAGGTACACATATTTCTTATTTTTTTCAGTAAATATTAAAGTACCTAGCTTCGTTGGTAATTTTTTAAAAAAGTTTGTAATATAAATTCTATTTCTTAAAATTGTTAAAATTTAAGCAAAATTGCATCTTTTTACTCCATTAGAGAAAAAAAGTCACTAAAAATAATTAATTCGAGTTCGGAAGATTAGAAACATTGAATATGAAAAACAATAGTTCTTTTTTTAAGTCATAACAAACAGGGGTCAAGAAAAATAATTTAAAAGGGTTTTATAGTTCTTTGTTTAGATAGGTGCCAAAATGAGAGATATTAGAAACATTGAACATGGAAAACAATAGTTCTTTTTTTAAATCATAACAAACAGGGGTCAAGAAAAATAATTTAAAAGGGTTTTACAGTTCTTTGTTTAGAAAGGTCCCAAAATGGGAGACTTGGCTTGTTCTGACTAGCAGAATAAAGTTCTTCCCTCTTTTGCATGACACACCCTTTTGCCTTCTGTTTATTCTTTACTGTTAAAGGTCAGGCCTCTTTGTTATTGAACATCGTAACTTCTCTTTTGTAGTCAAGGTCGGATGTTTTCCATTATGTTCTGAAGAATGTTCTAGATAAGATAAGATAAAATTTTTGGTCAGCATTCTAAGCTAAGAGTTCAGTAAGCGAGGTTCATTTTCGATAGAGAAATTGCTTTACTTTTGTATTAAAGCAAAAATGCCGTTTAGGTTTTTAACTGTGCAGCAAGCCTTGGACTATACGGATACATTAGATTCGGACGAATTGTCAGAAGATGAGTGCAGTATCACTTGTTTGCCACCACATCCTGGTCAGGTAACTGAAGAAGAAAATTTTAATGACAATTATTTAGATGAATTAGAGCCACTGGATGTATGCCGAGAAGTACAAATTAATTTTAAACGGCGTGAAACACTAGATATTTCAAGGAAGAAAATTACATCGAAAAAGGGGAAGAGGTGTCTAAAAGAAAATTATTTTTCAAGTGATCAAGATGACTTGAATAAAAGTCAAAGCCAACAAATAGAGCCTGAAAAATCGACAAAAAAGGGAAAAACTGATTAAACGAAATGATGCTATTAGGACAAACAAACAAAAAGAGCCAAAGAAGAAATCATATGTTCCGAAAAAAGCCGATAAATTAGCTCCAATTCAATCTCAAACAAGAAAGATCAATCATGCTTAAACCATTGATTATGAAACACTTACCAACTTCAATGCAATTTTATTTAAAAAAGTCGAAAATGCAATACATTCCTCGGTAATATTTTAAAACTTATCACAATACTACATTGATTTATTATATTTGAAAACTTAAACCTTCATCGAAAAAAATGAACTTCATTCAAATGACGGCATTGAAATATAAATTGCATGGTTTAAATATATCTAAAATGCAATACATTCCACGTTAATATTTTTAAAACTATCGTATTACTACGATAATTTATTATATTTGAAAACTTCATCAAAAACAACTGAAATAAATTCAAATGACGTCATAGAAAAAATAACACGCCTGGATCTCTCTATAAAAGCAGGATTTCATTTATTTCATTCATCACAATACTATAATAATTTATTTTATTTAAAAATTAAGACCATGGAGCTACAATTCATAAACTCTATGCTTAAAACTTCATCGAAAAAAATCGTCCTTCTGTTTATAAAATCAATTAATATTTCATTCATATCAGCCATGCAGACTCCATGGACTGAATTATTTTGTGTTAAAGAAATACAGTAATTCTAATACAACTCATTCTACATATTTTTCTGTTTACATTTTACATAGGTGAAAAATAGGCTTAGTTGTAGAAATAATCAAATTTGAATGAGAATTTAAACTCAAATATATTGTCATTGTGTCGTTTTAGTATGTAGATGCACAGAATTTAAGCAAAAATAAAGTAGTTTTAGGACGGATACAACACTCAATATAAATTAAAAAGAACTTTAAAAAATCACGATTTTGAAACAAGATGGATGCCATATATCATTTTGAAGTGGGTCATGTGATCGTTTCATATCATGGTCACGTGATCGTTTCATATAAGATGTGTAATTATTATTTTAATTTTTATTAAAAAAACTACTGAATATATTTCGCTGAATTTTTTTTATATATTTTATGGAACAATTTGACTATTACCTAAAATTTTCGAAGCAATTTGTGAATTTTAAATCCGCTTAAAAAAAGGTTTGAGAAATTAGGTCCCATAGGGCTCAATGTATTTCATTTTTTCAACCCGGGTTCAATCTAAAACTAATTGGGTGATATTATTCATTAATATTCCCATAGGTCCTACAGACCGTCTGAACAACATACTAAAATTTCATTTTGAGTAAGTCATTTTTACGGCAGTTATCGTGCTAACGGTCAGACAGACAGACAAACAGACAGACAGACAGACAGACTGACAGAATGAACAAAGTCATAAACACTTTTCAACTTTGTTGTAAAGTGTTAAAAACGCCAATTTTAGAAGAGATACACCCTTAATTAGCAGGTAAAACTCCTTACGAACTATTCAAAATGTATTTTAATTCTGATATCATGAATCTTATTTCAAAAGAAACTTTAAGGTATGGTGCGCAAAACAATAATTATACATTTTCATTATCTGAGAAGTCATTGGAAGTATTTCTCGGAATTAAATTGTTTAGCGGATATCATTCCTTGCCCCAAGAATATTTGTATTGGAGCAATTCAGAAGATTGTAATCTGCCCTTCATACAAAATGCCATGAGTAGGCAGAGATTTAGAGATATAAAAAAGCATCTGCATTTATGCGATACTAATTCAATCGATGGCTCTGACAAGTTGGCCAAAGTTAGAAGTTCTATTGAGATATTTTGCAAAAAATTGCAGCAATTCGGAACATTTAGTGAATCTTTAAACATTGACGAGGAAATGATCCCTTATACTGGCACCCATTCTTCAAAAATGTATATGCTTGGAAAACCCATAAAATTTGGTTATAAATTGTGAGTTCTTGCTTCTACTCAAGGTTATCCATTTAATTTACAAGTTTGTGAGGGAAAAGAAGCAGCAGCCGAAGACGAAACTCCCCTTGGAACAAGAGTTGTCTTGGATTTAATACAATGTGTAGAAAATTGTAGAAGATACAAAGTGTATGTTGACAATTTCTTCAACTCTCTGCCATTGCTTGAAGACATTCGAAAAAGGGAATTCCGTCTTACTGGAACGGTGAGAGAGAACTGACTTCAGAACTGACTTCAGAACTGTCCTTTACAAGACAGTAAAGTTTTGGTAAGAAAAGAAAGAGGGACATCTGACTACATTATAACAAAGGATATTGGTGTAGTAAAATGGAAAGACAATAAAGTTGTATGCTTAGCATCGAATTTTGAATGTATGGTGCCTATGGGGCAAGTAAAACGCTGGTGCCAAAAATCTGAAAAGAATATTGATTTGCCTCAACCAGGAATAGTTGGATCTTATAACAAAAATATGGGCGGCGTAGATCTTCTTGATCGCTTTTTGAGTTCATACCGACGGAGAATAAAGGGTAAGAAAATGGTGGCAATATTTCACCAACACTCTGAACATGGCTGTGGTAGCGGCTTGGAGGATCCATCGCGAGATGAATGGACAAATGTATCAATTAACATTTTTACGAGACATTGTGGTGTGTTTGATGAAATCAGAGAGACTGGAATCGTTGCCAAAACCTCGACTTGGACCACCCACACCAGTGTACTCTGACATATGTTTTGATGGTGTGAATCATTTTATCACACAGGCTGGCAAGCAATCGAAATGTAAACTTTGCAAAAAGAATACTCGCCTATGGTGCGAAAAATAAAACGTCATGCTGCACAATTGCTTAGTTCCCCTTCATACAAAAATGTAAAAGAAATTAAACAGGTAAGAAAATTTACGAGTTCTTATTTTATGGCTTGAACATATTTAATATGCATTTAAGGGATAGATAATTAACTTTATTAATCATATAAAAATAATTTTGGGGATTTCTAACTTGATTTAGGAAGATATTAAAATTAAACATTCAATTTTCAACATTGTTGCGGAGGTATCTATGTTACCCCCCATTAGGCGCCAAGTCTCCCCTTTTGGGACCATATCATATCTTCTAACCAAATACAGATTTTTTCAAAATTTAAACTGAATATGATTAGAGACGTATATTGAACCTCAAAACATATAAAAATTCAAATTTTTTCAGTGCGGTTCATATAGCGGCGTTTAATGGGTTAATTTAAAAAGTATGCATCTCTTCAACTGTTTTTTCCACCACCACATACTGTAATAAGTGTAACACATGAATAACAATATTTTGCATAATTAACTTGTTAAGGATTGTTATAGCAAGTTTGCTGACCAACTGGAGCTAACAATAAAATTAATGTACCAATAATTCTTACAAATGTCCAAAGAAATTATGTTTATCAATTGTTAATCGGAAAATAAATTATTGTTTGTGTATTGAACTTCATTTATAGTGTGCTGCATGTTTCTTACAGTATTTGAATCTTCCTCCAATACAGGTGGCATTTTACCCAGGTATAGGGATAAGATGCTGGATTTGTATGTGTAAATATATAATCATATTTCACTGTAAATGTTAATGGTAGCAATTTTTGGCTCTTGTTGACTTTGAAGTTTTAAATATCATCTTGCAAAATTTAAAAGCATTGCCATTATTAGAGGAGTAAAGAATAGTTAATATTTTATAATATTTCTTATCTATAGCATCTCACTCCAATTTACCGTATATTATATCATGTATTCTAACAGATAGAGAGACATTTGGGTGTATATATTCCCACTTTTGAAATCCTGTTCTCTCAAGAACAATGCAATATCACTGTAAGGTATTTTCCAATATCAGTTTTATGCTGCAATTTTCAGATTGAAATTCGAGGCATTGTTTAGAGTGAAAACATAAATTGTAGTTTCCAAACATTAGAAAGCTTTGAATTATTTCAATACTATTTACGTTATTTGTGTAAATAAGCTTAATAAACATAGGAGAATAATTTAATAACTATTTATATAGAAGTGTTTCTACATTTATATTAATTAATTTGCATGTAAAATTACATAAATTAAGAGAAATGTGATTGCAATTATTCAGATATAATGCGAAAAATGTTATTTAAGTTTGAATAAACCACAGTGTACTTATAAACCGAGTTCAAAATAATTTGTGATAAAAAGGATAAAAATGAAAAGCTTATATAATTGAAATCTGGTTGAAAATATATTATCAAATGGAGCATCTGTTTACATTTTAATTTTATAAACACTAAAAATAATATCTGAAAGTTGCAATAAGTATGGATTAAGAGACGTCTTTTACTTTCAGAAGGTAGACATTAAATGTTTCTAAGTAACCAGAGCATCCGAAATCTCTAAGCATCATCACAAAGAAATGCTATTTGGCAGTAATAGTGATATCCAGTACCTCTGATTAAAACAATGTTAGAAAATGAATCAGAGAAAAACATCATTGTGTTTTCCCTTTGGAATACAATTTCCTTCTATCAGACTTAATAAATGGCTAACATATAATACATATTATAGTAGCAAGTATTAAACCCAGAAAGAATATTTTGTAAGTATCCTTCTTGTAAGCACATTGTACTTTTATTTGTGCATAGGCCATTGAATCCAGTGGATGGGAGAAATATAATGTATGTTTCTGACATTTGGTTAATGTCTCGTAAAAATAAATAAAAGATTTCGATTATGTTCGAGGATTTTTAATGACAAAACTGGTAAGCATTTGTTATAAAAATTTTAATGTCTACTAAACTTGTTAATTATTTTAAAATCGTTCTAAGAAATAAAGATATTTTATCTTAATTATACAGTTATATTACGAAATGACGCCTTTTCATGGGGAGTACTAAATTACATTTTTAGAAAATGCATATATAATTTTCAAAAATCTAAAAGCTGGAAATAATAGAGCGAATTTTATTTTGTGCTCGTCCAAGGTCACTAGAGTAGCTTGAACACTAAATCACAAACTTAGAAATATCGGAGTTTTATCCTGGGGCCAAAGCGTGGAGGGCCAGCATTATAGCGTTGAGCTAAAAGCGTTTCCAGATAAATTCATTTAACACTGTCTTATAAGCATTCGTCTCAAGTCCAATAGTACACTCCCGATCTTGCCCAATGACGTGTCGAATTTGCAACAGAAGGGAAAAAAGTAATATGTATATATTAATTGGCACACATTTCACTATAAATTTGTTTTCTAGTAGCCACCGTGTAAATGCATATGGAAGCTTTACTTTAATCACTGTAGTAGTCTAAGAAAACTGCTATTAAATGTTTTTAAATAATTACAGTTTTGATGACATAAACGAACACCTAATTTCACGTCATTTGAAACAATTTTATTTTATTAATTAAAAAAACAAAAGACAAGCTAAAATCTGAAAAGATACAAGTAAACCAGTTAGGTCATGAGCTCTATTAGAAAACTCGCAATCTCAACTGCCTTACCATTGCAGTTGTAACAGCACTGTCAGGTTTGGATTTCATCAGTAGTATCAGGCATCTGTGCAGCCGTATAAAATGTATCTATAAAAGGAGACTAAAATTAATAGGGTATATATTCTTTGATCTTACTTGATAGAAGCAGACAAATAAACTTCTATCAAGGAGGTACATGGAATTTATATTCTCCCTAGTATTAGTTGCATTTATTCTGATCTTTAAGAGGAGTTTCAAAATGTATTATAACAAGAAAGATCAATCATGCTTAAAGCATTGATTATGAAATACTTCCAACTTCAATGCAATTTTATTTAAACATGTCTAAAATGCAATACATTCCTCGGTAATATTTTAAAACTTATCACAATACTACATTAATTTATTATATTTGAAACCTCAAACCTTCATCGAAAAAAATTAACTTCATTCAAATGACGGCATTAAAGTATAAATTGCCTGGTTTAAACATCTCTAAAATGTGATAAATTCCTCGGTAATAATTTTAGAATTATCATAATACTAAGATAATTTATTATATTTGAAAACTTCATCGAAAACAACTGAAATTCATTCAAATGACGTCATAAAAAAATAACACGCCTGGCTCTCTCTATAAAAGCAACATTTCATTCATAAATAATTCCCCCATTCATGTCATTCATCACAATACTATAATAATTTATTTTATTTAAAAATAAAGACCATTGAGCTACAAGTAAGTAAACTCTATGCGTTAAACTTCATCGAAAAATATCGTCCTTCTCTTTCTAAAATCAATGAATATTTCATTCATCTCAGCTAAGCAGACTCCATGGACTAAATGATTTTGTGTTAAAGAATTACAGCGATTCTAATACAACTCATTCTACATATTTTGCTGTTTACATTTTACATAGGTGAAAAATAGGCTTAATAGTAGAAATAATCAAATTTAGATGAGCATTTAAACCGGAATATATTGTCATTGTGTTGTTTCAGTATGTAGATGCACAGAATTTCGGCAAAAATAAAGTAGTTTTAGGACGGATACAACACTCAATATGAATTAAAAAGAACTTTAAAAATCACGATTTTGACACAAGATGGATGCCATATATCATTTTGAAGTGGGTCATGTGATCGCTTCATATCATGGACACGTGATCGCTTCATATAAGAGGTGTTATTATTATTTTAATTTTTATTTTAAAAACTACTGAATATAAATTTTAAAATTATATTTATTTTAAAAACTACTGAATTTTTTTTATATATTTTATGGAACAATTTGAATATTGCCTAAAATTTTCGAAGCAATTTGTGAATTTTAAATCCGCTTAAAAAATACTTGAAAAATTAGGTCCCATAGGGCTCAATGTATTCCATTTTTTCAACCCGGGTTCAATCCAAAACTAATTGGGTGACATTATTCATTTATATTCCCATAGGTCCTATAGACCGTCTGAACAACATACTAAAATATCATTTTGATTAAGTCATTTTTACGGCAGTTATCGTGCTAACGGAAAGACAGACAGACAGACAGAATGAACAAAGTCATAAACACTTTTCAACTTTGTTGTAAAGTGTTAATAAAAAAGCAAAATATATTATAAAATAAAAAAGAACATTCAATAGTGTTACTTATTTTATTACAATAAATAAGTATACTTTTTCAGAGAGTATATTAATTTTTGAGCTAATTAAATAATATTTAATTTTTTCATGTCATATGAAATAAAATAATTTACTTTATGTTTGATAATATTAATATATAACTGTTTAATTTTTACACATTGCATTAAGATACATTAAAACATGTACTTTATCTTTTCATATAGAATTCTAGATTCCTTTTTAAACTTCCTATAAAGTATTGGAACTCAAAGGCGCAAATTCAGGATTCATTGAACTAATAGGAGGGTTGTATTTGAATCAATATCTTTAGAATGTTCATCTCTGACACGAAAGAATTCAATAACTATTTTGAAATCCTTTGGGAATTGAGATATACTGCAGGGCAAGGATCCTTTGCCAAGCAATCCAAATCAATGAATGAGGTCCATTTGAATTTGCCATCCCTTATATTTGACATTAACATTTATATGTATAGAATTCCTGGGGGAAGAAATTATACTTACTTGAATTCTATCGGAATGCATTTAAGTTCTAAGAGATCCTTTATTGCCCTATTTTGTGAATATTCTAATATATTTGTGAATATTCTAATATATTTGTGAATATTCTAATATATTTTCTAATCATTAATCATTGAGGTTGAAAGTGTGGGTTTGTCCTGCATATCGATCTCAATTTTAGACAAAACAATTGATAAGTCATTCACCATCACATGAGTGGAGGGGGGGGGGGTATAACGTCAACAGTTGATCTACCGGTGGTTCGTGTAAATACTTTTGATATATCTCAAAATCGTACTTGTAAAATCTGCTAATTTAAACATTTTGCCAATGTAATTTATATTATAATTTTATAGAAAAGCTTAGCCTTTTTTTGAAAAAAAGTAGATCACTGATGGATTTTACTGGGAAAGTGAATGGGTATTTTTGAATCACTCAAAAACTAAATAGTTTTAATGATTCCTATCCGACAATAAAACCATGTAGAGAAATAATGAAAAATATTCTAACCTTTAGTTATTGGATAAATACCCCTCCCACTTGTATCTTGGACAGTCTCACTGGCTGTTTGGCTTGATCGATCACTTACCTAACACTTTTCTAGAGTATGTCTCACCTTGATTCCATAACATTTTTTGATGACTGCCAATCAAGATATTTTTATGAATTTAATTCGAGTTCTTACTAATAATATGTTAGTTTTAGATCAAGTAGTTGTTCTTGCCAGGTTACAAACGTCAAATATTTCCCCAGATCACTCAACCATCATGTTGTCAATAAATTAAAAAAAAATAAAGCTAATAAAGACTAGTCAGGGGTAAGCGATATTCTCCCAGATTCTGTATATACATCTGAAGTCTATATAGTATATTTCATGAAAAAATATGTGGACACTCCTGATCTATATTATTTTATTGAAAGGTCAGCATAGACTTTAACATGGGAGACTATTGCATCTTATTACTATGCATGTATATGAAAATTATGTTTAAAATACAAACATGTTCATATTTTGTATAGTTTATTCATTTTATAAGTAACAATAAAATTTGTCATTTATGTTTTTACCAATAATTTTTATACCATTTATTTCTCAAGATCTGCTCTACATGTTGAGCTCTGACGATGAATGACATGGATTAAGCATCACATTTCGAAGGAAATAAAGGGACGTACTACGAATTTCCACTTCCTGTTCTGTGGATGTAAATCCGACTCAGATACTTACATCTATCTGCAAAAGTCTATTTCTCGAGATATGTTACATATATAGCTCAAATTATGGCTAATATGGATTCAGTATTGAAGTTCCAACTAGATAGGGGATCACAAAGGATTTTCACTTCTAGTTCCTTTTACATTTTCTGTAAAAGGAACTAGAAGTGGAAGTTCTAGTTCCTTTTACAGAAAATGTAAAGAAGTGGAAGTTCTAGTTCGGCCACCAGGTCTGCTGACGTGGTTACTGAACGGTCAAGGCGAGCGTTTCCAAGCGATCGTTCGACCGCCGCTTTGTGGGTTAGAATCCCACGTAAGGCATGGATGTTGTGTTGTGGGAGGAGTGTGTTCCGCCTCCCTCTGGTGCGCCTGGGGCAACGTCCTAGGACGGCTAAATGGTTCACGTTTCTGGCCGATGTATAGGCGAATGATATAAGAGTCTAGTGCCTGGCCATTTGGGGAAAAAAATTATGTTGAAAAATTTGAATGTTAATTTAAACATCTACTTTTCAAGATTGTGTATAAACAGAGCATATATGATAATTTATATTGATTCAGTATCAAATTCTGGAGGAGGTAGGATGGTTCATTAAGAATTGTCTCTTCAGTTTCTTTCCCACTTCTGCTTCAAACATTTAACTTGAAACAGCTATTTATGAGAATCTGCCTTAGAGCTTAGATAATGAATAATATAGAGTTAGTATTAAATTTCGAACGGGGGGTGGACGCGGGGTTCACTATGGTTTTCTTACTATGGCTTGCATCCTCACCCATAATTCATATTTTCGAAAATGTAGATTTTTCCCTTCAATTCGAGCTAAGACGAATCGAATGACACCATAACCAAGATGTTAGCCATAGTGGAAGTGTTCAATAATTTTGATACATCGCCTCATCAATCAGTAAATTCAGTGTATATTGTTACGAACATGTAAAATGCTTTTACCGGAGACTCTTTTGAGAACCAGAAGAGAAAATTACCCTTACATGCAGCTATTCTTATTATATCAATGCAGGGTTGCCATATGGGAACACTCGTGACAGGGTTGACGGATTTGGTGATTTATCGCCAATTTGGAGACTTTGGGGGAGTTTCCGAAGGTTCGAAAACTTTTCTCGAAATAATGAATATTCTATGAGATACGAGCCCCTTCTGGGAGTTTCTATAAAGGATATCTTCTATACTTTCTGAAAATTTCTATAAAGGAGAGAATATAAAGGATTATTGCCCAGTTCGAGAGCAGTTGACGTGATACGAGCTACAATAAATTTTGAGATAGTCAATGTTTTGACGTATCTCACAATTCAATGTAATATCTGCTGTTTTGTGAAATTAGTGGATAATTTGATTGCAGTTTTACTATACCTGACAGCTGTTTAGTGATCTTGTGAGATAGTTATCGAGCTATTTGCTGTATATTGTTCCTGTTTACGCTCCGCTTGTAAAGAAACGTGTTAGTTTTCAAGAAATTTGTACTCATTAGTGTATCCTGGGAGTACACTTACGATTCCCGAGGATTCGTTGCAACAATATTATATAGATATTTAAACTAAGGTACATATTTGAAATAAACTGCTGGTGAATGCATTTAGACACTTATTAAGAGAATATTCTTTTACAAGAAAGAATTCAATGCATATTTGAAGGCCATTTCGGGGATTTGAAAATCCACTGGGTATCCACCAAGCACATACAAATCGATGAATAGACCCCCCCCCCCCCTCCCCATTGAAATCGGCTATCCCTTAGAGCGTTCATTAATATATCTAACAGTCATAAGGGAAGAAGCTGTATTTATTTAAAGCATATGGAACGACATTTAAGTAATTAGAATCAGAGAAATGCTTTATTGCCGTATTCTAAGAATACTGTAGTCTATTATAAATTCATTAATCGTTGAGGTTGGTAATACAAGATTCTATAGTATATGGCCGAATTTCAAGTTTAGTCAAAAGCTATTTAAGTATTATACTCGTGTATGCTATTTAAGTGTTATACTCGTATATGCTATTTAAGTATTATACTCGTATATGCTATTTAAGTATTATACTCGTATATGCTATTTAAGTGTTATACTCGTATATGCTATTTAAGTATTATACTCGTATATGCTATTTAAGTATTATACTCGTATATGCTATTTAAGTATTATACGGAGTGTTTCAAAAGGGTTGCACGGCTAAATATCTGTAGAACAATGGGTCGTATACCCATGGTTTCAATTCAAAAAATGCCTTAATTAAAGTAGACTATCATCTTATACAAATTTTGATCATGTGACAACTTTTAGTAAAATGCACAAAATGTAACATTTTCTACGGATTCCCCCAGAAAAAATTTCGTCTCTTCTTCCGTATTTCAGCCGTTTGGCATATTTCTTTCTTTTTAGCTTTTGACTCCAAAGATGAGTAAAAATCATCTACGAGAATATATACATATTAAACATCATTTAAAAAATCTCATGATATCAGAATAAAGGCATTCGTTGATAAAATGTTCATTGATATAAGAATAAATGTATTCGCACCGCATAAACAAGGAATTTATATAAATAAAATTAAAAATATGTCTGTCTATCTATCTGTCTGTATGCTCATCATCACGAGAGAACGGATGCACCGAATTTGATGAAAATCTGTGGGTAGCCTTGAAATAGCCCCACTTAAAATTTAGTCTGTGTTTCAAGTTTCTAACATCAGTGGTTCTCGAGATATTAGTAAAAACCAAACTGTCGTTTGTCATCATGGGAGAACGGCTGAACCGAATTCAATGCAATTTTGTGGGTGGCCTTGAGATAGCCCCACTTAAAATTTAATCCATGTTCCGAGTTTCTAAGACTAGGGGTTGTCGAGATATTAATTAAAACTGAACCTTTTCATAGGAGTTCTACTTTCTAACTTCCCGGTTCCTCCAAAGGAAAAAGGTTGGAAATCGCTGGTTTAAAACGAAAAAATGAATCTAAACTATATCTCTGAGTTTGGTGGGAGATTTTTGCGCTAGTTAGTCACTTTTTGAAAATCGCAGGCTTGAAACATGAATATAAATGGAAACTCTATCTCCATGGTTTATTTTTCACAGGCTTTTATTCAACAATGAAAGGTATTAAGGAATCAAACTGGTTATTTAATTATCAGTAATTTATGAGGAAGATTATTTCTTATATCATATTGCTCAGCAACGGAATTAAATTAAATGTGTTTGTTAATTCTTATTATTATATTTTCTATTTGAATAATAAATAAATGGATATAAAAACATATCTTATAAATGAACGGTTTGATTTTTCTTTTAATTATATTAATTGTGAACTGCGTACGTAATTTTCATTTATTTTGGAAAAGAAAAATAAACTCATTTAGCCGATTGTTGAAACAGAATAAACGTAGAACGGGTATATTTTTAAATACAATTTTAGGGTGATCCGTTAGTATATACAAACGGCATCAGGATGTTTTATTCTTCAGATCTGCAAATTCACAGCTACAACGTTGGCGGGATACCGCTAACTTGACAACTTTTCTTAAACGTTGTCAAATTAACGGAAATGTCGCCAAATTGATAAAAACGAGAAATAATCAATGAAATTAATATTGTTTTATTAAAAGAGTGTACTGAAATTATGTTTCTGTAGCATTTGTGCGTCAGTCCAACCTTTCGACATAGTAATATATTTAGCGAATTTTTAAAATGCCTCCAACTTGATAAAAATGTTTGTAAATCCATAAAAATATCTTGAAATTGATAAAATTGCGTTAAAAAATGAATTTAATTGTTTTTGGTTAGGGGATAGTATTGTGATGATGTTTTGTCAATTTGTCGCCGAGTGGGATTGTCAGTTCTACAGTCCTACTTGGCGATAAATTTAGCGATTTTTAAAATATCGCTAAATTGACGAAAATGTCGCCAAACCTTTCATAGAGATAGCATTATTCAGATGATATTTTTTCCAACAATTTATTTGAAGAAAATGCTATGTCGCTTAGCAACGGATTTAAATTCAATGTGTTTATGCGGCAGACGATTATTATTAAATCTTTTCCGATTTGATAATAAAGATATGTATCTATATAAATAAAATTGAAAATCTGTCTGACTGTCATCATCACGGGAGAATGGCTAAACCGAATTTGATGAAATTTTGTGAGTAGTCTGGAAATAGCAAAACTTAAAATGTAGTCTATGTTTCAGTTTCTAAAACCAGTGGCTCTCGAGATATTAGCAAAAACGAAACTTTCGTTTGTCTCATCATTACGGGAGAACGACTGAAGCGAATTTAATGAAATTTTGTGGGTAGCCTTGAAATAGCTCCCCATAAATTTTATAGAAGTTTCGGGTTTCTAAGACTACGGGTTGTTGAGATATTAATGAAAAACGGAACTTCTTCCTAGGAGTTCTGCTCTCTAACTCCGTGGTTTATCCAAACGGAAAGGATGAAATTCGTTTGTTTAAAACGTCAAAGTGAATTAAAACTTTATTTCTGAGTTTAGTGGAGGTTTTATGTCCTAATTAGTCATTATCTGAAGGCATAAATTGTTTGAAACATGAATTTCAATGGAATAACTATCTCCATGGTTTATTTTTCACAAGCATTTACTCAACGATGAAAAGTATAAAGAAATCAAAATGGTTATTAAATTTCGCATTTTATGAGGAAGATTCTATCTTATATCATGTTGCATAGAAACGGAATTAAATTAAATGTGTTTGCTAATATTTATTATAATTTTTTTCTATTTGAATAATAAATAAATGGATGTAAAAATATATCTTATAAATGAACCGATAGATTTTTCTTTTAATTATATTAATTTCGGACTGCATACATCACTTTCATTTATTTTAGCAAAGAGTTTCCATGTTTATATACTGTGTTTAGCTAATAAACTCATATATTGTGCTTATCCAATAAATTCATTTAGCCGATTGTTAAAACATAAAAGAGTAGAACAGGTATATTTTCTAATACAAGTTTAGTGTTTTCAATTAGTATATACAAACGGGATCAGGATGTTTTATTTAGATCTGTACATTCAGAGCTACGAATTTGACAGGTTATCGCTAACTTGGCAACTTTTCTTAAACGTTGCCAAATTGACGAAAATGTTGCCAAATTGATAAAAACGACGCAAATCAATGAATTTTATTTTATTTTCTTAGAAGAGAGTACTGAAATGATGTTTTGTTAGCATTTATCTGTCAGACCAACCGCCCTACTTAGTAACACGTTTAGCGAATTTTTAAAATGCCTCCAACTTGATAAAAATGTTTGTATATCCATAAAAATATCTTAAAATTGATAAAATTGCGTTAAATAAATGAATTTAATTGTGTTTGGTTAGGGGATAGTATTGTGATGATGTTTTGTCAATTTGTCGGCGAGTGGGATTGTCAGTTCTACAGTCCCACTTGGCGATAAATTTGGCGATTTTTTAAAATGTCGCTAAATTGACGAAAATGTCGTCAAACCTTCCATAGAGTTAGCATTATTCAGACGATATTTTTTCCACCAATGTATTTGAAATAAATGATATCATGTCGCTTAGCAACGAATTTAAATCCCATCTCTTTATGCGACAAAGGATTTTTATTACATCTCTTTCGATATGAGTAATGATGATATGTATATAAAATAAATTTCATTGCCATTGCAGTTTTGGCTGGATAATATCAATTACGCTCTTCAGGTTTAAACCTTATTATTATTGATATTTTCGGGGATTATTGATTCGGAGACTATCGATATTATCAAGTTATTAAGCCATTAATTTATTGCGACAAATATTGTTGAAACTCACATATTGCACGTTGTACGAGTAATCCTCTAGTAATTTCAAGGATATATCTTTTAATCTATGAGAATATAAGTAGTACAGGTATTTTGGCATATATTCTGACATATATTGGCATATATTGAAAGCAAGTACGACCTTCTGGTATGAAGATTAAGAAGATTATCGATATTTTCAATTTATTACGTCATCTGCTTTATTTTGGCAAAGATATTTGAGACTAGTATTGTAATACAGGTAATCTTCTACTAATACTCGAACATATCTTCTAATCTACGACAATATAAGTAGTACGGGTATACCCCCTTCCCATATAATTTTAGCACTTTCATTTTGACATATATTGGAATAAATTACTGCCTTCAGGTTTAAAGATTTAGGGTTTATTTATATTTTCAATTTATACATGTAATCTACTAATACAGATGTTATATCTTCTAATATTCGCGTATATAATTAGTACGGGTACCATACAATTTTAACGTTTTTATTTTACACATATTGATTCAATTCCATATCTTTTGTAAATTTGCTTACATAAGGGGTCAGGATATTTTATTCTTCAGATCTGCCAGTGAAGATAATTTTGTATAGCGAGAACAGAGATTCTGAAACTTCTTTTTTGGAGCCTTATATTAAATATTTTAGCAGAATATTTTGATTAAAAATATCATTTATTATACTATAGGAATTTGCACGTGATTGTGAATTTTAATGGTATATTTTATACTCTGTACGAAGAACGGGTAGGCTGCTAGTATAAAATAAATTTCATTGACATTGCATTTTTAACTGGATATTATCAATTACAGTCTTCAGCTTTAAACATTAATATTATTGATATTTTCGGGGATTATTGATTCAGGGATTATTGATATTTTCAAGTTATTATGACATTGTTTTATTATGGCAAAAATTGCTGAAACTCATATATTGTACGTAGTACGAGTAATCTTCTACAAATGCCCGGGTATATCTTCTAATCTACGAGAATATAATTAGTACAGGTATATTGGCATATATTTTGACATATATTGGCATATATTGAAATCAATTGCGGCCTTCTGGTATAAAGATTACGGGGATTATTGATATTTTCAATTTATTAAATCATCTGCTTTATTTTGGCAAATATTCTTGAGACTCATATTGTAATACGGGTAATCTTCTACTAACACACGGACATTTCAACTACATCACGACATTATATGTAATATGGGTATATCTTACCATATAATTTTAGCACTTTCATTTTGGCATATATTGGAATAAATTACTGCCTTCAGATTTTAAGGTTACGGGTTTATTGATATTTTCAAATTATACTTGTAATATACTAATACAGGTTATATCTTCTAATATTTGCGTATATAAGTAGTACGGGTACCATATAATTTTAACAATTTTATTTTGCATATATTGATTTAAAATTTCATATTTTTTTTAATTTTTAATTTTCATATTTTTTTTAATAAACGGGACCAAGTTGTTTTATTCGTCAGATTTGATCATGAAGATAATTTTATATAGCGAGAACAAATATTCTTAAACTTCTTTTTAGGTGCATTGAATTTAATATTTTAACGGAATATTTTGATTAACAATATCATTTAGTATACGGATTTTTGGACATGATTGTGAATTTTAGGATTCTTTGTATTATATACTCCGTACGAAGAACGAGTATGCTGCTAGTAATAAATAAAATGAAATAAAAAAATTAGTTTAAAATAAAACAAGAAAGATCAATCATGCTTAAAGCATTGATTATGAAACACTTTCCAACTTCAATGCAATTTTATTTAAACATGTCTAAAATGCAATACATTCCTCGGTAATATTTTAAAACTTATCACAATACTACATTAATTTACTATATTTGAAACCTTAAACCTTCATCGAAAAAAATTAACTGCATTCAAATGACGGCATTAAAGTATAAATTGCCTGGTTTAAACATCTCTAAAATGTGATACATTCCTCGGTAATAATTTTAGAATTATCATAATACTACGATAATTTATTATATTTGAAAACTTCATCGAAAACAACTGAAATTCATTCAAATGACGTCATAAAAAATAACACGCCTGGCTCTCTCTATAAAAGCAATATTTCATTCATAAATAATTCCCCCATTCATGTCATTCATCACAATATTATAATAATTTATTTTATTTAAAAATTAAGACCATTGAGCTACAAGTAAGTAAACTCTATGCGTAAAACTTCATCGAAAAATATCGTCCGTCTCTTTCTAAAATCAATGAATATTTCATTCACATCAGCTAAGCAGACTCCATGGACTAAATGATTTTGTGTTAAAGAATTGCAGTGATTCTAATACAACTCATTCTACATATTTTGCTGTTTACATTTTACATAGGTGAAAAATAGGCTTAATAGTAGAAATAATCAAATTTGGAAGAGCATTTAAACTGAAATATATTGTCATTGCGTTGTTTCAGTTTGTAGATGCACAGAATTTAGGCAAAAATAAAGTATTTTTAGGACGGATACAACACTCAATATGAATTAAAAAGAACTTTAAAAATCACGATTTTGACACAAGATGGATGCTATTGTAGTGGCGGAGGATAAGAAGAAACGTGACCTCTTAATTTAGAATTTAGCCACACCAGCATCACTACAAAAACCATGATCAAGAAAATGCCGCAAAATAACCCACAGGTCCACACACTCCTGTCCGGAGAAGTAAATCTCCGAGATGACCAACAGCCCAGAAGAACCTAAATAACCTAAAAACATTTAAAATCAAAACCTTACCTTTAAGGAACGTCTTCTTCACAAATAACAAAATGAATTAAAATACACAAATGAATAAACAGAATTTTGAAGTTAAAATGATTTTTCATTTATTCAAGATGTTAATTTCTGAGAAGTATTCAAATATAACAGCTGAATCTCTCAGCACACCACTGGACACATGCGCAGGTTTCATCAGAGCGCCACTGGCTTTAGAGCCTCCATAATCTAACATAATGTAATAGAGTGGCAAACCACATATCATAAATGTATCAAAATAGGTATGGTCAAATTACTGGGATGAGCACTCTGAGAGTAAAAAAGGCATTTTTGATATTTAATTAAATCAGAAATTATATTTTTAGAATACGTATTAAATTGGAGCTACAGATTACGGTGGATGGTTGCATTCTCCATTCCAATATCTCTCTCTCTAATATCTACTGTACGTCTGGCACGTCTTGGTTAAAATATAAAGGTCGCTTACCCAGGTCATCAAGTCGTCGTGAGTAAGGTCGTAGCTCCCAACATCAGCCAATCGCCCACACAGCAATATATCTGTGTTTCTCACGGAAAGAAAGGATGGCACACACATTCTGGTGTTCTCCAGAATGGCCCAACCTGGACTCATGGCTTTATTCAATGGAACTTCAACAGGAATCGACTCGAAATCAAACTTGACTTGAGTCTCAAGATAACTCAGGTAGCGACGTTGCGATTAACATTCCCGGTATGAGCCTCGGGAGCATTCCACTAGCTGACTCGTTGTTATATTCCCGGTATGAGCATCGGGTTCATTCTATATGCAGTCTCGATGTTATTCTATTACCGGTATGAGCCTCGGGATCGTACCATAGAATGGACGTAAGAACGGCAGCATTCTTCAGCTCACGAATCTCTAGGAATCTGCCTGGAGGTCAGACTCCCGAGATTCGGAGTGAGCGTTGCAATCGTGAACTGCCTACAGAGAATTTGTCAGTCGTAAGAGCAAGAGCATAAGAGAGCGAGAAAAGGTGGGCACGGCTTTTATACTTTTTTTAGCCAACATTTCCACGGACCTGGACAAAAGCTTCCAGTCCGTCACCACGAATAGAAAACAATCATGATATTTCCGGCCGAGAAAAGGTTCTCACGGCCAAACGCCAGAATGTCTCGACAGGATGTCTGGAGAACCATCTGCTATAAACAACCGTTGCAAAACCTCATTATCGTCTGCAGCAGAAATGTATTGAAACTATGAAATCGTTTACATTGGCACTTTCATTTTCGACTGCCAAAAAGACCTTGAACTCAACAGAAGAAATAACTCTCAAAGCGCTCGCACATTAATAATATACCAAAAATGATTTTGATTGAAGAATAATAAATATTCCAAGATAACACTTACGAAAAAAACGACAAAAAGGGGGTTTTCAAGGCAGAATTAAAATCTGTAAAAGAGCTGTATATAAAGAAATATAATGCATAAATTTATGCATTTTACACAAAAGTAATGCGATTTGAATATCGACATTACAAATACCTTGGGGCCTCCGGGGAAAAATTTCCGAGCGAAGCGAAGAAATTTTTCAAAATAACAAGCAGGTGCATGTAGGCATCAGGCTCTTGAAGTTGTACACCTTCAAGAAGAATTTCAACAAAATTTTGTGGTGCAGCTGTCACCAAAGAGTTCTTGACACGGGCACCATCCCACATGGGCGCATGTCGAAGAACCATAGCCAAAGAAACCTAAAAATGACTGCAATCCAGTCTAAAATCCTAATATCTACAACTCCATCACAAAAATCACAACATGTGAAAAATTAAGATTGTAAATTAAATTTTAATCCCAAGGTTCACAAAAAGTAAATAACACAACACCCCTCAAGTCGAACAGCCAAGTTAAAATTAAATTTCTCTGCAAGTAAGCTTTGTAAATAAAATTATCAATTAAATTTCCAAATTCTAAGTTAAATCAACTTTCACTAAATTAAATTTTAATTTCCAAGAAATGTTCACTTTCCTTCAAGAATCTTAACTTTAAGTAAAATGTGGTCAACATCAAAACATTTTTTTAATTCCAATTTAAGTCTTAAACTTTTCAAGATAATGTAATCACAATTTATTTCATGACCACAGCAGAAAATGATCAGCTCATTACTTTTCCATTTAGTCAAGGAAGAAACAGCAGCAATATAAATTCAATACAGATTTAAATGAGAAATGACCATACCCAGAAATAGTAACATAAAATTTTTCAAACAAACCTTGTCCAGTGGTTCACATGACTCATAATTCTTGTCAACATCAAGTGTCCATTTGACACAGCATTTTCATCATCTCTTAATATAGAGGCAACAGCAAGGCAATTTTGGCAATCATGACACAATATATATCTTACCATTTTTATTTCATAAATTTAAATTATTCCAAAATATCACTTTATTAAAAATATCTTTAATCATTTTGTAAATTTTCATCAAAAATAAATTTCTTTTACACTAATTAAAATTTTTCCAAATGGCAAAAACAGGTGGCAAGCAAGAAGTGGCAAGGTGGCAGAATTCAAACCATATATTCTTTTGTAAACAAGTGCCACATTTTCAAATCAGTGCTCTCTTGGCACAGAACTTCGGGTACAGAGGACTCTCAAGCCTCAACTTTAACTGCAAGTAAATATTCAATTACATTTCAAATACAATTTATCAACATTGCCACCGAAAAAGGCAAATTTGAAGACAGTTTTCGCCACACACCAAATTATAAAAAAAATTCCAATTATCTGTAAATAAAAAAGTGTCATTTCATAAAAAATCAATAAATTTCTTTAAATCAATAAATCTATCATTAAATTAAGTTGCCTTTCACTCGTAAGTCAAAATAAGTAGAAGTCAAAATCAGTAATTAAACGAGTTCAACAAAAATCTCTTTCTCAATGTTATTCAACCATTGCACCAAACTCAAAGTTTCGAAATAAAATTGTCAAGTGCAAAAAATTCAATCTAATAACTACAAGAAAATCAAATGAAATCCAGAATACATCCATTTTCGTAGTAAATCAACCAAGTTTCAAAATAAAATCTTTCAATTTCAAAATTTTCTCAAATGGATTTCAAAACAAGTAAATTTCCAAAATACTTTCAATCAAAGTAAAATAATTGTGGAATCAATTCATCAAAAATTTAACCATATTTCTGTAATTAAATCAACAACTTCAGAGTTCACTGACTCAAGAATTCCACAATGTAAACAATTTCCAGATTCCAAAATTCAGTCAATTTTTTCAAAGTATTTCTAAATATTGTCGTAATAATAAACAGGAGTCGCCAAAAAAATTTTTTTTCATAAGTTCTGAAAGTATTCAAGTTCGGAGTTAAATATTCATTACACAATTCAAATCAAACTGGTGTCAGCCAATCAAAAGTTCCAGACATCGCCTCGCACATCCACAGAACGGGAACGGAAAAGAAAAAGTGTCGACTCGCTCAAACAGAGGAGGACAACTCCACTCACTCACGTTCGCACCACCGGAACCGAGGGAGGAACAACATCACAACTCAATTCAGTAAAAACACAGCACAGGGAAGAAGGAGACAGGAACAACATTTTCAACTTTAAAAAATTCAAATCAACTCAGGGGGATTAAAAACGGGGATCTGAAGCATAACGTAAATAAAATTTGTGTAATAAAATCATTTTCATAATTCTCAAATCAAACAACTTCAATATTTTCAAAATTTCAACATTTCCAAATTCTCCAAATTTCACTTGCCAAAGCAAAGCAACCCATCCTCAAAAATATTTTTCAGGAATTTCAACCTTCAGCGTTGGACTCTGCAGAAATGCAATCGACTGCAGCCAAGAAAAAATTCAAGAAGTAAAATGAGCAGGAATTCTTTCATCTGCTACCGAAGTAAACACAGGCATGGGTGCAAACGGGGATCAACCCTCGAGAAAAGTCACTAATGGGGTATCAACCATCCCATAGAATTACGCTAGTTCAACAGAACATCAACATGCACCCCAAACACACAAGCAAGGTCAAATTCAAACCCAAGGAAACTCTGCTCAGACGAGTGATCAATTCGTCTCTCCTCGAATTGTTTGTGAGACAATTTCAAACTAAACGTTGACTGCAAGCGTCCATACAATCAACTCAATCCAGTGAAAGTGGGTCGTGAATCCACTATCACAACAAACTCAGCAGAAAAACTCAGGAGAGTCAAAGACACGAAAATAACAAAAATCAAGGTGCCTGGATGCAACAACAGGGCAAGGAAACCGAAACATTTAAAATCAAAACAAATGGAGAATTATTTCTCATCCTGAGGCAAACAAAATTTCAAATTCAACAACCTCTCAGGGAAAAGAAGCTCTCAGTCCCCACAAATTCACTTTTTCAAAATTTCCAAAAATCTAAAAATTTCATTATCAACATTCAATAACAAATATTTCCACATAATTATTTTCGAAATTCCATTTCAAAAATTTTCCAAATATTTACCAAAAAGAATCATGGCGAAGGATACAAAGAAAAAACGTGACCTCTTAATTTAGAATTTAGCCACACCAGCACCACTACAAAAGCCATGATCAAGAAAATGCCGCAAAATAACCCACAGGTCCACACACTCCTGTCCGGAGAAGTAAATCTCCGAGATGACCAACAGCCCAGAAGAACCTAAATAACCTAAAAACATTTAAAATCAAAACCTTACCTTTAAGGAACGTCTTCTTCACAAATAACAAAATGAATTAAAATACACAAATGAATAAACAGAATTTTGAAGTTAAAATGATTTTTCATTTATTCAAGATGTTAATTTCTTAGAAGTATTCAAATATAACAGCTGAATCTCTCAGCACACCACTGGACACATGCGCAGGTTTCATCAGAGCGCCACTGGCTTTAGAGCCTCCATAATCTAACATAATGTAATAGAGTGGCAAACCACATATCATAAATGTATCAAAATAGGTATGGTCAAATTACGGGGATGAGCACTCTGAGAGTAAAAAAGGCATTTTTGATATTTAATTAAATCAGAAATTATATTTTTAGAATACGTATTAAATTGGAGCTACAGATTACGGTGGATGGCTGCATTCTCCATTCCAATGTCTCTCTCTCTAATATCTACTGTACGTCTGGCACGTCTTGGTTAAAATATAAAGGTCGCTTACCCAGGTCATCAAGTCGTCGTGAGTAAGGTCGTAGCTCCCAACATCAGCCAATCGCCCACACAGCAATATATCTGTGTTTCTCACGGAAAGAAAGGATGGCACACACATTCTGGTGTTCTCCAGAATGGCCCAACCTGGACTCATGGCTTTATTCAATGGAACTTCAACAGGAATCGACTCGAAATCAAACTTGACTTGAGTCTCAAGATAACTCAGGTAGCGACGTTGCGATTAACATTCCCGGTATGAGCCTCGGGAGCATTCCACTAGCTGACTCGTTGTTATATTCCCGGTATGAGCATCGGGTTCATTCTATATGCAGTCTCGATGTTATTCTATTACCGGTATGAGCCTCGGGATCGTACCATAGAATGGACGTAAGAACGGCAGCATTCTTCAGCTCACGAATCTCTAGGAATCTGCCTGGAGGTCAGACTCCCGAGATTCGGAGTGAGCGTTGCAATCGTGAACTGCCTACAGAGAATTTGTCAGTCGTAAGAGCAAGAGCATAAGAGAGCGAGAAAAGGTGCGCACGGCTTTTATACTTTTTTTAGCCAACATTTCCACGGACCTGGACGAAGGTGCGCGGTAGCCCATTGGTTAGCGCGCTGGAGTTGCACTCGGTAGGCCCGGGTTCGATTCCAGCCACTGCCAAAAACTGCCGCCGTGTTCATGCGGAGTACGATCACGTTAAACATGTGGGTCCGAAAGTCCTTCCGAGAGGTTGGTGGTAGGGGAAGGAGGGTACGGTCCCTGTGGATGCCTCCCCCACTGGGTTCCGGTCTAAATTGGGTGGCACTTCCCGACCGTCCAAGAAGTTACCTTACACCTTTCTGGTAGGTCGGACGGTCTGGGTTTCATCAACAACAACGGACCTGGACGAAAGCTTCCTGTCCGTCACCACCAATAGAAAACAATCATGATATTTCCCGCCGAGAAAAGGTTCTCACGGCCAAACGCCAGCATGTCTCGACAGGATGTCTGAAGAACCATCTGCTATAAACAACCGTTGCAAAACCTCATTATCGTCTGCAGCACAAATGTATTGACTATGAAATAGTTTACATTGGCACTTCCATTTTCGACTGCCAAAAAGACCTTGAACTCAACAGAAGAAATAACTCTCAAAGCGCTCGCACATTAATAATATACCAAAAATGATTTTGATTGAAGAATAATAAATATTCCAAGATAACACTTACATAAAAACGACAAAAAGGGGGTTTTCAAGGCAGAATTAAAATCTGTAAAAGAGCTGTATATAAAGAAATATAATACATAAATTTATGCATTTTACACAAAAGTAATGCGATTTGAATATCGACATTACACTATATATCATTTTGAAGTGGGTCATGTGATCGTTTCATATCATGGACACGTGATCGCTTCATATAAGAGGTGTTATTATTATTTTAATTTTTATTTAAAAAACAACTGAATATATTTCGCTGATTTTTTTTTATATATTTTATGGAACAATTTGAATGTTGCCTAAAATTTTCGAAGCAATTTGTGAATTTTAAATCCGCTTAAAAAATGCTTAAAAAATTAGGTCCCATAGGGCTCAATGTATTCCATTTTTTCAACCCGGGTTCAATCCAAAACTAATTGGGTGATATTATTCATTTATATTCCCATAGGTCCTATAGACCGTCTGAACAACATACTAAAATTTCATTTTGATTAAGTCATTTTTACGGCAGTTATCGTGGTAACGGACAGACAGACAGACAGACAGAATGAACAAAGTCATAAACACTTTTCAACTTTGTTGTAAAGTGTTAAAAATGTATTTTGAACAAAGGTACAAATATTTTAATTACAATAGGAATAACAGACTTGAAACTACAATTTCATTTTATAATCAACAACATTATAAATATATGATTTGGTATTTGTAGTTATATCTAGCCTACATAGCACAGTTGGAATATCATCAATTTTAAATTGAGCATTAAGCTAAGTTTGGTTGTAAGACTCATGTGAAGAAAGTATAAATATATCTTATGATTTCATTATCTTTCGTTATACTTTGATTATTTTCTACAAAAATCACAGGTTTATAATACAAATTATAACAACTTCAATTACCATTTTAAGTATAAAAGTATGAAGGCTTGTTAAAAATGCTAGATCAGTTGGCTCGATCGCTACCCATTCACTGTGTCTAAGTGTGAATTACATGATTTGATACTTAAGTGCACGAGCAGCATCAAATAAGTATTACAGGAATGAGCTGTAGTGGGGTGAAGGATAATAATTCCGGAGAAGTTTAAAATAATTATTAGTTAACTGATTTCTGTTTTTTGTATCGTGTTGCATATATTAATTAGTGGCTCTTGATATATATATGTTAATTGATCCATTTGAGATACTCAGCTGAGTTGAAAATTTGTTACTGTTATGTACTTGCCTGGGCTGGCTATTTCGAAATAAATTAAATATATCAGCTTATTTTATCTCTGTAAATTGTTCCTTTTACTTTAAGTATTCACTTGCATACTTTGGTTTCTTGAATTTCTGACTTTATGATATCCCACTAGTATATACATTGTATAATGCTAATGTTGAACTAGTAAGAACTCACTTGTATTTTCAAATTGCAAACAACACAAAATTTTAAATACAAAAATACATTAATAGTTAACATAATTTAGATTTTAGATTATATTTAAATTGCTCAAAATATTTAAACACATCTACCGCGATGGTAACAATGGTACTGCGAATTACGGGTAATTCATATGGCAGCTACTCATTAATGTTTCTCTGCGCTTATATATTTTTAATTATTATTTAAATGAATGTTTTTATTAAGCATTAATTTTTCAAATGTTACATATTATTTAAAACGATATAAACTGAAAAGAAAAATACTTTGCAATAGAAGAGATTAGACGGACTTCACGGAATTACTTATTAATTAGAATAAAATTATCCTGTTCGTAAATTCATATATTATTGAATGTAATAAATTCTCAAAGGAATACCGTCTAAACAAGTTTTCTAAATATAGTCATAATATTCATCTTTTCTCTATATTACAGACCTGTTACATAAAATATCTGTGCTGTTGTCCACATTTTTTCGTATACTCTGACAAAGAAAAATATTTATCTCCTGAAGGCAGCATTTAAATTAAACTTTAGCATTTACTATGTCCAATAGAGAAATATTTTAATGTTTACTAAACACTCGAGTGATACCAAAATGTTGGGAAAAACTGTTTAATTGACTTTAATTTTCGATAATTATATATGAGATAAATTTAATCTCGCTTTAGTTGTATATATGGTTGATAATAAAATATACAGAATTCTTATAAAAGTGCATGCACCCCATATAACTTTTAAACTGCGCATCGTAGCGCCACTAAAGTAACGTATATATTTAGTAAAGTGACCATGCAAAGTTGTTTAAACATGTTTGTAGCGATCCTAGGGGCAAAATGCGGAAACAGACTCATAAATCAGCAAAGGTAGGGAAAAAAGTTCAATTGCAAAATGTAAGAGCGGTGTTCGATTTGTACAAAGCGATACCTGGTTAGACAAAAATACTTACAGAAGATCAAACATGTGAAAGTAGTAAATATTTATAACAACACAAACGTAACGCAAAGTTTATGCAATACAAGCGTACCTAACATGCCAAGAAGCCTACATACATATTGTTCAAAATGCACACCAACAGCGAAGATGCACACCAGGATTCAGAACACAACTGCATCTCGAACAGCATGCAGCATCGCATCTGTTACAGTATTACAGGTCCTAACAATGCAGTCCTTTACCAAGCTTGTTTGATTCATGTATGGTTTCGCACTAAATAAGCACCACGCTTTCATTTTGTTACTGGAGCTTTTTGTCTGTCTCTGTTGGTTTCGGAGTGAGCTTTAACTTCTTTATTTCGTAACTAGTGGTGTTATAAGCACGTTCATTCGACTGCACATAGACAGTTCCCAATAGGTACGCATTAATTCCATCGCGGTAGAGCATAGGGTTCAAAATTTATGGAGGTTATACGGACTTTCCTAGGAACCCTGCATTTTTATAAAAAAGGCAAATTTTAGAGTCTTATATAATTTGTAACAAACTTAAAACAGCAAATGATTACATTATTTATGGATGGACATCCATGACCGAGCCCTAAAAACACGAATATTTTGTGACTAAATAATTTACTCATTGAATCTTTAGATTGCTCAATTGCAACAAACCACGTTTGGAATATAGCGATTTCTTTCGCTCCAGTATTAACACGTTGACTGCAAAATATTATTTAATTCGAACATAGCGATCTAGCACAGGACGCCTCATACGAGTTAATTCGGACTCGTATCGTTTGCTATGGGTATATTAGTAGAAAATATACTATTAGGAATATTTGTGCACATTGCACTAAAAAGTTGTGCTAGTTGTATTCAAAATCACAGGAACCTGTCGGAGAGGTGTGTCCCTTCCCCAAATATAAGGAAGACACTCCCATTGCAAATAACAGTATCCATGGACAGGTTTTGTGCTTATTATTCGCTCATCAGCATGGTATAACCTTTAACTACAATAGCACCGCTAACAGCAATGAGCGTATAATAACCGCGAAACCAGTCCATAGATACTGTTATTTGCAATAAGCGTGTCCTCCTTGCTAGTTGTATTGCCTACTAATTTATCATGCAGCATTATACACTAACATAATTTGGAAACTCAACTTACTTTTCACACATTAAAGCGCAAATGGATTTAATTTATTGCTTCTCTAACTTTGCGAATTTAAAAGATATTGCTCTATTTTTTAATTTGACATTATATTATTATTATGAATATTGTGCCAAAATTTAACTTAAATTCGATTAAAACTTGCTGAGGTAGTAATAATTTTGTAAATTTTATTTCGGGGGATAAGGAACTTTTCATTTTTGCTGTTTCAAGTATTTTCATTCATTTGTGTTCATTTTAATCCAAAAAACTGACTTCTTAAATATCGGTGTTTTAAATTTGCTGTAACATATTAGATATGGCATATAAAGCATATAACATGTTTTTGTCGCTCTTCAACGATCACCAATCGTGCGCATATTTAGGGATTATTACTTCCGCGATGTACAATTTAATTGGTAATGTCGTACATAGAAGACACTGAGGACGGAAATAATTCTTGTTCCAAGCAAGCTATTTGGAAATTATATGGTGTTATTTGTATCGGTTATTCAGGACCCAGGAAATTCGTTCTAAAGTCAACCATAATTTGGGTTTTAAATAATTAAACATATCTACCTCAAATTGGCGTCTGACACCCGTTTACACAAATAATCTTACGCGTTAAATACACTCCAATTCTAAATACGCTCCCAGTTTCAACATAAAATATTTTAAATGCATCATTTATTTATACTACGATCATATTAATCCTTCGTCACATTATAAATTTACTTCATGTAATATTTAAAGCTGGTTTTCCCCGAAATATCGTAATAAATACAAGTTTCATTCAACTATTTTATGACTTTTATACTAGAATAATTTACTTCCAGCGATGAGTAAATATAAACACCCAGGTAAAGGAAATTCTCCGCAAAATATTGGTAAAACATTTCATCGTTCCCCATTTTAACTGCCTTTGAAGCAATACTTACTTTCGTAAACAATAAAGTGTGTATGAAACTATGTGGGCAGCATGTGACTTTCACTACAGATTCAAACTCGTTTTCATCCTACTTTCTGTTATAATTCATTAAATTGAATTTAATAGCACAAAATAACAGGAGTAATTATTTGAAATTACACCGGATTTGCTGCTTTATTTTAATGTTACTTTTTCATTTCGCAACAGTACGCATTTTCAATAAAAGACTACGCGTGCTCAATTGCACCGATTAAATACTTATACGTAATTTTTGACGATGTAAAGAATGAGACTAACCTTATAATTCTAGGACTAACCGTTCACTAGATATTTTGTTTTTTCGTATTTTTTTCACGGTGTCTTTGAAGATAGGTCCAGTCGCCATGTGAAATCGAAATTTGAAATAAAATTGCAAATTCAGTGCAACTTCAAATAACTATCTGTGTTATTTTAGGCAACTAAACTATATTTAATTAATTATAAATGAAAGAAAGAGAAAGTAAATTTGAGTCTGTAGGGAAAGTCATGTACTGCCTACACCAGATTCCCCCCCCCCCCCTACAATCATGGTAACGAATAGGGAAAATACTGTGTCGAAAATTGCAGCTTGAGTTTTTGATGGATTTACACGTTTTGATTACAGTAGAACCCGAAAAATATATTTTTACTGTGGCGTTTATGTGTGAGTCTGTGTGGCTGTCCATGCAATACTTTAATCCACTATAACTCAAAAACTAGTTGACAAAGTTTCACAAAATTTAGTAGGTAAGTCACTTGTGGGTTACCCTGTAACTGATTAATTATTGGTATGATTCTCAAACGAAGAACCTACTTCTATTCGCAAAAGTAAACAAAATCTGAAATTAAGGACTACATATGCACAAATTTATCAATTAAATGCTTGTTTCATACATAATCTTTGATGATGAAAATAATAAGGCCTACTCTATTACTCTGGGTCTAACCGTGTTCGTGATATTACATGTTTTCGAATTTTTTGCAACATCGCCTGGAAAAACGCCCAGTTGCCAAATGAAAACAATTCTGAAAAGAAGATTCTGAAAAGAAGAACCCACTTCTATTCGTAAAAGTAAACAAAATCTGCAATTAAGGACTACATATGCACAAATTTATCAATTAAATGCTTGTTTCATACATAATTTTTGATGATGAAAATAATAAGGCCTACTCTATTACTCTGAGTATAACCGTCTTCGTGATACTACATTGTTTTCGAATTCTTTGCAACATCGCCTTGAAAAACGCCCAGTTGCCGAATGAAAACAAAACTTGAATTATAACTGCAAATTTTATGAAATTTCAAATAAATATCCGTTTCATTTTGTATAGTTAAACTCAATGATTTATGAAATTAATTATTTTTATAATAAATGATTTATAAATAAATGATTTATAAATATAATTATTTTTAATAAATGATTTATGAAATAATGCTTATGAAATAAATAAATATAATATAATTATGAGTCTGTAGAGAAGTCATGTACTTACACCTTCAAATTTTTAAAACTGAAGTTATTTTATTAAATTAAAAAGACCAATCTCGTGGTAAAATTATTTAATCAGATATTTTTTCTTGTAAAATATGTAATAAAGGCCTTTCAGGCCTTTCAATAAATTTGTATCCATCTAGTATAATAGCATCTGTTCTTAAAAGAGACTGAAAGAAGATAGTATAAATTTGTTAGCCTTATTTATGCCATATAAATGCAGGGGTGTTAAAATTATAGAGTAGGTTTGATGGTAATTTTTTTACGGATCAGTGAATGCGATATGAGTGTGCTTTAAAATACTGTAGTTTTGGGGAAACCTTAAAATGCTTTAAAATTAAAAGTATCTAAATGTGCAATTGTATATTTTTTATTTTGTTTAAATTTAAACTTTCTATAGTAATTTTCTACTATTTTAATTTTTTAATTTTCTATTCATTTTCTATTTATTTCTATTCGAGTGTAGATTCTTTGCAAATTATATTAATTCCATTTACCTCATCAGTTAGAAACTGCACATTTGCAGACTGAAACAAATTCGTCTTTAATTTGCTTTATTTTTTGCATGTATAATTAAATTAGAATTCGCAAAATTTCCATACAAGAGCCAGGTGCTATTATTTCTTCTTCGCAAAACACATTGTCGAAAGAAAAATAAAATATTTGGGTCATAATTTTGTTATGATGATTAGATTCTAGTTTGTTTGCTTGAAATTAGCATAAAAAATTCAATCAATTTCGTAGATCTTTAATAAACACAAAAAAGGCAATTTGCAAATAGCTTTATTTTATATTTTTACATTCGCTCTGGAATGAACTTTTCATATTTTTAAGTACTGAGGAACACAATAAAAATGCAAATTTTAATCATCATTTTAATCACTTATTGCTAACAGTGGCATAATTAAAATGAATTTTTAATATGTAGCACACTCTTTAAATAACATTTTTCTTAGAAATAAGGCTGATCCAATTATCAAACAAAAATATATTTAATCAATCTCACTTCGCTTCGGGATATTGATGATTAATTATAGTCATGTATTATATTGATTTTTTAATTTAATAAAAACATTTCAACGAGAAATAAAATGGATATTGAATTATTCCTGTTTCTTACTTTAAAAAAATATAAGAAAATAAATTATACACATTTGGTTTGAAAGGTGATGATGCATGTAAAGTTAAATATATAAATTAATTAAAAATCCAAGTAACTTCCAGTTAAAAATAAGTATTACACTTTCTCTATTTTACTAATTATATATATATATATATATATATATATATATATATATATATATATATATATATATATATCCAACAACAATAGATTGGTTCCTGAGACTGCAACACCTACATTTAATTATCAAAATACAGTAATGTAAAACATGATTTGTGTTGCAGTAAAAAAAATTTGAGAAATCTGATTACTTTAGAAGAAATATAGTTATAATTGTTTGATAGTTTATCAGTTTTGTATTATTTAGTATAAATGTTAGCAATGCTGCTCGGATCTGAGATACCTAAATCCGCTAAAGTAAGCTTTGAATTCAGTTATCAATAGAGTAAATTAGTTCAGTTATAATTTCCACAGATAGTTGAATACTTTTATATTAAAGCACTTAAGTTCTCTTAATACTGGATCTATTAACTGGGGTTGCAACACTTGCAGACTTTCATCTTCAAAATGGAGGTGCAGTATGAATCCCCGTTGTATTATATTTCCTTTCCATCTCAACACACAGTACGACAATCATCACCGTCCTTTATTTTAGTAAATTGCATAAGACGCATCATCAAAACCTCGGGATCTCTATAGCTTCCTGTTAGAAATAGGGTAAAAAGTTAATTGCAAAGTTGTAGAGCGTTGAGAAATTAGTACTAAGCATCTTTGTTCCACAATGAATGCTGGAAATAGCTATCTAAATAATGATTTTAAAAGTGATAATTTTATATCTGCATGTATCAGTGTAAACATAGACATAAAATAATATAAGACATCTTATCACACGTGTGCATCGTTGCTGACAGTGAACATTTTATATTTTGTGTATAATAAAGTCAATTTTATTCTGTCACATTGCCTAAATGTTCGATTTTTTAGAGTGGTGAGTTAAATTGTATAAACTGGTTTTCAGCGTTCATTTCCAACTTTTGCTGGGGGACACAAATGCTTTGCATTAATTTTGTAATGTACTGCAATTTGGAAGCAAGCTAGCCCCTGTATTCCCCCTAAAAAAGTTTTACCCTCTTAAAATTGTGTCATAGTGCAATCCCATTGGAATTTCCTGCACAAATCCAACTACACCTGAACAAAAATATACATTAACTCTAATACTCTCAAGTTATGGTCCTGGTCCATGACATTTCTTGAAAAACCTGTATAGTTATACTACCTGTACTTCAAGCTATATATTAGTCTGGGGTTTCGAATAGCCCCACATGCTGTTTCCCTGGCCATCCAAATGGATGCTCTATGTCTTCGGATGAGTCGGGCGGTCTGGGTCTTCAACATGCTGTTTCCCAATATACAATAACTTTATCTGTAAATACACATAATAAATTGGCATGTAAATATCTTTTAGGCATGTTTCGACTTACATATCAAAATAGCGGAAAACTTGATCTGTCTCTGTATTTCCTTGTAATAAAATGCATGAACTTTTTGCGGTTGCGATAGTGAAATTTTGAAAAGTATGATAAATGGTCGGAAAGAGGCATTGTAAATTGAATGCAAAAGTTGGAAAAAAAATTCCTCCGGGAAATATCGATCGACTCTTTTGACTCCAAAGCATTTGACAGCCCAAAGTAGACTTGGAAATATCGTCAATCATATTTGCTTATTTCGCTATCTATCATTTTTGTGAAAAATCTGTTGGAATCGAGGGTTTTATATGAAATCAGTATCAATCATTGTCTTGAAGGATGTTTATGTAAAGAACCCAAATTAATTCATCAACGGCTTCTTTATAGCTCTAATTATTGTATATTCTAAAGTTTTAATGAATAATAAATGTTGCAAGTGATCGTGGAAATGATATTTCTTGAGAATGTTTTTCAAAAAATATATATATGATGTTTTGAAGGGAGTAGATATAAGTTCTAAGAAACACGTATATGATAATATTCTATTCACATAAACACATATTTCTAAGGGAAATGGTTTCAGGTAAAGGCCAGTTACATATATTGTTTCAAAGGGTATATTCATAGGCATCTTGCAGAAATAAATATCATTGTCTACCAGGTTATCGATCGTTATATTGATTCATTAATTCTATCTCAGAATAGAAATTGGAAATTGGTCTAGATGCTTCTTCATCGGTGGGCATAATGAATTTCCGAATGACACAACTGGGATCCCTTTGAAAAGCAAAGTGATACCTCCGCATGTATCTTTGGGGTACTTTTACTTCCCCTACAATACATGGTAATGTATAAGGAAAACATTAGAATCGTGTCAAAAATCGCAGGTCAGTTTTTTGATAGATCTACACGTTTTTCGCAGTCTAGAATGCGAAAAAAACTATTCTAAATCATCATCTAAAAAACGTTCAAGATGCTTGAAACGTGCTCTTCCATCGAATACCCGAAATCAAATTTTGAACCCCGTCACAATACTTTCCCTATGCATTATAATGTGGCATAAATTATTATTAGAGAATGGTCACGCACTAAAATGTAGCGATACTTAATATGGTTTGCATCTTGTGACTGCCGTGTCGTACATTTACATAGTACTTGATGTTGTGATAACCTACCATTGTTTGTTGACCAGCGTTAACTGAATGTAAAATGCTTTATTATACATTCAATGAATTTTTCAGCCTAGCACAGTGAAGAGACATAAATTTGCTCAAATTTAAATTTTATTATAAATATTACTCATTTTAAATACTGTCGTGGTTAAATTTACAATTATTATTTGATTTCGTACAAATAATAAGTTACTACTACTTATTACAGAGTATTGTGCGGGAATTCTGTATGTGTGATACACTGTATTTTTTTACTTTACTTAAGAGTTAGATTTCTTGTATGCGTATATTGGTAAGGTCTCTATGTCTCTTTTGGGAACTGTAGTTGTACTTTTAACATCACTCACAAAAATCACTTTTCCATAACGCAATGTGCTGAAATCGATGAATATTTTCACCACGACCTCTCCATAATACAATCGCAATGAATGTAATGCATGGAATTTTGCGAACCGCCACCTCGGCTGCCCATTGGCTCTTATGCATCTGAGAGGGGCTTGGTCCGTACTGTATTTGAGAGCCTCTTATATAGCTGACTGAGCAGCATCTGTCTGCCAATTGACTCACATGCATCTGAGAGGAGCCTGGTCCAGGCAGAACTCTTACATGGCCCGCGAACCTCACGTGCTATGATGTCATAATTTATTTACCGTGATCATAAATTAATGTCTGCCCATATAATGAATGTTGGCATCTTTTTGTTTGCGTCTTGTGCGATTTTGTCGCTTTTGTATTTATTAAAACTTTTAAACACTTAGTAAGACCACTTTATACTATGTATATATGGAAAGTAAAAATTAAGGGATAACATTTTTCAATCGGACACTAAGAAATATGATATGATATTTCAAAAGGAATTCCCTTTCTGGAATGAACGTTGCATGTTGATTGATAGCTGATTTCTTTAAAACTGACCATTTTAATCAAGCTTGGTATCACGTCTGCATTCAATAGATAAAATCAAGGACAAAGCGTATTTTAAACAAGAAAGATCAATCATACTTAAAGCATTGATTATGAAACACTTTCCAACTTCAATGCAATTTTATTTAAAAAAAGTCGAAAATGCAATACATTCCTCGGTAATATTTTGAAACGTATCACAATACTGCATTAATTTATTATATTTGAAAACTTAAACCTTCATCGAAAAATATGAACTTCATTCAAATGACGGCATTGAAATATAAATTGCCTGGTTTAAACATCTTTAAAATGTGATACATTCCTCGGTAATAGTTTTAGAATTATCATAATACTACGATAACTTATTATATTTGAAAACTTCATCGCAAACAACTGAAATTAATTCAAATGACGTCATAGAAAAATAACACGCCTGGATCTCTCTATAAAAACAGGATTTCATTCATAACTTTCTCCCATTCATTTCATTCATCACAATACTATAATAATTTATTTTATTTCAGCATTTTATTTAAGACCATGGAGCTACAAATAATTAAACTCTGTGCTTAAAACTTCATCGAAAAAAATCGTCCTTCTCTTTATAAAGTCAATTAATATTTCATCCATATCAGCCATGCAGACTCCATGGACTAAATTATTTTGTGTTAAAAAAATACAGGAATTCTAATACAACTCATTCTACATATTTTGCTGTTTACATTTTACATAGGTGAAAAATAGGCTTAGTTGTAGAAATAATCAAATTTAGATGAGCATTTAAACTCAAATATATTGTCATTGCGTTGTTTCAGTATGTAGATGCACAGAATTTAAGCAAAAATAAAGTAGTTTTAGGACGGATACAACACTCAATATGAATTAAAAAGAACTTAAAAAAATCACGATTTTGAAACAAGATGGATGCCATATATCATTTTGAAGTGGGTCATGTGATCGTTTCATATCATGGTCACGTGATCGTTTCATATAAGAGGTGTAATTATTATTTTAATTTTTATTTAAAAAACTACTGAATATATTTCGCTGAATTTTTTTTTATATATTTTATGGAACAATTTGAATATTACCAAAACTTTTCGAAGCAATTTGTGAATTTTAAATCCGCTTAAAAAATGTTTGAAAAATTAGGTCCCATAGGGCTCAATGTATTTCATTTTTTCAACCCGGGTTCAATCCAAAACTAATTGTGTGATATTATTCATTTATATTCCCATAGGTCCTTCAGACCGTCTGAACTACGTACTAAAATTTCATTTTGATTAAGTCATTTTTACGGCAGTTATCGTGCTAACGGACAGACAGACAGAATAAACAAAGTCATAAACACTTTTTAACTTTGTTGTAAAGTGTTAAAACGAAAGGTCGTTTATTTAACACATCCTAAAAGACGTACAAAATATGTTAAAAATTGCCAGAGCTCTTTCGGAAGTATATACGCCCTTCATCTGTGGTTACATGCTTTTCATAAAACTTTCCTTTTGGTTCGTTGTAGCAATTCACGTAGTATTCTTCCTTATGAATCTCTGTTTATTTATATTTACCGTGAATCAATTTGTAATTTTGATCCTGTTCAAATTTTAAGTTATGCTTGGCGACTCATTCTCGACTCTATGCAAGTCAAACCTCTTAAAAGTTATTTGTGACGTCATTCTCAAGAATATCATGCTTGACGTTTTTCTAAAATTTGTATTAGTTCTTTTCTTGTAATATTTAAAATTCGTAAGCGCTTAAACTTATTTTGTAATTTCCGTGTATATTTCTTGTATTATTTTTAGTAAGTTCATTTACCATTTTATATTTTATGCAAATTTGATTTAAACTGGTCTCTCTATATATAAGCATTCCATGTTTTTAACACTTTACAACAAAGTTGAAAAATGTTTATGACTTTGTTCATTCTGTCTGTCTGTCTGCCGTTAGCACGATAACTGCCGTAAAAATGACTTAATCAAAATGAAATTTTAGTATGTTGTTCAGACGGTCTATAGGACCTATGGGAATATAAATGAATAATATCACCCAATTAGTTTTGGATTGAACCCGGGTTGAAAAAATGGAATACATTGAGCCCTATGGGACCTAATTTTTCAAGCATTTTTTAAGCGGATTTAAAATTCACAAATTGCTTCGAAAATTTTAGGCAATATTCAAATTGTTCCATAAAATATATAAAAAAAAATTCAGCGAAATATATTCAGTAGTTTTTTAAATAAAAATTAAAATAATAATAACACCTCTTATATGAAGCGATCACGTGTCCATGATATGAAACGATCACATGACCCACTTCAAAATGATATATGGCATCCATCTTGTGTCAAAATCGTGATTTTTAAAGTTCTTTTTAATTCATATTGAGTGTTGTATCCGTCCTAAAACTACTTTATTTTTGCCTAAATTCTGTGCATCTACATACTAAAACAACGCAATGACAATATATTTCAGTTTAAATGCTCATCCAAATATGATTATTTCTACTATTAAGCCTATTTTTCACCTATGTAAAATGTAAACAGCAAAATATATAGAATGAGTTGTATTAGAATCGCTGTAATTCTTTACCACAAAATAAATTAGTCCATGGAGTCTGCTTAGCTGATATGAATGAAATATTCATTGATTTTAGAAAGAGAAGGACGATATTTTTCGCTGAAGTTTTATGCATAGAGATTACTTACTTGTAGCTCAATGGTCTTAATTTTTAAATAAAATAAATTATTATAGTATTGTGATGAATGACATGAATGGGGGAATTATTTATGAATGAAATGTTGCTTTTATAGAGAGAGCCAGGCGTGTTATTTTTTTATGACGTCATTTGAATGAATTTCAGTTGTTTTCGATGAAGTTTTCAAATATAATAAATTATCGTAGTATTATGATAATTCTAAAATTATTACCGAGGAATGTATTGCATTTTAGAGATATTTAAACCAGGCAATTTATATTTCAATGCAGTCATTTGAATGAAGTTCAATTTTTTCAATGAAGGTTTAAGTTTTCAAATATATTAAATCAATGTAGTATTGTGATAAGTTTAAAATATTATCGAGGAATGTATTGCGTTTTAGACATGTTTAAATAAAATTGCATTGAAGTTGGAAAGTGTTTCATAATCAATGCTTTAAGCATGATTGATCTTTCTTGTTATTATTTATGTAGCCACTGATGAAGGGCGTATATACGTCCGAAAGCGCTCTGGCAATTTTTAACATATTTTGTACGTCTTTTAGGATGTGTTAAATAAACGACCTTTCTTTTTTTAAAAAACGCTTTGGCCTTGATTTTATCTAACTATTTTAATTAACCAAAATAAAATGGACTATTCTATTGTAATAACTTAAATGTTAATAACCCCCTGTTACACTAGTTTTATTGATTTTTACAAATAAGATGTCTTTTATGTGAAAAACACCTATTTTATAACCAGTGCACTTTCAACAAGGATATTTTCTATGTATGAAACTGAACGCCGCCAACGCGATTTTGATCATACAAGATGAAAATGGCCCAGTTTTCTAGAAAATTTAAATTCTGAGATATCACAGCTCTTAAAATATGGGATTTTCTTCCTTTTGAGATTTATCTACAATTTTGCATATAAATAACCTATGATGCATTTTCCTTATCAGTTATGAGTCAAGAAAATTCTACGATATGCAAGACTGTTCGAACATATCTGATGGAAAACAATTGTATTTTTAGTTTCGGAATCTTTGGATTCTTTTCCTTAGTTTAGACGACACATATTTCAATTGTTTGTATATTTAATATCTAGTATTTCATTATGCATACGATGGATATGAATAATTTTTACTTTCTCTATATATATAGTATAATGTCTAGGGAAATATTGTGACAGGGTCTCCAATATTCGAATTCTAGTTTTCGACGGAAGAGCACGTGTCATGCGTACTTGAACTCGAATCGAACGTTTTCGAGATGATGTCTGTGTGTATGTGTCCATGAGTCTCTGGAAACGATATCTCACAAAGGAATGTCACGAATTTGGTATAAAAATTAGAATCCATGAATACTGGAAATCCATTTATTTTAAACATAATCGAATGTTCGGACCCCCGAATTTTTGAATGAAATTTTTAAAAATCATTAAAAAATCAGAACTTTCAAAAATGTTACGTAAATGATAATTTTTATGCAATTTTTTATTAGAAAACGATTAACATACATTTTAGAATGCTAGCATGAGCCGTTCTGGAAATATTGCACTTTTTCAAATAAATTTATAAAACAAAATTACCTAAAAGTAAAACAAATATTAACTATTGTGACATTTGTTCATTTTTCATATGGAATATTATGGGATAAATTTACCAACATCGTTCTCGTGGATCTAGATTGTTCCATTTACGAAAGAAGGTATTTCGTGCAATGGTTTTGAATTTTAACGCCTCTCTAACAATTCGCCAACAATAATTTATTTACGAGGAATGTTTTTTCTCCGTTTGTAACTCTTGGCGATCAATGTGGCGAAGTTAGCGACTACTTTAGCTAGCGCCAACTTGGCGATTTTTCGGCTCAGATTGAGGAAAATTTGTTGAAATCGCAAAACGAAGATGACGCCAAATTTATGAATTAACTAGTACAATATTTTAATATAGACTATATTGCTTACTGTGGGCTCTACTAATATTGATAATTGTCAATTGAAAGTAGCGTCAAATATAAATTAATTGGATACTTCGAAATTGCTTAAATGTTATCATCCGTAAAAATGCGCAATGTACAATTCAATATTAAAAATGTTGTACCATAGATGCTATGCATCATTTTATCATTTTTTCACTGTGAAAGAAATAAATCCATTGCATTGTATAGGGAAAGTCATTTGCTGGCCACATCATATTTTTTATATGAAAAGTAACTTTTAATGTCTTACTTTGTATGATGATAAAAATCGAATCTACGAAAAGTTAGATACATATGAACAACTTCCGAAAACATATTTTCATGACTATAAAAATATAATTTCACTGCATTTTGTACAGAATATGAACTAATAATGTGACGTTTCATACTCACAGAACTCGTCTGAAGTGTGTGTGTGTGTGGGGGGGGGGGGGCATTCTTGAATTTGGGAAACTGCGCCTGTTACCTGCATTTCCATTTCAGATAGCAGAAGCATGGATGGTTTTCGTGCTCGTGCAGCCTAACCTCAAGCATTGTATATGAAATTATTTTTATGTCTGCATGCCGAATGTGGATATAATTTTATTACCAATACGCTAATAACTTGACTTACACAAAAATGTATTATAAATATCGTACAAATTATACTGTAATACGGTTTTACAAAAGTTACTCATTTTCTAGGGACATAGTGGCATAACTCATGCATAAAGTTGAAGAAAATTTTACGGGAATGCATTTCAGTACAGAATGTTTCATTTCCGCACTTTGATGGAGCTCTCGCAATCATGATCAGCAACAAGAAATCCAGGAGTTATGCGGTAAATTGGCTCATTCCGATTTCAGTGCAATATCTCGTTCACACAAAAAATAGATTCTGATCGAGCTGGCGAAATCTGCGGATGGATAAATGGCGGATCTCTTCCATAAAGCAGATTCAGACTTTGAATCTGGGTTAAAACCTCAGCAACAAAACATTGAGGTGTAGACTTTTCAACCCCGATTGAAAATGTCAATCTCTTTTTCAGAAGGTTGATTTAACTCCTGTTCTTTCCCATGAAATGATCCACCGATCTCGGCTTGATCGGGATTCAGCTTCATACTGTGACTGGTGTATAAAAGGACCTGTTTATTTTCAGGAGGTTCATTTCAATCTGCAATGTGTCCTTTTTTGTATTTCAAACGGGTTTTATGTCATTAAGTTATGGAAAGCGTGCTGGTTATTCAATTAGATTATTATCACCGATCTCCTCATGTATCTTCAATACTCGTGTATGATATGATATTTCATTGCCATTTATAAAAATTAATTCTTTGCCTACAACATCAAGAAACTATGAATCATGACGCTGAAGAATTTCGACGCAATATTGGTCGCAATTAATCATTTATTCCAACGTAGCCTGGTGCATATACAGTGAGCATAATTCCTCTTCACAGTATAATTTCCAGCACTGCCGTATCTGTTCCTTTTCGGAATTAATATTCAAGCAAGAGAACAGAGAGCAAGTTCATAAAAATAATGACCAAGACAACATTATGCCTGATGTGTCATTATATTGCTCTGAAATTTATTAAGGGATATCATAAGACGCACACTTGAGCCTAAAATATAATGCAATGGAACGCCAAATGAAAAAAAAAATTGCAAAGAAATATGACGTATATAAGAAATCCAATGACCAAAAGAAGGCTAGACCAGTGGGAAATATTTTCCCTGACATGACTGAATTCATTTTTTACCTTCGATCTGCGCATATGATGTCAGTGGGAGAGAAAACGTGCGTATTTGGTTCTCAGGCTTTCATGAGAGACCGAACTTGTTAGCTGTGACTGTCATATCTGTTTCCCCGACGTCACTAAATCTCCTTGGACGTGCGAGGGTAAGGTGTGCACAGAACAATTCAAAATCTTTGCCCAAGTTGTTGACGGCTGGATATTACCACTTCAAAATTAACAAACAATTTTTAACGGTAATAATGCTAAAACATAGTATGGTTTAACAACTTTTCTCAAAATTTACCCTGGACCATTACATCACGAATGACATAACTCTACTCCACTGACATTAAGCCGAATACTTTTTGATTCGTTGCCGAGCTGATGGCCCAAACTTATATTAAAGAGCCTTAGGCAAGACAGACTCTAGAAAGATTTATACATTTCATTTTCTAATTTTAAAACATTAAAATTACGTTTTAAAATTGGTAGATAAAACAGGAATTTTACAATTTTAACATTTTTCGAATTTGCTTGCCTATTCACCATTATTTTATGATGTTTTAGAAATTCTGAAAGATTTCTGGTTTGGTAAAATGCAAAAATAAGACAGTAAAGGAGGCAGTTGCAAGATTGCATTCCCTACTTTACTTTATTTCGCAAATTACACTTTTATTACTAAATGTAAAAATAAAGTTAGGCAATAAATTAGGAAAAATTACAAAATCTAAATAACTGTTATAAATAGCAATAAATATGAAATTTATCTTACAGATAAATATTATAAAAAAAAAACATTATACTACCGATATAGTACTCTTTATTCTACTACACAATACAGATAGCATGATGCAATTTAAAAAATAAATTACAAGGAAACGTATTTTGTTTCCAGGTATACTTGATAGTTTTGACCTTACAAAATAGTAAGCTATCTGTATGTTTCCAAAATTGAATTAACTTTGTTGCGTAAGCTTTGTTCGCCAGTTAATTACTATTGTTCGCCAGTCGTCATTAGTAATTTTTGCTACCAAGTAAAACATTTCTGGGATTCAAAACATTGCTGCAATTTAAAACATAATCGTAATAATAATCACTGGATTAATGATCTAAAGTAGGTCTTGGCCTGGCCAATAATTCTGGCCTAGGTCAACTTGATAGATGCAATTGTTCTCCAAGTTCTTGCACGCAAAGTACACCTTCACATGATCAATCCAACTTAATTTGGCTTTTCTTATTGATCTATTCCCTATTGGTTCAAAACACAATATTTGTTTTCGAAACTCTATTATTTTCCATTCGTTGGAAATATTCCCATTCTGTCCCACACAATTCTGTCTATTTCGATGTATTCCATACTGTCAATTTATATAATTCAAAATTAATTGAATATTTTTATCCACATCTCATCAACACGGACCCCACCAAAAATTCCCTGCTTGAAAACACAAAAAAGCTCTCTCATTATTCGCAATCGTAATCCCGGTCTCTAAGGGCAAATAAACATAGAAAGTTTTATTATTTCATTGCACTCCATTCATAATTGTCAATTAATGTTTTTGTTCTCTAATTATGGTTTTAAATTACATAGCATGATTTCCCATGATAAAAATGTTTATAAATTGCCACATGTCCCCTATTGTATGATTATACATTTTTCCTATTGTATGAATTTTGCTTTCACTATACGTATACATAGTATAATGTATAGGGAAAGTATTGTGACGGGGTTGAAAATTTGAATTCGAGTTCTCAACGGAAGACACTTTTTAAGCATCTCTGAACTCGATTCGAACGTTTTAGAGATGATGATGTATGTGTGTGTGTGTGTCTGAGTCTATGGAGACGATATTTCACTAAACGAATTGAGAATTTCCAACAAAATTTGGTACAAAGATTATAATCAGTGAATACTGGAATTGTTGATTTTAAACGCAATCGCATGCTCGAAATACCCCCAAATTTGCGAATAAAATGTTAAAAATCACCAAATAATCAAAATCTTCAATAATGTTATGTAAATAACCATTTCTTATGTAATTTTTTTATTAGAAAACGATTGATATAAACTTTACAACGCTAACAGGAACTGTTCGCAAAATATTGCACTTTTTTCCAATGAATTGATAAAAAAAATCACATAAAATTAAAACAGTTATTAACTATTGCGAAATATTGTCAATTTTATATGCAGTATTATGCGATGTATCTGTTATCAAGTCTCGTGGATCAAGTTCGTTCTAGACGTTCGTTCCTGATAGAAGTTATTTTGTGCAATAGTTTTGTATTTTGACACCTAACACTTCGCCGCCAAGGGTCATTTATATACTATAAGAAATGTTTCTGCTCAGTTTGTCAGTAACGCTTGGCGATCAATTTGGCGAAGTTGGAGACTAATTTAGCGTCAACTTGGCGATATTTCTCCTCAGATTGTCGAAATTATCGTTAAATTATAAAGATGACGTTAGGTTAACAAAATAAAGCTAAATTGATGCATTAATTATTAAAGTATTTTACTATATGGACTATATTGCTTATTGCAGATACTATCAATATTGGTAATTGCCAATTTAGAGTTGCGAGAAATATAAATTAATTGGGTATTTAGAAATAGTTTTATATAATGTCATCCAGAAACACACCCAATGTACAATTTAACATAAAAAATAATGCCAACATTAATGTCTTAATTTGAACGATGTGCTGCACATATCAGATTTTTAATAATTTATAATTTTTGTGCATAATTCATAATATTAATTCACTTTGTAAAAATGAATATACGTGGTTTAGCTTTATATTTTATTACTATTTTTAAGCACATTTCATGTGTCCATAAATGGTAAAGAATTCCAAAATATACCTTCATTCTGTGGACTCTAACGACAGCTTGAAAAATGCTTTCTATTATAGCTTTGGGAAGATAATTACTAGATAAAGTTTCAAGACTTGTTTTTGCTTTAAAAAAATCTTTCTTTTCGAAAAGTTTTCTATCCGATAGGAGTTAAAAGCTTGATGAATCATTAAAATAGAAAGGTTGGATTTTTTAAGTTCCATAAAAATTTTAAACGCATTTTAATGTTCTATGCCTTCGAATTTCCAATCACTGGAGTATTTCAATCCAAATTTGTATAGTTGTTTTATTCATAATTTCTATCATTAGAATGTACATTTGATTTTTTGCCTTTGAAAGACCACTTCTTCAAAGATTCTGGAGGGGTCAACTCAGTACTTTCCCTACATAATACAAGTAATTTACTTCTTTCAATGCAAAATAATGATGGACAAGATCCACGAATGCTTTGAACGTTGAAAACTGTACTGACATTTGGCCCTTTTCTGCATGATAACATATAAAATTATTTTGAAGTACCAAGATGACTTATATATTACGCGAAAATATAATTTGGCAATTGAAATATTGTTAACATCTTCTACGCAAAATATTTCATTATATTAAAAGGTGTTAATTATTAATTCGTCAAGATAGTGTCATTTTTGTAACTTTAGCCTCATGTTTGCCATTTTGGCGACATTTTTGTCAATTTGGCGCCACATTGAAAAGTCGCCAAGTTGGAGACTTTTCGGCAAATTAATCACCATGTTCGCCAAATTTGTCGCCAAGTGTTTCATATTTGAGGGTACTTTCTACTGTAATTTTTAGACACATTTATTAAAAAAACGTACAATACCTCCAGAACGGTTCAAGCTAGCATTCAAAAGTTTATGACATTCGTTTTGGAATAAATTAGTTAATCTTTATTTATTTAACATTATTAAATGTCTTGATTTTTTATGATTTTTTTTAAATTCATTCGCAAATTTTTGAGTTTTCGGAGCATTTTATTGCGTTTAAAATCAATAGGGTTCAAGTATTCACTGATTGTAATAATTAGGAGTGCTCTATTGGTTCATGAGATATCGCACCCACAGACTCAAGGACACACACACTAACATACATACATATAATAACCTACACACATACATACCTACACAGATACATACAGGTATAACTTCAGAAACGATTGAAGTTTAAATATGCTTTAACCTGGCCTTCATATAATACTACGTATATAAGGAAACTATTAAATGGAAACAAAATATTTATTTATCATAAAAATAAATTTTTCAATTTAAACAAACCTTGAAATGCTTTTCATGACTTTTCACATTAAAAGAAAAATGATTCAAAACTTTTGTTTTTTTTAAGGAGAATTTTTCACGTGTTTTCATCTTCGTCTCTCATAACGTCTTGCAAATGTAAAAATTAAGATGTTGGTAGCACATGACTTTCCTACATAAGGCAAAATCTTTATTTCTTTCAGTGCGAAATAATGATGTAAAATATCAACTTCACTGCGTTTTTAACGCTGAAAAGTACACTGACATTTAGCGCTTTTCTGAAAGACAACATGGGAAATTATAAGTACATAATTCACTTATATTTCGCGAAAATATAACTTGACAATTGGAAATATTGCTAATATCTTCTAAGCAATATACTGTATACTTCGTTATATTAAATATGGCAATTATTAATTTATTAATCTGGTGTCATATTCGTAACTTTAGTAAGTTTTGCCAATTTGGCACCATATTAAAAAAGTTGCGAACTTGGCAATATTTCACTAAATCAGTCGCCACGATTGCCAAATAAATCGGCAAGTGTTATCTACGCGACGATACTCATTTTCATCATATATTTTTTAAATAAATTTATTTGAAAATCGTACAATATCGAGAGAACGGTTCAAGCTTTCTAAAGATTATGTCATTCGTTTTAAGATAAAAAATTACGCATAACTGTTATTTATTTAACATTATTGGATGTCATGATTTTTATGAATTTTTCAAAAATTCCTTCAAAAATTTGAGAGGTCCCTCGAACGTTCGATAGCGTTTAAAATCTATAATCGTTTTGTAATCACGGAATGAAATAATCTTACAAAATTTCGTTCGTGAGATATTACATCCATCGACTCACACACACACACACACACACACACACACACACACAAACATTACTTCAAAAACGTTCTATTTGAGTTCAGAGACGCTTGAAACGTATTCTTCCGTCGAAAACTCGAATTTTGATTATCGACCCCGTCATAATACTTTTCTTGTACATAATACTACGTACGTAAAGAAACTATTAAATAAAAATGTGCGCAGGAAAAGTAATAATGAATATAAATTTATAATTACAGTATAGCCGATAATATCTACCGTATCAAAAAAGCTTGCCATGTGCTGCCGCAACTTTTCTAAACTGGATGGCTACTTCGAATTTTACATACCACCAAGCGATCTTTAAATGTAAAAAAATAGTCTTAAACTGCGTAAAACTCAATGCCCATGTGAACGTAGCCAGTCTATGTGATTGAACCTCCAAGAAACCGAAATATTGAATCCTCGTACAATATCATAGTCAAGTCAGAAAGTGGAATCTGCCCTTTCCCATCTACGTCCCTTTATTGACTGGAAACGGCGTAAAAGGCAACGTATGATAAGTTACTGCTGTAACGCCATATATTCGTTTAACTATGATGTATGGTTTCCAAATCTGGGGAACTGCAGCTGAAGTACACCTTAAAGGGTTTCAAGTTCTTTAAAATAACTCACTTTGTGTATCAATTTTTTGAAGTAGGCCAGGCTGTAAGTCTTGCACAATGATCTTGGTCTTTTCTGGAATATGTTCAAAATTTACCTCTAAAGTTCTTCAGAGATATCAGTAAAGTAAACAAATGCCAAGCTCGGCGGTATTTCCGGACACGATCCTCTGGACGTATAGCATTTAGTAATTTGCGCCCTTCTACCTAACTTATCATTTCCCCCACTCTATACTGGGTGCCCGCTTGGGTCTTAGCAATTTCATTTCAGAAGACTCGGCAGCAGGCAAGATTACGGTCGTGGACCCCCCCCCCCCCTCGAGCTGCCCCCTCGATATAAATTCTATCATTTTATGATAATACTTTTCTGCATCAATTTTCTCTTCGCTAGAAATCCAAAGGTGGGATTCTGTTCTCATCATATTCGGAACTTCTTCAAACCCTGTTCTTGAGTTGTACTTGACTTCAACTTAATATGGTACAACTGACTCTGTCTCTCGCCATAGTCAGTTGTACCATAGTAACCATAGTCTGTTGTACCATAGTCACCATAGTCAGTTGTCGGTCACCAAAATTGGGTCGAAAAGCAAGTTTCAAAATTTTCAAGACAGAGTTTGCAGCTCGAATAGATTCATCGATATTGGTAGCAGTACTGGAATGTATTATTTCTGGCTTTCATTATCGTACTATCTTTATCGTACGAATAATTTTACATGAAAGACTGTTTCTAATATGTATTTTCCCCTACATTACATGATAATGTATAGGGAAAATATTGGAATCCTGTAAAAAATCGCGACTCAAGTTTTTGAAGGATTTACACGTTTTGAGAATTTGAAAAAAATATTTTTAGTATGACGCATGTGTGTTTGCCCATCTGTACAATGTATGTATCCAATCTAGCTCAAAAACTAATTGACTAAATTTCACAAAATGTGGTAGGTAAGCCACATATGAGTGACTCTGATACTGATTAGATTTTGGTACGATTCGGGGAAAAAACTACCTGTCTTTGCAAAATGGCCCGCAAAAATCGGTAAATTATAAAATGAAAGATTACGTATGTTCAAATGTATAAATTAAATGCTTGTTTCATACGTAATTTTTAATGAAAAAAATAATAAGACCAACTCTTTAACTCTAAGACTAATCGTTCTCGAGATATTGTTTTTCGAATTTTTGCAACGTCGGCTTTGAAAATACGTCCGATGCAAATTCAATCTAATTTCAAATAATTATCCATGTTATTATGTGCAATTAAACTGACTTTCATGATTTGTGAAAAAAATAAGAGGATAATGAATTTGAGTCTGTAGCGAAAGTCATATGCTGTCCACATCAGATTTTTTATTGATATATTACCTCAAACAGCTGTAAATCAATCACGTAGAATAAGCTTTTGTCGTGAACAAAGAAGTTAAAACCCTATTTTTCTACACTGTATTTCTAAACAAAGGTTACATCTTTAATAATAGTGAATAAGCAGGTTTTAGAAAAAAAAATTAATATAACAATACAGTGCATGAATAAAAGTTTAGAGATAATCTACAGAAAATATTTTGTAACTTTTTAAATGTTTTTTCAGAGAAGAAAGATAAGCGTTTATGTGCTTATCTTTTTATTTTACCTTATATTTTCATAATAATTTCTATGTTTAAATATAATGTTTTTAGGGGTAGGGGTGGGGGTGGGTGCAAGCCAATTTTTGCTTTCGACGTGTCGTTTGGAGCTAGTAAATACGCTAAATAGAAACAATTTCATACTATGGGGCAATAACTAACACCAATTACATCATATTAATTATTACTTTCCCTGCAATACATGGTAATATATAGGGAAAGTTTTGGAATTATACCGAAAATCGCAACTCAAGTTTTCGACGGATATACAGGTTTTGAGACCTCAAGAACGCGAAAAACTATTTTTAGAGTGACGTCGCTGTGGTTTGTGTGCGTGTATGTGTTGTTGTTGAGACCCAGACTGTCCGACCTACCAGAAAGGTGTAAGGTAACCGTTTGGACGGCCGGGAAGTGCCACTCAATTTAGACCGGAACCCAGTGGGGGAGGCATCCACAGGGACCGTACCCTCCTTTCCCTACCCCCAACCTCTCGGGAGGACTTACGGACCCACATGTTTAACGTGATCGTACTCCGCATGAACACGGCGGCAGTTCTGGTAGCGTGCAAATCCAGCGCGTAAACCACCGGGCTACCGCGCCCGAAATGTGCTAACAGCACGCGGTGTTCCCAGAACCGCGCCCGATGCTGCTTGACTTCGGTGATCTAACGAGAACCGGTGTTTTCAGCACGGTAGGGCCATTGGCCTGCGTGCATGTGTGTATGTGTGTGTCTGTGCGTGCATTGTATGTATCCACTTTAACTAAACAACTATTTGACAAAATTTAATAAAATTTGGTAGACCTAGTGCTGATTGGATTTTGGTATGATTAGGGATTAAAGAACCCGCTTTTTTTGTAAAATGACAAACAAAACTCGCATGTATATACTCTATCTAAGGAACTAATATACCAAATTTTGCAAGTAGATTGAGTCACTTTTAGGTTACGCTGGTGCTGATTAGATTTTTGTACGATTCGGGCAAACATGACTTGCTTTATATTGCAAAATGGCCCTCAAAAATCATTAAACTCTAAAATAAAAGACTACGTATGCTCAAATGCATCAATTAAATGCTTGTTTTATACGTAATTTTTGACGATAAAAAATAATAAGATCAACCCCGTTACTCTAGCAAAAGCCGTTCTCGAGATATTTTAGTTTTTTCACATTTTTGCTACGTCGCCTTTGAATATACGTGCAATTACCAAATAAAAAGGAAAATTGAATTAAAAGTACAAATTCAGTGTAATTTCATAGAAGTATGCATGTTCTTTTGTGCCATAAAACTAAATGTAATAATTATTAAAGAAATAAAGAGAAAATACATTTATGTCTGCAGAGAAAGTCATGTGCTGCCCACATCAGATTTTTTTTGCTTATCTTTCGTCTCTTTTAATGAAACTTAATTTTGATTGCATATGTGTTAACAAAAAAAAAAAGCTTTACATTGGTTTCTACAGTAATTGGTGATATCTGATATTCACGGAAAGTACGATTAAATTGTTATTCAATTTTGAAAAGAAAAATGAATATATCAAATGAATATATATATTTATTAAAATGTGTGGCTAGATTACTATGATTGGGCTATTCAATACAATTTATATAAGTAACATTAATTATAATTAAAAAATTCTGATGTGGACAGCACATGACTTCCACTATATAATGTAATGAATTTACTTCTTTTATAGTGAAACATAATGTATAAGATTCACGGCAGAATGTTTTTAATGTTGAATTGTACATTTGGTGCTTTTTTGGATGTAAACATGTGAAGCTATTTCGAATTACCCAATTAACTTATACTTCGCGCAACTCTAACTTGAAAATTATAAATATTTATAGAATCTACAATAGTCAATATAGTCCATATATTAACATATTTTAATAATTAGGTGTAATTTTCATTAATTTAGCGTCATTTTTTCCCCTAATTTCGAAGATAATTTTGTCTGCTTGGCACCATTTTAATATAGTAGCCAAGTTGGGGATATTTCTACAAATTAATAGCCAGATTTTTCCGATTTATCGCTAAACATTATAAGCAGGCTGAAAGAATGAATTTTTATATATAAAAGAATGACTATTGGCAAATTATTGGTCGTAAAAATACAAAACTATTACACAAAATATCTTCTTCCGTGAATGGAAATAATTACACCTACGAGAATGATGTTAACAAATGTGTTGCATATTATTCATATGGGAAGTGAAAATATCCACAATATACTTTTTTAATTTTATGTAGAATTTTTGATAAATTTATTTGAAAAACATGCAATATCTCGAGAACGATTCATGCTTGCGTTTTAAAGTTTGTGCCATTTACTTTTTAATGAAAACTTACATAAAAATTATCATTTACATAACATTATTGAAGATTTTGAAGTTTGATGACTATTCAAAAATGTAGGGGTCTTCTGTACTTTTGATTGCTTTTAAAATCACTGGGGTTCTAGTATTCACCGACTATAATATTTGTACCAAATTTCGTTCGGAACGCATTATTCGTTCTTGAAATATCGGATCCATAGGCTCACGGCCACACACATACATATACACACACAGTCATCACCTCAGAAACGTTAGATTAGAGTTCAGGGATGCTTGAGACTTCCTATTTCGTCAAAAACTCGAATACGATGTTTTAACCCCATCACAATACTTTCCTTTTACACATTATACTATGTATGTATGTATAGAAAGTAGTAAGTAATCATACAAACGAATGTCATTCTCTATCTATCATATTCATTGTATCATTAAATGAATTCGATAGATATAGAAACTTGTAAAATTATTCAATTAGCAACTCTTTATATCGCCGGTGCAGAACAACCAATTTCTGTTGAGGAATTTCAATGAAAGCAAAACTGGTCTAATAATTATGCCTAGTTCAATGAGAGTGTTATTCAAAGCTTTAGCTTCCAAGTGTTCTATCGGTTGGTTTTGAGACTGAATTGAATGTATGTGCATGATTTTGTAAATCAGTATATAACCAGTACATTTAGTAAATCATTATATAATTAGTACATACTGTAAATCAGTATATAATCAGTACATGCTATAAATCAGTATATAATCAGTACATTTTGTAAATCATGCATATATATGAATGATTTTGTAAATCAGTATCTGCATTATTAATATATATAATTGTCTTACGTGTTTTTGTTTTGCTTATATGCTCCAGAATGATCTTAGTGATCTAGAACGCCGAATCTTTGCTCAAATATTGTATCGAATACGGCATTGAACCTAACAGAGTTGGATTTTCGATTTATCCTCTGCGTAAAATATGGGTATTCCAGAAAATACTTTTCAGATCCTCCAGAAGACATCTGGTAACCTAGAAGTCTGAATATTTCCACCCTTATAGTACCGATTACGGTAAAGAAATCTACCGGAGTAGCATTTTTTATTTAAACTCCTGGGGAAGAAAAAGGTTTTATTTTAAATATCTTTTTTTCCAGACCCTACTGAAGTATCCTTGGTGATCTAGAAGTAGAATTTTGCGCATTTATAGTATTAACCATTGAAATAACCAACTGTAGTCGGATTTTTTATCCCCTTCCCCCGACCCCGAGGTGGGGAGGGATTTTAAAGGCTGTTCCAAACAGTCAAGTAACCCTCCAGCGACTTTCAAGGTTGAATCTCTGCAAACTTCTAGTATCGACAGCGGTACAGAACATAGCGAAGTAGGTTTTTCGATTTACACCCCCCTCCCCCGCGCACCCACCCCTAGAGGCGAAGGAAATTAATTTTTTTTCAAAAAGTTTTTTCAGACTCTCAAGAATGTCACGTGGTTTTTGTGATCGAATTAGAAACATTAAATTAAGACAATTTTGCATGATCGGCAACAGTTAGTAATGCATTGCAAAAAGGACTAAAGGACGTACCAGAATAATACAATAACCCAGGGAAATTCCCCAGCCAATTTCAAGAAATCGGTTGGCCAGCCACTTACTCGTGATGATGTAAACATGAGAATGTACAGTAATAAAACCACACAAGGTGAAACGCAAAACATCCATTTATATTAAATAAAAAAATTCATTACATGTTGAATTAATGCAGAAATAAGGAGCAAATAAGCGGATATAAATATGTATTCGAAATTATGGTATAAAATTCAATATCTTCCACGGCACTTAAAACAAACATAAATGTAAGATTGCGTTACCTAATAATTAATGTAAAGAACAACAATAATGAAATTTTACTCACAGAACCCCTTGATACTTTTACAACCATCAGGGTGGAGAGTGCCACTGCTTTGGGTAAATACTTACCTAGAGTAACTTATATCACTTTGCTCGTTTTACAGAACGTAAAATTATCCAACGCGCACAACTTTGAATTTAGGATTCAAGACGATTTTCAAGACACCGGCAAATAGTTGATATCGAAAATACACATTGCGAACTGCGGCCAATGGCCCCACCCGTGCTGAAAACACCGGTTCTCGTTAGATCACCGAAGTCAAGCAGCATCGGGCGCGGTTAGTACTTGGGTGGGTGACCACCTGGGAACACCGCGTGCTGTTGGCACATTTCGGACGCGGTAGCCCGGTGGTTTGCGCGTTGGATTTGCACGCAGCCACAACTGCCGCTGTGTTCATGCGGAGTACGATCACGTTAAACATGTGGGTCCGTAAGTCCTTCCGAGAGGTTGGTGGTAGGGAAAGGAGGGTACGGTCCCTGTGGATGCCTCTTCCACTGGATTCCGGTCTAAATTGGGTGGCACTTCCCGGTCGTCCAAACGGTTACCATACACCTTTCTGGTAGGTCGGACGGTCTGGGTCTCAGCAACGACAACTTTGCGAACTGCAAAACGATGGGCCATACTTGGCGAAGTAGCCCATTGAAATACCCGTAGGGCCAAAGACTTTCAATTCAGAGGTGAGTTAGATCGACTGCTCAGCGGCATCGAACCATGGCCGGCCAACATACAAAACTGGATCATACAGGAGGATCTCAATTTAAAACAATTTAATACAGGTCACCGATAGAATTTTTAATTTTTCAAAAATGGGCCGCTTTGCCCTTCCATATCGATGTATTGCGGCAAACCAGAACTCGAAACTAAACCCATTGAACATCGAAATTTACCTTTTTGCTGAAAATAAGTTAATTATAATACTTGAGTAACAATATATGTGTAAAGATTTTATTTACTAAAGTGCGCTTTAAGTGATTTTAGGTGAATGTACACTAATAATTGTTTTTACTGTAGTCTCTAGCTAGCGTTCTGAAGATGTATACATTTACTAGCAAATTCTGCAGTACATATGCGATCGAGAAGGGAAGGGTACATAATGAATTTTCATTAAACAAACTCGTATACATGTTATTGAAAGTAAATTATTTATTTTTCGGTAAATTAAAAATATCTATCAATGAAGGTAAATTTTGATATATTCTACTAAAATTATAGAGGTTGAACGATTGCAAATTTCTAAAGTAGAAATTTTTAATACAGAAATAATGAAAATTAATATAGTGCTAAGCATACGAGTATTTTGCTTTGGAAACTTAAGAGCAAAATAATCCGTGTGATGTCACCTGCCCATGCTCTATAGGCGGGCGGAAACTCTCGGGGAACACAGGGAAATTTTATCTGCCTCAATAAATCCCATACTTGATCGATAAGTGCCATTACAGGCAAAGAATTGCTAGCAATACATTTCAAGCCGATTTTCGGCCAAACAGCGCACAATGCTGGAATCGGAATTTAAATACATTTTAGAATGTTTTTTTCTCCATGCCCTAACGCACGTCTAAACGTTCCCGAAGTTCATGGCCATCTCCCCAAGCGTCATTTAAATAAGCGAACACGTAAAATCTTTCCAGCCCCTCTAATACCTGCCCCCCCCCTATGAGTTTGAAAACTAAAACTTTGCATATTTATAATATCGATCGCGGGACAGAACCTCAGAGCAAATGTTTGATCGAGACGACTATTTTCGGAGCTAAAGCCATACATTGTTAAATTCAAATGTATAAACAAGAAAGATCAATCATGCATAAAGCATTGATTATGAAACACTTTCCAGCTTCAAAGCAATTTTATTTAAACATCTCTAAAATGCGATAAATTCCTCGGTAATATTTTTAAAATTATCACGATACTGAATTAATTTATTATATTTGAAAACTTAAAACTTCATCGAAAAAAATGAACTTCATTCAAAGGACGGCATTGAAATATAAATTGCCTGGTTTAAACATCTCTAAAATGCGATACATTCCTCGGTAATATTTTTAAACTTATCATAACACTACAATAATTTATTATATTTGAAAACTTCATAGAAAATAAATGAAATTAATTCAAATGACGTGATCGAAATATAACACGCTTGTCTCTCTCTATAAAAGCAGCATTTCATTCATAAATATTTTTCCATTCATTTCAGTCATCAAAATACTATAATAATTTAATTTATTTAAAAACTTAAGACCATGGAGGTACAAGTAATTAAACTCAATGCTTAAAACTTTATCGAAAAAATCGTCCCTCTCCCTGTAAAATCAATGAATATTTCATTCATATCAGCTATATTGCAGACTCCATGAGCTAAATAATTTTGAGTTAAAGAAATGCAGTAATTCTTATACAACCCATTCCACATGTTTTGCTGTTTACATTTTCCATAAGTCAAAAGTAGGCTTCGTTGTAGAAATAATCAAAGTTGGATGATCATTTAAACTCAAATATATTGTAATTGCGTTGTTTCAGTATGTAGATGCACAGAATTTAAGCAAAAATAAAGGAGTTTTGGAACGGATACAACTCTAAATATAAATTAAAAATAACTTTAAAAATTACGATTTTGAGACAAGATGGATGCCATATTTTATTTTGAAGAGAGTCATGTGATCGCTTCATATAAAATGTGTAATTATTATTTTAATTTTTATTTAAAAAACTACTGAATATATTTTGCTGATTTTTTTATATTTTTTATGGGATAATTTGAATAGTTCCTAAAACTTTCTAAGCAATTTGAGAATTTTAAATCCGCTTAAAAAATGATTGAAGAATTAGGTCCCTTAGGGTTCAATGCATTTCATTTTTTCAACCCGGGTTCAATCCAAAACTAATTGGGTGATATTAACCATTTATATTCATAGGTTCCACAGACCGTCTGAACAACATACTAAAATTTCATTTTGATAAAGTCATTTTTACGGCAGTTATCGTGCTAACGGAAAGACAGACAGACAGACAGAATGAACAAAGTCATAAACACTTTTCAACTTCGTTGTAAAGTGTTAAAAAAGTGACAGCGTAGCATTTAAGTGTGTTAGATTCTCTATCCTTGACAGGCATAATACAATTTGTATTATAATATATTATATACTGTAAAGATCTGAGTTATAGTACCTCGCCATAATTTTATTCACCTGAGAACTATGTACTTCATATGTGAAATGTTTCAAACATTCGTAAACTATAAAGTATCTAACATAAGTTCTGCGATTCAAACTACAAAAGGAATCTGCCTTAAAGCAAGAAAATAAAATCTGACCTAAAGGAAATTTTATAGTATTTTTATGTGTTTAAGGGACGGAACGGTTGACCAGGTTTCTTTCCTGTAAACTATTGCATAGGAGCTGAAACTTTAAAATATCGCAAGGCTTTCTTTATTCAGAATTTTTTTGAAAAAAAATTTTTTTTTTCTGTTAGAAGTATACTAGGAAAACCATTTCTTGGCTAAGAATCAAAAAGATTTAATTTTTTTTCATCCGGTTCAGATTCGAATCTTATTACTTAAATTGAAATTGCAAACATTTCTGATTTACATAAAAGGGGCTAATATGATTTTTGGTGGAATTTAATTTTCTGCCTGAATAATTTTCGTCGTATTTCTCAGTGCTGTTCAATGCAAATGCACAGAAACAGATTCGGGAAACTTTTCTCACTGGTTTCAAAGACGTTTACAATTTAGATATATTTAGCAATCAGAAAGAATAATACCTATTACGCGCAGAAGTTAGAAAAAGTTACGAATTGTACAATTGTTTTTGTTAACATAATACATTTTAGCATTTTAAAGTGGTCTGTAAAAAATATTTTTAAAAAATTAATTTCCTATTATTAAATTAAGTCTAAAACTTGGAATTCTATTATTAAGAATTATGTGGGTTTTAATAGTTTCAGTACACTTTATTTTAAGTTGTTGTCAGCCTATTGAGTGTATTGCAAAAGTTTCGATAATTTTTTGGTGACAAAACTTTTACCATACTGTTCTTTTTGGGAAGTATGTTTCGACAAAATATGTATTGTTATTATTAAGATCTGCTATAAATTGTGCTCAGATGATGACTGATTTGCATTCAGCACAAATTTAGCACTCTATAAGATATTTTAATTCACTATAAGAATTTCTCTTCCGGTTCTTTTTCCATTTTCGGTTAAAAGTTTTCATTTAACTTCTATTTGAAACATCCATTTCTGCGGATTGGCTATAGATATAGCTTAGATGATAACTGATATGAAATTGGCATCAAATTTCGATGTGGGTAAAGGAAGTTGCTAAAAATTTCTATTTACCTTTTCGGGATATATCACTTTCATTTGAAAACTTACACTTTACTTGAAACATCTATTTCTCGGAATCTGATATTAGATATAGCGCACATGATGAGTGATACAGAGTCAGCATCAAATTTTGAAAGAGAATGGTTGGATGACTTAGGATTTCCGCTTCCGGTTCAAAATATTTCCTTGAAACATCTATTTCTCACGAATGGGTATGGATGGTCTTAGATGATGATGCATATGGATTCATCATGAGATTCCAAACAGGGTGACTTCCGTTGTTCAGAAAGGTCTTCGTGTGGTTCAGTCTAGTGGTTCTGAACTTCCATTTCCGGTTCTGCAAATGCCACTTCCGATTTATCGAAAATTCGTATGACTGTATGCAATACGTATGCAAAAGGGAGTAGTGATTAATAATTCCATCAAAAATGAAATGTACGTACCGCCTTCAGAAGTTTTTTGATTTCTTTATATTTGCCGTAACTGGGAAAATTACTTGACTGAACAATATTTTATATTTAAAGTATGACATTTTTGCATGAAAAAAGCAGATAAAAAATCCTCGTTTTATTTAGTTTACAAACGATAATTCATTTTCCGTAATTAATGCAGATGTTCTATAAATACGAGGAACTATCTACATAAAAGAGCACACACCACTCAAATACGAAATGAAATTTTAACACCAACAAATCTTAAACAAACATATGTATCCCAGTGAGACTTCTGCACGAGCTCTGATAATAATGTATTGAAAGTAATATTTTTTGAAGCTGTGTAAAACTGTAGAGCATAAGGTTGAGCTTGGTTTGAATTTCTTTTGAAGTTTCATATTCTAAATAACTGGGAATCATTGCAAGGATTGTATTTGTCTTTTATATTTTTAAATGCTTTTCTTTTTGCACGAAGTCGTATAGACAAGGGTGATATATTTATCATTGAACTAATTTTTCTTATTACTTTTAGCATTAAAGTACTGATGTTGATTATCTTATAAAAATATAATCGACGTTGAAATCTGCAAAATGTTTATATAAATCTTTATAGTATAATGTTTTATATGTTTAATAATATTAAATGCAAAACACATTTTGAAAATATTAAAAATAATCTGATGTGGGCAGCATATGAATCTCCCTATATAATACAATGAATTGATTTATTTTACATAGAACAACTGATGTATAATATTCACGACACAATGCTTTTAATGATGAATTGTACATTTGGCACTTTTCCTGAAGACAACCTGTAAAACTATTGCGAAGTGCACAATAGATTTATATATCGTGCAACTCTAAATTGACAACTGCCGATTTTGATAGCATCCACAATAAGAAATACAGTACATATATTAAAATATTTTAATAAATAATTCATAAATGTGGCATCATTTTTATTGTCTTAGCGTTATTTTTGTAATTTTGACTGAATATTTGATAATTTGCAGCATCAAGTATATCACCAAGTTGGTAATCAAGTATATCACCAAGTTTGTCAAATTGATCGCCAAACATTATACATAAACGAACATAAAATCTTTTCTTATAAACAAAAATGGCTATTGGCGAATTGTTTGTCGTAAAAATACAAAGCTGTTACGCAAATATCTTTTCTCGTGAATGAAATGAAATAGATCCACTAGAACGGAGTTAGCAACTTTGCATAATATTACATGAAAAGTGAGAAGTAAACGGTAAACGTATAACATGATTGTTATTACTTTTTTTTAATTTTATGTAATATTTTTTACACATTTATTAGAAAAACGTACAAAATCTCGAGAGTTGTTTATGCTAGCATTCTAAAGTTTATGTTAATTGTTTTCTAATGAGAAATTGCACAATACAAGTTAATTTATGTAACATTATTAAATGTTTTTAATTTGTAATGATTTTTTCAATATTTTATTCGAAAAATCAGAGAGGTTCAGAAGCATTTGATTGCGTTCAAAATCAAGAAGCTTCCAGTATTCAATAATTGTAATATTTGTACTGAAATTTGTGACTGAGTCCTAAAGAGGACTTTGATACTTAAATAATACTGCTAAGTTAAATCGCTAAATCAGTTTCATTCGAAATCTCCCCTGAATGCGAAATCCTTAGTTTAACCGCAAAGAGCACCCCTCCAAAAAATTTCCGTATAATGGAATCGTACCCAATCCACAAAAGCAAAAAACAAATAAATAAATAAATAAGGGTGAAAAAATTAAAGAAACGATGAGGAGATATGAGGCGTGGTTTAAACTTTCTTAGGCGGGCATGTTCTGTAAATTTCCCGATAGAAAAGTCGAGCGCGAGGACTTCCGTGGAAGATGTGCCCATTGCTTTGAGATCACTTAATATGACCATTCATAAGTCACCGAAATTAAAATTACTTATGAAATCAAATTTAATTTTTGTTAGGATCCCAATATACACACTTTTGCAAAAAAAAAAAAAAAACGAAGCAGCCCTAAAATATAATCTGATCCTCTCGAAATTTTGTATGCAAATTCATTTATACCAAGTTTGCAAATGATTAAATTTGCAAGGCCAATAAGTGTTAACTTCGGTTATATATAGAGCGTGTTTCTACTGCGCAACTAGCATCGTATAAAGCAGGTTAAAAATGTGAACGGTTTATCTTTGCTCGTTATCGAGGTTGCAGTTCCGTGGAGACACAACCAATAATGCGATTACGACGTTGTCGAAAATCTTATAAGCAATTAGACAGGTTCGAATGTGGTGATATAGTCGGGTTGCGTGAAGCTGGCTGGTCATACCGAGCAATAGGCCGCCACTTGCACCGAACGGACACTGCTGTGCAAAGGTGCTGGCAGCAAGGGTTGCTGCAAGGAACTCATCAGCGGAATGAAGTCTCTGGAAGGCCAAGGTGTACGAATGCGAGGCAAGATCGGATTATTGTGCGGAACTGGCCCAACGACACCATTGTCCGCCATCCAACGTGCTACAGCCTCTTCCATACCACCTGTGGTACCTTTCACCATCTCAGGGCGCCAGGCTGATGTAGGGTTACGCTCACGGCGGCCTTTAAGACGTCTGCCCATAACCCCACAACATCGACAGAGACGTTTGGAGTGGTGTCGTAGTCGAGCATCATGACTGCTAGCAGACTGGTATCGCATAGTGTTCAGCGATGAATCTGGCTTCAGTCTTTCAGCAGATGACCATTGGGTATGTGTGTAGGGGAGCCAGGGCTAGAATTTCCAATCAACCTTTGTTTTAAACAGGCACACAGCCATTACCACTGGTTTGATGGTGTGGGGTGCTATCTCTTACGACAGCAGTTCGCCCCTAGTCATCATGCGTACAACTTTAACAGCTCAACGATATATTGATGAAATGCTGCGGCCGTTTGCGTCATCCTTCATGGCACGTCATTCTGGGACCATTTTCCAACAAGATAATGCCATGTCATATACGGCTCGCATATCTGTGAAGTGTCCCCGTGCTGTTGGAACTGTTCCTTAGCCAGCTAGGTCACCAGACCTGTCGCCAATCGAGCATGTATGGGACATGCTAAACCTCCAGATTCGGGCACCCCGAAATGTAGCAGATCTGGAGAAACAATTGAGGAATGCCTGGCAGAATGTATCGTAGGATTACATTAGGAAACGTTATCAATCCTTATCTAGTCGTATACAAGCATGCATTTCCGCCAAGTGGGGCTTCACCAATTACTGATTTGAAAATTCAATGTACAATTGTTAACCATTGATGGGTCCAGCGGACTTGATTTTGTAATTATTTCATTACCTGTGTATGAGCTGTACGCATATTTAATTTCAATAAAAGCAGTTACTTTCTTCATGGTGTTTCTTTTTTCTTTTTTTTTGCAAAAGAGTTTATATATGGAACCTTTTTGCAAAACTATATTATTGTGCTAACCTTGGCAAATTTGTTGTTAACAGATATATATATATATATATATATATATATATATATATATATATATATATATATATATATATATATTATATATATATTATGTATATATTATATATAATATATAAATATGCATTATATATATAGGTATTATATATATATATATATATATATATATAATATATATATATATATATATATATATTATATATATATATTATATATAATATATCATATATATATTATATATATATATATATATATATATATATATATATATATATATATATATATATATATATATATATATATATATATACATATCAGATAATATAAAAATTCCAAATTTCGATGTTTATTAAAAAAATAAATATGAAGAAATTACCCTGCCTATTCGGATCAAACAACGTAGAAAAAAATACTTCCTTCTTTCCGATGTTGTCAAGATGGATGTGTTAATTTTTTTCGGTTGCTAAGAAACCAATTTGTATGAAAGCACGAAAACACAAAATAACTAAAAACCTGTTTCGCATTTTAAAAAATAACGACGGGGTGCACCTTTTCGGATCCTTAAGTCCCTGTGTACTAAATTTCATAGCCGTGCCACGCTTAGATTTCTCACAACAGACCACACACTCAAAGATACACAAACATCTTCTTTTATTATCTGAAATGGCTAGAGCATATTTATTTAGCCTAAAAAATTATACGGTAATTTATATAGCCAGGTTATTTCTGCATTTTAAATTGTTACTTCTCAAAACTATTTCTAAATATTGATTTGGAATATTTTATAATTCAAAATCGTATTAATATCTTATAAATGTGTCGCATATGTCACAAAAATTATTTTTGAAGAATTTTCATATCTGCAAATGCAATTTCCGACTTCAGGTATATCAATAAAGTTAGAATATATTACACAATACATTTCTTATATAGAATTCTTCAAAATGCTAGGGCACCAACTCTTTGTGGCATTCTTCATTCTTGCTTGCATAGAAAACCTTTTGACTCTCAGTCTATTGAATGTTTCAGAATTTGGGAAATTTTTGAAGAAATGTGACATTTACGAATTGGACGCATGACTGTCTTAGAAAAGATTCGAAGGAAAAAAATGAATTATGTTAGATGCGAGTTGATAAATCCACGACGGATACAATCAAGGGAAGTGCATTAAAATGTATAAATTTGATGATGGTATAGGTGAATAGTTTAGAATTTATTCTGGTAAAGTTTTGCCATCAGAAATCTGCTCATTACTTTAAAAGTACAGTATAGAAAGGGAAGAGTTAAAGATTTGCCTGTGAGAAGATATATTTTCGAATTTGCAAGATTGTACTGAAAATAATCAAAATTTGGCAATATTTGAAATGGAAGACATTGAGGTGAAATGTGATGTTCTAATAAGACTGTAGTCTACTTATATCAAACACACAAAATTTCATTTTCCAGTAAAATATGTAAATTTAAAGAAAATATTTTTATTTGATGGATATATTGATGACTCGGTGATTTTACTCTTTCATGGACCATCTTAAAAACTGGACTTTGGACGAGTGCATCGAATATGGAGCTGGTGGCAGGAAAAAAAATGGCCAACTACGCGTCCACAGAATTAAGCTATCCGTGCTTTCTTAGCAGCAACTTGAACTAGAATTACTTTTACATCACATATATTTTTTTTAAATTGAACAACATATGTATATAAAACCATATAGTTAGTATATATATTTCACAATTAATTTTCTAAATAAAGTGCCTCCAAAGGAAGGTGCTTCATGTCTTTGGCGCTCTTAATCTCGCTTCATTGAAAACCTTTTGACTTCTAGTTCAGAACGAATTTCCCGCAATATAATTAATGCTTTAAATAAAAATATTCATTTATTGAATCATCTGTCTGATAGCTCTTTCTCTGGACTATCAATCTACATCTATATATCTAAGAGGATTTTATTTAAAGAAGTAAGCAATGGTATTTTACTTTTCATACTCCATCCATTGTTTTATGTCTAAGTTTACAAAGCGCTCGTGTTAACAGACACATCAAGGGGTTTGAAAAGGGAGCATCAGGAGATAAAACAAGAAAGATTAATCATGCATAAAGCATTGATTATGAAACACTTTCCAACTGAAATGCAATTTCATTTAAACATCTCTAAAATACTATACATTCAGCGGTGATATTTTAAAAATTATCACAATACTACAATAATTTATTATATTTGAAAACTTAAAACTTCATCCAAAAAAACAAATAAACTCATCGTGATAATAAACTCATCGTGAAATGACGTCTCGAAATATAAATCGCCTGGCTCGATATATAAAAGCAGTGAATATTTTATTCATAAACTTTGATTCCATTCCTTTCATTTTTAAAATTATCACAATACTATTAATAATATTCACATATTTTTAAAATTATCACAATACTATAATAATTTATTTTACTTAAAAACTTAAAACCATGGAGGTAAAAGTACTTTCTAACTCCATGCTTAAAACTTCATCGAAAAGACAATACTATAAAGTCGTCTGCTTCTCTATGCAAAATTAATGAATGTTTCATTTATATCAGCTATATTCCTAACTACAGAGCTAAATAATTTTGCATTAAAATAAATTCAGCAATTCTTATACAACTCATCTTATAGCCTGATGTGTTTATATTCTGCATACGTTAAAATTAGGCTTCGTTTTAGAAATAATCAAAGTTTGATGATCATTTAAACTAAAAAATATTGTAATTGCTTTGGCACAGTATATAGATGCGCAGACATTACGCAAAAATAAAGCGGGTTTAGGACGGATGCCACACTAAATATAAATTAAAAAGAACGTATCACGATTTTGATACTTGGAGAAAAAATGGATGCCATATTTTATTTTGAAATGGGTCTTGTGCATTAATCTCTTCATATAACATGGGTGCAATTAATATTTCAATTTTTATTTTAAAAACTGGCAAACATATTTTGCTGAATTTTCTTTTGTATTTTTTATGGGATAATTTGAATGTTTCCTAGAATTTTCGAAGCAATTTGTGAATTTTAAATTTGCTTAAAAACTGTTTGAATATTTAGGTTCCACAGAGTTCATTTTTTCAACCTGGGTTCAATCCAAAACTAATTGGGTGATATTATTCATTTACATTCCCGTATGTCTCACAGACCGTCTTAAAAGCATACTAAAATTTCACTTTGATAAATTAATTAAGGCAGTTATCGTGCCCACGGATATACATACGCACAGATAGATAGAATGTACAAAGTCATAAAGACTTTTCCACTATGTTGGAAAATGTTAAAAAAGAAGTGGATACCCATGAGCTCCGTATATGGGGAAGAATGAGACAACACACGATTTTTACATTTTATGTTAAAAAAAATAGCTTTTTGAAATTTTAATTATTTTATACCTCCTGTGAGTTTTAAAAAGTTTGAATAAATAACTTTTTTGTTTTCTAATTTTTTTTCGTATCATATACACTTTTAAAACTTGCTCCAAACTATAGATAACCAATTCCACCCTGTCTTTCCTACACCTTTAATAAACTTCAGTCCTGCTGAATCCTATATATTTAAATCTAGTAAAAATTTCAAAAGGGTAAAATATTAATATTCATACACTTAAAATATTATTAATAATAATAATGTTTTTATTTTATAAATGCTATATTTTGTTGCACGCAAGATAATCTATTTCAGCATGGCTCAATTTAAATAATTATTACTGTGTTGCACATAAAAAGAATAACATTAAATTTAACATTCAAGAAACTTTGACCCCTTTTTTATGGTTTTCCTGACCTCTCGGGTCAACACTAATGTAAATTGGCGTCTACCCGTATGGGCCATTTGTATTCTTGTTAGAACTCATAAATCCACATATAAACCTATCTAAGTATATTCTGATCTCACAATTACATTTGAACAGTCTTTACGGCTAAATTTGCAAACTGTGGAGTTTTATCTATATCAAATTTTAGTGCTTTAATCAGACAATTGTGTAAAAAAAAAATTCTGAATTTATTTTTTACAAGCAACATTTTTTTTCTTTATTTTGCTAGCTAAAGTAAAAAAAAAGTTCAATTGAAGCATCATTATATCTTTATTCTACTCATTAAATTTCAAGAGATTTTAGTAACTGGTTCACGAAATATGATGCGCTAAAAACTTTAAACCGTATTTAGTGATAAATGCGGTTGAAGTTCTACGGTAGGTATCACTTCGCAGAGCTTAGCATTTCAGTATTTTTAAATATATCATGATAAAAGGAAAGCACGAGAATGTAATTGGTGTAAATATTCAATAGGATACAAAATGATGTTAAAATTAGGAAATGAGTTGTTCAAAAAATTTTAAGGTATACGTTCTCTCTCCTTAAGACCAAAAACGTCACTTTTGAATTAGCAGTAAATTACTATATTTTTTGAATACTTATTTGACTTTTATTTCTGGTAGAAAGTAATACTTGGTGATTTTTTTATATATAATTAAAAAAATTGCTTATTTTGCTTTTATAAATGCTAATTTTATCAATTTAACTGCGTATTTTAATTACAGAATTGTAATTTTTCTCTTCAGAGCAATAATATAACCTTCGAGCAAAATTTATCATACGTGCATTATTTTTAAAGAAGATACTATTTAACTACAGATGACGGTAATTTTGCTGTCATCTAATAATATGCTGCCAAATTGTATTATTTTTCATTTTTTTGTTATTTTTATCAAAATTGTTCAAAAATGTGTTAATATTCTCTGTAGAATGTATGGAATTCCTGGAGAAATTAGAAAGGAAAATAGGTATGTTATATGCAGTCAGAAGGAACCAAAATATAATTATGCAAAATACAGTGAAATGTCGAGAGGTGTTTGTATGAGTGAATAGTAGAAAATATATTCTTTTGACTTCGATATCAGGAATTGTTAATGCTGTTGAAGTTCTACGTTAAATATCACTTTAAGGGGTTTAGCATTTCAGTATTTTTAATTATATCACGATAAAAGGGACGCACGAGAATGTAATTGGTGTAAATATGTTTTTACATCAATACATATTATACACTAAAGAGATTCATAAATAGATCGCAATATCTTGCATTGCATTGTACTGGTAATATTATTTTCGTATAATACTTTTGTAGATACAATAATGGGAACAGATATTATGCATTATGCAGATATGTTTTAAGTATGACAAATCAATAACTTTCTCAGTGATAAGTTTAATTAATTAGCACGTCCACACCATGGTTTTAAAGTAAGAAAATCTGATGTGGGCAGTATATGACTTTTCTTATATAATGTAATAAATTTACTTCTTTAACGGTGAAAACGATGAAAAGATCCACAGTACAGTGTTTGTAACGTTAAATTGTACATTTGGGGCGGTAAATTGTGCATCCGGATGACAACACCTAAAATTATTTCGTACCCAATTAACTTATATTTTACGCAACTCTAAATTAACAATTATCAATATTGATAGCATCCTCAAATAGTCCATATATTTAAATATTTTAATTATAAATTCACCAATTAGGCGTCATTTTCGCAATTTTGACGATATTTCAGTCAATCAATCTGGGGGCGAAATATAGCCAAGTTGGCGATATTTAGAAGAGCATTTCTTATATATAATAAAAGGTCGGTCCATCATCTGATGGAACTAAAAATTTGCAAAATTTGCATCCTATTTGATGTCCTTTTTATCAATTTGATAACGTTTATTTGGTAACGTTATTTGGCAACAGTTTCGTCAATTTGGTAACATTTAAAAAAGTCGCCAAGTTGGCAATATACCTCCAAAATCCGTCACCAGAATTTTTCCAAACGTTACAGACGGAGTCTTACGGTAGAGTCTTATATTATTTCTAAAAATATTGAGTTTTAATCAATTAGTTGTCATTTTCATTGATTTAGCGTCATTCTTATCAATTTGGCAACATTTTTATCAATTTGCAGACATGTTCATCAATTTGGCGATATTTACTAAACTCACCAAGTTGGCGATATTCCGTAAAATTCGTCGCTAAAATTTCGTCAAGCATTATGATCGGAGAAAAAGGTTAGCCTAATAGCAGATAAACAATGGCTTCCAGATACAAAACTATTACCCAAAGTATCTTCTCTTATAGTAGATTTTTAACACTTTACAACATAATTGAAAAGTGTTTATGACTTTTTTCATTCTGTATGTCTGTCCGTCTGTTTGTCTGTCCGTTAGCACGATAACTGCCGTAAAAATGACTTTCTCAAAATGAAATTTTAGTATGTTGTTCAGATGGTCTGTGGGACCTATGGGAATATAAATGAGTAATAACACCCAATTAGTTTTGAATTGAACCTGGATTGAAAAAATGAAATACATTGAACCATATGGGACCTAATTTTTAAAACATTTTTTAAGCGGATTTTTTTTATGAATTTTAAGTTTTAAAATATAATAAATAAATGTAGTATTGAGATAATTTTAAAAATATTACCGAGGAATCCATAGCATTTTAGAGATGTTTAAATAAAATTGAAGTTGGAAAGTGTTTCATAATCCATGCTTTATGCATAATTGATCTTTCTTGTTATTCTTTTCAAGATATTGGATATTCATCAATTATTCTTCAATTTCGTTGATTTAGAGTCATTTTTATCAATGTGGTGAGATTTTTTATCAATTTGTCGATATTTTTGTAAATTTGGCAGCATTTAAAAAACTAGCCCAGTTAGCGATATTCCGCCAAATTCGTCGCCAACATTTTTTATGGAGAAATAGGTGAGTTTTATGGTTGATGAACGACTATTGGCGTCAAATTACAAAGCTATTACCCAAAATGATGATAATAAATTTATCGCTTAAAATTACATATGAAAAGTGAACATATTTCACAATAGTTAATATTTTTTTTAATTTTATGTGATTTTTTGATAAATTTATTTGAAAAATGTGCAATGTCTCGAAAGGAGTTCATGCTAGTGTTCTAAAATTGATGCCAATCATTTTCTAATGAAAAATTACATAAGAAATTATTATTTACGTAACTTTGTTGAATGATTTAATTTTATGATGATTTTTTAAAATTTCATTTCAAAATTTACGAGGGTTCTGAACATTTGAATGCGTGTAAAAACAATAGGCTTCCAGTATTCACTGATTGGGATTTTTGTACCAAATTTTGTTCAGATAGATTGATTCGTTCATGAGATATCGTCCCCACAGACTCACTGACACACATTCACATACTTTCGCACACACACACACACACACACACAGTGCGCTGGTTAGCGACCTGGAATTGCACTCGTTAGACCCGGGTTCGATACCAGCCATTGCCAAAACTGCCGCCGGGTTCACACGGAGTACGATCACGTTAAACATGTGGGTGCGTATAGGTCCTTCCGAGAGGTTGGTGGTAGGTGAAGGAGGGTACAGTCCCTGTGGATGCCTCCCCCACTGGGTTCCGGTCTACATTGGGTGGTGTGGGACGAGAAATAGAAAAAGGAAACTTTTACAGTTTAACTTACAATTAACATTATAATTGATTATTATTATTAAGCATTAAAGACATGGCCGTTGATCTCATACATAGTGGAATTAATATTTACATCGTACATCGCTCGTTATTGTGCCGCAATAACCCTCCAATTATTTTTACCTTTTGTGTAAGTCCTGAAAAGAATTATGAATTAATATTAAAAGATTAGACTATTTTAAAACTTAAACAATATAATTTATTAACAACATCAATTTATCAAAAGCACCAATTTTCATAAATATCAATTTTCACTTATTATCAATTTTCATTTGATTATTTTAGCGAGGGGAGATATGCGACAAGAATTATTAGTTTTACCGTTGTTGTCTAGGACCTGTTATTATGAGCACATACCTTCAAGTTTAATCTTGGGCTTATCATCTCTCCAAGGTTTTCATCACTCTTGCCACAACTCCTCATTGTCTTTCGTATGCTACTGCACTCTCATTTTGTCTATAACTGAAACTCGTGTATTTCGTCCACAACTCTGGGGTTTGTGTCTCCGAACTCTGATTTCTTTCCTCTTAAGTCATGATAGTGTAAATACTCGTACTCAAACTGCAACTCCTAAGTCATGTCTGCTAGGTCATATTCACTTCGCTCCTTTCGTAAATCTGTTTTAGACTTGTGGTTCCTTCGGCGGGAGGGGGGATGGTAGCTCCGCCCTTCTTCCCCTTGGCGCTCATTGGTTCTTCTGAACCCAATGGCATCACTTCACAGCCCCTCTCAGCCCCTGTGGCCTGGCACACATAATTTATAGCATTTGACCTAAAAGTTCAAGTTGTCGTAAAGTTCGGCGCCAGTCAGACTCAAGCTTTCTTTTCTTTAAAGGACACCATAAATAATCAAATAAAAATGTCTCATGTGAGAACAATTTCTGGTCTCACAGGTGGCACCTCCCGGCCGTCCAAATGGTTACCTTACACCTTTCTGGTAGGTCGGTCGGTCTGGGTCTCAACATCAACAACACACACACAGACACACAGACATCACCTCAAAAACGTCTGATTCGTATTTAGGGATGCTTTAAACGTGCTCGCCCGTCGAAAACTCGAATTCGAATTTTCGACCCCGTCACAATACTTTCCTTATACATTATACTATGTATATAAGGAAAGTCATAATATGTTGAATATACGTAAAAATATTGATTTGAACATCTCATAACTCCAAATTATATTCATGAACTACATATTTACACCATGTGCAACACAAATAATATGTGAATATTTTCATTTCTGGTGAAGTAATTTCCGAGTCATGTATATCAATAATGTTAAAATATGATTCACAATTCCGTTCCTAAATAGAGTGCCTCCAAATGCAGGTGCATCATCTCTTTGTGGTCTTCTTTATTCTTACTTTATCGAAAGTCTTTCGACTGCTAAGCCATTGAATGCTTCAGAATTTCCGGCTTTTTATCGACAGAAGATGGTATTCACAAATAAGATATATAGCAGCCCTTAAGAAATTTGAATGGAAGGAATAATTGTGTTAAATGCAGTTCTTATCATCAGCGGAATGCAGTCAAATGCTAATATGTGATTAGATGGGCGAATAGTAGAGACTGTCTTCTGTCGACTCTGAAATCAGGTATTGGCTTATAATTTTAGTTCACTAAAATTTGTTAGAAGTGCAATTGTAATGGGAACAGATTGGACTGTAATAACTTATATTTTGCAACTTGTCGAGATAATATAAAATGACTCGCAAATAAACGACATTTTAGATAATAAAATTAGAAAAATAGCAATAAAATATTTATAACTTTATTTTATTTCATTGTGCAAAATTGGTTCATTACTAATAAACCAATTTGGAACAAATAAATCATATTCCATTCCGTTTTACGTTTAGTGATTATTACAAAAGCGGTGATTGCAACATCTCCGAAAATTATTTATATTCAGGGCAGTGTAGCAGATGCTGGATGTTACGCTTAAAGAATAAAAGTAAAAGTTGATTATTTGATACAGAATATCAGTGGAAACTGGTTAGTATAGTACCAGCGACCTAAGAGCGATTAAGATTATTTGAGTATTAAAGTGCAAAAGTCTATCTGACATAAAGTTTTCGCGTCTGATGAATTGATATCGCGGTGTAATTGACAGAACAAATCTGTTTTTCTGACTAACGTGAAATGGTGCTCGATGTTGTGTCATTGATATAATATGTTGACATAATATGTGTGGCAAAAAGTGCCATGGGCAGTTGCAAAAGGCGAATCACAGCACAAACCATCGCCTGTTTGTGAGCTCGGAGTTGAAGCACCTTTATTCACTGACGAGGGAGAAGTTTAAGGAGACACACTGTTTGATAGGCAAAAATTCATCATTACCTAAAACTCATTTACTGTGATATTGGGGATCATTCATGCAGCATGGTTCCAAAATTATTGCTGATGGGTACTGTGTCGCATTAAGAATTTGCGAGAGAAAATCAGGAGCATTTACCTTGGTCTTCAGAGCGAGGGTGTGATACTCCATGACAATGATCGATCTCACATGGCATAGCAATACATAGCATGCTATAATTCCTACTTTAAAAAATGTTGTAAAATCCATCCCGAAGATAGGATTTTGCTCCCAACAAATTTCACATCCATCCAGCTTTAAAGGGGTACTTGTCAGGACATCTTTACCTGGTCGATAAAGACGTCAAGACAGTTGCTTCAAGATGTCATGGTGATGCTTTAACAGCAAAGACTATCTTATGTGCGTCTTTGATGGACAAAGTTATTGCACCTCTAGAAAAATATTTCGATTATCATTGTCATTTTTAAAAAGTAGCGTACATATGACGCTTTCATTTTGAAGAAATAAAATGTTTTGCTTAAATTAAATTGAGTGTAACTTTTTCTTTGATCAACTCGCTTAGGATTGTGTTATTGCTTAACCCATACTTATTGTTTGGCTTATATTTGCCATCCAGTTAACCTTGTAAGACGTTACTAAGTTGACAAGCGACATTGTATTCTCATTTGCGCAGTTTTTTTATTTTCATTAGTTAAACACGCCACGCAACATGATGCGTTAATGATATGAATGTGTTTTATTATGTGGTTTAAATCTTAACATTTTAAATATCAAAGAACTTTCACAAGTTTATTTTATTACTTTTCCTATATGAGCAAAACTGCTTAAAGTGTAATATAAACTAATAAGAGTGGAGTCTCTTCCAAACCTTGTTTCTTTACTGAAAAAACTCATAGTAGAATAATATGTAAATCCTTCTTTGTAAAATATATATTTCCAGATGTACCTGTTACAATTAAGACTGTTTAGAATATAATAATTGATTGTCTAAAACTTTTAATGTAAGACATGGCATAATAGCATAATCATTAACATAACCTCTAAAGCATATTAACATTACCTTCCGTAGCATATTAACGTACGCATTAGTATAACCTGGTATTGCATATTAACGTATGCATTCGTATAACATGGTATAACATATTTTCACGAAACATAGTTAACCGTGATCTATGCCAGATAAATTATAAAAATCAAGACACACAATCCCATCGCATCTGGTACAGCTTGAAAAGCCTTAAAGAAGCCATAGACGACCTCGGATTTTGTGCTTCTGAATACATCTCGGGTAGAAGATTATAACTGAGTCAAAATGTGCTGTTGTTGTTGAGACCCATATCGTCTGACCTACCAGAAAGTTGTAAGGTAACTGTTTGGACGGCCGGGAAGTGCCTCCCAATTTAGACCGGAACCCAGTGGGGGAGGCATCCACAGGGACCGTACCCTCCTTCCCCAACCACCAACCTTTCGGAAGGACTTTCGGACCCACATGTTTAACGTGATCGTACTCCGCATGAACACGGCGGCAGTTGTGGCAGCGTTGAGACCCAGACCGTCCGACCTACCAGAAAGGTGTAAGGTAACTGTTTGGACGGCCGGGAAGTGCCACCCAATTTAGACCGGAACCCAGTGGGGGACCGTGCCCTCCTTCCCCTACCACCAACCTCTCGGAAGGACTTACGGACCCACATGTTTAATGTGATCATACTCCGCGCGTACACGGCGGCAGTTTTGGTAGTGGCTGGAATCGAACCCGGGCCTACCGAGTGCAATCCCAGCGCGCTAACCACTGGGCTACCACCCCCGAGTCAAAATGTGTAAAACAATATGCTATTTTGTGTTAAAGCTAATAATAATTGATGCATATTCGTTTATAATACAGATACAATACAGTATAATACAGCTTTTAAAAATTTTTAAATATATTTTAAACATAATATATATTTTAATAAAATACTTTTTATTTTAAACAGATTGAAATTATAAAAAATATTTATTAGAACATATCTCCAAATAGTATTTGAATCTTCTAAATGCGTTGCATGTGTCACAAAAAATAATTTCTAAAGCATTTCCACATCTGGAAAAGTCATTTCTAACTCAGGTATGTCAATAAAGATAGAATATATATTTATATTTCACAAACCGTTTTGTAAATAGAGTTCCTCAAAATACAGGCGCATCAGCTCTTTGCTATATTTTTCATTCTTGCTTGCACAAAAAGCCTTTCGAATCTATGTCCATTGAATGCTACGGACTTTTTATCGATGGAAGATGACATTTACTAGTTGGACCGAGAGTGGTCCTGGGAAAATTTCAAAGGCAAAAAATGAATTATACTAGGAAAGAGCCAAGATGGATCCAATCAACGAAAGTGCATTAAATTGTAGAAATGTGATGGTACGGATGAATAGTGGAGAATTTATTCTGGCAACTTTTTCAGATCTGGAATTCACTACTTTTTTATTTAAAAAGTACATTAAATATTTTGAAATAGAAAACTATTTCAAAAGTGTAAAAGCAGAAGATATGTTTGGAGTAATAAGCATTTTGGAAGGTGTTGGATTATATTAGGATTATTTGAAAATTCACAACTTTTAAGGAATTAAGATATCAAAGCCAGAACTTCTTCAGAGAACTTATGTATCTCGAATCGAACAAGTTCTCCGTGGAATAATTTATGGCTTTATAACGTAACACCATTGAAACAATAATATCCAAGTTTTATAACGTTTAATTAAAAAACTTTTATCTTGTCTCGATCCACTAATTTGTTCGAATACTAGAATGATAGACATTAGCTTTCTAATTCATAAACGGAATTATTTATTAAATTCAATAATAAAATATATTCACGAAAGTTTGTAAAAAGTATAACTTTTATCGTTCTACGGCAGGTCTGGCATAATTTTTTAAAGGAATGTTTACACAAACCTTAAGGCATTTCATGAGCAGCATGTGAAATCATCAATTTCATCAACCGATTTTATCCGGCATTTTAAAGAGAGCATATAATCGTCTGCCAATTTCATGAATAAATTTCATCGGGTTTTTCATGGGCTGCATGAAATCACCCATCAATTTAATCAATCAATCCCATCCGGCATTTCCAAGGCGGTATGAAATCATCGGCCAGTTATTTGAATAGATGTTATCCGGCATTTCATGGACAGCAAGAAATCATCCTTCACTTTCATCAATCAATTCCATCCGGCATTTCATGGGCAGCATGAAATCATCCGTGAATTTCATGAATCAATTTCATCCGGCATTTTAAAGACAGCGCGGAATCATCCACCAATTTCATTTTTAAATTCCATCTGGTATTTCATGGGTTGCATGAAATGATCCATCAATTTGATCAATCAATCCCATCCGGCATTTCATAGGCGGCATGAAGTCATCCGCCAGTTTCATGAATATATTTTATCCGGCATTTCATGGACAGCAAGAAATCATCCGTCAATTTTATCAATCAATTTTATCCGGCATTTCATGGGCAGTATGAAACTATCGCTGCAGTCATTATGTCCAAAGGTATGCCGACCATATAATGATTTCGATTAATCAATTCTATGTGTCCAAATGCATTTACCTACACAGTATATATTAATTAAACATTACTAAATAATATTACTTTCTAATAATATGATTAATAACTGTGCTTCTTCCTAATAATATGATTACTAATTTGTACTTTTTCCTAATAATATGATTACTGAGTTATATTAATATAATAATAACGTGTGCGTAATTACTAAATTAGAGAACATAATTATTGAATTACAAATTCAATAGAAAATTTCAATTATTTTCGGTTATATTTAATAAATAATCTTGCCTAAATCTCTTAAAATAAAATTGAAAATTTGAATAAACAAGATCCAAAGAAATGAAATCAAATTTCAAAATAACTGCTAATTAGACCTGATTAAAGAGCATTGTGAAATATAATTCAAAATATAAGAATTTATTTCACCAAATATTTATATCACTTATCGAGAAATAAGGCTTATTGGCTTAACTTAGAATTTTTATTTATACGAAAGGTTCCACATATATGTTTTATACTACAACTTAGATTTTAAAATTTACAAATAACGTTAAGATAATTAGAAAGCCATATTATTTATGAATGCAAAGGAAAATTATATTAACGAAATACATTTCTGTGAAATTTATAGCAGAAGGAGTCAACCCAAAACCATCGTTTTTGAATTAAACGAATTTATTTTCTAATTAAACAGTCATGCATGTTTTTATTTTATCCTTGTTTGCCCAAAAATGAAAAACGTATTTAATGCATTTCTTTTAATTTGGAACTGGGTGTACAGTAATTAAGACGAGTGCAAAATTGATCTTATGACCTATAGATTAACTCCTAAAAAGGAAATTTTATTGCATTAGTATATGAATAAAGGTACTGCATCTTTGCTATAAATAATTGTATTAAGGAAAAACTACACTATTTTTCGATTTCTTAATTAAACCCTTGATATAGCGATCGATCTACTGTATAAACTAAATAACATAATTAGCCATCAATATTATAGAATATTTCTGTATTTTACATTTGCTGACAAAATAAGACAAATTAATGAATCTTTTAGCTAAATAACGAAATGGCGCAAAAATAAATGTTTTCGTAATTTTTGGTTGTAAGTGAACTTATTAAGTTTATCTAGAGAAATACTTTTGCATTAACACTAACCCCAACCACGTGAACGACCGAAGCAGAGTTTCAAACTATCATAAAGACAGAGAAAACTAGAGCATCGTTAATAAGCACAAATAAAAAAATCTGATGTGGACAGAACGGGACTTTCCTTATATAATGCAATGAATTTACTACATTTACAGTAAAAAAAATAGATTATTCTTATAGTAGATAATTATATTCTTTCCAAGATATTGAATTTTTGTCAATTAGTCGTCATTTTCATGGATTTAGCGTCATTTTCATTCATTTGGCAGGATTTTCGTTAATTTGGCAACACGGCGGCAGTTTTGGCAGTGGCGAGAATCGAACCCGGGCCTACAGAGTGCAATTCCCGCGCGCTAACCACTGGGCTGCCGCGCCCTCAACCCCGTGGAGTGAACATAGTTTGGTTCTTTAATGACGTTAAAACTAATAATGAAATTTTAAGGCACCGCGACAATCTCCATAACTTTCTTTTTATTTACTTTTTTATTTCTTCAGTGTTTAAGTTTTTTCATTGTGGTCCCTACCCGAAGTGGTTAGGCTACCTGCAAGTGCGGTTGCGGAAACGATGTAATTTGGCTGCCCTCAAGTGCGGACGCGCATTGAGCTATCTGCAAGCGGGCTACCGTCAAATTAACCGGATAGTTGTTGTCTTACGGCGGAAGGTAACAAATTATATTTCGTTTACTAACGTTAGACGACAGTGTTATTTAAATTGTAATTCTTCAAATATATTTAAAAATAAATTACCGATAAAAGAGTCGAATTTTACGGTTTCTAGCTCCTACAAATGTATATATAGCTTTAAAATAGAGCTTGAAGAATGGAGCAATTCCTCTTTTCCACTTCTATTTTTCTGAAAATAAAGTATAATAATCTTTTCAAACTTTTTAAGGAACTTGACAAGAACTATTTGATCATAAAATTGTCTAATTAATAGACCCGAGCTGGAGCCCCCCCCCCCTCCCGGTGTGCAGGGGAACTCGGGCCGGACAGGAAAAATTAGGTACAAAAATGAGGGGAAGGGGCCCGGAGAGGCCCCTTACCCCCCTCGCTTTCCACGGGCCTGCATGTGTGTGCTTTATTTTGAAGAAAAAGAATAAGAGAAAGATACAAGTGACATTTTACTCCTTCTCAGAAAAAAGATGTAAAGTTGTGAAGGAAGAATATAAAATATTTGCGCAATTATGCTTAACTTATCTTTCAGCAAATTTTCTCTTCCATTTCATAATATTCAACCATTCAATTACAAGCAGCTATTTTTTTTAATATTATATATAATAATATATTCTTAAAAACGATTTAATTATAAACCGGTTTTTCATTTTTTATGTATATAATAAACTGAGTAAATTATGTTTTTTTTTGTTATTAATTTTATTTTTTTCATAAGTGGTAAAAAGATTTCCCATCGGTAAGTATTTAAAACGAATTCTAATATAATATTTAATAATATATTTTTCAAAAGCATTTTTAAATTTGTTCTTATAATTTAATAATTTACTCTTATTTATTATGTTTAATAATTTACGTTTTAAGAATTTTAAATTATTTTTTCCTGCTATTCCTTTTGTGTAATGTTTTAAATTTATCATTAAAAAAATCCCATTATAGATAAAAAATAATTATTTTATAACTTTTCTTTATCAAGAAAGAAAATATTTAAAAATAAAAAATTAAAAATATACTATTTTTAGATCTCAGCAATACATATATAATATCAAAATAGATCTTGAAAAATGGAATTTTTCCCACCTATATACATATAGAAGGAGGGAATTGGGGGAGGGGGCTTTGATTTCATTGAAATTATTTTCATTATTACATGTTAGCTGGAATAATATGTCCAATGACTTTTTAAAGTATTTATTCTTATATTACAGCTACAGTTAAATATATATTACACAACATAGCTATAAAAAGGGGTTTGAATATAAAAATATATAAAAATTTCTTATACTTGTATATTGCAGTCAGCCCGACCTAATCGGAATATAACGCTACTTTTCACCGGAAGACAACCGTCCGACTAATTTGACGGAAGTCCACTTGCAGGTTTCCTACTACAACTCCATCCGCAACCGCACATGCAGGCAGCCTAACCACAGCCGTCCCAACCACCACCTGATGTAAACAATACATCGCCACAATTCAATCCAGCATAATGAGCCAAAAATCTTATATAAAGCAAACACTAATTCGGTTTTTAATTGTCCGTTGGCCAAAAACCGTACAGACCACAAGTGAATCATTTAAATTTTATAATGACTATATGCTAAGCTCTTAATTCCATCATTTAAAATATAACGTAATACCATTTAAAATATCCTCATTCCATCGTTCCATCGTTCTATCATTTAAAATATCTATAAAAATAAAATATCCAATTCAATCATTTAAATTTTATAATGACCATATGCTAAGTTCTTAATTCCATCATTTAAAATATCCCTTAATTTTCTAATCCTATGCACAATCTCCATGGAACCACCGTGACGTCCCCTCCACCTCCCGTGAGGCTGCGAGCGTATATGGGAGAAAAATCGGAACTTCGCGAGAATTCGCCGAGAAATTTAAAATCATTACTTCTTTAAAATCCCGATCGAGCGGCCATTTTAATTATTTCTTGACCAGATTGGGCTTTTAAGAATGCCTGATGTTTGAGCTTTCGAAAAATGTAAATTATTAGTCGAGAATCACGGAACTTTTCCCAACGCGAGGATTTAAAAACGAAAGTTCGTTTTTTTGAGCCGAAAGTGACTTTCGTTTTAAAAACTTTAAAACATATTAGAATTTGTCCCCTTGTTTTTACTCACAATTGTCTGCTCTTTCCGGTCGTGTGATTTGTTTCATTTCTACGACGTCTGGATGGTGGAGAAAAAAGGGCAAAAGGGGAAAAAAAACGGTCGAAATCACATAAAATATTAAATAACAAAAAAAATAATTCAAATTTTAAAAATTGATTTTCACGTGTCCCCTTCCCACCACTTCGGGTCTCCGATTGCAAAATTTCGTAGCTTTGCGACGCGCGGTCGCTGAGCCTATAGTGTATAAGATAGACAGACATTGCCTTTTATTATTTACTATCCGCCTTCGGCGACCAGCCTGTTCTCTACCCTTGAAAATTCTGACTGTGGCAAACTCGCTGGAGCAACCTACCAGGAAGGTGTAAGGTAACTATTTGGATAGCCAGGAAGTGCCACCCAATTTAGACCGGAACCCAGTGGGGGAGGCATTCACAGGGACCGTACCATGCTTCCCCTACCAACAACCTCTCGGACGGACTTACGGACCCACATGCTTAACGTGATCGTACTCCGTGTGAACACGGCGGCAGATTTGGCAGTGGCAGGAATCGAACCCGGGCTTACCGGGTGCAATTCCCGCGCGATAAACACTGGGCTACCGCTCTCTCAACCCCGTAGAGTTAACAATGTTCGGTTTAGTTTAATGACGTTAAAACTAATAATGAAATTTTAAGGCACCGCAACAATCTCTATAACTTTCTTTTTGTTTACTTTTTTATTTCTTCAGTGTTTAAATTTTTTCATTGTGGTCACAACCACCACCCGATGTAAACAATACATCGCCACAATTCAATCCAGCATAATGAGCCAAAAACCTTATAAAGGGCAAACACTAATTCGGTTTTTAATTGTCCCTAGGCCAAAAATCGTATAAACCATAATTCAATCATTTAAATTTTATAATGACCATATGCTAAGCTCTTAATTCCATCATTTAAAATATAACGTAATATCATTTAAAATATCCTCATTTCATCTTTCCATCGTTCCAGCATTTAAAATATCCATAAAATTAAAATATCCATTTAAAATATCTATAAATTAAAATATCCATTAAAAAAATCCATATAGTTCCATCATTTAAAATACAAATATAATAATTTCATATAAATATAATAATTTCACACTGTATACTGTTACCACCACCCGATGTATACAATACATCACCACTATTCAATCCACCCTAATTGAATCATTTAAATTTTATAATGACCATATACTAAGCTCTTAATTTCATCAATTAAAATATCATATAATTTTTTAACCCGATGCACAAACTCCATGGAAATGCCGCGCGCAGTGCGCCTGCGCGGACATGGGAGAAAAACTTATTTTGCCGGCTTGCGGCCGAGAAATTGAAATTCGGAAATTCTTAAAATCGGGATTCTGCAGCTACATTTTCATATTTTTTGGCCAGATTGGGCTTGTAAGAATACCTGATGTTTGAGCTTACTAAAAATGTAAATTATTAGTCGAAGTTGCCGGTACTTTTTCCGATGAGAGGATTTAAAAACGAAAGTCCGCCTTTTTGAGTCGAAAGTGACTTTTGTTTTAAAATCTTTAAGAAATATTAGAATTTGTCCCTGAGATTTGAAATTGATATATTTTTACTTGCAATTGTCTGCTCTTTCCGGTCGTGTGCTTTGTTTATTTCTACGACGTCTGGATGGTGTAGAAAAAAGGGGGAAAATGGAATACAACGGTCGAAATCGCATGAAACATGAAATAACAAAAAAATAATTCAAATTTTAAAAATCGGTTTTCACATCTCACCTTTCCACCCACCCTTTGGGCCTCCGATTGCCAAATTTCGTAGCTCTCCGACGCGCGTGTATAAGACATACACACAGACTTTCTTCTTATTGATTTTTATCTCCATGGAAACACCGTGACGTCCCCTCCATTTCTGCGCGTGCATGTCGGTCAAAAATCGGAATTTTCCCGAGAATTCCTCGAGAAATTTAAAATCATTGCTCCTTTAAAATCAGGATCGGACTTCTATTTATAATTATTTCTTGACCAGATTGGGCTGGTAAGACTGCCTGATGTTAGAGCTTTTTAAAAATGTAAATTATTAGTCGAAATAGTCGGTATTTTTTACGATGCGATAATTTAAGAACGAAAGTTCGTTTTTTTTTAGCCGAAAGTAATATATAATAGTTTAAATGTAATTTTTCATTAGAAAACGATTAACATAAAATTTAGAACGCTAACATGAACCGTTCTTGAGATATTTCACATTTTTCAAAAAAATTATCAAAAAGTCATATAAAATAAAAAAAATAGATTTCCTATTGAGAAACATGTTCACTTTCCATATGTAATACCATGCGATAAATTGAGTGACATCATTCTCGTGGATCTAGCTCGTTCCATTCATGAGAAAAGATGCTTCGAGTAATACTTTTGTATTTGAACGCCAATAGTCATTTATCTGTTATAAGAATAACTTATTTCTCCGTCGGCGACGAATTTGCCGGAATGTCGCCAACTTGGCGACTTTTTGAAATGTTGTAAAATTAATGAATATCTCGCCGAATGGATTAAAATGACGCTAAATCAATGAAAGTGACGACTAATTGTCGAAAATTCAATATCTTGGAAAGAATATAAGTATTTACTATAAGAAAAACCTACTTTTTTTACTGTAAAAGTAGTAAATTCATTGCATTATATAAGGGAAGTCATGTGTTGCTCACATCAGATTTTTTTCAAAGGTGGCGTAGAGAAAATACGAAAAACTAAAATATCTCGAGAACGGCTAGTTCTAGTGTGAAAGGGTTGGTCTTATTCTTTTCGTCGTTGAATATTACGTATTCAACGAGCATTTAATGGATATATTTGAGTATACATAGTTCTTTAGTTTAGATTTTGACGATTTTTGCGGGCCATTTTGCAAAAAAAAAAACAGGTTATTTTTTTCCGAATCGCACCAAAATCTAATCAGCACCAGGGTATCCCACAAGTGACTCATCTATCGAATTTTGTGAAATTCGGTCTATTAGTTTTTCAGTTAGAGTGGATACAAGCTTTTGCGGGACATTTCGCAAGAAAAAGGCGGGTTCTTTTATTCCAAATAGTACCCAAAACTAATCAGCATCAAACTCGCTCACAAGTGACTTACCTACCAAATTTTGAGAAATTCGGTCCATTAGTTTTTTAGTTAGAGTGGATACAAAATCTGCACAGATAGACAGACACACAGACACACACACAGACGTCATGCTAAAAATGGTTTTTTCGTATTCTAGAGGTCTCGAAACGTGTAGATCCGTCGAAAACTCGAGTTGCGATTTTCGACATGATTCCAATACTTACCCTATACATTACTATGTATTGTAGGGAAAGTAAAAATCAATCATGCACATAGCATTGATTATGAAACACTTTCCAACTTCAATGCAATTTTATATAAACAGCACTAAAATGCGGTACATTCCACGGTAATATTTTAAAAATTATCACAATACTGCATTAATTTATTATATTTGAAAACTTAAAATTTTATCGAAAAAAATGAACTTCATTCAAATGACGGCATTGAAATATACATTGCCTGGTTTAAACATCTCTAAAATGCGATACATTCCTCAGTAATATTTTTAGAATTATAATGCTACTACAATAATTTATTATATTTGAAAACTTCACCGAAAACAAGTGAATTTTATTCAAATGACGTCATTGAAAGATAAATCGCCTCTCTATAAAAGCAGCATTTCATTCATAAATTTTTATGTTCCTTTCATTCATCACAATACTATAATAGTTTATTTTATTTAAAAACTTAAAACCATGGAGGTACAAGTAATAACTCTATGCTTAAAACTTCATCAAAAGAATCGTCTTCTTTGTGTAAAATCAATGAATGTTTCATTCATATCAGTTATATTGCAGACACCATAAGCTAAATAAATTTAAGTTAAAGAAATGCAGCAATTCTTATACAACTAATTCTACATATTTTGGTGCTTATATTTTCCATTGGTGAAAATAAGGCCTCGTAGAAATAATCAAAGTTGGATGATCATTTAAACTCAAATATATTGCAATTGCGTTGTTTCAGAACATTGATGCACAGATTTTAAGCAGAGAAAAAACGGTTTAAGGACGGATACAACACTAAATATGAATAAAAAGAACTTTAAAAGTCATGATTTTCATACAAGATGGATGCCATATTTTATTTTGAAGTGGGTCACGTGATCTCTTTATATAATGGTCACGTGATCTCTCCATATAACGAGTGTAATTAATATTTTAATTTTTATTTAAAAAACTACTGAATATATTTTGCTGACATTGTTTTTATATATTTCATGGGATAATTTGAATATTTCATAAAATTTTCGAAGGAATTTGTGAATTTTAAATTCGCTTAAAAAGTGTTTGAAGAATTAGGTCCCATAGGGTTCAATGTGTTTCATTTTTTCAACCCGGGTTCAATCCAAAACTTATTAGGTGATATTATTCATTTATATTCCCATAGTTCCCACAGACAATCTGAACAACATACTAAAATGTCATTTTGATAAAATTATTTTTACGGCAGTTATCGTGCTAACGGACAGACAGACAGACAGACAGACTGAACAAAGTCATAAACACTTTTCAATGATGTTCTAAAGTGTTAAAAACAGACGTAAATAAAAGATGAAGGGGGGATCATCATGAACACGAGTACGAGTTATATGAGCTTTTATGTTTTTGTTATAGTAATAACAGTACTTTTAGCGTTTTATGGTAAGCCCGTTCAGTTTTTGAAAGTAATTGTAACACGTTTTTATAATAACAGTAGTGCAACTTATCAATCTATAAAATCTAGACTTTAATATAACATAACCTTAAATGAATTATTTGAATTAGTGGATATCTGTGCTTTGTTATGAATGAAATTTAAAAAAAAATTATAAATGAACTTTAAATGACGATAAAATGTTGGGGGAAAAATGAAAATACATAAACATTTAAGATTTAAGGCTATCTATAAATGAAACAGGATTTTTCCGCATTTGTGTGATATACTATAACAAATTAGAAAAAAAAATGCGAAGAATTTAACTCTACCTGCAACTGTTAGACTGATAAAAAAGTTATTTTAATGCCTGCATTGAGAATTTAAAGAATTAAACGCTCGATTGTATTAAGATACATGCAACACATTGCTGTAGTCCGAGGACAGAATACCTAAAAGTCGGTTAGAAGCAAAGTTTCGTTTTCCAACTATGTGAAGAATAAAACCGTTATGTATTCTGTAATCAATGATGAATCAAACCTAAAAATTCAATCTTCTTTAAAAAATATTTACACATTATTTTGTTATATTTATATATCTGTATGGCTATTATGAATTATAAACTCCTCAATGTCTCCATGTTTGACGCCATGTCTCCGATAATTATGTCCATTGGTATATAAAAATGTTACTATAGAAATTCTGTCTTCTTTGAATTTTCCCCACTGCTCAAGAAAATCACTTACATTGGACTAAATAAACAATTAACTCTATTATAATATACAAAAATTGCAATTCATGTCAATATATCGTAAAAGTACTACGTATAATGAATTATCAAAATATATAAATATATTATTTTATTTAATATATTTTAATAAATATATTAAAATATATAATGTATTAAAAGTATTATAGATATAAATGTTTTATCTCCTTTAGTAGTCATGTATTTTATTTTAGTAATTTAGCAACAGTGCCCTTGTGATTAAATGTGATATGAATTTTACCATATGGCTAGAAAATTATAATTAGCTATTTCTTGATAGTTCACGCAGGAGAGAATAAAATAAAAAAAAATAAATATAATATAACATACTATGCATGCCAACTATAACATTTTAGTAAGCACCATAGCATATTCCATTGTAAAAACAAAGAAACGACATAAACAAAGTTTTGAAATAATAACTTTGTTACAATATCATATCTAAAAAGTTTCTGTGTAATTTTATTATATTTTATAATATGGAAAATCTAAGTTTTAATAATTACAAACAAATGCTCTAAATTAATAAGGGGAGTGCATATGAGTGTAATTTTGAAATGTTTATATATAATGACATCTAATAAAATTTGTACAGCAAGTCTGGATTGAAGTACTTTATATACGGATAAAATATGTAGCATAAGAATGAAAATGAAGTGAATTTTGCAACTAGAATATTAAAAAAAAATGGCCCCGTCGCATTTATTAACACTAATTAGGTTGATTTTGTTATGCATTTTGGCAATGTCTGTATTAATTTCAGAGTGGTAAAGAATGTGAAAATTCAATCTCTCAATTATCAACATAATATCACTGCTATGTTTTGTATATAATTAAGTGTGCGGTGAGAAAACTTCTGAGAACAACCAATAAATCAACTTAATAAAAAATGTTTTAGGGATTATTTGTGTATTGAGAACTGCGAAATGATCAAATGTTGAAATCTTACCTTATATGTTAACCACAGTTAATACTGTCAATGATATTTATGACTGATACGATATAGTTTCTTGTCCCGCACAAGCATATACTACTTACTATAAGTCATATATTTTATATAACAATTAAATAGCTTTAATGTAAAATATAAAATTGTATTAAACTGAAACTAATTGGATCTTCTCCCATTTACATATTTATTTCTTCTAAAACAAAATGCGAAAAGTAGTTTTATATTAGATTTATAAACAATTCAGTGATTCATTATAACAAGAATGAAATGTGGACAAGACATAAACTGTCAGCATAGAATCTCACCATAATGTTCGAAATATAGCATTAATAATATGAAGAACAACTTTTTAATATTAAAGGAAAATAATAAAATCCATGAACAAGATAAAAACATTCTGATAATATTCAAAACTGAATACATTAAATGTTAAAGCTCATAAATGGAATCTTCTTGTTGCCCATTTGGAAAAATTTAATCTCGAATTCATATTATGGAATTATTAGAAGCATAATATTTCCCTCGACATCAGAAAGTGTATTCAAACTAAGAGATAAGTGTTTACCATTAGCAAAATTTATTCTGTCAATATAATTTTTATTTCCATTAACAATTTATATAGTAAATAAATACCTGCTCTGAATATTTATTGTAAAAAATTTGTATTGAAAACACGAGTAGAACTTGTTGTAGAATTTGTTGTAGAACACGAGAAGAAAAAATTGTCCTTTAAATAATAAAAATAGCAGCTGAATATATTCGGGGTATGTATTGTAGTTTCCAGTTCAAAATAATTAATATAAAATTACAAATTTTTATTAAGAGGTATGAAATAGCAAATTTGTGTTAATGTATGTATTTTTAGCACTTTACAACATAGTTGAAAAGTGTTTATGACTTTGTTCATTCTGTCTATCTGTCTGTCTGTCTGCCTTCCGTTCGCACGATAACTGCTGTAAAATAACTTTATCAAAATGAAATTTAATATGACAGTATGTGGGACATATAGGAATATAAATGAATGATATCACCCAATTAGTTTTTGGACTGAACCCGTGTTGAAAAAAATATATACACCGAACCCTATGGGACCTAATTTTTCAAACATTTTTTAAGCGAATTTAAAATTCACAAATTGCTTTGAAAGTTTTAAAAAATATTCAAATTATCCCATAAAAAATATGAAAAAAATTTCAGCAAAATATATTTGGTAGTTTTTTAAATGAAAATTAAAATAATAATTTCACCCATATTATATGAAGATATCACGTGACCCACTGCAAAATAAAATATGGCATCTATCTTGTGTCAAAATCTGGATTTTTAAAGTTCTTTTTAATTTATATTTGGTGCTGTATCCGAACTAAAACCGCTTTATTTATGTTTAATTTCTGTGCATCTATATTCTGAAACAACGAAATTACAATATATTTGAGTTTAAATGATCATCATACTTTGATTATTTCTGCAACGAAGCCTAATTTTCACTTATGGAGAATGCGAACACATTAAGATGTAGGATGAGTTGTACAAGAATTGCTGAATTTTTTAATGCAAAATTATTTAGCTCTGGAATCTGCAATATAGCTGATATGAATGAAACATTCATTGATTTTACATAGAGAAGCAGAAGATTTTATGGCAGACCTTTCCGATGAAGATTTAAGTATAGAGTTAAATTAATTTTACCCCTGTGGATTTAAGTTTTTAAGTAAAATAAATTATTATAGTACTGTGATGAATAGAATAAAAATGTATGAATGAAATATTTACTGCTTTTTCATAGAGAGCCAGGCGATTTATATTTCTATGACGTCATTTGAATAAAGTTCCTTTTTTTCGATGATGTTTTAAGTTTTCAAGCATAATAAATTATTGCAGTATTGTGATAATTTTAAAAATATTACGTCTGAATGTATCGCATTTTAGAGATGTTTACATAAAATTGAATTGCAGTTGAAAAGTGTTTCATAATCAATGCTTTATGCGTGATTGATATTTTTTATTAAAACTGTATTTTCTTCATTTACATTAATTCAACAGGTTTATAAATTTCATCAAGAATTAGCTATTTGTTTTTATATCGAATTATTTTGTGCTATTTTGAACGAAAGCTTTATAGTTTGCCATTTTCATCGTGAATATTATGTAGCAAGACAAATAAATTAATTGAAAAATCGATTTTGTTTAATATATATTAAGCGCGATGTTCGCTGCCTAAAATCACGTTCTCTAAATTATAACTTATTTTTCGTTAATTTTTCTGCAGAATTTCACAATAACGCAATGAATTCAACAAAAAAGCTTTATTATTGTTAAATAACTTTAATCAAAATAGTTGAGAAATGCCGCCATCTAGTAAAAAATATTTTTTAAAACAGTATTCAAAAGCAGCTTTAATAAAAATGTGGAAATATTTTTTGGAGAAGAATGAATTTAATTAAGATATTGAATTAAAGCTATATTGAAAACTATTATGAAGCTCCAAGAGTTGGTAAATAAACTTGAACGATTTTGGACAATGGCCCATGGTCTGCTATATGAAATTAAAACATAAAATTTTTATTGATTATAAGTTTTGGAAGAAATTAGTGAGCGATAAAAATAAAAATTTATGAAGGAGTCGTTATATATTGGAAAATGGTATGTAAACTTTAGTTTTGAAGGAACCTTTAGGCATTTTATTCTGTTTTGCATAATTATTTCGTACAGTCAGACGGATTTTCGGAAAATCCGGAATTATCATCTCCAGAACCAAAAATGCAAATACTTAGTGAACCTCCTACCCTCTAGAATTCAATTCTCAATACATATTAATCATCGTCCAAGCTATATCTATAGTCAATTATGCGGAATATATGTTTCAAGGACATTTTTAAACCGGAAGTGAAAAACTTCCAGAAGTGTCAATCGTTAGTGAAACCCCGTTTTTGAAATTCTAACTTCCTCTAGAATTTTATGCTAAATCCGTATCAAATATCATCTAAGATTTATCTATAGCTAATTCCGAGAAACATATGTTTCAAGAAAAATGTAAATTTTTCAACCGGAAGTGGAAATCCTTAGGGGCACTTAACCCCCACCAAAATTGGATGCTAAATTCGTATCATTCATATTCATAACTAAACCTGTGAAATAGATGCTTCAAGGAAAATTTTATAGAGGAAGTGAAAAAGAAACAAACCGCGAATAAAAATTCGTAGTCTATACCATCCTATCTCTTTCAGAATTTTATGAAGCCATAGCAGCTATTGTCTACGCTCTATCTACTGCCAATCTGGATAAATAGATATTTCAAGTAAAATGTAAATATTTGAACCGCCAGTGTAAAAAAGTAAACCAAAAGTGTAAACCCTCAGTAAACCCACCAACGTCCTCCAGAATTTGATGGTGAGTCCACTCCATATCAGTCATCATCTAAGCTCTATCTATACCATGCCTTAAAAATAAATATTTCAAGGCAAAAATTGTCTAAAAACAATAGTAAAGCAAAATTTTTGCCACCAGTAATAAGAAATATATTTTTGGCATACTTTAAAATTTAAATTGTATAATGCATTATAGCACTGAGATGACAGTACATTAATAAATTACACAATGCACCTTATACAATATATATTTTATTATATGTATTCAAATTTAAAATAATTGGTAAAGCATTCTATTTTAATTTAATTTAAAGTCATATGTATTTTTTAGTATAAAAGTAACATAATGAATTAAGTTTAAACTAGTTGCCTTTTATACCAGTACAATAATAAACTTTCATTTAGATAACTTCACATTTTCTAATTTAAACATTGATTATCAGCAATTATATTAAATTCCTTCCAATTAAATATAAGTAATCAGCAGCTATATAATAATGCTTTCTAATTTGCAACTATTTACTGACGAAATCAAAAAGCGTATTTTCTAAACAAGTTCGTATAACTCGAAACGCATAGTGATAAAAGTGATACAGGAATTAACCGTTTAGCTAATTTATCTATTTATTAGTTAGTTTAAATTATATAAATGATCCTTTAAACATTTCATTTGTTTCCGTTTGATATAATTTACGTAATTAATTTATCTACGAATTTAAATATAAGAGCTGATTGAATTTTGGCATTTAAACCTTAACATTTCAGAGAAAGTATGTGTTGAAAGGAACCGAAAACGACGTGTGAATTAGGATTTAAGGGAATATCATCTGCACATTACAGATGGGAAATATAAGAGTGTGAAACCAGATTAAGATCAGGAATATGTGAGACAGTTTTATGTTCTTTATTTATTAAGGCTGTAATATTGGACAATGACAACAGCCGTAAGGACGGCAGTTCTTACAACACTTTGACCCGAGAGGCCACTTAGGCCATGAATCTAAGAGGCTAAGGCGTGGCCACGAGATTGGCTAAAAACGTTGACCAATATGGATGATGTCTGATCGCGGTGTCCTAAGGTCAGCCAATGGTAGCCGAATGGGCGTTACAGACCTCAGGCAAAGGGCGCGGCAACCGAAAGGCGCTAAAAAGGATATGCACGACTTCGACGACAAATTCATATAGCCACAGAGATTACGCAGAGATTCAGATAGCCACAGAAATTAGAGGAGTCTGAGACAAGAGAGCAGAATGCCATGATGATTCCGTAAGAATGTGTTCCACAGACGTTCCACAAACAGTCCACAAAAAATGTCCTGATATAGACGTCAACGAAATGAGCAGATGCAGTACGAGTAGGAGCACAATACTTAGAGTTAGTGCCAGTACAATATACACTGATGCAAGAGTTGTGGTCAATGGCTAAAGACGAAATTGAAGGTATGTGCCTATTAATTATTGTAGGACATAGAACATCTTGGTAATAATAACTTACTGGTTTCACATGTCCAATCTCACATGTCCTATCTCCTCCGCAATAATATGATAAGTATTGTAATCAATTTAAAATTAAACAAATGCTGTTAATAAATAATGGTATTTCTAAAGTTAAAGAATGGTGCATATAATTAAATAGCGGGATGTCAATAAATATTCTATTCCAGGACTCGCACTCAAGATAAATAAGGTGGGTTAATGCGGTATTTCATGTCAGAACGCAATGGGTTTCACGATTTACGATATACGGCCATGTTCTAAGATTAATTAAATATGTTTCTTAAATGTAACATTAAGTTCCTTTTTTGCGCACCACAAAGAGCATCAACTAATTTAATATTTGTATGAATTGAAGTTTTTAATATCACATAGCTTATGAATATCATAAGTATTGATAAGTACATATATGTTTCTTTTATGATGGCCAGTTATTTCTCTTTTAATGCCCAGTAACAATTTTGCCATCATATGACGTTACCCAGGCTCAGTGCCACACAGAGTGGAAAACATAACACCCTTTACGGACACTACAGCATCCATGCCCGCAGTTAGAATTCGAACTTACGACTTCGATAGTCGACAGAGCACGAAGAAACGATTGCCTCAGACCTATAGGCTAACAGGACGACAGTATAAATATTTTAAAATAGTAGCTTATAGTTAGCAAATAGGATTTAGGGTCAAGTGGCTTAATTGGAAAAATTATTCTGTTTAACCATTTTCAATGTAGAGTACGATTTTATTAAATGGACCTACAGGTCCCATATGGATCTGCAATGTTTCAGCTGCACATATGAGACCATTGAAATATTTTATAGTCAAATTTAGAGCAGTGTGTTGGAATTTTTTTCCCTTTCTTTCTTAAATTTGAAATAAAAATTTAATCTTGAGAAATAAGGTAAATGTTGAGTAAAATGAAAAAATAAATGAACTTTAGAAAATTACTTAATCTCTAAAATATACACTGAACTGAGTGAGTGAGTGGTTGAGAAGGTGATGTATCAAAATTATCAAGCTATTTTAATATAGATAGAATCTCGGTTCAGATATCATTCGATCTGTTTCAGATTCGAAACTAATGGAAAATTCGAATTATATGTGACGGTGAAAAGGAATAATCAAAAACGTCAAAACAACCATTATTTCATTATCGAGGATATCTACTCTAGCAAGAATCTTTAATTTTTGTCTCAGCTGACCACTCCCTGCTTCTAAGTCAACGAAAAAATGCTAAATTTCCGATAATTTAAATTAGGGGTTACGATACAAAGGAATAATTAAAAAAATGCAAAACCACTTTTCAAAATGATGAAGCGTTTCCACTAAAGCCAGAATCCGGGTTTTGGTCTCATGCGATCCATGCCTACTTCCAGATCAGTGAAAAATCGAAAATTATGAAAATTCGAATTAAGGGAAACGATGAAAAAGGGTTTTAAAACACAAATTACATCACCTTACTTCTCAGAAATAAAAAAATATACTGTGTTATACCCTTGCACTGCCAACAATTAAAATAGGTTATGTACAACTGTGATTAAGTGTGTAGGCTTTAAATTTAGTGCCCACTAGCCATTGAGAACGCGCGAAACAAGGGTAAAATTGCTACTTGTAATATCGTTGTATCAGGGAGACAATTTCAGGATTCTTGAAAACAGTCTCCTCTACATTACTATACGCATAAGTGGTAGGTAAAATTATCAAACGTTTCAAAGTATTCACCAAAAATTGCATGTTTCCGAAATGATAGCTTTGGTGTGTAATGATAGCTTTAGTGTGTAATGATAGCTTCCTTTACCGGATATCACCGGATCGGCAAATAATCCCCCCTTTTATTTCTGTGCACGTTATTTTCGTGATAAAAGTACAATGTAATATTGTCCTCAAAGACTTAATTCAATTCTTTTGACATCGCATCTGTTGCAACTATCTGAAATGTCGATTTGTTCTCAGTGTAAGTCTGTGATTAGCGGTGTGCTGCTATCAGTTCGAACCAATTCAGACAATTGAAAAAAAAAGCTAAAGGAAGGTGCAACATAAGTAGTAAGAAGACGGAGGTTCTCCCAATTGCACAGTACCTACAGTAGACATTTGAATGTAGATATTCTGAATAACATTTTGAGCCAGCACCGCCCGAAAGTTAAAAGTACAAAGTCGTGGTGGCCATTATGTTCTAACACAGAATAGGACAGTTGTGGCGCCGTAGAGAATTCACAATGGAAACAAAAGATGTCTGTCTCAGATAGATTTTCAATGTATTTGACAATGAGGAATATCAGAACATGGAGGTCGACGACTAGCTGTTTATGACGTGAAGGAGGTATTATACCTCGTAATTAATCAGATTAACGGGTATTAACTATTATAAAATAAGTAAGTCAATTATCAGAATAATAAACTAGTGTATAAGTCATCCACCTCTGATTTTAAAAAATGTACTGTATAATGATATATGATTGGATATTATCAGAATTGTTATAAATATTGTTATAACTACAATACTGATATATATGCAATCGATAAGAAGAAAGCAATGATTATATATACTTACCTTCTAGGTCCTATATGTTACATCTTTTTCTCCTGTGATCTTTTGCAGCTAGATATACAACAGCACTTGAAGTCGACTCACATCTCATTCTTCAAACATAGCCCTATGAATCTTGATACGTATCCTTGAGAATTTCATCAAGATTGCTAACTTAGGTGTAAATTATGTAAAAATATAAATTAAAGTCAACGATATTGAGACCCAGACCGTCCGACCTACCAGAAAGGTGTAAGGTGATAGTAAAGTCAATGATGTGTAAATTATAAAGTAGTGTAAAAATATATTTCCCGTTGTGGATAAAATATAGTCAATGTAAAATATAATCAATAATCATATTCAATTATCAATATCATATGGTAAGTATTTTGATAGTGTTTGAAGTATTTAATATTTCATTATATTTTATTTAATATAATTAATAACTACGTATATACTTGATGAGGCATTTTAGCAAGAAATATTCCAGAGAGAAAGATAAAAAAAGCTAAAATATAACACTAGTGATAGGTAAAATCACCGATTTTTAAAGTTTGTGGTGAAATATCACCAGGTGTTAAAGCTCCCATTAAGTGAACATATCATTTTATTGTAAACTAGCAACATACCCGTTCTTTGTACGGAGCATATAATATAAAGAAACTTATAATTCGCAATCATGTGCTAATTCTGTCAAAATATTAAATTTATTACTCCTAAAGAGAAGTTTAAGAATATCTATTCTCACTATGCAAAATTATCTTCAGTGGCAGATCTGAAGAATAAAATATCCTGGCCAATTTTGTAAGCAAATTTACAAAAAAAAAAGGAATTGAATCAATATATGCACCCCGTACTACTTATATTGTCGCAGATTAGAAAATATGCGAGTGTGTTAGTAGAAGATTACCCGTATTATAATATGAGTCTGAAAAATCTTTGCTAAAATAAAATAGATGACGTAATAAATTGAAAATATCAATAATCCCCGTACTTTTTATACCAGAAGGTCGTAATTGATTCCAATATATGCCAATATATACATATGCCAATATACCTGTACTACTTATATTATAGTAGATTAGAAGATATACCCGTGTATTTGTAGAAGATTACTCGTACAACGTACAATATATGAGTTTAAACAATTTTTGTCATAATAAAACAATTGCATAATAACTTGAAAATATCAATAAACCCTGAATCAATAATCCCCGAAAATATCAATAATAATAATGTTTAAACGTGAAGACCGTAATTGATATTATCCAGTCAAAAATGCTATAAGAAAAATCAAATCGTTCTTTCCTAAAATATATATTTATATATCCATTTATTTATTATTCAAATTGAAAAAGTAATAATTAAAATTAACAGACAGATTTAATTTAATTGCGTTTCTGAGGAACATGATATAAGATAGAATCTTCCTCATAAACTGCGAAATTAAATAACCATTTTGATTTCTTTATACTTTTCATTGTTCAGTAGAAGCTTGAGAAAAATAAACCATGGAGATGGATTTCCCATTTAAATCACGTTTCAAACAATTCATGTTTTCAGAAAGTGACTAATTAGCGCAAAAATCTCAACATCAAACTCAGAGATAAAGTTTTAATTCACTTTCAAATGATTTTCAAGCTTTTCGTTTGGATAAACCACTGAGTTAGAGAGTAGAACTCCTAGGAAAAATGTTCGTTTCCCGTTAATATCTCGACAACTCTTGGTTTCAGATACTCGAAACTTGGACTAAATTTATGTGGAGCTATTTTCAGGCGACTTCACAAAATTTCATCAAATTTGGTTCAGCCGTTCTCCCGTGATGACGGGACAAACAGACAGACTGACAGACAGATAGGCAGACAGTCAGACAGACAGACATATTTTCAATTTTTTTATATAGATGTATATTTGAAATATCGTATGTACTTGCATAGTTTTGAGTACAAATATTAAAAAAATAAAAGCATTCAAATAACCTCTAGAGACCGGTAAAGTCGATAAATTTTGATAAAGTCAATAGTTTTTTTTTTTAATAGAAACTTCTAAAAATCCCGAAAAACCCTCTAGAACCCATTCAGAACAAAGACATTTCCAATTTCATTCTCTCTTTATGTTTATCGTATCTCAAAGTCGGTATCAGACGGCTGTCACAAGGGGTACTGGTAATAAAATTACAGATTCCTGAAATCTCGAGTTTTACAGAGAGAAATATGAAATTTTAAATATAATATTGCAGCAATATTATAAGCATTCCCTGAAAAAAATCACTGTTTTTCGACGAAAACTTGGCCTTTTACAATCTTAATTCTTAAATAGTTATTTGTTAAGCGACGCTTGCTCTGATTTTGATGCGATTTTCATGTTGCATTTTCTTTAATGCGATTTTCACGTTGTATTTTCCACTCCCTGGGATAGGGGGCAGGGGAAGAGGGGACATTTGGGGGTCATAGGGAGATTTGTAAAATGTTTGTTTTGATATATCTTAATGACACCTGCTTCGAAATTTATGCAATTTTCATGTTGTACGTCACTCTGCAATGAACTCAGTCGACCTGCTCACGCTACAGATGGACAGAATTTTGTTGCTTTGCGACTTTTGCGCTTGCGCAACAAGGACGAAGTTTGATCAAACGAAAAGTACTGTGAGTGTGGGCTTTTGTGTTAATAGTAAATAACTAATTAATAAATTAGAAATACATACTAAGTAGCATTTATGGTTTGCACACTTTTTATTTTAAAGATATTTTTAATAATATTAATATACAAGATCTTTATAATTTTATTTTTCCACTATAAAATGCATTTATTGATACCTATTAAAAACATATTAAATTGTTGCTAAACCTCTCCGCTTCGTACTGTTTAATAATTATATTTTTCAGGAAAATAATTTATATTTACCAGTATCAGGTGTCCCGTCTGTTATCTAATTTGTACTTTTATCATTATGCACATACCTTTGCATCTATTGATTACCAATTTTTTATATATGTTGATGATTTAATATGTTCAGTTACTTCAGAATCTAACAATATCCATTTAGATTTCTATCCGGATGATCTGGAATTAATGCCTATAAAACTCTCAATAGGTAATAATGTTAATTTTTGGATTTAAATCTTATATAATTGACCCATCTAATAAAATAATAACTAAATTATATAACAAAAAGTCTGATGTGGGCAACAAATGACTTTCCTCATATAATGCAATGAATTTACTACTTTTACAATAAAAAAATAGGTTTTTCTTATAGTAGCTACTTATATTCTTTCCAAGATATTGAATTTTTGTCAATTAGTCGTCATTTTCATTGATTTAGTGTTATTTTTATCCATTTGGCGAGATTTTCGTTAATTTGGCAACATTTAAAAAGTCGCCAAGTTGACGACATTTCGTTAAATTCGGCGCCAAAGTCTCGCCAAGCGCTATGGACGGAGAAATAAGTTATTCTTATAGCAGATAAATTATTGGCGTTCAAATACAAACGTATTACTCAAAGTATCTTTTCTCATGAATCGAACGAGCTATATCCACGAGAATGATGTCACCAAATTTATCGCATGATATTACATCTCAGAAGTGAACATGTTTCTCAACAGTTAATATATATATTTTTTAATATATGGGATTTTTGGATAAATTTATTTTAAAAATGTGCAATATCTCTAGAACGATTCATGCTAGCGTTCTAAAGTTTATGTCAATCGTTTTCTAAGGAAAAATCACATAAGAAATGTCTATTTGCGTAACTTTATTAAAGGTTTTGATTTTTTAATGATTTTTTCAATATTTCGCTCGAAAATTTAGGGGGGGGGGGGTTCTGAACATTAGATTACGTTTAAAAACAATATGCTTCCAGTATTCACGGATTGTGAATTTTGTACCAAATTTCATTCGAATCCCTCTATTTATTCGTGAGATATCGTCTCCACAGTCTTACTAACACACATACACGCACACATACTTTTACACACACACACATACTTACACACACACACACACATACTTTCACACACACACAGACATCACCTAAAAAATGCTTAATTCGTGATCAGGGATACTTGAAACGTGTTCTCCCGTTGAAAACTCGAATTCGAATTTTCGACCCCGTCATAATACTTTCCTTATACATTATGTATATAAGGAAAGTAAAAAGATAATTTTAATTTTGATATTAATAAATTATTATCATTTATTTTGTGCATTTCTATTCAATTATTTTGAAATATAATAATGAGTCAGTTATTTAGAATTTATAGTTTATCTAATAAAAATATCATGATATTGTTATGTCTGACGTATCCTCTGAAAACATGGGCTTATGCTTAAGATACAAGAATCTGTCTAGGTAACTAACACATAAGCATTGTTCTAGATTACTGACACATAAGCATTGTTCTAGATAACTAACACGTCTATATACAAATATAGCGTAAACAGGAACAATATACAGAGAATAGCTCTATCTCACAAAATCACTAAACAACTGCCAGTTTCAGTAAAACACCAATTAAATACTCCCCAATTTCATAAAACAGCTGATACCATTCGCAAAACATTGACATATATCGCAGTTTAATGTAGCTCGTATTGCTTTTCAACTGAGTTATGATTCCTTTTATATACTTTCTGTAGAAACTTCCATAATGGGCTCGTATCTCGTAGAATATGCGTTATATCGAAATGGTTCTCGAATATTCGAAAAGTCACTAAATTGCCAAATCTGCCAACCCTCCTTTGAACTTCAGCATATGCCAAACCTAAATTTAGATCATAGAAATGGCTGCCTGTAAAATTGTTTTCTCCTTCAGGTTTTCCAAAGAGACTCCAGTGAGAGCCTTTTATATATAAAATCAAATTATATTATTTATAACGTTTATTTATGATTTTAATTTTAATTATAAAATCTTTTCCACTATTCGCTATATTTTTATTTATCCTAATACTAAACTTTCTCTTTTTTTTCTTACCTTTTGCCGTATAAATCTAGTCTTCCTTTTCACCCGGCGATTTTTCGTCCTCTGATTCATTTTTGTCATGAGTTTAAATTTAAGCCAGTCCATTCTACCGTTGCTACGTTATTTAATCGTATTCGTTCTGATAAATTTAAGGATAAAAATAACTTCATGTGTCACGCCGGAGTGTACGTTGTCCCCCTTTTAACTCCCGAAAATAATTTTAAGTTTTATATTGGTAGTACAAAATGTACTGTCGGTATTCGTTTAACTCAGCATATTCGCGATGTTAAAAATAGAAAACTCTCCGCAGCCCGTGCCCATTTTTTATTAATGATAATTTTCATCCTATGTTCGATAAGACTTTTCCTTTAATTAGCTGCAATAACCCCGTAATATATTATTTTATGAATCCCTTTTCATTTATCTCTACGGTGATTCTATTGGAAATTTTGTTCCCGTTCAAACCCTCAGTTATGCTTGACGTCTCGTTCTCGACTCACTGCATGTTAAACCATTATATGATTTTCTGGATATTTAATAGCTGCTTTCGGTTGCTTTTGCGGACATATCTATTGCTTAACCTGTAATTTATGACCTTTTTTCCTTTTGTATTTTGTAATTAAAGTATGTTTTTAAATGTATCGTATTTAAAATATAAAATGATTTATTTGCAAATTTTATCTCGCGGTTGTGGCCAGTGTATTTAAGCTCATTTTTTCCACCTATTTTCACTTTGCCACTGATGAATTGCATAATAATTTCCTTTAAAGCGTTATGGTTGTGAATTTTTGTGTACTTCCTGGATGGAGATTTTAAGACTTTTAATAATAGCCAATTTTGGCTGTCTTTAAATTTTTTAAGCGTTGATGATTTGACGTGTATTCCATTCAATTTTTTTTTACAATATTTTATTTGAAGATATTAAATTTTGTATGCAATCATATAGTGTAATTCCAAACATTGTCCGCGTTCGCAAAAACCCACTAAATGCGCAGTTCGGCATCAACCTGTATAAATAATATAATTCTTACAAATAAGTTAAGTTCAACACTGTAAATTATTAAGGCATTTTTATTTACTATATTATTTATTAAAATTATCATTTGGAATTATTAAAATAATTACTTAAATTTTAATTTACAATTCATACTTCATATTTGTCACTTTTAACGTTTAGTGTGATGACAGGTCACAGCAAACATTTTGATCGGCTATAAAGTCAAATTCATAATCAAATTTATATGTCCTTATGAATGCTAAAAATGGTACCTGTGATTATTTCAATATCGCATGAAGCCGTCTTGGGCTAACGCAACTGCAAGCACTTTCACTACGAGCTCATCCTGGTCATGCAGGCTGTAAACACTACCTACATCAATCTACATACGAACGTATAAAACTACTGCCTCACTCTAAATATCTGCACCCGTCTCACTTCATCCGACTCCTCTCTCTGAATATCTTTTTCATTTTATCCCTCTCTTATCTGAATTCTGTCTGACTTCAAAATCACTGAAATCTTATAGTATTACTCTGCAATCATCTGCCCATTGGCTGACGAGCTTGTGTGAGGAGCTTTCGTATTGGCCTCATTGGGCGTAATAACCTGCGGTCCTGGAAACCTGTCACCGTCGGTCATCGCAAGTATTATAAAAATTTTAAATTAACTAAATATGTATAAATATTTTATATCAGCATGATCTTCCTCTAATAATATTTTTTATCACTCATGCTTCCGCATCACGAAGTGTTACTTTTGTACACATTTCTATTTAATTTTAACTAGGCGAATTATTAGCTGTTTGTAGCTTGCAAAAATTCACAACATTTTACTGTCTGAGCCAATGGCCCTACCGTGCTGAAAACACCGGGTCTCGTTAGATCACCGAAGTTAAGCAGCATCGGGCGCGGTTAGTACTTGGGTTTGTGACCACCTGGGAACACCGCTTGCTGTTGGCACATTTCGGGAGCGGTAGCCCGGTGGTTTGCGCACTGGATTTTCACGCTGCCACAACTGCCGCTGTGTTCATGCGGAGTACGATCACGTTAAACATGTGGATCCTTAAGTCCTTCCGAGAGGTTAGTGGTAGGGGAAGGAGGGTACGGTCCCTGTTGATACCTCCCCCACTGGGTTCCGGTCTAAATCGGGTGGCACTTCCCGGCCGTCCAAACGGTTACCTTGCACCTTTCTGCTAGATCAGACTGCCTGGGTCTCAACAACAACAACATGCGTTCTGTCTGGAGACATTGCATTGTATATGAAATTGTACAGTTAGTATTAAAATTAGTTTACAAAATTTATTCACTTATATTTATATCTAATAGGTGTCATCATGCATTACATATTGTTGTTTACAAATTTTATTCTTGATTAGCTACACTGTTTTTCATTTTTATCAGTAACATAGCTGTTTTTTCTTTTTGTGTGGCAACACTGATTTTTATCTTTGTGATTGGCAACAGTTGAAGTTTAGCTTTCCGTACATGGTGATGATGTAGCTTAGTTAATTTTTCCATTTTTGGTAATTATTTATTTATTTATTTTTTTTTTTGGTAATGGGTTTTTTTGTATTTCTTTGGGTGCAAAATGGCCTTTTTGTTCATTTTAACAAGGTTATTTGATGAAAAGAACTTGGTTTTGGTGAGTAAATTGAAATTGTACGCATCCCCTGATGATTTTACAATTACTTTGACGTCAATCTACAATACATTTCATCTCAGTCCATACCATTCTTCTTTTAATTAGTTCTATTTACTATGTTTTGAGATCAATTTAATTTCCCCCATAATTTTATTCCTATCTGACCTACATTTCAATGTGTTCGTGGTGTTTAAATGTTCAATGTTTAAATGATTTTGTATGTCTTATGTGCATATAGTATATAAATATATTATATATATATATATATATATATATATACATACATATATATATATATATATATATATATATATATATATATATATATATATATATATATATATATATATATATATATATATATATATATGTATATATATATATGTATACATATATGTATATATATATATGTATATATATATATACATATATACATAAATATATATATACATATATACATATATATATATATATATATATATATATATATATATATATATATATTTATATATATATATATATATATATATATATACGTATATATATATGTATATATACACATATATGTATATACATATATATATATATATATATATATATATATATATATATATATACGTATATATATAATATACATATATATATATACATATATATATATATATATATATATATATATATATATATATATATATATATATATATATATTTATTTATATATATAATACATAAGTATATATAGAGAGCATGCTGAGAGTTTAAAAATAGTCTAGGAGTTCTAACGCTCCACCTGCATACCAGTTGAAGCGTAGAAATCATAGTAAAAATAAAAATACTCTAGCCGTTATTAACACCGTAAATTTTACAGCCAACGTGCCACTTGTAAAAACTCTCCAAAGTAATAAACAACACGCCATAAATTTTACGAGCGAAGTGTCGCTACCAATTGCGTACTCACATTAGACAAACAAGTGACACTTGGAAAATTTATAACCAGTGTAGCCATAAGTGTAGCGATCATCAGTGCATTAGTAAAAAACAATGTAACAAAGAGTGCTGCATTTTCCGGAAGGTTATTGATGATTGTTTGTTATTATGTTGCTGCCACTAATACATTTTATTTTAGCATTTTATGCCTAAAAAGTGTATCAAATTGTGTCCTATAATTTACAAGTAATGTTATATTAGTAAAAATTACAAGTAATATTATTATTATTACATAAATGTATTAAAATACGAAAAGTATTTTGACTCGATAATTCATTTCTTAAATATTATATAATCCCGTGACTCTTGATATTTAGAATTTTTTTCTCCGAGTTATACAAATATAATATTTGTTTTGTGAAAAAAAAAATAACTAGAAGTTTAAACATCATGATCTTTGATCAAGATTGAATGCGTTGAAGATCGCCCATTTTTCAAAGAAATTTTCATTTACAAACACCGCTAAAATGAAAGCTGCGGAAAACTCTTATTTTTCCTTTTTTGTTTGGAAATCGAAAGAAAAAATCATAAAACATGTAAATAATAAATGTTAAATAAAGTCATGCTTTATTAATTATTTTATTTATTACTTGAGTTTTTGCAACACTCTATACAAGAACCGTTATCGAGATATTGCACTTTTTTTATTGACACATAAAACTCGCTCTTCTGTAGTATAGCTTCATTCAGTAGTATAGCAACTCTGTAATATACAGAACATGTACTAATGCATGCCATACACATCGTGTATGCGCAATTTAACTGTCAATTATATATGATTTATGCAATATGGTGAATTCGATATGTGTCAAGGGTATAAATGGCGGTGATTCAGAGACTTTGTACACTGAAGTTTTACTATTGGGATGGATGTGAACAATGCTATGGAGAAATAATTTATCTTTTACAGAAGAAAAACATTGATAACAATATCAAAACTGCCGCTTATATTTATGAATTTTACTCTCAATTTTTCTTTGAAAATCCCTTTTACCTTTACATGTCCCTCGATACCATTTGAATAGAATAATTATTACGGAAATGTTATATTTAGAGACAATTTTTATTAAGAATAATCGTAAAGGTAAACATACTCTTTTGGAAAGTTTTTGAAGGGTTTCAATTTTACACAATTTAAGGCTTCCTTTTCGATTTCGTCATAATTCTAGTAATAAAAGTGTTCAAAATGTTGAAATTGGAATTTAGGAAGACTAGTCTTTTATCTGTTGTGCTTATTTACTGATTATTATTTTATATCCTAAACATTTGACCAGATATATACCTAGTTTTTCAATGATATATATCACATATCTGAGAAAGATTGTTTAATTTTTGAGTAAATGTTTTTTTGAGTTTTAGTATGCGTACAATACAATATAGGAAAAATATAGCAACGAGGTTGTAAATTAGAAATGATAATTTTGACGGATTGATAAATTTTTAACTTTAAAGCAATGGTTCCCAACCTGTTTTATATGGAGAAGCCCTTGACATATTTTGTGAAATCTCTTGTAACCTCTACCTAGTTGACACATATTAGCTTTTACAGGGGTAAATTGCAAATTAGATGTCTAAACCAATAGGGTTAACAGCTTTTGAATAAAGTATTTATTATACGTACAGCTTAAACTAATTGATATTTCATGAACAAGTGATTTGAATCCTTTGTTGGAAGTTCACTTTCCTCTTTGGTATTTTACAATTCATTCATTATATCCCGCTTCTGGTTCCTACCGCCTCGGTTCTTTACCCCCCAATTTTTCTCTCTCGTCGTTGGCAACCTTTCACCCTTCCACTGCTTCTGCCATGTTTGATATCCCTGCATCTGTCGCCGATCTTTCTCTGACGAGTAAAGGTTTCGCTTCTGTTGTTGTTGTTGTTGTTTCTGATGACCTCCTGTAATCGAATCATAGCCGACACAAGACCAGTGACACAGAACGAACAAGACAATACAAGAGAACAAAGTTTATTACGGACAAGCATCACTGACGAAGGTCAAAGTGGGTGAAGCTTCACATTGTAGATGAGGACCCAGTAGGCGGAAGACTGACTTTACCTCGATATACAACCATGCCTTACTCGGGATTCGAACCCGAGCCCTCCAGACAGCAGCCACTATTCACTTCACCACCTGGTTCGCTTCTTGTGTGACCTGACGAAGAAGGCTGTTTTTGCCTCCAAACAGAGGTCGATATTTTTTTATATTATATGCTGCTTTTAGCGAAGTTATTTGTATTTTACAAAGTATTTATTGCCTATTTCTATTTAATACTTACGGTTAATAAAAAGCCACATCCATTTTCACTTTGTATCTGTCTTACTTGTTACAAAAAAAATATTATGTACACAGGGCTTCCAGGAAGTCCTTAACTGAATAAAGTTTTCAAATTTAGAACAAACAGTGCAATAAATATGGGGATAACTGCATGTACTAAATTTTCTCTGAATGATGCTATTCGCTCTTAAATAAAAATTTATATAAAATGTATGAATCCTGTAACAAAGTTTAACATATTTTTTCGAATTACAACCACAATTGCTTAAAAAATTGTGAGCCTTACCCTGCTCCAATAAATTTGTAAAATAAAAAACCAAAAGATCTTTGAAGTTTGCCATTTAAAAGAATAAATAAAGAATAAAAGAATTTTCAATCAGTTCTCTCGCTTTATTTGGCAGATACAGTGGAAACAACCTCACATACATTAATGAAAAAATGGCCAGTTTTGTATTCAGGGATGCTTAGAAAGTGTAAAAAGCGTCACCTAGTAGAATTTTGATGTGAATAACGTCTATATTTACTGTACCTCTGGCAGAAATCGGGGCGTTACGAAAAATTGAAACATTTTATACGCTTAGACCTCCAAATTTAATAGATAAAGATAAGTTTTTTTTCGTTTTGTCAAAATACTGTCCACTACATGAATATATAAAAGTAATTTCAATATTTTAATAATTTAAATTTTTTTTAAACAACTGTCTGCGCGATTATTATTTTTTTTTCATTTTTCTTATTTTCACTCGAAATATTTTCAAAATGTTAAAATATAGATATAAATAGTAAACAATAAAAATATGCATTAGGAAATTTAATTTATATATATATATATATTTCTTTATAAAAAAAGCCTTACAGATTTCGATTAACCATCTTGTCAAGTTGAAGAAGATTGATAACTTTTCGAAACTAAAAGGGCTAGCTATGAACAATAAGCAAGAAAGAGTCTGTAGTTCTTTTGAAAGTTCTACAAGTGTATATAATTGAATTTTGGATCAAACTCTTAGTTTTTTAAGCATAGTTGAATTGGTGTGGTTTGATCTGGTTATAATTTCGATATTTTAGTATTTTTACCTGGGTTTTCCAATGGGTGGGAAAACTGTAAGACCTAAAATGTCACGATTTCTGCAGCTCAATCTGTTTACTTACTCCTTGGCGAAATATTGTTACACGATATTTTATTTTGCTTAAAAAATACTAGGAAGTTAATGAACCTGGGCATTCTAAAGATGTTTAATGATTGATGAGATTTAAACAGAGTAGATGGAAATATACGTAATCAAGTACATGTTTATGTGCCACCAGACAAGTTCATAGACTAACTTGAATGCAAAATCTTGTCATACATACTATATTGTAATAATACTAGCTTAATAGATATACTGAACAACAAATGAGTAAAATAATTTGATATTTAAACGTGAAATTTATGGTCGGAGTATCCTGGTGAAATCGGGGCGAAAACTGGAAGTGCTAGCTAGCAATAAACAGTTAGCGAGTAATTAGAAGTTCCCTGAAAATCCTGTAAACTAAATGACTTTGGAAAATTGAATAAACTTATTGAACTTTACTAAAGTTATATATTACATAACTAGGGGGATCTGCCCCTGCTCGCTCCGCTCGCACAACCGCATTCGGAAGGCTTCGCCTCCTACTCGCTGACCTCGTTTCATATCAATCTTTCCTAAAAATTCTACTTTCAAAAATATCTTTTCTATCTATGCCTATTTTGCGCAGGAGAGAAAAGCAGGGATTTTTCTTAGCTCAGGGAATCCAAAAACTGAATTCATGAACATTCCAAAACAACATTTTTTTTTGGTCTAGAACTATGGGGGGTCCATGAGTCGACAGTAATTTAACCTCCGAAACCGTACAAAGTACGTCTCTGACGTTTAAGAGCATATACGACATCCATGGCTGTCACGGTATTCCACTTTGCGTGCTCAGTGTAGGTTATAGCATCACGGATGCATTTTCCTAGAAAACCTTGAGTACACCACGATTTTCTTAGTAGATGAGACCAGAGATATGTTTTGGAAAACATTCCAAAACTGATCATGAGCTCGCTTTGCGAGTTATTTCATGCTAAACTAAAGTTTAAATTGATAAACAGTTTATTTCATCGTATTACCCTATTATTTCTCTCTCTATATATACCAAATTTAATATTTTTGTATGCTGTAGTTTTTACGGTACAAGACAGAGAAATCGCTAGACGTGCCGATAAGAAAAAAAAAGTTCACTTCAGAAGGGCATAAAAAGTAAAATATTTCAAAAACTACATTGAAATTAAACAAAAGATCTCCGTCTTGCAAAAATTTACTCATGTAGGTACCTGCCTGCAAAAATTCGTGGTCTTGCTATTGTTAGTCTATCCAGGACGCGAACTCGCAGCTCAAACATTTTGTCTTTGACTTTGACATTAAATATTTCTTAAACTGCAACATATATCGAAGAACGATTTATTTTAGCGTATTCCTCAGAGCCTTTTCTACAAGTGTACCAAATTTCATATCTTTATAAGCAATAGTTTTTGCGGTACAAAGCAAAGAATCTCTAGAAACGAGAAATTTGTCAAACAGCGGCGCCCGCAGTGGCGGCGCGATACCTTTTTTTTTAATATAGAGATATGTCATTCAGGCAAAATTATTTCTGTTCCATCGGACTTGAGATACCGCTGATTTTTTAAGCAATTCCAATACTTTCGTTTACATATGCTCTGTATTGTAGGAAAAGTGTGACTTTTTGAATAATAAAAATATATATAAAAATAAGCTTGTATTAATAAATAGCCCACGATTCATTGAAAGGATATCAAAATTTCAAGAACCTCAAGAATATCTTACTTTCTACATATAGAAAACTATCAAAAAAATTCTTTTCTATGAATCGCAGAGAAAATTAAAGCATTCATACATAAAAATCAATTACTACTTTGAAGCATATCAAACTCATTTCCCATAGCCTCCAAATATTTAGCCAATCTTGAAAGATTCTATGGGGGGAAAAGTTCGTTAAGAGGAAAATTGGAGCTCGCAAGATTTTCGGATTAAGATTTTAACGAGGTTTCAAAGTTACGGTACATTTCTCTTAAAGTTTTATTTCGGAAAAAAAGACTCACGTCTTTTCATCGGATAAAAAAAGTTTTAAATGGCCTACTGTCTCAGTCTTACGTTTAACTTTATTTTACGGAAAATTATTTGCTTGTAATGAAACTAGATTTTTCAGGAAAAAAAAGCTTATTTGAGTAAGATTAAGTATTTTCAATGTTTTCACGTAAACTATAATCAGTATAACAATTATAAATGTAATAAAAATGTTTTAACCTTGTTAGTAAGATGTTCTAATATAATAGCAGATTTAAAACCAAAATTTGATCTAATAATTTAACGATTGCTATAAATATAGATTATAAAATTTTTTATAAGAATATTTTTACCCTCTCCAATTCATCGCTTAAAAGTATGTCAAAATATGGATAATTATTTGATCTGTTAAAATTTCATTATGTGCTTATTATGGATTATTAAATTTATGTATACCTCTTGTCCTATGTAGTGTTAATCCATTAGATAATATCCTAATATTCGCTCTCGATAGCATAAACTTTCCTTCCATTGACGTACTTTGTACTATTAATAAGATCATTAGAATACGAATTGAATAATCTCAGTATATGTTCTTTAATTTGGCTTAGAATAATGAGCGGTAGATGTTCTTGAAATCTTTGAAAAATAACTTATGTTCCATACAAGATACAAGTGATCTCCTGCTGGCTGGAAGACGCTCTAAACATTCAGCAATTGGGACGATATATTTTATATTCTTTCAAATGTTCCCTAGATATAGCTACTTAATTGGATTTCAGAATAGCATTTCAAACTTAATGGAGATGAGCAAAATCAATTAAGTGAAAAGCGTCAATTCCTCAATCATTTTATTTCAATTAACGTAATTAACTCAATATAATAACTACTAGTTCATATATATATATATATATATATATATATATATATATATATATATATATATATATATATATATATATATATATATATATATATATATATATATATATATATATATATATAGTTTAAGTATTTATAGTAATGTACTATTGCTTAATCTGAAACAGGCATTTGTTTGGGTTAATTGTAATTAAATACTCAGACCTGACGATGAATTTAATTCTAATTAATCATCGAATTTGGGATGGTGCTGTTCATTCTCTTATCGGCATTATGGCTTTGAATTTGCTTCTATGGTGATGTTAGTATTACTTGAATTGTATTTTTTTATTTTTACATAATTCTTATTTATTACATTTCAAATATATATATATATATATATAAACTGCTTATCTTTCTAGATATCTCTGCACGAGAACTATGTAATGTTTGAACAGTCACATGGTATTTGTTTGAACACTCGCTGAATAACATTCTATTCAAATCTCTTGATATTCGAGGAGCACCACTAACTTGTGTCAAGTGTGGAATTTCTACCTAATAGTGTAAAAGAACGAAAATGTGGCATTGGTTACAACCGGAAGTGCACTGGGCAAGGGTAAATCAATACATTACAATACATATTTTAAGAAGAATAATCTAAGTTGCCGAAAATATACGGCATCTATAGTACGGTCCTAGTAGCTCTTTTAATTTCTGTCATCTGTAATAGTAAATTTAAATTTATATATATATATATATATATATATATATACTCTTGCTCTTCGTATGACTTGCTATTCGTATTGTTCCCTTTTATTGATCTGGGTTTATATGTTCGGTTTTCAATGAATTGGATTTTGCTTTTCCAAAGTCGGTATGTGGAGGATTGCTTCAGACGAGTCTGGTTCCGGGAACGTTTCCTGGGATTAAAAGCGTGCTTCAACCGGGAACAATGGGGTCGTAATCCCCCTTGGCCGTTCGACTTCCTTGTAAGCATACCCATCCTTTTGTACTTCTTTCATTTCTTAATCATTTGAATCCATACACACAGATATATATATATATATATATATATATATATATATATATATATATATACGAGGGTTACAATGACAGACATTTTTTAGATACAGCTAAGTGGTACAAATTAAACTTACCAACTTTTAGGAGTGTTGAAAGTACTCCCCTCCAACATCAATGCACTTTTGTAGGCGAATTTTCCTAAGATTAAATGCTTCAAGCCATTCTTTACTTGAAATCGAAGAAAAATATGCATTTATAGCATCATCAATCTCATCTTCTGAATGAAAACGACGCTCACATATTTTTTTTAGATTAAAATATAGGCAAATGTTCCACATAGCAAGATCAGGAGAATAGGGTGGATGTTCTATCACTTTGATGTCTTTTTATTCAAGAAATTTGACTGTCATTCTTGCCGAATGAGAAGATGCATTGTTATGGTGAAGAATGAGTCCCCTAACATTCACTTCTCGAAAAATTTCTGGAAGACAGTGGTGTACCAGGTAGCTGAAACTGCCGTCTGTCCCTCTAGCTTTATGGCTTTGACCAGTTCTGTAATTCTGACTAACACGGCATACATTACTATTTTCATTGCTCCTTCAGACACCCGTGCAAAAGCCTCAGCCGGAATGGCTTCACATGCAGCAGAGATGTATTGTTCCAATTGTGCAGTCGTTTGTGGGCACCTGGTCTTTCAAGTGTTCCCACAGAATGAAATCACAGGGGGGGGGGGTCAAATCTGACGAATAGGTAGCCCAATCCATTCCGCTTCCCGTATGCATGCGATAGTCCAAAGCAATCACACGATCATCGAAATGTTCGTTGAGGAAATTAAACACGTCGGCCGTTCTATGAAACCGGGCACCGTCTTGCATGTGTGAACCACGGGGTGTTCTTAAAGCCCCCCAAGGCATTGTGTACCGCCACAAATTCACGCAGAATGTCCAGATAGCGTGCTGCAGTAATCGCTTAGAATCGGAACAATAGGCCAATGAATCCTTTGGAGGAAATGGTGGCCCAAACCATAACTTTTGCCGGAAGCAAATACGATGGGACGGCAACATGGAGATTTTCTGTCTCCCATATGCGACAGTTGTGTTTATTGACGAAGCCGTCGAGGTAGAAATAAGTTTCGTCGGTAAACTAAATGTTTCAAACATGGAACGCCGACATCAAGCTTCTACAGCATGTCGTTCGCGAACGTCTGTCGTGCATTCATGACAGCAGCACTGAGGGGTTGCCGAGCCGGAATCTTCTATGGAAACAGGTGTAAGCTGTGGCAGATGAGACGATGCGTGGACATTCGTCGTATTCCTGCCTGAGCTGCAACACGGCGAACGTAAACCCGGGTCCGTTGTTGGACATGCTGAGCAGTCGCCTCTGTGACTGTCGAACGCGGCCGTCCTACCTTAGCAGCACGGTCATCCTTCACGTTCCCACTCTGTTGAAATATTTCAAACAGAGTCTTTATTGTACCCTTTTTCGGTCCTTTGGTCGCATTGTACTTCCTCCGAAAACTCCTTGTTTCAACAACACTGTGAATCAGGCTATGGAATTCCAATTCAAGAAAAATTCGCTGTTCCAAGGAAAAAACCATTCCTTCACAGCAAACTTGCAATGTGTGAAAGTTTGTGCACACCACACGCTAACCGAGTCGGACGGTCTGGGTCTTCCACACCACACGCTAAACCGGCCGTCCAGCTTGTTACTCTAAGTCCTCTGGACGAGTCGGACGGTCTGGGTCTTCAACACCACACGCTAACATCAGAAAGACGACTTACAGAATGGCGATTTCACTGACTCTAGCTCTCGCATATGACCTGCAGCGCCATCTGTTGCCGAACTTTGTAACTGATTTCGAAAGTCTGCCTGAATGAAAATGTACTGTTGTCCAAAGCACATTGCAGCAAACGGTGCATTTCTATGGCTGCCCGTTTAGATTTTATTTATTTTTCAAATAGGCCGGTCATTTTCGAAACACCTTGTATATAACACTCATTATTTTCAATGAAAAGAATGTAATACTTGTCCTATGGCGAGTAATTTCGTACACTTAGCATTTAAGAACATTGCAATAAAGCCATTCAATATATTTTATTACTCGAATTTTACTGTACAAATATGCAATTTTTAAAAGAGTTTATAATGGACGTAGACATTTTGAAATTAAAATTTTTGTCGCAATTCTTGAGCTTAATCTTTAAAATAATAATCGCATCACGTTTTAATTTATATGCAATAACTCCGCTTCAAGTGATTTCCTAATGGAAGCTCTCTTTCCGTCCCATCTTTTTCTCAGCAAACGAAGCCATAACTATAAGTAATTAACTTTGGATTATTGAATGGATAGAAATAAATTAACATAATTCTTGTAAAACATGCAGAATAAAAGAGCACCAAATGTAAGCCTGCTTTTGTTTGACTTTGAAATATGATCATTTCCTTTTAAAGTAAAGAAATATGTTTTACTACTTATAATTCTATTTAAGTCTGCCAAAGGCGTGGAAACTAATAATCTCAAAATTTTTAATTGAAAATTTTCTTAATAAGTCTTATTTTGTTTAACATTCTATGACGCTTTGTATTAAAAATAGTCACCATAATCGAAAGTTGAATCGTTTCGATATTGTGACGCCGTCGATACTGTAAGTGTTGTTGTTGTTGAGACCCAGACCGTCCGACCTACCAGAAAGGTGTAAGGTAACTGTTTGGACGGCCGGGAAGTGCCACCCAATTTAGACCGGAACCCAGTGGGGGAGGCATCCACAGGGACCGTACCCTCCTTCCCCTACCACCAACCTCTCGGAAGGACTTACGGACCCACATGTTTAACGTGATCGTACTCCGCATGAACACGGCGGCAGTTCTGACAGCGGCGAGAATCGCGCGCTAACCACTGGGCTGCCGCGCCCGAAAAGAGCCAACAACACACGGTGTTCCCAGGTGGTCATCCACCCAAGTACTAACCGCGCCCGATGCTGCCTGACTTCGGTGATCTAACGGGAACCGGTGTTTTCAGCACGGTACGGTCGTTGGCCTGATACTGTAAGTGTGCAATATTTCATTCTAGGTTGCCAGAAAAATTCTGGAGGGTCAGAAAAATCTTTTAGCTCCACATTTTATCCATCCCCAGGAGAAATATCGAAAATCTAGCTCCATTTATACCTTTTCCATGGTCAACACTGCAGGTGTACATAGATTCAGCTTTCTAAGGTACCAAGGAGAGCCTTCTGGACGATTTGAAATGTCTTTTCAACCCCTCATTTTCTCCGTGCTTGGGAAGAAGGATTAGAAAATCAAGCTCTAATGTTCAGTCTACTAAACGATAGTTTAAGTATGCAAAAATTCAGTCTTCTAGGTTACCAAGGTTTTAAAGACACCACCGCCACCATTTTTTTTGCAATCGGGGTGGGAACGGATTGATAATCCTGCTCCATTAGGATTTCCCCCGTGATTAATACTATGAATGTGCAAAAACTCAGCCGTGTGGCTTCTTAAGGATCTGAAAAGACACAAACAAGTTAGAAAATTATCATAGAGATTACCGTTATGTAGTTTAATAATTTTAAAGATACAAATTTAGTACAATTATCTACAAGACACATATTTGTTATTTACGAGCACTATTGTTCAGAAAACTACTCAAAAAAACGTTTATGAATGTAATTTATTTTTCAAATACCCTGAACATTTATATCAGATATATTTTAACATGTAATGCAGACCTCATATCCTTGCCTTTTCTACAAAATAAAGACAAATTCAGCGCATTTAACTTGTCATTTTCATTTTATATATCTTGTGTTTGGAAATATCTATATATTTGCTTGCAACAAGCATATATGTCAGGCCAGTAACACAATCTATACATATAAAATTCTTGCACATATAATATTTTGTTGTATTTGTATGATATTGCCTGACATGCCTGGGATAGTGCAGGTGTAGTGTACCTAAACGCTAATTAAGAGATCTGGACTCAATTCCAGGTTTCGACCGAATTTTATTGAGTTGTTGCAAATGAAATGGTCGATTTTAAGGACTGAGAAAGACGAGAATAAAAAGAAGACTACCTGCTTAATCAAAGCTATCTCCAGCAGCATCAATACATTGTTGCCAACGTGTTGCAAGGTCATTTATACCACGTTTATAAAAATCAGTGTCTCTGGAACTAATGAAGTCCTCCACTGCCCGATAAATTGATGCATCGTTGGCAAAGCATTTCTTGGACAAAAAATGGCTCAAGTGCCGGAAAAAGGGTAATCTTTTGGAGAAATGTCAGGAGAGTATGGAGGATGAGGCACAAGGGGGAAGAGCACACGTGGAGGAAGAGCACACTTTCAAACGCCGTGCTTTGTTTTCATCCATGAGGCACCCACTTGTCGAGCTTCCTTACTTTTCTTATTATTGCCAAGTGTCGTGAAACAGCTGAAAAGTGTACATTTAGTGTCTAAGTGATCTCTCATAAAGTTTGTCGTTGATCTGATTCGATTACATAATTTAACTCATTCGAATCAATGCAGGAAGGAGGATGGCCACGGGGTCCGTTTTGTAGCCTCAAATCTCCAGAGTGAAATTTTGCAACACAACGTCAAGTAGATCTCTTATTAGTTGTACCTGCACCAAATGCTTTATTGATGTTTTTACTGCAGCTGCTGTAGAATTTTCCAATTTGAACTCGTAAAGGTATAGAAACTTTAAATGACTGGATTCCATGATTGACTTCATGTCGGTAGTAATCGATATTTAATGCTGTTGAACGAAACAAGTACTACAATTGCATCAACCACGTATGCCGTTGTCACCTGACATAAAAAATTTGCATAAACCTCGTTTTCTTCCGCAACCAGTAGAAACCTGACATCATTCAACTGCCATTTCATTTGCAACAACCCAATATTTCTAAATAAAGTAAAGTGTAATAATCTAGAGATTTACTAATGTGGAATTAACAAATTCAAATATTGATTGGGGTGTCTCCTCGTAATATGCCAAGAATGGTTTTAAAGCAGTTCTGCTTAAAAGTAATAAAAGTAATGGCAAAATAAACTTAATTTAACTACAATGTCACACAGAAAAAGCTAAAATGCATCATTATCCCATCACTATTTCCAGCAGATTTTGCAATCTTTCTCATTCATCAGTACGGTTCATTCATCAGGCTGACGACGGAACAACCACGATGTTTCATTGTATTGATAGGCGAAATGAATAGATTCAAATGTACTTTCAATACGAGAATTTCAATTATTTTTCTAAAATAAATATTATAAAAAATGGTCACATAAATGTGCATATTTATTTCCGCTATATGTATTTTTCTTATTTAACAAAGGAAAATGCCTCTGTGGTCTGTCTGTAAGTGCAGTTTGTAATCTGTCTGCATATGCAGTCTTTAATCTGTCTATATGTGCAGTCTGGGTAATATAAGCTCCCTACGACAATACAATTTGGTATAGATGTATTTCAGATCCCGAGTTGGTGCACCTCGGCGTTATTTTTTTAAAATTTTAATTATATTTTAATTATTTTATATTTTAGCTCGATTCAAAATGATTTTGACCGAAACTAAAATATTGTTTCTATCATGACACCACCAAAAAGATCAAAAAATTATCATTGAAACAAACGGTGAGCGGAATCCATGCAATTATTAGTCGATCTTTAGTAAATTAATATATATATATATATATATATATATATATATATATATATATATATATATATATATATATATTAGAAATATGTAATAATAAAAAAAATAATAATAATTCAAGTAATATTAACATCACCATAGAAGCAAATTTACGGCTATAATGCCGATAAGAGAAGAGGACAGCACCAGCCCAAATTCGATGATTAGTCAGAGTTAAATTCCTCCTCAGGTCTGAGTATTTAACTCTAACTAACCCAAACACATGCCTGTTTCAGATAGAGCAATAGTACATTACTATAAATACTCCAACCCAGACTACAGGCATCAAAAAATGAAAATAGGATACATTAAGAAAATTTGTATTACCATGCGGCATGAACCCTTCTTCTTCCACCACGTGTATACACGATCAACCTCAACAGCTTAATTATCTAGAAGCATCGGAATGAACAAGTCGAAATTCTACCAGGGAGGCGGCAGTATGAACGTTCACAGTAATACTCCCAGACCCGTCCAGTGAGTCAAAGCAGAAGACCGGACAAACAATTCAGAATATGAACATCCCATATATGCAATCCTGAATATGAACATGAATCAAAGATGAAAATTCTTACTAAACAAGTAATTCATAGGAAGACTGGATAAACGAGAATGCCACTATACACCATTATAAGAGCGCTCAAATCGTAGTTTCAATACTGGCAAAAGTTACAATTTTTTTTCGAAAATTAAATTCAAAATATTAATGTTAATGCATCTTATTTTCTGATTTTTTTATTTTTCTAATTTTTTTTGACTTAGTTTATTATTTTTCATTTTTATTTATTTATATAATTAATAAATAATTATATATAATTTTTTTTTTAAATGTATGTTAGCCACTATATATATATATATATATATATCCAGAAAAATAATTTCCTAAACTCATTCGTCGATTAATTACAAATTTTATCCGAGGCATGTCTTTAATTATATTAGGCAGCTAGAGCAAGCAAGCAGACCACAGCTCTCCCAATGCGACGGGGAGGGGGGGGGGGGATATTTGCTCTTTTCCAGTGCTGATGTATTTATTAAAGCAAATCCCCATGCACGGCAGGCATGTCGTGACAGACTATATTCATTACTGCGCAATCCTTGCTGAGGTTTTGACTACATGAACATATAGAAACCGGGAAGCACTGGACAATTCTTTCTATACATAATAAAGATGTCTGTCTGACTGTGCGGTCTGTAGCTGAAAATCAAAGAGATGTGCGATCATGGAATTTATTACACATGTACTTCGGAATCCGGGAAGGCGCATCAGAGTCATTTTTTAAAAATTCAAATTAATTTTGAGTTATTAACACTTTACAACATAGTTGAAAAGTGTTTATGACTTTAGTCAGTCTGTCTGTCTGTTTATCCGTTCGCACGATAACTGCCGCAAAAATGACTTTATCATAATGAAATTTTAGTATGTTGTTGAGATGGTTTGTGGGACATATGGGAATGTAAATTAATAATATCACCCAATTAGTTTTGGATTAAATCCGGGTTAAAAAAATTAAATACATTGAACCCTACATGATCTAATTCTTCAAATATTTTTTAAACGAATTTAAAATAAATTCAAAATTGCTTCGAAAATTTTTGGAAAATTCAAATTATCCCATAAAATATATAAAAAATATTTGGTAGTTTTATAAATAAAAATTAAAATAATAATCACACCCATATAATATGAAGATATCACGTGACCTACTTCAAAATAAAATATTACATCCATATTTTTTCTCAGAGTAAAAATCGTGATTTCTAAAGTTTTTTTAAATTTATATTTAGTGTTGCATCCGTTCTAAAACCGCTTTATTTTTTCGTACTTTCTGTGCATCTATATTCTGCACCAACCCAATTACAATATTTTGAGTTTAAATGATCATCAAACTTTCATTATTTCTACAACGAAGCCAAATTTTGAGGGATGCAGGATGTAAACAAGTGATTGCAAGATGATTTGTATAAGAATTGCTGAATTTTTTTCACGCAAAATTATTTAACTCTGAAGTCTGGAATAAAATTGTATGAATGAAATATTCACTGCTTTTACATAGAGAGCCAGACGATTCATAATTCAATGACATCATTTGAATAAAGTTCATTTTTTTCGATGAAGTTTCTTAAGATTTCAAGTAAATAAATTATTGTAGTTCTGTGATTATTAAAAAAATATCACGGCTGAATGCATCGTATATTAGAGGTGCGATACATTCAGCTTACAGCATTTCAGTTGGAAAATGTTTCATAATCAATGCTTTATGCTTGATTCATCTTTCTTGTTTTATGTTTTAGCCCCATTGTCACACAAATCGATTCTCGCCATAAATTATCACATAGTTTCCATCTTGAAGCCATCTTAAAGATCGATTATAAAAAAAAAAAGAGAATATTGAACAGATTCCATACAATTAATAGACTAATTTTCGTACATTTTTAAACAATGTACACTCTTCGCCTGTCGTAGACGTAATTTCCAAAATAGGAGGCACTCAGGATATTCTTGCAGAGTTTTCCCCTTAACACCATTGTTGCAGAGTTTTTATTTTGGCTTTTGTTGTTATTGTTGTTATAAGCGGGCGTATTTTTAAAGTGTTATTCGATTTTCGCGAATTCCATGCGAGTTCCCGTGTGGTTGTAATCAAAAGTTTGAATCTTAGATCCATAGCAACGCCGTGTACAGTTTTTAGAAAGTTATTTCGTTAGCCAAGATTTAAGATCCAAATCTTTGATAAAAACTACACTGGAACTCACAGCAAATACCTGACAACCCAAAAACATTTTAACAATACGCTCGCATATATAAAAAATAAATTAAAAACTGTTAGATGGGTGCACTCACGTCTACGCCATGACCGCTCATCTTAAATTTCGAGCAACGCTGTGTACATTTTCCAGTATTATATAAATTAAGGTAAAACATACAATAAATGAAATAGTCATGTTTCGAAATTATCCATTACATAAAAATAATTCGATATGCGATTCTAAAGAAAATATCTTCTGAACTACAAGAAAAAATATATATTATAGTTTATTTTTACTTGCAAAACTGATTTCAAAATCGAATATTTTCATAACTTTTCACCAAACAATAAATGAAACCAAGACATTCGTCGGAGAATACAATAGTTAAATCATAAAGTAAAATAACCGTCAGTATCTGGCAACTTTATACATCCGTATCATATTTTGGGGATAAGAACTAGTTATTTTATAAATATAACCTTGTATAAATTCAAATACATTGCTTAAAAAATCGCAAGATATATTAAATATATATTAATTTTAATGACTTCATATACATTATATAACGAAAGGTATCCAGATATCTGCCATAAACGTTAATATGAGAGTTATTAATATGGAATTTCTTCAGTCCTTGCTTCTATAATAGCTTCAAGTCTTCTGGAATTGGCTTTCAAATGCATTTTTAAATGTTGCCGCAGGAATTGCCTGCCATTCTTCCACAAAAGTACTATTATTATGGTCGGTCACTGGTAATCTGTAATTTAACATCGCTCGCGTTCGGCGTTCTAATTCGTGTTAAACGTTTTCGATGGATTTAAGATCGTAACTTTGTGCAGTCCAGTCAAATGTTTCAATCCCCAACCCAAAAAACCATTCTTGTACGGACTTCAATGTGTGAATGAGGCATTTACATGTTATTAGAAGAAGGGGCTTTTGCTGAACTTTTACCATAAAGTTGAGAACACAGAACATTCTAGAATATCTTTATAGTTCTCAGAGTTAAGATTTGCAGTTACAGGAATTAGAGTTGAGCTCGAACCACGAAAAAAAAAACATATCATCTCTACCAAATTTTACAATTAGCACAACATATTCGGGCAGCTATTGTTCTTGTGGTAGTTGTCAAACTATTTACATTATCCAGACTCATCCATAAGGCTGCCAGATGATGAAATGTGATTCGTCACTCCATAGAACGATTTCCCACCTAAAGGCAGCAAACTTACTCCTGGGATGATTATATGCTTCTGTGAGGCTGCAAAGTTTTGCAGAGCCTCCAAGAGCCCAAAACTTATGGTTTTGGGCTCTTGGCGAACATTGTAAATAGGGGTAAGAGTGCGCATCCTGTAAGAGTGCGTACATCTGAATATCACGGAGTGCCAGTAGATGACAGACAGATGCGTATTGTGGCAAGAAGCTATCGTGTGGCGGGTTAAACGGGAAGAAGCTGGCCATTGTACTGCATCTTGTTATAACTAAAGGAGGTTTTTTTGGTTTCTTTGTGATTTTTGCAGCTTTCCTATCTGGTTTCTATAGTATCTGCACAACGTCCATTGAGGCTTAGAACGGTAATAATTTTGCTGAAACGTAATCCATATATTATCAAAATATTTACAATGAATACGATATGTAACCATAAATTCACTAGTTGAATAAGCTGTTTAGTACACATCAGTGCCATCGGGTGCCTAGTGCTCGCACTATTACAGCGCGATACTTGGACGACACCAGTTTGGCTGTCGTAACATAAATATCATATAATGTATTTATTTAGAATTATAAAATAAATGAATAAGTGCAATATATTATTTATAACTTATGTGTATGTGCTTACTATCTTACTATTTATTTTTTTGGGGCGATAACCTTCGGTTATCTTTTGAACTCTTGTCGTCGTTCCTCATTGTTTGTTACTTTTGTATTTTGTTCATGTGCCCCAGCCTTTGGAAATAAAAAAATCTATCTGTAATTTATAACTTCTTATATACTATTAATAGGCTTCTTAAAGGCTAATAGGTTTTTATGGGGCTTTATTGCTACTAAAAAAGTTATAATTTAAAAAGTTAAATAGCCTAGTTAATGACCAATAATTATCACTTCAGGTGAGGTAAGTAGACTGTTATTGTAAAGATAATATTGGATGGTTATTCAAGGTAAGCATCACAGTGTAAGCAATTGATCATTATGTTTCAATATATAACAGATCATTATCAAAATGTAGTATTTTTCACCACATTTATGTGCATGAGTTCATAACTACTTTGGACAGATTCTGCATTTGTACTGGCATGCATTTTAAACATAGTTCTTCAGCCGTAGTTCAAACAGTTTCTTTTTAGATCTGTAGGTCAATCACAACTGGAATTGCAGTTCACGGAAAGAACCTTATGGCTAGAATGCCGGCAGTTGGACGGTATGAAACCTCGTGTTAATCGATTGGCTCGTAAAGGTTTACGTTTCTTAAAAGAAGGCTGGTTTCTTCTTTGCGATAAAAAAATCTCGAGGACATATTTTACAGTGCATGTTGTAACCCAACATGTCATAAAACTACATTTAAAAATATTTCATTTACGATGTTAAAGAGATATTTCATGTAAGATGTTTAAAATATATTCCATGTACGAAGTTTGAAAGATATTACATGTACGATGTTTTAATATATTCCGTGTATGATGTTTAAAAGATATTTCCGTATTACTGCAATGCGTATGTTTACTTTCTTTCAGATTGTATTTTCACAAATCATAAAATGTTGTTTTATTTCATATTTGTAAACACGTTTGAAATAAATCTTTTTTATAACAAAACTTCAATTTGAAAAATCTTTTCTGCTATTCAGGTACATGAATGGAGTTTAAAAAGGATTTAATTAAAACTAAATATGCCATATACGTTTCTCATAAAAATAATAATTCAAATTCCCGCTTTATGCTCGGTAGAGAGGAATATTTTCATTACAAAATATATATGAACATTTGAAATTGTTATATCTTTCATAAGATGCCTACATTTTTTTTACCGTAATTCAAAGGAAATATATCCAATTTACCACTGCTTTAATATGACATACTATAAATAGTCTCAGAATAATTTGAAAAATTCTTTCTTGAATAAATGCACTCCCATTTCGAAATGCTTTACAAATTTTTCTCAAAGCTTAGCTATCTATCTTGTATAATAAACATTCTGAGCAATTTCATGCAATGATAAAAACTTGACAAATAAGTATCATATTACTTTTAGGTTTCACAAATCATTAAAAGGGCGCTCGAGTACTTACGGGGATCCAAGGGAATATGTAACATTATCAACCGCAAGTTAAAATAAACGCAGCATTAGCTGCTTCGAGTACATGTTAGTTCTTCTTTGTCAGTGCTGAAGCAACCAATAAACTGAAAGTTAAAAAGGACCTCTACCCAAAGTGTCATCATGTTCACGCGGGGTACGGGCACGTTAAATATGTGTGTCCATAAGTCCTTCAGAGAGGTTGTTGGTAGTGGATGTCATCCTGTGGATGTCATCCCCACTGGGTTCCAATCTAAATTGGGTGCCACTAAACAGATACCATCTAAACAGAGACCTTACACTTTCAGGTAGTTCGGACGGTCTGAAAGAAAGAAAGTTAAAAATATAAAATTGTCTAAAAGGGCTAGAAGACCCACAAGGTTGACAACAAAAAATGAGCTAACAAGTCCAATGATTATTTTATTTGAAACATATATTTGAAACATCTATTTGGAACATCTATAGAGCTCAGATGATTACTCATGTGGATTCAACATCGTACTCTAGAAGGTAGGAAACTTACGATGGATTTCTACTTCCGGTTCTGGAGAAGTCACTTCCGATTAAAAAATGCACATTTTTTGTTTGCAATATCTCTGTCTTAGGATTGGCTATAGATCGAAATTAGACGATGACTGATATGGATTCATGATCAAATTCCGGTAGAAGAGGGTTTCTACTTGATTTTTTTTCCCTTTCTGGTTAAACATACTTTCTTCAATCATTTGTTTTTAGTGATTGGATATAGATAGAGCTGAGAGGCTGACTGAAACGGATTCAGCATTAAATTCCAGAAGCGGTGTTCGCTAAAGATTTCCACTTCTGGATATGGAGATGGCATTTTCGGTTTTTCCGAAAATTTGTAAGACTGTACGAAATAAGTGTGTAAAAGAGAATAGGAATGCTTAATAGTTAAGTGCACACCATTTGCACAATAAAGGCTCCTTCGTATATGGTTTCTTTTACTTTGCGATTATTTGATTGTTTAGCACTGATGAAGAGAGAACAATTGTCCTAAAAATATTTTTATTGAGCTCGTTTTCAGATCCCATTTTTACTTATTGGTGACAAAATATTTCTATACTGGCCTTGAAACGCCTATTTTTCAAGATTTGCAATATATATAGAGCTTAAGCGATTACTGATATGGATTCAGCATCAAATTCTGGGGATGTTGGAGTTTACTGAGGAATTCCACTTCCGGAAATATTTACATTTCCAGTTCAAGCATTTTCATTGTAATTGAAACTTCCATTTCTCAAAGTTATGTATAGATACAGCTTATATAACAACTGATATTGTGTCAGTATTAAATTCTGCAGGTAGTAGGGTGGTTTTCCCGGAAATTCCCTTTCCGGTTTATTTTCCGCATCCGGTTTAAAATGTTTCCTTTTAGTATTTATTTCTAAGGATTGGTTATAGATACAGCTTAGATAATAACTTATATAGATTTAACATTTAGTTCTAGAGGGTGTTTAAGGATTCACTAAGGATTTTCTTTTCCGGTTCTGGAAATGTCGCTGTTGTTAAAAAAATTGTATTTTCTCTTGAAACATCTAGTTATCGGATTCTGCTATATATATATAACTTAGATTATGACAGTTATAGATTTAAAATCAAATTCAAAAGGGGATTAGTGGGTTTACTAAGAATTTTCAGCTCCATTTATTTCCACTTCCGATTAAAAATATTACTTTGAGACATCTATTTATCAAAATGGGCAATAGATAGAGCTTAGATGTTGACTGATATGGATTCACCATTGAATTCCAGAAGGGTTAAGGAGGGGAAGTTTCACTATGGATGTCCATTTCCGGTTCTGGAGATGACACTTTCGGTTTTCCAGAAATTCAAATGCGTATGCAAAATGGAATAAAAATTATTAATATTTACGTCCAAAAGGAAAAGTATACGCCATTTCCCACAATGTGAAGGGTCCCACATATATTTTTTGTTATGATTTATATTTTGCAGATATGCCGTATATATCAAAATTATATTTTAATCTGATGATGGAAGGGATTCATTTCTTTACACGCATTAGTTTCAGCAAAATTAATCAATTTGAATTTTAAATAATTGAAGTATTAATAAGATATATTAAAAAAAATCAGTGAACATAATTCTTTATGTATGCTGAATACTTATAATTTTTTAGCGTTAGCTATTTTATTTTCTTCAAGGGATATGCATATGTGAAGTTCTCATTTTTAATGGAACTTTATCTTAAATAGAAAATGTCTTATTTCATTTATTTCAAACCTACTGAAACATAATCAATGAACGTAAGACACACAGATAGAACATATAGAATAGATAAGCAAAATATAGACAGATAGAACAGATAAACAGACAGACAGAATAGATCGACAAATAGACAGGAGAAATAATGGTATTTCTTATATATAGTATTAAACTTTGGTGTAGAATGGTTTTAGGCATTAAGATTTCCTTTCTTCAATACACGTTTTAAAAATCCGCTTAAAATATTTCAATATAATAAATAGGCTGAAAAGATAAATTTTGATTTTTTTTATTGAAATATTTTATTCTTTTAAACCATTTTTAAAATTTGGTAGTTTTTAGAAAGTAAATGTTTACAGTTGATAACTACATTTTATCGGAAAATCCCTTTATGTCTGTTATAACAATTTCCTTCTCCTAAAGTCACTCTGCATTTCTATGCACTTTATCAAATTGTCCCAACACAGAATTCACGTCGGTTCTCCTTATACTTGAAGAGATGCCCTGATCTCAATTCATATATGCCATCATGTTCATGTATGTCATCTTCAGTCAATAAAGTGGTATAAAACGATTGAAAATTGTGAGCATATAAGGCTCAAAATCGGTTTTCGCCAAAAGGCAAAACAAATAAAACAAGAAAATTGCGTTCTAAAGAAATTTTAAATTCTTCAATACACAAAAATATCATTAAAAATGTTAAAATCGTATACGGGTCTTAGATATATTTACCTGATTAGTTTATATCGAATAATATTATATATATTGCGTAAGGATTTCTTCGCCTTTTTTAAAGGAAAATGATTTATGTGATTTTTTAAGAAATCGGTGACATAAAGGATGAAAATTTTATTTTTAGAAAATAATATATGTACAACAAAAGCTATTGCTGAAAAAATACCATACAAAGGGAAAATAATAGAAAATGTAAATATGTTGATATTTTAATACAGCAATAAACAAAAATTATTCAAATAAATTTAAATGGTTTTAAAGCATATTCTAGCAGAAAACAAATTCTCTGTCTATTCTGTGTCTAGTCTTCTGTTGGCAAGAAAAATATGTGAATATTTAAAATATAAAGTCTAGGAAGATAAAAACCATATTTACAAATTAATAAAACTGGGATTACTATTCATAAAACATTATTCGATAAAAGGTTATTCAAATAGCTATGTAATAGAGTGGATAATTGTTGCTGGCAATCAAATTTGTTACGTTTTGACTAAGAATATGTTGAAACACATATTTCTTAGGATCCAGTATAGATTGAGCTTAGATAATGACTGATATGGATTCAGCAATAAATTTCAAATGTTGTAGGGAAGTTCATAATTAATTTCTGCTCTTGGTTATTTTCCCATTTCCGATGAAAATATTTTCATTTTCCTGGAAATATATATTATTCAAGCTTGCTTAAGTAGATTTTAGATGATAACTGATATGGAATTAGTATCAAATTTCGGATAATGTAGGGTGATTTATTAAGAATTTCCACTTTCGGTTAATTTCGTTACATGCGCTTCAAAATGTTTTCTTTGAAACATCTGTTTCTCTAAGTTGGATGCAAATAAAGTTTAGATCATGAGTGATAAGGATGCAGCATCAAATTCCAGATGTGGTGGGATATTTACTAAATATTCCCTCTTCTAGTTTATTTTCAATTCCAATTCAAAATTTTCATTTTACTGGAAATGTCTATTTCTGAGAATTGGATATCTGTAGAGCTTAGGTGATAACGTATATGGATTTCGCAATATGTCGCTTTAACGTATATGGATTCTGAGGGGGTTGGGGTACACGCTAAGGACTTTAACTTTGGGCTCAAAAATTTTCTTTGAAATATTTTTTTTAAGAATTGAATGTAGATGGAGTTCGATACTGACTGATAGGGATTCAACATAAAATTTTAGTGGGATTAGGTGTTTTAGTAAGGAATCCCATATCCGGTTCTAGAGATATGAGCGCCTGTCAAAAATGTACACTTTCCTTGGAATATCTAGTTTTCTGGATTGGTGATGGATTGAGCTCAAATAATGGCTGATTTGGATTCAGAATAGAATTTTGGATTGGATAGGAGGTTCACTAAGGACTCCCACTTTGGCTTTTAGAAATGTCCCCAACGGTTTTTCCGAAAATTTGCATTTCTGTACGAAATAAGTGTGCAAAGGAGTATAAACACTTTTGATATTTCCGTCGACAATGATGAGTAGACACCACTGGCTACCATATAAAGGTTCGTTCGTGTAAATTTTTTGTGATTGTAATTTATTTATGTGATTTAATAAGTCAGGCTATGACAATTTTAGTGTTAACAAATATGTCGCAAGTTTCGATTTCAAATATTTCAAATGTAAAGGAAAATTTTAATTGTTAGCTGCAGAGATACCCGAATTTCCTCAGAGGAATAATGAAGTAATATTAACTCGGTATAAAATAAAATATATAATAAGCCATGCCGATACACTATATTTTGCTTAAAACTAGTTAAAACAATAAAGATCAATCATGCTTAAAGCATTGATTATGAAACACTTTCCAACTTCAATGCAATTTTATTTAAACATGTCTAAAATGCAATACATTCCTCGATAATATTTTAAAACTTATCACAATACTACATTAATTTATTATATTTGAAACCTTAAACCTTCATCGAAAAAAATTAACTTCATTCAAATGACGGCATTAAAGTATAAATTGCCTGGTTTAAATATATCTAAAATGTGATACATTCCTCGGTAATAATTTTAGAATTATCATAATACTACGATAATTTATTATATTTGAAAACTTCATCGAAAGCAACTGAAATTCATTCAAATGACGTCATAAAAAGATAACACGCCTTGCTCTCTCTATAAAAGCAACATTTCATTCATAAATAATTCCCCCATTCATGTCATTCATCAGAATACTATAATAATTTATTTTATTTAAAAATTAAGACCATTGAGCTACAAGTAAGTAATCTCTATGCGTAAAACTTCAGCGAAAAATATCGTCCTTCTCTTTCTAAAATCAATGAATATTTCATTCATATCAGCTAAGCAGACTCCATGGACTAAATTATTTTGTGTTAAAGAATTACAGCGATTCTAATACAACTCATTCTATATATTTTGCTGTTTACATTTTACATAGGTGAAAAATAGGCTTAATAGTAGAAATAATCATATTTGGATGAGCATTTAAACTGAAATATATTGTCATTGCGTTGTTTTAGTATGTAGATGCACAGAATTTAGGCAAAAATAAAGTAGTTTTAGGACGGATACAACACTCAATATGAATTAAAAAGAACTTTAAAAATCACGATTTTGACACAAGATGGATGCCATATATCATTTTGAAGTGGGTCATGTGATCGTTTCATATCATGGACACGTGATCGCTTCATATAAGAGGTGTTATTATTACTTTAATTTTTATTTAAAAAACTACTGAATATATTTCGCTGAATTTTTTTTTTGTATATTTTATGGAACCATTTGAATATTGCCTAAAATTTTCGAAGCAATTTGTGAATTTTAAATCCGCTTAAAAAATGCTTGAAAAATTAGGTCCCATAGGGCTCAATGTATTCCATTTTTTCAACCCGGGTTCAATCCAAAACTAATTGGGTGATATTATTCATTTATATTCCCATAGGTCCTATAGACCGTCTGAACAACATACTGAAATTTCATTTTGATTAAGTCATTTTTACGGCAGTTATCGTGCTAACGGACAGACATACAGACAGACAGACAGACAGACAGACAGACAGACAGACAGAATGAACAATGTCATAAACACTTTTCAACTTTGTTGCAAAGTGTTAAAAAGTGTGTACATCGATTTAGCTCTTTTCAAATAATACTTGGTCATTACAGACCAAGAAAAGAGGCATTTTAACACCTCTTGTGTTCGCGAGGAATTACAAGAGGATGCATCTTACACAAAAACCTTCCCTGTATTTAGTATCATTTCTTGAAAAAATTCACAGGTTAAGATTGCGCATTTCAGGAGATATTCATCGTGGAACCTTATTTTGAATTTCGCATTTTTAACACTTTACAACAAAGTTGAAACACTTCTTAAAACATGTTAAATTAGTTCTTCTAAATTGCTGTAACTATGACAAACCATTTCATTTTATAAATCGTCGACCTCTCTATGTAAAATCAATGAATATTTCCTTCATATCAATTATCAAGACTCCAGAGCTAAACAATTTTGCCTGAAAAAAAATCAGCGATTCTTATACAACTCATCTTACAATAGCTTGATTTGTTTACATTCCGTATGCTATAGTTTAGCGTTAAAATTAAGCATTGTTTTAGGAATAAAAGAAGTTTAGTGATCTTTTAAAATAAAAAATAATGTAATTGCGTTGGCACAGAATTTAGATATACAGATAATACACAAAAATAAAGCGGTTTTATGACCGATTCAACACTAAATATCAATTTACACGATCTTAACATTACACATCGGAAAAAAACGGAAGCCATATTTCATTTCGCAATGAGTCACGTGATCGCTCCATATTATTATTTCAGTTAAAAAAAATACCCAACATATTTTGCTGAAATTTTTTTACACAATTTATGTGATAATGTGAATATTTTCTACAATTTTCGAAGCAGTTTGTGAATTTTTACACCCTTTAAAAAATGTTTGAAAAAGAAATATATATAAAAATAAAATTTATCGGAAGTACATTTTTGACTGTATTATATCAATTATGGTTTTCGGGTCGAAAGGTTAGGTGGATATTTTCAATTTCTTAAGTCATCTGTTTTATTTAAGCAAAGATTTTTCAAACTCGTATACTGTGTTTAGCCAATTGTTGAAACAAAATAAAAATGGTCAGATGTATAGTCTAATACCATATTAGGGCTTTATCTTGGCATAAACTGATCCCATTTTATAGCACTTTTATTTTGGCATATATAAATCAAATTGTATAGTTGTTGTAAATCTGTTTACAAACATAAGCATGATGCTTTATACTTTAGATCTGCCTATGAAGATAATTTTTTATAGCGAGAATAGAGATTCTTATTCTTTTTTAGGAGATTATAAGCAAATATTTTAACATAATGTTTTGAATAACAATGACATTTAGAATTTTATAGGAATTTTCACATAATTGTATAGTTTAAGTTTTGTTTATATTATATATTCTATACGAAGAACAGCTGTTATGTTAGTTATATAAATAAACGCTTAAGAGTTCAAATAATAGGAAAAAATAAATATTTCTCTTACTACAAGTTAGCATCCATTTCTCACATCTTGCTTCGTTCTGAATTACTCGTTGTCAGCTAGGAAACTTGTGAAGTAAAAAGGGAATGTTGATAACAACAACTGATTTGAAGCCTTCAATTGACAGAAAGTAACAGACTGTGCATGACTGGTTTTTATAGATTTTCCGTTAGGTAACTTTATTATACGAAACAGTTTCTTTCAGAATCCCCCCCCCCTCTATGAGCCTATTTCTTATTTGACAGTTTGTCGAAATTTAGCCCAAGCTTTTAAAATAATTTTATGTCTGCATTTAAAGACTGAACTTTCTTTAGAGAAATATGGTATCAAAAAAAAGTTCAGTTTCAAGATCTAGAAAATATGTATGTACATTTTTGTATAGTTTATTGAAATAAACATAATTTTCAATTAAAAAATATACTTACGCACTATTTTTTTTTCTACTGCTTTATAAAATCTCGTGGGAAAAATCGCTAATTAATCTTAGAAAATAAAATAAAATACTATACAGTATAGAATGTAAAAAAGGCGTACCTTATTGAATCTGTTTCTTGCAAAAACTCCAAATTATAAGCACCGTTGGATGTGGTTAATGATTGAGTGGATGGCTTTCCACACGAGGACAGTTAAAAAGATTCAAACGATATATTTACACTAAAAAAAATTCTCTCGTTATGTGCATTTTCCAAAGAAATCAACTTCAGGGAGTATATATTGACAGACTCATGTTGAAAAAAAAATTTAGATTTACAGTAAAAAGGAGGAAACTCGAAACGTGCACTATATAACTGTTCATTTTCAATTATTTTTACTTTCCCTACAAGACATGGTAATGCACATGGAAAGTTTTGGAATCATGTCGAAAATCGCAACTCGAGTTTTCGACGGATCTACACGTTTCGATCTCTTCAGAGCCCGAAAAAATTATCTTTACCATGACGTTTGTGCAAGTGTTGAAATGAACCCTGCTTCCCAACAGGGAATCGAAATACGGATCTTTGTGGTGGTCAACCAATGAATGCTCTACTGTTGAGATGCAGAGACGGAATTGCAAGCCTTTTTCGTCGAAGTGGACACTGTATTTTCCACACTCTAACGTCCGATTATCATGCAATTGATAATATGATTGACCATATCGTGTTATTTTTACCTTCTATTATCCTCCTGCTGCTATTTTTACTTTCCCTGCAATACATGGTAATGTATAGGGAAACTATTGAAATCATGCCGAAAATCGCAACTGGAGTTTTCGACGGATCTACACATTTCGAGACCTCTTGAATGCGAAAAAACTATTTTTAGCGTGACGCCTGTGTGTGTGTCTGTCTGCCTGTGCCTGTCTCTCTGTGTGTCTGTGCAATGTATGTCTCCACTCTAACTCAAAAACTTTTGGACCGAATTTCATAAAATTTGTTAGATAAGTCACTTTGGTATGACCATGGTGCTGATTAGTTTTTGGTACGATTCGTAAAAGCAGAATCCGCCTTTTTTTTTGCGAAATAGCCCTTAAAAATTCCATGTATCCACTCTAGCTAAAATACTAATTGATCAAATTTCACAAAATTTGGTAGACAAGTTACTTGTACGATACTCTGGTGCTGATTAGATTTTGGTATGATTCGGAAAAAAATAACCTGCCTTTTTTGCAAAATGGCTGGAAAAAATCGCCCAAAATCTAAAATAAAAAATTACGTATGCTCAAATATATCCATTAAATGCTTGTTTAGTACGTAATTTTTAACGAAGTAAAGAATAAGACCAACCCCATTACACTAGGACTAGCCGTTTTCGAGCTATTTTAGTTTTTTTCATATTTTCTCTACGCCACCTTTGAAAATAAGTCCAGTTACCAGATGAGTACGAAAAGTGAATTAAATTTAATTAAAATAAAGAGAGCGTGAATATAAGTCTGCAGGGAAAGTCATGTGCTGCCCATATCAGTTTTTTATCTTCCGTATTAGCTTTCTGAGTGGTCGTTCCCTATTTGAAATCGGCGCTCAATATACCAGGGCCGTGCAAGTTATACTAGGGGCACTTTCAGACCTCTGATATCTTTGCACTAACCTTAAGGCTTGATTTGTTGGGGTTCCAATGAAAATAACTTTGTTGCCCTAACCGGGAATCGAAATTTCGATCTTTGTACTGGCCAGACGACATTCTGCCGTTGAGATACTGGGATAGAATTGGAAGCTCTTATCGACCAAGTGGACTTTACAATGTCTGTCTGTTTGTGTGTCTATCTGTGCAATATATGTATACACTCTAACTGAAATACTAAATGATTAAATTTTACAAAATTCTTCAGATAAATCACTTGCGAGTTACCCCGGTGCTGATTATATTTTGGTACGATTCGCAAAAAAAAACCCTGTCTCTTTTTACGAAATGGTCTGCAAAAGCCGTCAAAATCTAAAATGAAAAACTACGTATGCTCAAATACATCACTAAATTCTTGTCTTATATGTAATTTTTGGCTACGAAAAGAATAAAACCAGCTCCAGAACTCATTATTATTAATTGTTTTTGAAATATTTCAGAGTTTTCAAATTTTTGCTATGTCGTCTTTGAAAATACGCCCAGTTGCCAAAAGAAAACAGAAATGTAAATATAACTAAAGATGCGGTGTAATTTAAATAATTATCCGTGTTACTTTGTGCAATTAAATTCAATTTAATGAATTATGAAAGAAAGAAAGAGAACATTAATTTGAGTCTGTCGAAAATACCATATGCTGCCCACATCTGATTGATACTTTTCTTACAATACAAGACTATATATAGCGAAAGCATTATAATCGAGTTAAAAATCGCAACCCGAGTTTTGGATGAACCTACACGTTTCGATCACTCTAGAAATCCCCAAATAATTGCACCACCAACATAATGCATAATTTGTTTTTGTTGCATACATCCGATTCTGTTACAAAGCAAAGAACTATACAATTAAATATATTGATGTATATGACTATATATGATTGATACTATATAAATTACGGTTTTTGTATGCATTTCGTTTAAATTTTTATATATTTCGTTTTACATTTTTATACATTTCGTTTTACCTTAGACAAATTTCTATTTGCTCTTTACAAATTTTTATTTACCCTACACAATCTTTTATTTGCCTTATACAAATGTTTATATATTTCGTTTAAATTTTTATTCGATTTCAATGTTTATACATTTCGTTTTCATATGGAGGTTATACATATAAATATATCGGCTATACAATTAAATATATTGATAGAATCGAGTTACAAATCCCAACCCGAGTTTTGGATGGACCTACACGCGTTTCGCCCACTCTAGAATCCCCCAAAATCTGTACCATCAACATAATGCATAATTTATTTTTATTACATATATCCGATTCTGTTACAAAGAAAATGACTATACAATTAAATATACTGATAATCTTTAGCTGTTTATTTAATGGTTTCAAACCTGCATAACAAAAATATATTCCATATTTTAGAAAATCTAAGTCAGCATTGCAAAACAAAGTAAAACAGGCAGATATATAAGATGCAATAAAAACCATACCACGGACATTTTGACGGAATTTGCTAAGCATTTCTATTGCCAAGATATTCTTGAGTGATTGGTCTTTTCGGAAATTCAAGAATTTTAAGGTGAAGCATAACTATAAGTAGTCGTCAATCATTTTTGTTTATTCCCTCCAGTAAGTGACCTCTAAGACATATATCAGAGGGTTTCTTTTTTATTAAAAATCCCATTTCGTGAAACATGGAATGTAGAGTTGTTTGTCAGCAATGATTTATCAATGAATGTGGAAGTCATACGTCAGGAAAGACGGGTAGTAACTCAAATTTTCAAATTGTCTATTTTAAATTGACATGCTCCTTGGAAAATTTTCTATTACAAAATTACTTCAGTCTCCAGAGAATGAAAAGCACATACATAAGCATCAGCTGCTGCAAAATTTCTGATACAGAAAAGCTAACGAAAAAAACACACGATGTGTTTATATTTCTTTTAAAGATATGAGTTTAAAAGCTAATTTTGATGAATTTATAAATAAATTAAAAATTGAATCAAAGTTGAATAATTATAGTGTGTCAGATATGTGGTAACTAAGTTATTGATCTAAATATTATTATGGTACGGTTTATATTATCTTAAATTTTAAAGTACCCATATTTAATCTTAGTAATTAGATTGAGTGGTGAGTGTTATCAGCCAAGGGGGGGGGGGGGGGGATTTGGAGTTATTTCTCTTTCAGAGAGACACACCTTCCGATGTTTTATTGGTGACTGGTGTAGGACTTTGTGGATTGTGTTACCTGGCCACTTGAAATTATATTACTTCTTTTCTTAGCTAAAAATAGTCGACCCATCTAAATTACTAGTAACCAACTTATCACCTGTAGGTTAAAATTCTTTGGACCAAAGAAACAAATTATACCCACACTTATCGTAGTTGCTCCCTTTTTGAGGTTTAGAAAGAAGTATATAAAATTACTGATTTAAACTTAATTAACAATGATAATAAAAACAATATTACCAAATCACAAAAGTTTGAATTTATTTGTACAAATGCTATAATTTCTGTGAAACTGAAATTATAAATTTTTCAACAATACACTTAGGTTAATTTCTCGAGAACAAGTTTTTTAAACACTCCATGTGTGATTCTTGGTATAACTCTAAATTAAAATTGATATTTATTACAGTAATAAACAAGACGATATAGATAAACGCAATAACATAACATAAACATAGAAAACAAACACAAATTATTACAATGCTATCTAAGGACTAGCACGTCCATTCAGGTCTCAAAGCTAAACCGATAAGGAGAGATCGGTAACAGGTGCAATAAATTCATTTGTAGAAACTGTAAAGAGCCTTGCTGTCCCAACCGGGAATCAAGCCCTGGATCTCCGAACTGGCTAGCTTACGCTCTGCTGTTGAGCTACTGGATAAAATTGGAAGTTCTTATCGTTGAAGTGGACTCTTCATTCTCCACCCTCTAATGTCAGATTGGCGTTCAACTGGCAATGCGACCGACTACCTCCTATTATTTTTACCTCAGGTTGGTCTGCTGCTATTAATAATTTCACCCAGGATAGTATCCTGCTTGGTCGTTATCCTCTCAATTCTGAGATCGGAGCTCAATATTTCACAGTCTACTGAATCCGTACTAGTCGTTTTAATGTCACTTTGAGATCTCCGATGTCTTTGCACTAACCTACGGGGTTGATTTGTTCCGGCGCCATTATAAAGAACCTTGCTGCCCCAACTGGGAATCGAAGCTTAGATATTCAAACTGGCCAGCCGACGCTTTGCCGTTGAGCAACTGGGGCGAACTTGCAAGCTCTTATCGTTGACGTGGACTCTGCAAAACACTACTTAAAATATTGAAATAATGATTCCATATATAAATAAAGACAATCTTTCAACTTAGACTAAAAACAGCTCGGTGAATTTTCATACTTAAACTCATTAGGTAGAACATTAATAGGCTTAGAGGCTAACCACAAAACAATCTTAAGTAAAATTTTATGATTAACTTTAGGAATAACTCAATAATAATTGTAAGAAAGAGTGAATCTGTTGTTGTACTTGATTTTTAAGTAATTGGGGATTTCAAATAAAAATTAAATACACTTAAAATACAGAGAAATATAAGAATTAATTATTAGAAATATTTCTTTAATTATACTTTTAATTTCATGTTGACCTAAGCAAAATATACCATTTATACACAAGCGCAATAAAACATCATCAAAGTTAAAGTTTATTTAAACGACAAACATTTATAGCAAATATATAAAAAGTTCAAATCTTAATGGAAATAAATTCTTCGAAAACATTGCTCATATTGGCTAGATTCTCAACTTACATGAAATACTTAATTCCTCCCATTCTTTATGCGTCCATTCTCTTATAAAAAAGTCCCGGAAAACGTATTTTGTGATTTTTTCATAACAAGATCAAATTTAACTCCACGCCGGAATCACTATTTCATCCCTGACAATAGCTGACATATGTCAGGAATTCACAATCCATAAGTTACATTTTCTGCTGTTGCCTATATTTTAAATGAAAATTTCAAAAGCGCCTATAAGAAAATTACTTTGGACTCCAATGAATTGAATTGAACGATGAATGGAGCTTTAGCTGATGCATCAGATCTATTTGTTACATTTGATATATAAGGTGAATTGCCAATATTTCATCTACGATTTTAAGGAGACGAAACTGCGCGATATGTAATACGCCCGCTGAGGTTCCAGTCGTTTTTGAATTCTATTTTATTCGATTCGGAAAAGGACAGTATTGTGTAGGTATGCAGGCGATAGGTTTATGAATATCCCGGAAATTAGATATATTTTTATTTTTGTGTGTTTGTTCGTCAGTTCAAATAATTCTTGAAGTCTTACGGGAAAACTTATAACGCTATCCAAACTAAAACAAGAAAGATCAATCATGCTTAAAGCATTGATTATGACATACTTTCCAACTTCAATGCAATTTTATTTAAAAAAGTCGAAAATGCAATACATTCCTCGATAATATTTTAAAACTTATCGCAATACTACATTGATTTATTATATTTGAAAACTTAAACCTTCATTGAAAAAAATGAACTTCATTCAAATGACGGCATTGAAATATAAATTGCCTGGTTTAAATATCTCTAAAATGCAATACATTCCATGGTAATATTTTTAAAACTATCATAATACTACGATAATTTATTATATTTGAAAACTTCATCGAAAACAACTGAAATAAATTCAAATAACGTCATAGAAAAAATAACACGCCTGGATCTCTCTATAAAAGCAGGATTTCATTCATTTCATTCATCACAATACTATAATAATTTATTTTATTTAAAAATTAAGACCATGGAGCTACAATTCATAAACTCTATGCTTAAAACTTCATCGAAAAAAATCGTCCTTCTGTTTATAAAATCAATTAATATTTCATTCATATCAGCCATGCAGACTCCATGAACTGAATTATTTTGCGTTAAAGAAATACAGTAATTCTAATACAACTCATTCTACATATTTTGCTGTTTACATTTTACATAGGTGAAAAATAGGCTTAGTTGTAGAAATAATCAAATTTGAATGTGAATTTAAACTCAAATATATTGTCATTGTGTTGTTTTAGTATGTAGATGCACATAATTTAAGCAAAAATAAAGTAGTTTTAGGACGGATACAACACTCAATATGAATTAAAAAGAACTTTAAAAAATCACGATTTTGAAACAAGATGGATGCCATATATCATTTTGAAGTGGGTCATGTGATCGTTTCATATCATGGTCACGTGATCGTTTCATATAAGATGTGAAATTATTATTTTAATTTTTATTTAAAGAACTACTGAATATATTTCGCTGAATTTTTTTTACATATTTTATGGAACAATTTGAATATTACCTAAAATTTTTGAAGCAGTTTGTGAATTTTAAATCCGCTTAAAAAATGCTTGAAAAATTAGGTCCCATAGGGCTCAATGTATTTCATTTCTTCAACCCGGGTTCAATTCAAAACTAATTGGATGATATTATTCCCATAGATCCTACAGACCCTCTGAACAACATACTAAAATTTCATTTTGATTAAGTCATTTTTACGGCAGTTATCGTGCTAACGGACAGTCAGACAGGCAGACAGACAGACAGACAGACAGACAGAATGAACAAAGTCATAAACACTTTTCAACTTTGTTGTAAAGTGTTAAAAATAGTCTTACGGTATTGAAAACTAAAACACTTGTCTTATTGTATATGTAAACAGGAAAGATCAATCATGCTTAAAGCATTGATTAAGAAACACTTTCCAACTTCAATGCAATTTTATTTAAACATGTCTAAAATGTAATACATTACTCGGTAATATTTTAAAACTTATCACAATAATACATCGATTTATTATAGTTGAAAACTTAAACATTCATCCAAAAAAATGAACTTCATTCAAATGACGGCATTGAAATATAAATTGCCTGGTTTAAACATCTCTAAAATGTGATATATTACTCAGTAACAATTTTAGAATTATCATAATACCACGATAATTTATTATATTTAAACACTTCATCGAAAACAACTGAAATTCATTCAAATGACGTCATAGAAAAAATAACACGCCTGGCTCTCTCTAAAAAAGCAGCATTTCATTCATAAATAATTTCCCATTCATGTCATTCATTACAATACTATAAAAATTTATTTTATTTAAAAATTAAGACCATGGAGCTATAAGTAATTTAACTCTAGGCTTAAAACTTCATCGCAAAAAATAGTCCTTCTCTCGGTAAAGTCAATGAATATTTCTTTCATATCAGCTATGCAGACTCCATGAGCTAAATTCTTTTGCATTAAAAAAATACAGCAATTCCTATACAACTCATCCTACATATTTTGCTGTTTACATTTCACATAAGTGAAAAATAGGCTTCGTTAGAGAAATAATCAAAGTTGGATGCTCATTTAAACTCAAATATATTGTCATTGCTTTGTTTCAGTATGTAGATGCACAGAATTTAAGCGAAAATAAAGAGGTTTTACGACGAATACAACACTTAATATGAATTAAAAAGAACTTTAAAAATGGCGATTTTGAGACAAGATGGATGCCGTATTATATTTTGAAGTTGGTCACGTGATCGTTTCATATCATGGTCACGTGATCGCTTCATGTAAGAGGTGTAATTAATATTTTAATTTTTATTTAAAAAACTACTGAATATATTTCGCTGAATTTTTTTTTATATATTTTATGGAACAATTTGAATATTACCTAAAATTTTCGAAGCCTTTGTGAAATTTAAATCCGCTTAAAAAATGTTTGAAAAATTTGGTCCCATTGGGTTCAATGTATTTCATTTTTTCAACCCGGGTTCAATCCAAAACAAATAGGGTGATATTAATTATTTATATTCCCATAGGTCCTACAAACCGTCTGAACAACATACTAAAATTTCATTTTGATTAAGCAATTTTTACGGCAGTTATCGTGCTGACGGACAGACAGACAGACAGAGAGACAGACAGAATGAACAAAGTCGTAAACACTTTTCAACTTTGTTGTAAAGTGTTAAAAATAAAACAATAGTTTTATGATATATGTGGAAACTAAACCAATAGTTTAATAATATATATAAAGGAAAAATATCATGTGTGGTCAAGAATCGAATGATGGGGTTTTGATGAATTTACACGTCTGCATCAATGAAAAAAAATCGCCAAAGTTTAATTGTCTGTTTGCCAGTATAAATTATATCATTTGGACAAATTGAGCAAGTATATTACAATTTGATACAATTAATTCAATAAGGATAATAAATAAGACACCACTTCAATAAATAAGACAACCTGAACACATTTAAAATATTTTTAACTAGGAAATTTACTTGCCACAAGACGACAGGTCTGGTATTGGATAAATGAATCCCTGTAGGAAATTATGGACAAAGCCGGCTACAAAGAACATTTTAAATAATCAATCGTCTGTGAGTTCCCACAGAAATCTGGCATCTACTGATATCTTTCTTTGTTTCTCAATTTGATATTTTTAACACTTTACAACATAGTTGAAAAGTGTTTATGACTTTGTTCATTCAGTCTGCCTGTCTGTCGGTCTGTCCTTTAGCACGATGACTGCCGTAAAAATGACTTTATCAAAATGAAATTTTAGTATGTTGTTCGACGAGCTACCTCCACTACTGTTACATCCACGGTTGCAGCGGCACTTGGTAATAAAATATCTGCCAGTACTGCGCGCCAAAGGCTCCGTGTGAAGGGACCTTACGTCCGAGTACCAAGTTTTTGTGTACCACTCACAATCCAAGCCAGAGGGGCAAGATTAAAGTGGTGTCGTCAACATGTCAATTGGACTGTGTCAGATTGGTGCAACTTCCTGTTCACGGATGAGTCCAGATTTGCCCTGGAATCAGATGATAAACGTGTAACGGTCTGGAGAGGACGAGGCACACACAATCAGACCAAGAACATTATTAAACATCACACATTCAGAGGTGGGAGCGTCATGGTATGGGTTGAAATTTATATGGGATATTGGTCATATATTATGGACTATAATATCAAGCTAATATCGTTCAAGAATACCTGAAAAGTGAGGAAATTTCTCGTATGGAGTGGCCGGCGTATTCCCCCGACCTTAATCCCATTGAAAACCTATTGGGATGCCCTCGGTCGTGCTGCCTCTGCAGGTTTACTTCCTCCAGCCAGTTTCAGAGGGTTGAAAAGTGCTCTATTGGAAGAATGGTCATTGCTCGCATCTGCGATGGTTGATCACCGCATTGAAAGCATGGAAAATCATTGTAAAGTTTATGTGAAAGTCCGATGAGGTCACATACCATATTAATGTAAGCTTTGTTTGGTTTGTTTGCCTTTAATCATCATTTTGTTAAAGATCCAAATGTGACGTCAGCATTTAACTTACGAAAAGTAAATATTTTTTTAATCTTTGTACATAATTCTTGTTTTCTTTAATGCATAAACACACGCATTTGCTACCTTCATATACAATTAATTAATTAGTTAATCAAAGCTTTACTTTTCCATTTTTGATGATTTTACCGTCTGTGATTAACATTTGGAAGCCAGTGTATATATATATATATATATATATATATATATATATATATACACTATTTTTCAGAAAGAACGAAGAACATCTAATGAGTAATCCTATCATCTCGAAATTTTGCTTACAAATTTCTTCATACCAACTATGCAAATGATTAAATTTGCAAGGCTAATGAGTGTTGACGTCGATCATAGCTCACGTTTCTACTGTCCAACTAGCACCATATAAAACAGGCTAAATATGTAGACGGTTTATCTTTGCTCGTTATCGGCTTTGCAGTTCCTTAGAGACACAACTAATAATGCCGCTACGACGTTGCCGAAGAACTTATAACCAGCTAGATCAGTTCGAACGTGGTCGTATAGTCGGGATGCGTGAATCTGGCTGGCCATACCGAGTAATAGGCCGCCACCTGAACGGAACGGATACTGCTGTGCAGGACCGGATTAACCAAGGGAGCAACCGGGCCATGGCCCGGGGCCCCCGACTCTGGGGGTCCCCAAGTGACATGAAATTTATATTATATACTAGCAGCATACCCGTTCTTCGTACGGAGTATATAATATAAAGAAACTTATAATTCGCAATTATGTGCAATTTCTGTTAAAATCTTAAATTTATTGCTCCTAAAGAGAAGTTTAAGAATATATGTTCTCACTATGCAAAATTATCTTCTCGGGCAGATCTGAAGAACATCCTGACCCCTTTTGTAAGCAAATTTACAAAAAAAAAAAAAGAAATTGAATCAATATATGCAACCCCGTACTATTTATATTGTTGCAGATTAGAAAATATGCCAGTGTGTTAGTGGAAGATTACCCGTATTACAATATGAGTCTCAAAAGTATTTGCCAAAATAAAAAAGATGATGTAATAAATTGAAAATATCAATAATCTCCGTATTCTTTATACCAGAAGGTCGTAATTGATTCCAATATATGCCAATATATATAAAAAAATATGCCAATATACCTGTACTAATTATATTCTTGTAGATCAGAAGATATACTCGTGTATTTGTAGAAGATTAATCGTACAAGGTACAATATATGAGTTTAAACAATTTTTGTCGTAATAAAACAATTGCATAATAACTTGAAAATATCAATGATCCCTGAATCAATAATCCCCGAAAATATCAATAATAATAACGTTTAAATCTGAACACCGTAATTGATATTATCCAGTCAAAAATGCTATAAGAAAAATCAAATCGTTTTTTTCTAAAATATATTTTTATATCCATTTATTTATTATTCAAATCGAAAAAATAATAATCAAAATTAACAGACAGATTTAATTTAATTGAATTTCTGAGCAACATGATATAAGATAGAATCTTCCTCATAAACAGCGAAATTAAATAACCATTTTGGTTTCTTTATACTTTTCATTGTTCTGTAAAAGCGTGTAAAATATAAACAATGGAGATAGATTTCTCATTTAAATCATGTTTCAAACAATTCATGTTTTCAGAAAGTGACTAACTGGCGCAAAAAATCTCCCATCAAACTCAGAGATAACATTTTAGTTCACTTTCAAACGATTTTTAAGCTTTTAGTTTGGATAAACCACGGAGTTTGAGAGTAGAACTTCTAGGAAAAAGTTTCGTTTTTCATTAATATCTCGACAATCCCTGATCTAAGATACTCGAAACTTAGGCAAAATGTGTGGTGGTCTCTTTTAAGGCTATCCACAAAATTTCATTAAATTCGGTTCAGCCGTTTTCTCGTGATGATGAGACAAACGAAAATTTCGTTTTTTACTAATATCTCGAGAACCACTGATGACCGTTCTCCCGTGATGACGGGACAAACAGATAGAGAGACAGATAGACAGACAGATTTTGAATTTTATTTATATAGACAAGGGGCGTGTCAAATGTGTTTACTTTGCTAAATTTGATATATATTCACTTCTAAAATGCCGAAATGCATAAAAGTTACATATTTCGATTCACAACATTTCACTTTATTTTTTGGAAAGCAACATTAAAAATTTGAAGTTATTTTACTTCTCTGAACCCTTAAAGAAGTCCACCCATTATCTTCTTGGTTGGAATCATATACTTGTAAGCCAAATATAAATACACCATGCACGATTTCAGAGTATTACGTTCACAACCTAGTCAAATCAAACAGATAACCATGTAAAATTGAAAATTTGAAGGTATTTTACTTCCTGTACCTTTAAAACAAAAAAACCCACCCGTTACCGGTCCCCCACCGGTATTGATGACCCGTTACCGGTAAAAAAACCCACCACCGGTATTGATTTGTATCATACTACTTGTAACCCAGGTAACAATACACCATGTGCGAAATCAGAATAATACTTTCACAATCAAACCAAACCTGACAGATAACCCTCCCGGATCCATCGTCTATAGATTTGTTATGTAACGTAATACCAACAATATCCCTGCCGTCTGGAAAGAGTTAAGCCGTATTCACTCACCACTTTTATTACAAGCCCGTAGATTCATCTGGATCTCATTTATAATTCTACGTTCATAACAAATATACCAGGGTTGTTCTGTTTATAAAAATTTTTGGTATTTAATCGTTTGAGGTGGAATTATTATTTTTCCTTATAATTAAAACAATGAGATCTTGCAATCATACTGTTTTACTAGTGATCGCATCTAACACGGGACTAGATTTTTAGCTATAAAAATAAATAATATAAAAAACATCGAAAATAGGATTAAAAGTATGAAAAACCATGAAAACAATTTTTTCTCGGGAACGCATCTAACGATTCTGATAAAAAAATTTTAAGTTAGCTCGTATACATCATTCTTATATATGTTGCTCTGTCTTAAGTTCGCACATTTGAAGAATTATTGATCAATGCCAGAATCAAAACTGTTTGGTTTCAACAACTACAAACCCTATCCGTCCGTTTAAGACGGCCGAATTTGCCTTTTGCTGCAGTTCTTAATTACACAGGTTATTGGTGTTGTTAGAGTGAACCGTAACATCGACTTATCAGTGTAGATGGCATTTTCGTCTACTGAAATATAGTTGTAATGTGCTGACTAGTTCGAAATCAATGAAAGAAATACAGCTCTCTGCAGGCCCGTTCTGGGTGCCTTGGGAGGGCTGTGGACAAAGGGTGATGAAGAAGTCTTCATACTAAATAATCCTATGGCGTCACCCGCTCGTGTTTTTGCCTCTAGGCAAAATCTATATAAAAAATCTGATGTGGGCAACACATGACTTTCCTTATATAATGCAATGAATTTACTACTTTTACAGAAAAAATAGGCTTTTCTTATATTAGATACTTATATTATTTCCAAAATATTGAATGTTCGTCAATTAGCCGTCATTTTCATTGATTGAGAGTCATTTTTATCCATTTGGCTAGATTTTCGTCCATTTGGCAGCATTTGAAAAACTCGTCAAGTTGGCGACAATCCGCTAAATTTATCGCCAAAATCTCGCCAAGCGTTATAAACGGAGAAATAAATTATTCTTATAGCAGATAAATGACTATTGGTGTTCAAAAAAAAGTATTACACAAAGTATCTTTTCTCATGAATGGAACGAGCTAGATCCACGAGAATGATGTCACCAAATTCACCACATGATATTACATATGAAAAGTGAAAAGGTTTCTCAACAGTTAATATATTTTTTTTAATTTAAGGGATTTTTTTGATAAATTTATTTTAGAAAAGTGCAATATATCAAGAACTGTTCATGCTAACGTTCTAAAGTTAATGTCAATCGTTTTCTAAGAAAAAATTACATAAGAAATGTCCATTTGCGAAATTTTATTAAAGTTTTGATTTTTTGATGATTTTTTCTAAACTTCACTCGAAAATTTAGGGGGATTCTTTTCATTTGAAAACGTTTAAAAACAATAGCCATCCAGTATTTATGGATTTTGATTTTTGTACCGCATTTCATTCGAATTGCTCCATTCGTTCGTGAGATAACGTCTCCACAGACTCACACACACACACACACATACATATCCAAAATTCCGAAAATGACTTTAAGCACTTTCCAGAACATACCATAAAAATATAATTACCCTCGTTCCAATCATTAAAAAAATAATCCTCATCGTTATTAAAATTCAATTATGAGCACATTCCATTTTTTTTCATAATACATTTTATTCATAAAAAAAATTAATTAAAATTTTAATTCTCTCGCACATTCCCCTCGTAGAAGGTCGCAAAATATTCCAAGTACCCAACTTTCCCACTCCTTTCGCAGGAAAGATATCATTCATTCACCCGCTACATTCAAGTCTCAGTCTGTATACTGGTTAAAGCACATTCCTACGGTGCGAGGGGTCTCGAGTTCGAATCCAGCTCAGTCTAGAACTAATTCTTTCCTTTTAGCCTTCTCAGTTCTCCAACCTGTCCATAGAGGACGCCACCAAAATTTCCACGATGGCCTCCAAGCTCTTCTTTAACCCCACTTATCCAATCACGTCATCCGATAATCTTATCGAGTAACGTGATCCGAGAAGATAAGCTTATCAGATGACGTCAGCCGATAACATAAGATCCGATAAGATAAACCGATGACGTAATCCCCGATGGAGCCTGGTGACGCCACCCTGCTCCGTGTTGTCGCGAAACCCCTTACCTTACTACTCATGTCATCAGACTTGTTTGAATCATCTGAAACGAGATTGAAAGCTGAAGGCCTAAAACAGTATATAGAGAGATTTGAGACACTCTTCCCCACATGCGTTTGGTGTGATTTATTGAGAAGAATTAATAAAGTCAATACTTCTCTGCAAAAATCAACTGTAACATTCCATGTCGTCGTGGAACTCCTGGAATCTCTCACATTGTATATTCAGGAGAAGAGAGAAAGCTATGATTGGTATGAAGACTTGGGCATATAAAAAAAAATAGCCTAATTACCAGGATTCCATAATCCGAACAAAAAACGTTCTAGATTGACATTTTATGATAACGAAGGTACCCCAGATGTTGTTTTGTCTGGTAAAGGAAAGATGAAGATTGAAACTTTCCTTCCTGTGGTAGACAGTTTAATCAATAACTTGGATGCTCGATCTAAAGCTTACCGAAACATCTTTGAGATTTTTGGATTCTTTGAGGATCTGCTTTTCTTAGAGAAAGTATCTGTAAGAAAGCATAGGGAATGTTTTGCAAAAATATACAAAAATGTTGTTGATGGCAGAGAACTTGCAGAAGAATACATCCATATCAAAGTATACATTAATGCAAATTATCCTGAGACAGCAGTGCTCTTTATGGACATCTCTGCTGATGACAAAGAAGAGGAGAGTGATGAAGACGCTGATGGAGAAACAGGTTCCAGATGAGATACATACAGGAGAAAAGGAGACTGAACCTACAAAACCTTTACGAAATACTATACGCATGAAAGTGGAATTTCATCTGCTTTCCCTAACATAGAAATAGGGTTGCGAATATATAGTTGCATGATGGTTTCCAATGCAAGTGGTGAACGTTCATTTTCAAAGTTAAAAATTATAAAATCCGAAAAACGCAGTGTGATGAAGCAGGAGAAATTAAGCGACCTAAGCATTGAAAAGGAGTTACTTAAAAATAATGGACTTTTACGATATAATTGATGATTTTGCTACTAAAAAGTCAAGAAAAAAGATTGTGTAAGCCTTAATATGTCTTGAGTCTTCTTGTAACTTGTTTTTCAACAAATCGTTATGTCACAGTCCCATTTTTATATTTCAATATCCCCCCTTATATATTGTAAAGAATGTAAACATTTGATGTCAAAAACAAATGTAATATTTGTTGGAATCATCCAAATGGTGATTATTAAAATAATTTTAGCCATTTGTACCTATTTAAGTATACGTTTTACAAATTAGTACTATTACTGTACGTATATAATTGCAAAGAAAGAAATTTACAAAATTTACAGTGAATAGGGGCCCCCACTCTAAGTTTTGGCCCAGGGCCACAGTTATGCTTAACCCTTGTCTGCTGTGCAAAGATGCTGGCAGCAATGCTTGATGCAAGGAACTCATAGGTAGAGGGAAGTCTCTGGAAGGCCACGGTGCACGAATGCGAGGCATACTCGGATGATTGTGCAACAGGCCCGAACTAACCCAACGGCATCTTTGTCCCCCATCCAACGTGCTACAGGCCTCTTCCATACCACACGTGAAACCTTCCAGTAACTCACGGCGCTTGGCTGAGGTGGGGGTTAAGCTCATGGAGGCCTTTAAGACTTCTGAACTTAACTCTACAACATTAACAGAGTCGAGTCATTTGAGTTGGTGTCAAAACCGAGCATCATGGCTGCCAGCAGACTGGCATTGCATAGTGTTCAGCGATAAATCACGCTTCAGTCTTTCAGCAGATCACCATCGGGTACGTGTGTGGAGGCGCCAGGGCCACCGGTCCCAAACAGCCTTTGTTTTACATGGGCGTACACCCATTATCCCTGGTGTGAAAGTGTAAGGTGCTATCTCTTACGACAGCAGGTTGCCACTAGTCTTCCTGCCCGACAGCAAGGTCCATATATACTAGTCTTCCTGCGTACAATTTTAACAGCTAAACGATATGTTGATGAAATCCAGCGGTTGTTTGCGTTACCTTTCACAGCATGTCACTCTGTCGTTTCATGTCACTCTGTCGTTTCATATAAGAGGTGTAATTATTATTTTAATTTTTATTTAAAAAACTACTGAATATATTTCGCTGAATTTTTTTTATATATTTTATGGAACAATTTGAATATTATCTAACATTTTCGAAGCAATTTGTGAATTTTAAATCCGCTTAAAAAATGTTTGAAAAATTAGGCCCCATAGGGCTCAATGTATTTCATTTTTTCAACCCGGGTTCAATCCAAAACAAATTGGGTGATATTATTCATTTATATTTCCATAGGTCCTACAGACCGTCTGAACAACATACTAAAATTTCATTTTGATTAAGTCATTTTTACGGCAGTTATCGTGCTAACGGACAGACAGACAGACAGAATGAACAAAGTCATAAACACTTTTCAACTTTGTTGTAAAGTGTTAAAAATAGTTCTATGGTATTGAAAACTAAAACACTTGTCTTATTGTATATGTAAAAAATAAAACAATAGTTTTATGATATATGTGGAAACTAAAACAATAGTTTAATAATATATATAAAGGGAAAATATCATGTGTGGTCAAGAATCGAATGATGGGGTTTTGATGAATTTACACGTCTGCATCAATGAAAAAAAATCGCCAAAGTTTAATTGTCTGTTTGCCAGTATAAATTATATCTTTTGGACAAATTGAGCAAGTATATTACAATTTGATACAATTAATTCAATAAGGATAATAAATAAGACACCACTTCAATAAATAAGACAACCTGAACACATTTAAAATATTTTTAACTAGGAAATTTACTTGCCACAAGACGACAGGTCTGGTATTGGATAAATGAATCCCTGTAGGAAATTATGGACAAAGCCGGCTACAAAGAACATTTTAAATAATCAATCGTCTGTGAGTTCCCATAGAAATCTGACATCTACTGATATCTTTCTTTGTTTCTCAATTTGATATTTTTAACACTTTACAACATAGTTGAAAAGTGTTTATGACTTTGTTCATTCAGTCTGCCTGTCTGTCGGTCTGTCCTTTAGCACGATGACTGCCGTAAAAATGACTTTATCAAAATGAAATTTTAGTATGTTGTTCGACGAGCTACCTCCACAACTGTTACATCCACGGTTGCAGCGGCACTTGGTAAGAAAATATCTGCCAGTACTGCGCGCCAAAGGCTCCGTGTGAAGGGACCTTACGTCCGAGTACCAAGTTTTTGTGTACCACTAACAATCCAAGCCAGAGGGGCAAGATTAAAGTGGTGTCGTCAACATGTCAATTGGACTGTGTCAGATTGGTGCAACTTCCTGTTCACGGTAGAGTCCAGATTTGCCCTGGAATCAGATGATAAACGTGTAACGGTCTGGAGAGGACGAGGCACACGCAATCAGACCAAGAACATTATTAAACATCACACATTCAGAGGTGGGAGCGTCATGGTATGGGTTGAAATTTATATGGGATATTGGTCATATATTATGGACTATAATATCAAGCTAATATCGTTCAAGAATACCTGGAAAGTGAGGAAATTTCTCGTATGGAGTGGCCGGCGTATTCCCCCGACCTTAATCCCATTGAAAACCTATTGGGATGCCCTCGGTCGTGCTGCCTCTGCAGGTTTACTTCCTCCAGCCAGTTTCAAACGGTTGAAAAGTGCTCTATTGGAAGAATGGTCATTGCTCGCATCTGCGATGGTTGATCACCGCATTGAAAGCATGGAAAATCATTGTAAAGTTTATGTGAAAGTCCGATGAGGTCACATACCTTATTAATGTAAGCTTTGTTTGGTTTGTTTGCCTTTAATCATCATTTTGTTAAAGATCCAAATGTGACGTCAGCATTTAACTTACGAAAAGTAAATATTTTTTTAATCTTTGTACATAATTCTTGTTTTCTTTAATGCATAAGCACACGCATTTGCTACCTTCATATACAATTAATTAATTAGTTAATCAAAGCTTTACTTTTCCATTTTTGATGATTTTACCGTCTGTGATTAACATTTGGAAGCCAGTGTATATATATATATATATATATATATATATATATACACTATTTTTCAGAAAGAACGAAGAACATCTAATGAGTAATCCTATCATCTCGAAATTTTGCTTACAAATTTCTTCATACCAACTATGCAAATGATTAAATTTGCAAGGCTAATGAGTGTTAACGTCGATCATAGCTCACGTTTCTACTGTCCAACTAGCACCATATAAAACAGGCTAAATATGTAGACGGTTTATCTTTGCTCGTTATCGGCTTTGCAGTTCCTTAGAGACACAACTAATAATGCCGCTACGACGTTGCCGAAGAACTTATAACCAGCTAGATCAGTTCGAACGTGGTCGTATAGTCGGGATGCGTGAATCTGGCTGGCCATACTGAGTAATAGGCCGCCACCTGAACGGAACGGATACTGCTGTGCAGGACCGGATTAACCAAGGGAGCAACCGGGCCATGGCCCGGGGCCCCCGACTCTGGGGGTCCCCAAGTGACATGAAATTTATATTATATACTAGCAGCATACCCGTTCTTCGTACGGAGTATATAATATAAAGAAACTTATAATTCGCAATTATGTGCAATTTCTGTTAAAATCTTAAATTTATTGCTCCTAAAGAGAAGTTTAAGAATATATGTTCTCACTATGCAAAATTATCTTCTCGGGCAGATCTGAAGAAATAAACATCCTGACCTTTTTTGTAAGCAAATTTACAAAAAAAAAAAGAAATTGAATCAATATATGCAACCCCGTACTATTTATATTGTTGCAGATTAGAAAATATGCCAGTGTGTTAGTGGAAGATTACCCGTATTACAATATGAGTCTCAAAAGTATTTGCCAAAATAAAAAAGATGATGTAATAAATTGAAAATATCAATAATCTCCGTATTCTTTATACCAGAAGGTCGTAATTGATTCCAATATATGCCAATATATATAAAAAAATATGCCAATATACCTGTACTACTTATATTCTTGTAGATCAGAAGATATACTCGTGTATTTGTAGAAGATTAATCGTACAAGGTACACTATATGAGTTTAAACAATTTTTGTCGTAATAAAACAATTGCATAATAACTTGAAAATATCAATAATCCCTGAATCAATAATCCCCAAAAATATCAATAATAATAACGTTTAAACCTGAACACCGTAATTGATATTATCCAGTCAAAAATGCTATAAGAAAAATCAAATCGTTTTTTTCTAAAATATATTTTTATATCCATTTATTTATTATTCAAATCGAAAAAATAATAATCAAAATTAACAGACAGATTTAATTTAATTGCCTTTCTGAGCAACATGATATAAGATAGAATCTTCCTCATAAACTTCGAAATTAAATAACCATTTTGATTTCTTTATACTTTTCATTGTTCTGTAAAAGCGTGTAAAATATAAACAATGGAGATAGATTTCTCATTTAAATCATGTTTCAAACAATTCATGTTTTCAGAAAGTGACTAATTGGCGCAAAAAATCTCCCATCAAACTCAGAGATAACATTTTAGCTCACTTTCAAACGATTTTTAAGCTTTTAGTTTGGATAAACCACGGAGTTAGAGAGTAGAACTTCTAGGAAAAAGTTTCGTTTTTCATTAATATCTCGACAATCCCTGATCTAAGATACTCGAAACTTAGGTTAAATTTATGGTGGTCTGTTTTAGGCTATCCACAAAATTTCATTAAATTCGGTTCAGCCGTTCTCTCGTGATGATGAGACAAACGAAAATTTCGTTTTTTACTAATATCTCGAGAACCACTGTTGACCGTTCTCCCGTGATGACGGGACAAACAGACAGAGAGACAGATAGACAGACAGATTTTGAATTTTATTTATATAGACAAGGGGCGTGTCAAATGTGTTTACTTTGCTAAATTTGATATATATTCACTTCTAAAATGCCGAAATGCATAAAAGTTACATATTTCGATTCACAACATTTCACTTTATTTTTTGGAATGCAACATTAAAAATTTGAAGTTATTTTACTTCTCTGAACCCTTAAAGAAGTCCACTCATTATCTTCTTGGTTGGAATCATATACTTGTAAGCCAAATATAAATACACCATGCACGATTTCAGAGTATTACGTTCACAACCTAGTCAAATCAAACAGATAACCATGTAAAATTGAAAATTTGAAGGTATTTTACTTCCTGTACCTTTAAAACAAAAAACCCACCCGTTACCTATTGATTTGTATCATACTACTTGTAACTCAGGTAACAATACACCATGTGCGAAATCAGAATAATACTTTCACAATCAAACCAAACCTGACAGATTACCCTCCCGGATCCATCGTCTATAGACTTGTTATGTAACGTAATACCAACAATATCCCTGCCGTCTGGAAAGGGTTAAGCCGTATTCACTCACCACTTTTATTACAAGCCCGTAGATTCATCTGGATCTCATTTATAATTCTACGTTCATAACAAATATACCAGGGTTGTTCTGTTTATAAAAATTTTTGGTATTTAATCGTTTGAGGTAGAATTATTATTTTTCCTTATAATTAAAACAATGAGATCTTGCAATCATACTGTTTTACTAGTGATCGCATCTAACACGGGACTAGATTTTTAGCTATAAAAATAAATAATATAAAAAACATCGAAAATAGGATTAAAAGTATGGAAAACCATGAAAACAATTTTTTCTCGGGAACGCATCTAACGATTCTGATAAAAAAATCTTAAGTTAGCTCGTATACATCATTCTTATATATGTTGCTCTGTCTTAAGTTCGCACATTTGAAGAATTATTGATCAATGCCAGAATCAAAACTGTTTGGTTTCAACAACTACAAACCCTATCCGTCCGTTTAAGACGGCCGAATTTGACTTTTGCTGCAGTTCTTAATTACACAGGTTATTGGTGTTGTTAGAGTGAACCGTAACATCGACTTATCAGTGTAGATGGCATTTTCGTCTACTGAAATATAGTTGTAATGTGCTGACTAGTTCGAAATCAATGAAAGAAATACAGCTCTCTGCAGGCCCGTTCTGGGTGCCTTGGGAGGGCTGTGGACAAAGGGTGATGAAGAAGTCTTCATCTATATAATAAAAGGCAATGTCTGTCTGTGTGTCTGTCTTATACACTATACGTTTCGCGACCGCGCGTCGGAGAGCTACGAAATTTGGCAATCGGAGACCTGGGGGGGAGGGAAGGGGACACTTGAAAACCGATTTTTAAAATTTTAATTTTTTTTTTATTTATTTAATGGTTTATGCGATTTCGACCGTTTTTTGCCCTTTTTACCCTTTTTTCTCCACGATCTAGATGTCGTAGAAAGAAACAAATCACACCATCAGAAAGAGCAGACAATTGTGAGTAAAAATATATCAATTTCAAATCTGAATTTCGATTTCTAATATTTTTTAAATATTTTAAAACAAAAGTCACTTTTTGCTCCAGAAAACAATTTTTGGTTTTTAAATTCTCGCATAGTAAAAAGTACTCATAATTTCGACTAATAATTTACATTTGTAGAAAGGTCAAACATCTGGCATTCTTACAAGTCCAATCTGGTCAGGAAATATTCTGTATTGCCCACAGGATCGGGATTTTAAAAGTTTCCGAATTTCAATTTCTCGACTTTCCGCTCGGCGTGCTGCTTCTTAACCGGCGTTTCTCCCCCGCAGAAGGAGGGAAGGTGGTGGGTGGGGACGTCAAGGTGGAGGTGACGTCACGGTTCTGAATGGAGCTCCTTTACTCCATATAAATTATTATATTTATATTTTAAATGATGGAACGATATGGATTTTTTAAATGTATATTTTAACTTTTGGATATTTTAAATGGATATTTTAATTTTATGGATATTTTAAATGATGAAACAATGGAATGAGGATGATGGAATTAAGCATATGGTCATTTTAAATTGCAAATTAGCGCGCGGGAAGTTAGCGGTAGGCCCGGGTTCGTTTCCCGCCACTGCCAAAACTGCCGCCGTGTTTACGAGAGGTTGGTGGTAGGGAAAGGAGGATACGGCCCCTGTGGATGCCTCCCCCACTGGGTTCCCGTCTAAATTGGGTGAATATATAGAAAGTTATGGAGATTGTCGCGGAGGGCGCGGCAGACCAGTGGTTAGCGCGCGGGAATTGCACTCAGTAGGCCCGGGTTCGATTCCCGCCACTACCAAAACTTACGCCACGTTCACGCAGAGTACGATCACGTTAAACATGTGTGTTCATGAGTCCTTCTGAGAGGTTGGTGGTAGGGGAAGGAGGGTACGGTCTAAATTGGGTGAATAAAAAGAAAGTTATGGAGATTGTCGCGGAGGGCAAAGTAGCCCAGTGGTTAGCGCGCGGGAATTGCACGCGGTATGCCCGGGTTCGATTTCCAAAATTGCCGCCGTGTTCACGCGGAGTACGATCACGCGGAATAAACATGTGGGTCTGTAAGTCCTTTCGAGAGGTTGGTGGTTGGGGAAGGAGGGTACGGTCCCCGTGGGTGCCTCTCCCACTGGGTTCCGGTCTAAATTCGGTTAATAAAAAGAAAGTTAGGGAAAATGTCGCGGAGGGCGAAGTACCCCAGTAGTTAGCGCGCGGATTTGCACTAGCGAGCGGGAATTTCACTCGGTAGGCCCGGGTTCGATTCCCGTCACTGCCAAAACTGAAGCCGCGTTCACGCGGAGTACGATCACGTTAAACATGTGGGATCGTAAGTCCTTCAGAGAAGTTGGTGGTAGGGGAAGGAGGGTACGGTCTCTGTGGATGGCTCCCCCACTGAGTTCCTGTCTGAATTGGGTGGCATTTCCTGGCCATCCAAACAGTTACCTTACACCTTTCTGGTATGGATATTTTAATTTATAGATATTTTAAATGGATATTTTAATTTTATAGATATTTTAAATATCTATATAATAAAAGGCAATGTCTGTCTGTGTGTCTGTCTTATACACTATACGTTTCGCCACCGCGCGTCGGAGAGCTACGAAATTTGGCAATCAGAGACCTGGGGGGGAGGGAAGGGGACACGTAAAAACCGATTTTTAAAATTTTAATTTTTTATTTATTTATTTAATGTTTTATGCGATTTCGACCGTTTTTTGCCATTTTTGCCCTCTTTTCTCCACGATCCAGACGTCGTAGAAGAAAAACAAATCACACCATCGGAAAGAGCACACAATTGCGAGTAGAAATATATCAATTTGAAATCTGAAGTTCGATTTCTAATATTTTTTAAAGATTTTAAAACAAAAGTCACTTTTGGCTCAAAAAAACGATTTTTGGATTTTAAATTCTCGCATAGTAAAAAGTACTCATAATTTCGACTAATAATTTACATTTTTAGAAAGGTCAAACATCTGGCATTCTTACAAGTCCAATCTGGTCAGGAAATATTCTGTATTGCCCACAGGATCGGGATTTTAAAAGTTTCCGAATTTCAATTTCTCGGCGTTCCGCTCGGCGTGCCGCTTCTTAATCGGCGTTTCTCCCCCGCAGAAGGAGGGAAGGTGGTGGGTGGGGACGTCAAGGTGGAGGTGACGTCACGGTTTTGAATGGAGCTCCTTTACTCCATATAAATTATTATATTTATATTTTAAATGATGGAACGATATGGATTTTTTAAATGTATATTTTAACTTTTGGATATTTTAAATGGATATTTTAATTTTATGGATATTTTAAATGATGGAACAATGAAACAATGGAATGAGGATGATGGAATTAAGCATATGGTCATTTTAAATTGCAAATTAGCGCGCGGGAAGTTAGCGGTAGGCCCGGGTTCGATTCTCGCCACTGCCAAAACTGCCGCCGTGTTTATGTGGAATACTATCACGTTAATTATGTGGGTCCGTAAGTCCTTCCGAGAGGTTGGTGGTAGGGGAAGGAGGATACGGCCCCTGTGGATGCCTCCCCCACTGGGTTCCCGTCCAAATTGGGTGAATATATAGAAAGTTATGGAGATTGTCGCGGAGGGCGCGGCAGCCCAGTGGTTAGCGCGCGGGAATTGCACTCAGTAGGCCCGGGTTCGATTCCCGCCACTGCCAAAACTTACGCCACGTTCACGCAAAGTACGATCACGTTAAACATGTGGGTTCGTGAGTCCTTCCGAGAGGTTGATGGTAGGGGAAGGAGGGTACGGTCTAAATTGGGTGAATAAAAAGAAAGTTATGGAGATTGTCGCGGAGGGCAAGTAGCCCAGCGGTTAGCGCGCGGGAATTGCACGCGGTAAGTCCGGGTTCGATTTCCGCCACTGACACGGAGTACGATCACGTTAAACATATGGGTCCGTATGTTTTTCCGAGAGGTTGGTGGTAGGGGAAGGAGGGTACGTTCCCTGTGAATGCCGCCCCCACTGGGTTCCGGTCTAAATTGGGTGGCACATCCTGGCCGTCCAACCAGTTACCTTACACCTTTCTGGTAGGTCGCGCCAACGAGTTTGCCACGGTTGGAATTTGCCACGATCAGCATTTTCGAGGGTTGCGAACAGGCTGGTCGCCAAAGGCGGCTAGTACTAAATAATCCTATGGCTTCACCCGCTCGTGTTTTTGCCTCTAGGCAAAATCTATATAAAAAATCTGATGTGGGCAACACATGACTTTCCTTATATAATGCAATGAATTTACTACTTTTACAGTAAAAAATAGGCTTTTCTTATAGTAGATACTTATATTATTTCCAAAATATTGAATGTTCGTCAATTAGCCGTCATTTTCATTGATTGAGAGTCATTTTTATCCATTTGGCTAGATTTTCGTCCATTTGGCAGCATTTGAAAAACTCGTCAAGTTGGCGACAATCCGCTAAATTTATCGCCAAAATCTCGCCAAGCGTTATAAACGGAGAAATAAATTATTCTTATAGCAGATAAATGACTATTGGTGTTCAAAAAAAAAGTATTACACAAAGTATCTTTTCTCATGAATGGAACGAGCTAGATCCACGAGAATGATGTCACCAAATTTATCACATGATATTACATATGAAACGTGAAAAGGTTTCTCAACAGTTAATATATTTTTTTTAATTTATGGGATTTTTTTGATAGATTTATTTTAGAAAAGTGCAATATATCAACAACTGTTCATGCTAACGTTCTAAAGTTAATGTCAATCGTTTTCTAAGAAAAAATTACATAAGAAATGCCCATTTGCGAAATTTTATTAAAGTTTTGATTTTTTGATGATTTTTTCAAAACTTCACTCGAAAATTTAGGGGGATTCTTTTCATTTGAAAACGTTTAAAAACAATAGCCATCCGGTATTTATGGATTTTGATTTTTGTACCGCATTTCATTCGAATTGCTCCATTCGTTCGTGAGATAACGTCTCCACAGACTCACACACACACACACATATCCAAAATTCCGAAAATGACTTTAAGCACTTTCCAGAACATACCATAAAAATATAATTACTCTCGTTCCAATCATTAAAAAAATAATCCTCATCGTTATTAAAATTCAATTATGAGCACATTCCATTTTTTTTCATAATACATTTTATTCATAAAAAAAAATTAATTAAAATTTTAATTCACTCGCACAATCCCCTCGTAGAAGGTCGCAAAATATTCCAAGTACCCAACTTTCCCACTCCTTTCGCCGGAAATATATCATTCGTTCACCCGCTACATTCAAGTCTCAGTCTGTATACTGGTTAAAGCACTTTCCTACGGTGCGAGGGGTCCCGAGTTCGAATCCAGCTCAGTCTAGAACTAATTCTTTCCTTTTAGCCTTCTCAGTTCTCCAACCTGTCCATAGAGGACGCCACCAAAATTTCCACGATGGCCTCCAAGCTCTTCTTTAACCCCACTTATCCAATCACGTGATCCGATAATCTTATCGAGTAACGTGATCCGAGAAGATAAGCTTATCAGATGACGTCAGCCGATAAGATAAGATCCGATAAGATAAGCGCCATTTTCAAAGTTAAAAGTTATAAAATCCGAAAAACGCACCACTTTTATTACAAGCCCGTAGATTCATCTGGATCTCATTTATAATTCTACGTTCATAACAAATATACCAGGGTTGCTCTGTTTATAAAAATTTTTGGTATTTAATCGTTTGAGGTAGAATTATTATTTTTCCTTATAATTAAAACAATGAGATCTTGCAATCATACTGTTTTACTAGTGATCGCATCTAACACGGGACTAGATTTTTAGCTATAAAAATAAATAATATAAAAAACATCGAAAATAGGATTAAAAGTATGGAAAACCATGAAAACAATTTTTTCTCGGGAACGCATCTAACGATTCTGATAAAAAAATCTTAAGTTAGCTCTTATACATCATTCTTATATATGTTGCTCTGTCTTAAGTTCGCACATTTGAAGAATTATTGATCAATGCCAGAATCAAAACTGTTTGGTTTCAACAACTACAAACCCTATCCGTCCGTTTAAGACGGCCGAATTTGCCTTTTGCTGCAGTTCTTAATTACACAGTTTATTGGTGTTGTTAGAGTGAACCGTAACATCGACTTATCAGTGTAGATGGCATTTTCGTCTACTGAAATATAGTTGCAATGTGCTGACTAGTTCGAAATCAATGAAAGAAATACAGCTCTCTGCAGGCCCGTTCTGGGTGCCTTGGGAGGGCTGTGGACAAAGGGTGATGAAGAAGTCTTCATACTAAATAATCCTATGGCGTCACCCGCTCGTGTTTTTGCCTCTAGGCAAAATCTATATAAAAAATCTGATGTGGGCAACACATGACTTTCCTTATATAATGCAATGAATTTACTACTTTTACAGTAAAAAATAGGCTTTTCTTATAGTAGATACTTATATTATTTCCAAAATATTGAATGTTCGTCAATTAGCCGTCATTTTCATTGATTGAGAGTCATTTTTATCCATTTGGCTAGATTTTCGTCCATTTGGCAGCATTTGAAAAACTCGTCAAGTTGGCGACAATCCGCTAAATTTATCGCCAAAATCTCGCCAAGCGTTATAAACGGAGAAATAAATTATTCTTATAGCAGATAAATGACTATTGGTGTTCAAAAAAAAAGTATTACACAAAGTATCTTTTCTCATGAATGGAACGAGCTAGATCCACGAGAATGATGTCACCAAATTTATCACATGATATTACATATGAAAAGTGAAAAGGTTTCTCAACAGTTAATATAATTTTTTTAATTTATGGGATTTTTTTGATAGATTTATTTTAGAAAAGTGCAATATATCAAGAACTGTTCATGCTAACGTTCTAAAGTTAATGTCAATCGTTTTCTAAGAAAAAATTACATAAGAAATGTCCATTTGCGAAATTTTATTAAAGTTTTGAATTTTTGATGATTTTTTCAAAACTTCACTCGAAAATTTAGGGGGATTCTTTTCATTTGAAAACGTTCAAAAACAATAGCCATCCAGTATTTATGGATTTTGATTTTTATACCGCATTTCATTCGAATTGCTCCATTCGTTCGTGAGATAACGTCTCCACAGACTCACACACACACGCACACACACACACACATATCCAAAATTCCGAAAATGACTTTAAGCACTTTCCAGAACATACCATAAAAATATAATTACCCTCGTTCCAATCATTAAAAAAATAATCCTTATCGTTATTAAAATTCAATTATGAGCACATTCCATTTTTTTTCATAATAAATTTTATTCATAAAAAAAATTAATTAAAATTTTAATTCACTCGCACAATCCCCTCGTAGAAGGTCGCAAAATATTCCAAGTACCCAACTTTCCCACTCCTTTCGCCGGAAAGATATCATTCATTCACCCGCTACATTCAAGTCTCAGTCTGTATACTGGTTAAAGCACTTTCCTACGGTGCGAGGGGTCCCGAGTTCGAATCCAGCTCAGTCTAGAACTAATTCTTTCCTTTTAGCCTTCTCAGTTCTCCAACCTGTCCATAGAGGACGCCACCAATATTTCCACGATGGCCTCCAAGCTCTTCTTTAACCCCACTTATCCAATCACGTCATCCGATAATCTTATCGAGTAACGTGATCCGAGAAGATAAGCTTATCAGATGACGTCAGCCGATCTGATAAGATAAGCCGATGACGTAATCCCCGATGGAGCCTGGTGACGCCACCCTGCTCCGTGTTGTCGCGAAACCCCTTACCTTACTACTCATGTCATCAGACTTGTTTGAATCATCTGAAACGAGATTGAAAGCTGAAGGCCTAAAACAGTATATGGAGAGATTTGAGACACTCTTCCCCACATACGTTTGGTGTGATTTATTGAGAAGAATTAATAAAGTCAATACTTCTCTGCAAAAATCAACTGTAACATTGCATGTCGTCGTGGAACTCCTGGAATCTCTCACATTGTATATTCAGGAGAAGAGAGAAAGCTATGATTGGTATGAAGCCTTGGGCATTTAAAAAAAAGAGCCTAATTACCAGGATTCCATAATCCGAACAAAAAACGAAGTTCTAGATTGACATTTTATGATAACGAAGGTACCCCAGATGTTGTTTTGTCTGGTAAAGGAAAGATGAAGATTGAAACTTTCCTTCCTGTGGTAGACAGTTTAATCAATAACTTGGATGCTCGATCTAAAGCTTACCGAAACATCTTTGAGATTTTTGGATTCTTTGAGGATCTGCTTTTCTTAGAGAAAGTATCTGTAAGAAAGCATAGGGAATGTTTTGCAAAAATATACAAAGATTTTGTTGATGGCAGAGAACTTGCAGAAGAATACATCCATATCAAAGTATACATTAATGCAAATTATCCTGAGACAGCAGTGCTCTTTATGGACATCTCTGCTGATGACGAAGAAGAGGAGAGTGATGAAGACGCTGATGGAGAGCAGGTTCCAGATCCATGGAGTTCCAGATGAGATACATACAGGAGAAAAGGAGACTGAACCTACAAAACCTTTACAAAATACTATACGCATGAAAGTGGAATTTCATTTGCTTTCCCTAACATAGAAATAGGGTTGCGAATATATAGTTGCATGATGGTTTCCAATGCAAGTGGTGAACGTTCATTTTCAAAGTTAAAAGTTATAAAATCCGAAAAACGCAGTGTGATGAAGCAGGAGAAATTAAACGACCTAAGCATTTTAAGCATTGAAGACGAGTTACTTAAAGTAATGGACTTTAACGATATAATTGATGATTTTGCTACTAAAAAGTCAAGAAAAAAGTTTGTGTAAGCCATAATATGTCTTGAGTCTTCTTGTAACTTGTTTTTCAACAAATCGCTATGTCACAGTCCCATTTTTATATTTTAATATCCCCCCTTATATGTTGTAAAGAATGTAAACATATGATGTCAAAAACAAATGTAATATTTGTTGCAATCATCCAAATCGTGATTATTAAAACAATTTTAGCCATTTGTACATATTTAAATATACGTTTTACAAGTTAGTACTGTTACTGTACGTATATAATTGCAAAGAAAGAAATTTGCAAAATTTACAGTGAACAGGGTCCCCCACACTAAGTTTTGGCCCAGGGCCACAGATAAGCTTAATCCGGGTCTGCTGCTGTGCAAAGATGCTGGCAGCAATGCTTGATGCAAGGAACTCATAGGTAGAGGGAAGTATCTGGAAGGCCAAGGTGCACGAATGCGAGGCATACTCGGATGATTGCGCAACAGGCTCGAACTAGCCCAACGGCATCTTTGTCCCCCATCCAACGTGCTACAGGCCTCTTCCATACCACACGTGAAACCTTCCAGTAACTCACGGCGCTTGGCTGAGGTTAAGCTCATGGAGGCCTTTAAGACTTCTGAACTTAACTCTACAACATTAACAGAGTCGAGTCATTTGAAGTGGTGTCATAACCGAGCATCATGGCTGCCAGCAGACTGGCATTGCATAGTGTTCAGCGATAAATCACGCTTCAGTCTTTCAGCAGATCATAATCGGGTACGTGTGTGCAGTCGCCAGGGCCACCGGTCTCACACAGCCTTTGTTTTACATGGGCGTACACCCATTATCCCTGGTGTGAAAGTGTAAGGTGCTATCTCTTACGACAGCAGGTTGCCACTAGTCTTCCTGCCCGACAGCAAGGTACATATATACTAGTCTTCCTGCGTACAATTTTAACAGCTAAACGATATGTTGATGAAATCCAGCGGTTGTTTGCGTTACCTTTCACAGCATGTCACTCTGTCGTTTCATGTCACTCTGTCGTTTCATATAAGAGGTGTAATTATTATTTTAATTTTTATTTAAAAAACTACTGAATATATTTCGCTGAATTTTTTTTATATATTTTATGGAACAATTTGAATATTATCTAACATTTTCGAAGCAATTTGTGAATTTTAAATCCGCTTAAAAAATGTTTGAAAAATTAGGCCCCATAGGGCTCAATGTATTTCATTTTTTCAACCCGGGATCAATCCAAAACTAATTGGGTGATATTATTCATTTATATTCCCATAGGTCCTACAGACCGTCTAAACAACATACTAAAATTTCATTTTGATTAAGTCATGTTTACGGCAGTTATCGTGCTAACGGACAGACAGACAGACAGAATGAACAAAGTCATAAACACTTTTCAACTTTGTTGTAAAGTGTTAAAAATAGTTCTATGGTATTGAAAACTAAAACACTTGTCTTATTGTATATGTAAAAAATAAAACAATAGTTTTATGATATATGTGGAAACTAAAACAATAGTTTAATAATATATATAAAGGAAAAATATCATGTGTGGTCAAGAATCGAATGATGGGGTTTTGATGAATTTACACGTCTGCATCAATGAAAAAAAATCGCCAAAGTTTAATTGTCTGTTTGCCAGTATAAATTATATCTTTTGGACAAATTGAGCAAGTATATTACAATTTGATACAATTAATTCAATAAGGATAATAAATAAGACACCACTTCAATAAATAAGACAACCTGAACACATTTAAAATATTTTTAACTAGGAAATTTACTTGCCACAAGACGACAGGTCTGGTATTGGATAAATGAATCCCTGTAGGAAATTATGGACAAAGCCGGCTACAAAGAACATTTTAAATAATCAATCGTCTGTGAGTTCCCATAGAAATCTGACATTTACTGATATCTTTCTTTGTTTCTCAATTTGATATTTTTAACACTTTACAACATAGTTGAAAAGTGTTTATGACTTTGTTCATTCAGTCTGCCTGTCTGTCGGTCTGTCCTTAAGCACGATGATTGCCGTAAAAATGACTTTATCAAAATGAAATTTTAGTATGTTGTTCGACGAGCTACCTCCACAACTGTTACATCCGCGGTTGCAGCGGCACTTGGTAAGAAAATATCTGCCAGTACTGCGCGCCAAAGGCTCCGTGTGAAGGGACCTTACGTCCGAGTACCAAGTTTTTGTGTACCACTAACAATCCAAGCCAGAGGGGCAAGATTAAAGTGGTGTCGTCAACATGTCAATTGGACTGTGTCAGATTGGTGCAACTTCCTGTTCACGGATGAGTCCAGATTTGCCCTGGAATCAGATGATAAACGTGTAACGGTCTGGAGAGGACGAGGCACACGCAATCAGACCAAGAACATTATTAAACATCACACATTCAGAGGTGGGAGCGTCATGGTATGGGTTGAAATTTATATGGGATATTGGTCATATATTTTGGACTATAATATCAAGCTAATATCGTTCAAGAATACCTGAAAAGTGAGGAAATTTCTCGTATGGAGTGGCCGGCGTATTCCCCCGACCTTAATCCCATTGAAAACCTATTGGGATGCCCTCGGTCGTGCTGCCTCTGCAGGTTTACTTCCTCCAGCCAGTTTCAGAGGGTTGAAAAGTGCTCTATTGGAAGAATGGTCATTGCTCGCATCTGCGATGGTTGATCACCGCATTGAAAGCATGGAAAATCATTGTAAAGTTTATGTGAAAGTCCGATGAGGTCACATACCATATTAATCTAAGCTTTGTTTGGTTTGTTTGCCTTTAATCATCATTTTGTTAAAGATCCAAATGTGACGTCAGCATTTAACTTACGAAAAGTAAATATTTTTTTAATCTTTGTACATAATTCTTGTTTTCTTTAACGCATAAGCACACGCATTTGCTACCTTCATACACAATTAATTAATTAGTTAATCAAAGCTTTACTTTTCCATTTTTGATGATTTTACCGTCTGTGATTAACATTTGGAAGCCAGTGTATATATATATATATATATATATATATACACTATTTTTCAGAAAGAACGAAGAACATCTAATGAGTAATCCTATCATCTCGAAATTTTGCTTACAAATTTCTTCATACCAACTATGCAAATGATTAAATTTGCAAGGCTAATGAGTGTTAACGTCGATCATAGCTCACGTTTCTACTGTCCAACTAGCACCATATAAAACAGGCTAAATATGTAGACGGTTTATCTTTGCTCGTTATCAGCTTTGCAGTTCCTTAGAGACACAACTAATAATGCCGCTACGACGTTGCCGAAGAACTTTTAACCAGCTAGATCAGTTCGAACGTGGTCGTATAGTCGGGATGCGTGAATCTGGCTGGCCATACCGAGTAATAGGCCGCCACCTGAACCGAACGGATACTGCTGTGCAGGACCGGATAAACCAAGGGAGCAACCGGGCCATGGCCCGGGGCCCCCGACTCTGGGGGTCCCCAAGTGACATGAAATTTATATTATATACAAGCAGCATACCCGTTCTTCGTACGGAGTATATAATATAAAGAAACTTATAATTCGCAATTATGTGCAATTTCTGTTAAAATCTTAAATTTATTGCTCCTAAAGAGAAGTTTAAGAATATATGTTCTCACTATGCAAAATTATCTTCTCGGGCAGATCTGAAGAAAAAAACATCCTGACCCCTTTTGTAAGCAAATTTACAAAAAAAAAAAGAAATTGAATCAATATATGCAACCCCGTACTATTTATATTGTTGCAGATTAGAAAATATGCCAGTGTGTTAGTGGAAGATTACCCGTATTACAATATGAGTCTCAAAAGTATTTGCCAAAATAAAAAAGATGATTTAATAAATTGAAAATATCAATAATCTCCGTATTCTTTATACCAGAAGGTCGTAATTGATTCCAATATATGCCAATATATATAAAAAAATATGCCAATATACCTGTACTACTTATATTCTTGTAGATCAGAAGATATACTCGTGTATTTGTAGAAGATTAATCGTACAAGGTACAATATATGAGTTTAAACAATTTTTGTCGTAATAAAACAATTGCATAATAACTTGAAAATATCAATAATCCCTGAATCAATAATCCCCGAAAATATCAATAATAATAACGTTTAAACCTGAACACCGTAATTGATATTATCCAGTCAAAAATGCTATAAGAAAAATCAAATCGTTTTTTTCTAAAATATATTTTTATATCCATTTATTTATTATTCAAATCGAAAAAATAATAATCAAAATTAACAGACAGATTTAATTTAATTGCCTTTCTGAGCAACATGATATAAGATAGAATCTTCCTCATAAACTTCGAAATTAAATAACCATTTTGATTTCTTTATACTTTTCATTGTTCTGTAAAAGCGTGTAAAATATAAACAATGGAGATAGATTTCTCATTTAAATCATGTTTCAAACAATTCATGTTTTCAGAAAGTGACTAATTGGCGCAAAAAATCTCCCATCAAACTCAGAGATAACATTTTAGTTCACTTTCAAACGATTTTTAAGCTTTTAGTTTGGATAAACCACGGAGTTAGAGAGTAGAACTTCTAGGAAAAAGTTTCGTTTTTCATTAATATCTCGACAATCCCTGATCTAAGATACTCGAAACTTAGGCTAAATGTATGGTGGTCTGTTTTAGGCTATCCACAAAATTTCATTAAATTAGGTTCAGCCGTTCTCTCGTGATGATGAGACAAACGAAAATTTCGTTTTTTACTAATATCTCGAGAACCACTGATGACCGTTCTCCCGTGATGACGGGACAAACAGACAGAGAGACAGATAGACAGACAGATTTTGAATTTTATTTATATAGACAAGGGGCGTGTCAAATGTGTTTACTTTGCTAAATTTGATATATATTCACTTCTAAAATGCCGAAATGCATAAAAGTTACATATTTCGATTCACAACATTTCACTTTATTTTTTGGAATGCAACATTAAAAATTTGAAGTTATTTTACTTCTCTGAACCCTTAAAGAAGTCCACTCATTATCTTCTTGGTTGGAATCATATACTTGTAAGCCAAATATAAATACACCATGCACGATTTCAGAGTATTACGTTCACAACCTAGTCAAATCAAACAGATAACCATGTAAAATTGAAAATTTGAAGGTATTTTACTTCCTGTATCTTTAAAACAAAAAAACCCACCCGTTACCTATTGATTTGTATCATACTACTTGTAACTCAGGTAACAATACACCATGTGCGAAATCAGAATAATACTTTCACAATCAAACCAAACCTGACAGATAACCCTCCCGGATCCATCGTCTATAGACTTGTTATGTAACGTAATTCCAACAATATCCCTGCCGTCTGGAAAGGGTTAAGCCGTATTCACTCACCACTTTTATTACAAGCCCGTAGATTCATCTGGATCTCATTTATAATTCTACGTTCATAACAAATATACCAGGGTTGCTCTGTTTATAAAAATTTTTGGTATTTAATCGTTTGAGGTAGAATTATTATTTTTCCTTATAATTAAAACAATGAGATCTTGCAATCATACTGTTTTACTAGTGATCGCATCTAACACGGGACTAGATTTTTAGCTATAAAAATAAATAATATAAAAAACATCGAAAATAGGATTAAAAGTATGGAAAACCATGAAAACATTTTTTTCTCGGGAACGCATCTAACGATTCTGATAAAAAAATCTTAAGTTAGCTCGTATACATCATTCTTATATATGTTGCTCTGTCTTAAGTTCGCACATTTGAAGAATTATTGATCAATACCAGAATCAAAACTGTTTGGTTTCAACAACTACAAACCCTATCCGTCCGTTTAAGACGGCCGAATTTGCCTTTTGCTGCAGTTCTTAATTACACAGGTTATTGGTGTTGTTAGAGTGAACCGTAACATCGACTTATCAGTGTAGATGGCATTTTCGTCTACTGAAATATAGTTGTAATGTGCTGACTAGTTCGAAATCAATGAAAGAAATACAGCTCTCTGCAGGCCCGTTCTGGGTGCCTTGGGAGGACTGTGGACAAAGGGTGATGAAGAAGTCTTCATACTAAATAATCCTATGGCGTCACCCGCTCGTGTTTTTGCCTCTAGGCAATATCTATATAAAAAATCTGATGTGGGCAACACATGACTTTCCTTATATAATGCAATGAATTTACTACTTTTACATAAAAAAATAGGCTTTTCTTATAGTAGATACTTATATTATTTCCAAAATATTGAATGTTCGTCAATTAGCCGTCATTTTCATTGATTGAGAGTCATTTTTATCCATTTGGCTAGATTTTCGTCCATTTGGCAGCATTTGAAAAACTCGTCAAGTTGGCGACAATCCGCTAAATTTATCGCCAAAATCTCGCCAAGCGTTATAAACGGAGAAATAAATTATTCTTATAGCAGATAAATGACTATTGGTGTTCAAAAAAAAAGTATTACACAAAGTATCTTTTCTCATGAATGGAACGAGCTAGATCCACGAGAATGATGTCACCAAATTCATCACATGATATTACATATGAAAAGTGAAAAGGTTTCTCAACAGTTAATATATTTTTTTTAATTTATGGGATTTTTTTGATAAATTTATTTTAGAAAAGTGCAATATATCAAGAACTGTTCATGCTAACGTTCTAAAGTTAATGTCAATCGTTTTCTAAGAAAAAATTACATAAGAAATGTCCATTTGCGAAATTTTATTAAAGTTTTGATTTTTTGATGATTTTTTCAAAACTTCACTCGAAAATTTAGGGGGATTCTTTTCATTTGAAAACGTTTAAAAACAATAGCCATCCAGTATTTATGGATTTTGATTTTTGTACCGCATTTCATTCGAATTGCTCCATTCGTTCGTGAGATAACGTCTCCACAGACTCACACACACACGCACACACACACACACATATCCAAAATTCCGAAAATGACTTTAAGCACTTTCCAGAACATACCATAAAAATATAATTACCCTCGTTCCAATCATTAAAAAAATAATCCTCATCGTTATTAAAATTCAATTATGAGCACATTCCATTTTTTTCATAATACATTTTATTCATAAAAAAAATTAATTAAAATTTTAATTCACTCGCACAATCCCCTCGTAGAAGGTCGCAAAATATTCCAAGCACCCAACTTTCCCACTCCTTTCGCCGGAAAGATATCATTCATTCACCCGCTACATTCAAGTCTCAGTCTGTATACTGGTTAAAGCACTTTCCTACGGTGCGAGGGGTCCCGAGTTCGAATCCAGCTCAGTCTAGAACTAATTCTTTCCTTTTAGCCTTCTCAGTTCTCCAACCTGTCCATAGAGGACGCCACCAAAATTTCCACGATGGCCTCCAAGCTCTTCTTTAACCCCACTTATCCAATAACGTCATCCGATAATCTTATCGAGTAACGTGATCCGAGAAGATAAGCTTATCAGATGACGTCAGCCGATAAGATAAGATCCGATAAGATAAGCCGATGACGTAATCCCCGATGGAGCCTGGTGACGCCACCCTGCTCCGTGTTGTCGCGAAACCCCTTACCTTACTACTCATGTCATCAGACTTGTTTGAATCATCTGAAACGAGATTGAAAGCTGAAGGCCTAAAACAGTATATGGAGAGATTTGAGACACTCTTCCCCACATACGTTTGGTGTGATTTATTGAGAAGAATTAATAAAGTCAATACTTCTCTGCAAAAATCAACTGTAACATTGCATGTCGTCGTGGAACTCCTGGAATCTCTCACATTGTATATTCAGGAGAAGAGAGAAAGCTATGATTGGTATGAAGCCTTGGGCATTTAAAAAAAAGATCCTAATTACCAGGATTCCATAATCCGAACAAAAAACGAAGTTCTAGATTGACATTTTATGATAACGAAGGTACCCCAGATGTTGTTTTGTCTGGTAAAGGAAAGATGAAGATTGAAACTTTCCTTCCTGTGGTAGACAGTTTAATCAATAACTTGGATGCTCGATCTAAAGCTTACCGAAACATCTTTGAGATTTTTGGATTCTTTGAGGATCTGCTTTTCTTAGAGAAAGTATCTGTAAGAAAGCATAGGGAATGTTTTGCAAAAATATACAAAGATGTTGTTGATGGCAGAGAACTTGCAGAAGAATACATCCATATCAAAGTATACATTAATGCAAATTATCCTGAGACAGCAGTGCTCTTTATGGACATCTCTGCTGATGACGAAGAAGAGGAGAGTGATGAAGACGCTGATGGAGAGCAGGTTCCAGATCCATGGAGTTCCAGATGAGATACATACAGGAGAAAAGGAGACTGAACCTACAAAACCTTTACAAAATACTATACGCATGAAAGTGGAATTTCATTTGCTTTCCCTAACATAGAAATAGGGTTGCGAATATATAGTTGCATGATGGTTTCCAATGCAAGTGGTGAACGTTCATTTTCAAAGTTAAAAGTTATAAAATCCGAAAAACGTAGTGTGATGAAGCAGGAGAAATTAAACGACCTAAGCATTTTAAGCATTGAAAACGAGTTACTTAAAGTAATGGACTTTAACGATATAATTGATGATTTTGCTACTAAAAAGTCAAGAAAAAAGTTTGTGTAAGCCATAATATGTCTTGAGTCTTCTTGTAACTTGTTTTTCAACAAATCGCTATGTCACAGTCCCATTTTTATATTTTAATATCCCCCCTTATATGTTGTAAAGAATGAAACATATGATGTCAAAAACAAATGTAATATTTGTTGCAATCATCCAAATCGTGATTATTAAAACAATTTTAGCCATTTGTACATATTTAAATATACGTTTTACAAGTTAGTACTATTACTGTACGTATATAATTGCAAAGAAAGAAATTTGCAAAATTTACAGTGAACAGGGTCCCCCACACTAAGTTTTGGCCCAGGGCCACAGATAAGCTTAATCCGGGTCTGCTGCTGTGCAAAGATGCTGGCAGCAATGCTTGATGCAAGGAACTCATAGGTAGAGGGAAGTATCTGGAAGGCCAAGGTGCACGAATGCGAGGCATACTCGGATGATTGTGCAACAGGCTCGAACTAGCCCAACGGCATCTTTGTCCCCCATCCAACGTGCTACAGGCCTCTCCCATACCACACGTGAAACCTTCCAGTAACTCACGGCGCTTGGCTGAGGTGGGGTTAAGCTCATGGAGGCCTTTAAGACTTCTGAACTTAACTCTACAACATTAACAGAGTCGAGTCATTTGAAGTGGTGTCATAACCGAGCATCATGGCTGCCAGCAGACTGGCATTGCATAGTGTTCAGCGATAAATCACGCTTCAGTCTTTCAGCAGATCACCATCGGGTACGTGTGTGCAGTCGCCAGGGCCACCGGTCCCAAACAGCCTTTGTTTTACATGGGCGTACACCCATTATCCCTGGTGTGAAAGTGTAAGGTGCTATCTCTTACGACAGCAGGTTGCCACTAGTCTTCCTGCCCGACAGCAAGGTACATATATACTAGTCTTCCTGCGTGCAATTTTAACAGCTAAACGATATGTTGATGAAATCCAGCGGTTGTTTGCGTTACCTTTCACAGCATGTCACTCTGTCGTTTCATGTCACTCTGTCGTTTCATATAAGAGGTGTAATTATTATTTTAATTTTTATTTAAAAAACTACTGAATATATTTCGCTGAATTTTTTTTATATATTTTATGGAACAATTTGAATATTATCTAACATTTTCGAAGCAATTTGTGAATTTTAAATCCGCTTAAAAAATGTTTGAAAAATTAGGCCCCATAGGGCTCAATGTATTTCATTTTTTCAACCCGGGATCAATCCAAAACTAATTGGGTGATATTATTCATTTATATTCCCATAGGTCCTACAGACCGTCTGAACAACATACTAAAATTTCATTTTGATTAAGTCATTTTTACGGCAGTTATCGTGCTAACGGACAGACAGACAGACAGAATGAACAAAGTCATAAACACTTTTCAACTTTGTTGTAAAGTGTTAAAAATAGTTCTATGGTATTGAAAACTAAAACATTTGTCTTATTGTATATGTAAAAAATAAAACAATAGTTTTATGATATATGTGGAAACTAAAACAATAGTTTAATAATATATATAAAGGAAAAATATCATGTGTGGTCAAGAATCGAATGATGGGGTTTTGATGAATTTACACGTCTGCATCAATGAAAAAAAATCGCCAAAGTTTAATTGTCTGTTTGCCAGTATAAATTATATCTTTTGGACAAATTGAGCAAGTATATTACAATTTGATACAATTAATTTAATAAGGATAATAAATAAGACACCACTTCAATAAATAAGACAACCTGAACACATTTAAAATATTTTTAACTAGGAAATTTACTTGCCACAAGACGACAGGTCTGGTATTGGATAAATGAATCTCTGTAGGAAATTATGGACAAAGCCGGCTACAAAGAACATTTTAAATAATCAATCGTCTGTGAGTTCCCATAGAAATCTGACATCTACTGATATCTTTCTTTGTTTCTCAATTTGATATTTTTAACACTTTACAACATAGTTGAAAAGTGTTTATGACTTTGTTCATTCAGTCTGCCTGTCTGTCGGTCTGTCCTTTAGCACGATGACTGCCGTAAAAATGACTTTATCAAAATGAAATTTTAGTATGTTGTTCGACGAGCTACCTCCACAACTGTTACATCCACGGTTGCAGCGGCACTTGGTAAGAAAATATCTGCCAGTACTGCGCGCCAAAGGCTCCGTGTGAAGGGACCTTACGTCCGAGTACCAAGTTTTTGTGTACCACTAACATACCAAGCCAGAGGGGCAAGATTAAAGTGGTGTCGTCAACATGTCAATTGGACTGTGTCAGATTGGTGCAACTTCCTGTTCACGGATGAGTCCAGATTTGCCCTGGAATCAGATGATAAACGTGTAACGGTCTGGAGAGGACGAGGCACACGCAATCAGACCAAGAACATTATTAAACATCACACATTCAGAGGTGGGAGCGTCATGGTATGGGTTGAAATTTATATGGGATATTGGTCATATATTTTGGACTATAATATCAAGCTAATATCGTTCAAGAATACCTGAAAAGTGAGGAAATTTCTCGTATGGAGTGGCCGGCGTATTCCCCCGACCTTAATCCCATTGAAAACCTATTGGGATGCCCTCGGTCGTGCTGCCTCTGCAGGTTTACTTCCTCCAGCCAGTTTCAGAGGGTTGAAAAGTGCTCTATTGGAAGAATGGTCATTGCTCGCATCTGCGATGGTTGATCACCGCATTGAAAGCATGGAAAATCATTGTAAAGTTTATGTGAAAGTCCGATGAGGTCACATACCATATTAATGTAAGCTTTGTTTGGTTTGTTTGCCTTTAATCATCATTTTGTTAAAGATCCAAATGTGACGTCAGCATTTAACTTACGAAAAGTAAATATTTTTTTAATCTTTGTACATAATTCTTGTTTTCTTTAATGCATAAGCACACGCATTTGCTACCTTCATATACAATTAATTAATTAGTTAATCAAAGCTTTACTTTTCCATTTTTGATGATTTTACCGTCTGTGATTAACATTTGGAAGCCAGTGTATATATATATATATACATATATATATACACTATTTTTCAGAAAGAACGAAGAACATCTAATGAGTAATCCTATCATCTCGAAATTTTGCTTACAAATTTCTTCATACCAACTATGCAAATGATTAAATTTGCAAGGCTAGTGAGTGTTAACGTCGATCATAGCTCACGTTTCTACTGTCCAACTAGCACCATATAAAACAGGCTAAATATGTAGACGGTTTATCTTTGCTCGTTATCGGCTTTGCAGTTCCTTAGAGACACAACTAATAATGCCGCTACGACGTTGCCGAAGAACTTATAACCAGCTAGATCAGTTCGAACGTGGTCGTATAGTCGGGATGCGTGAATCTGTCTGGCCATACAGAGTAATAGGCCGCCACCTGAACCGAACGGATACTGCTGTGCAGGACCGGATTAACCAAGGGAGCAACCGGGCCATGGCCCGGGGCCCCCGACTCTGGGGGTCCCCAAGTGACATGAAATTTATATTATATACTAGCAGCATACCCGTTCTTCGTACGGAGTATATAATATAAAGAAACTTATAATTCGCAATTATGTGCAATTTCTGTTAAAATCTTAAATTCCTAAAGCTAAATCCCTAAGCTCCTAAAGAGAAGTTTAGGAATATATGTTCTCACTATGCAAAATTATCTTCTCGGGCAGATCTGAAGAAAAAAACATCCTGACCCCTTTTGTAAGCAAATTTACAAAAAAAAAAAGAAATTGAATCAATATATGCAACCCCGTACTATTTATATTGTTGCAGATTAGAAAATATGCCAGTGTGTTAGTGGAAGATTATCCGTATTACAATATGAGTCTCAAAAGTATTTGCCAAAATAAAAAATATGATGTAATAAATTGAAAATATCAATAATCTCCGTATTCTTTATACCAGAAGGTCGTAATTGATTCCAATATATGCCAATATATATAAAAAAATATGCCAATATACCTGTACTACTTATATTCTTGTAGATTAGAAGATATACTCGTGTATTTGTAGAAGATAAATCGTACAAGGTACAATATATGAGTTTAAACAATTTTTGTCGTAATAAAACAATTGCATAATAACTTGAAAATATCAATAATCCCTGAATCAATAATCCCCGAAAATATCAATAATAATAACGTTTAAACCTGAACACCGTAATAGATATTATCCAGTCAAAAATGCAATAAGAAAAATCAAATCGTTTTTTTCTAAAATATATTTTTATATCCATTTATTTATTATTCAAATCGAAAAAATAATAATCAAAATAAAGAGACAGATTTAATTTAATTGCCTTTCTGAGCAACATGATATAAGATAGAATCTTCCTCATAAACTTCGAAATTAAATAACCATTTTGATTTCTTTATACTTTTCATTGTTCTGTAAAAGCGTGTAAAATATTAACAATGGAGATAGATTTCTCATTTAAATCATGTTTCAAACAATTCATGTTTTCAGAAAGTGACTAATTGGCGCAAAAAATATCCCATCAAACTCAGAGATAACATTTTAGTTCACTTTCAAACGATTTTTAAGCTTTTAGTTTGGATAAACCACGGAGTTAGAGAGTAGAACTTCTAGGAATAAGTTTCGTTTTTCATTAATATCTCGACAATCCCTGATCTAAGATACTCGAAACTTAGGCTAAATGTATGGTGGTCTGTTTTAAGGCTATCCACAAAATTTCATTAAATTCGGTTCAGCCGTTCTCTCGTGATGATGAGACAAACGAAAATTTCGTTTTTTACTAATATCTCGAGAACCACTGATGACCGTTCTCCCGTGATGACGGGACAAACAGACAGAGAGACAGATAGACAGACAGATTTTGAATTTTATTTATATAGACAAGGGGCGTGTCAAATGTGTTTACTTTGCTAAATTTGATATATATTCACTTCTAAAATGCCGAAATGCATAAAAGTTACATATTTCGATTCACAACATTTCACTTTATTTTTTGGAATGCAACATTAAAAATTTGAAGTTATTTTACTTCTCTGAACCCTTAAAGAAGTCCACTCATTATCTTCTTGGTTGGAATCATATACTTGTAAGCCAAATATAAATACACCATGCACGATTTCAGAGTATTACGTTCACAACCTAGTCAAATCAAACAGATAACCATGTAAAATTGAAAATTTGAAGGTATTTTACTTCCTGTACCTTTAAAACAAAAAAACCCACCCGTTACCTATTGATTTGTATCATACTACTTGTAACTCAGGTAACAATACACCATGTGCGAAATCAGAATAATACTTTCACAATCAAACCAAACCTGACAGATAACCCTCCCGGATCCATCGTCTATAGACTTGTTATGTAACGTAATTCCAACAATATCCCTGCCGTCTGGAAAGGGTTAAGCCGTACTCACTCACCACTTTTATTACAAGCCCGTAGATTCATCTGGATCTCATTTATAATTCTACGTTCATAACAAATATACCAGGGTTGCTCTGTTTATAAAAATTTTTGGTATTTAATCGTTTGAGGCAGAATTATTATTTTTCCTTATAATTAAAACAATGAGATCTTGCAATCATACTGTTTTACTAGTGATCGCATCTAACACGGGACTAGATTTTTAGCTATAAAAATAAATAATATAAAAAACATCGAAAATAGGATTAAAAGTATGGAAAACCATGAAAACATTTTTTTCTCGGGAACGCATCTAACGATTCTGATAAAAAAATCTTAAGTTAGCTCGTATACACCATTCTTATATATGTTGCTCTGTCTTAAGTTCGCACATTTGAAGAATTATTGATCAATGCCAGAATCAAAACTGTTTGGTTTCAACAACTACAAACCCTATGCGTCCGTTTAAGACGGCCGAATTTGCCTTTTGCTGCAGTTCTTAATTACACAGGTTATTGGTGTTGTTAGAGTGAACCGTAACATCGACCTATCAGTGTAGATGGCATTTTCGTCTACTGAAATATAGTTGTAATGTGCTGACTAGTTCGAAATCAATGAAAGAAATACAGCTCTCTGCAGGCCCGTTCTGGGTGCCTTGGGAGGGCTGTGGACAAAGGGTGATGAAGAAGTCTTCATACTAAATAATCCTATGGCGTCACCCGCTCGTGTTTTTGCCTCTAGGCAAAATCTATATAAAAAATCTGATGTGGGAAACACATGACTTTCCTTATATAATGCAATGAATTTACTACTTTTACAGTAAAAAATAGGCTTTTCTTATAGTAGATACTTATATTATTTCCAAAATATTGAATGTTCGTCAATTAGCCGTCATTTTCATTGATTGAGAGTCATTTTTATCCATTTGGCTAGATTTTCGTCCATTTGGCAGCATTTGAAAAACTCGTCAAGTTGGCGACAATCCGCTAAATTTGTCGCCAAAATCTCGCCAAGCGTTATAAACGGAGAAATAAATTATTCTTATAGCAGATAAATGACTATTGGTGTTCAAAAAAAAAGTATTACACAAAGTATCTTTTCTCATGAATGGAACGAGCTAGATCCACGAGAATGATGTCACCAAATTTATCACATGATATTGCATATGAAAAGTGAAAAGGTTTCTCAACAGTTAATATAATTTTTTTAATTTATGGGATTTTTTTGATAGATTTATTTTAGAAAAGTGCAATATATCAAGAAATGTTCATGCTAACGTTCTAAAGTTAATGTCAATCGTTTTCTAAGAAAAAATTACATAAGAAATGTCCATTTGCGAAATTTTATTAAAGTTTTGATTTTTTGATGATTTTTTCAAAACTTCACTCGAAAATTTAGGGGGGATTCTTTTCATTTGAAAACGTTTAAAAACAATAGCCATCCAGTATTTATGGATTTTGATTTTTGTACCGCATTTCATTCGAATTGCTCCATTCGTTCGTGAGATAACGTCTCCACAGACTCACACACACACGCACACACACACACACATATCCAAAATTCCGAAAATGACTTTAAGCACTTTCCAGAACATACCATAAAAATATAATTACCCTCGTTCCAATCATTAAAAAAATAATCCTCATCGTTATTAAAATTCAATTATGAGCACATTCCATTTTTTCTCATAATACATTTTATTCATAAAAATAATTAATTAATATTTTAATTCACTCGCACAATCCCCTCGTAGAAGGTCGCAAAATATTCCAAGTACCCAACTTTCCCACTCCTTTCGCCGGAAAGATATCATTCATTCACCCGCTACATTCAAGTCTCAGTCTGTATACTGGTTAAAGCACTTTCCTACGGTGCGAGGGGTCCCGAGTTCGAATCCAGCTCAGTCTAGAACTAATTCTTTCCTTTTAGCCTTCTCAGTTCTCCAACTTGTCCATAGAGGACGCCACCAAAATTTCCACGATGGCCTCCAAGCTCTTCTTTAACCCCACTTATCCAATCACGTCATCCGATAATCTTATCGAGTAACGTGATCCGAGAAGATAAGCTTATCAGATGACGTCAGCCGATAAGATAAGATCCGATAAGATAAGCCGATGACGTAATCCCCGATGGAGCCTGGTGACGCCACCCTGCTCCGTGTTGTCGCGAAACCCCTTACCTTACTACTCATGTCATCAGACTTGTTTGAATCATCTGAAACGAGATTGAAAGCTGAAGGCCTAAAACAGTATATGGAGAGATTTGAGACACTCTTCCCCACATACGTTTGGTGTGATTTATTGAGAAGAATTAATAAAGTCAATACTTCTCTGCAAAAATCAACTGTAACATTGCATGTCGTCGTGGAACTCCTGGAATCTCTCACATTGTATATTCAGGAGAAGAGAGAAAGCTATGATTGGTATGAAGCCTTGGGCATTTAAAAAAAAGATCCTAATTACCAGGATTCCATAATCCGAACAAAAAACGAAGTTCTAGATTGACATTTTATGATAACGAAGGTACCCCAGATGTTGCTTTGTCTGGTAAAGGAAAGATTAAGATTGAAACTTTCCTTCCTGTGGTAGACAGTTTAATCAATAACTTGGATGCTCGATCTAAAGCTTACCGAAACATCTTTGAGATTTTTGGATTCTTTGAGGATCTGCTTTTCTTAGAGAAAGTATCTGTAAGAAAGCATAGGGAATGTTTTGCAAAAATATACAAAGATGTTGTTGATGGCAGAGAACTTGCAGAAGAATACATCCATATCAAAGTATACATTAATGCAAATTATCCTGAGACAGCAGTGCTCTTTATGGACATCTCTGCTGATGACGAAGAAGAGGAGAGTGATGAAGACGCTGATGGAGAGCAGGTTCCAGATCCATGGAGTTCCAGATGAGATACATACAGGAAAAAAGGAGACTGAACCTACAAAACCTTTACAAAATACTATACGCATGAAAGTGGAATTTCATTTGCTTTCCCTAACATAGAAATAGGGTTGCGAATATATAGTTGCATGATGGTTTCCAATGCAAGTGGTGAACGTTCATTTTCAAAGTTAAAAGTTATAAAATCCGAAAAACGCAGTGTGATGAAGCAGGAGAAATTAAACGACCTAAGCATTGAAAACGAGTTACTTAAAGTAATAGACTTTAACGATATAATTGATGATTTTGCTACTAAAAAGTCAAGAAAAAAGTTTGTGTAAGCCATAATATGTCTTGAGTCTTCTTGTAACTTGTTTTTCAACAAATCGCTATGTCACAGTCCCATCTTTATATTTTAATATCCCCCCTTATATGTTGTAAAGAATGTAAATATATGATGTCAAAAACAAATGTAATATTTGTTGCAATCATCCAAATCGTGATTATTAAAACAATTTTAGCCATTTGTACATATTTAAATATACGTTTTACAAGTTAGTACTATTACTGTACGTATATAATTGCAAAGAAAGAAATTTGCAAAATTTACAGTGAACAGGGTCCCCCACACTAAGTTTTGGCCCAGGGCCACAGATAAGCTTAATCCGGGTCTGCTGCTGTGCAAAGATGCTGGCAGCAATGCTTGATGCAAGGAACTCATAGGTAGAGGGAAGTATCTGGAAGGCCAAGGTGCACGAATGCGAGGCATACTCGGATGATTGTGCAACAGGCTCGAACTAGCCCAACGGCATCTTTGTCCCCCATCCAACGTGCTACAGGCCTCTTTCATACCACACGTGAAACCTTCCAGTAACTCACGGCGCTTGGCTGAGGTGGGGTTAAGCTCATGGAGGCCTTTAAGACTTCTGAACTTAACTCTACAACATTAACAGAGTCGAGTCATTTGAAGTGGTGTCATAACCGAGCATCATGGCTGCCAGCAGACTGGCATTGCATAGTGTTCAGCGATAAATCACGCTTCAGTCTTTCAGCAGATCACCATCGGGTACGTGTGTGCAGTCGCCAGGGCCACCGGTCCCAAACAGCCTTTGTTTTACATGGGCGTACACCCATTATCCCTGGTGTGAAAGTGTAAGGTGCTATCTCTTACGACAGCAGGTTGCCACTAGTCTTCCTGCCCGACAGCAAGGTACATATATACTAGTCTTCCTGCGTACAATTTTAACAGCTAAACGATATGTTGATGAAATCCAGCGGTTGTTTGCGTTACCTTTCACAGCATGTCACTCTGTTGTTTCATGTCACTCTGTCGTTTCATATAAGAGGTGTAATTATTATTTTAATTTTTATTTAAAAAACTACTGAATATATTTCGCTGAATTTTTTTTATATATTTTATGGAACAATTTGAATATTATCTAACATTTTCGAAGCTATTTGTGAATTTTAAATCCGCTTAAAAAATGTTTGAAGAATTAGGCCCCATAGGGCTCAATGTATTTCATTTTTTCAACCCGGGATCAATCCAAAACTAATTGGGTGATATTATTCATTTATATTCCCATAGGTCCTACAGACCGTCTGAACAACATACTAAAATTTCATTTTGATTAAGTCATTTTTACGGCAGTTATCGTGCTAACGGACAGACAGACAGACAGAATGAACAAAGTCATAAACACTTTTCAACTTTTTTGTAAAGTGTTAAAAATAGTTCTATGGTATTGAAAACTAAAACACTTGTCTTATTGTATATGTAAAAAATAAAACAATAGTTTTATGATATATGTGGAAACTAAAACAATAGTTTAATAATATATATAAAGGAAAAATATCATGTGTGGTCAAGAATCGAATGATGGGGTTTTGATGAATTTACTCGTCTGCATCAATGAAAAAAAATCGCCAAAGTTTAATTGTCTTTTTGCCAGTATAAATTATATCTTTTGGACAAATTGAGCAAGTATATTACAATTTGATACAATTAATTCAATAAGGATAATAAATAAGACACCACTTCAATAAATAAGACAACCTGAACACATTTAAAATATTTTTAACTAGGAAATTTACTTGCCACAAGACGACAGGTCTGGTATTGGATAAATGAATCCCTGTAGGAAATTATGGACAAAGCCGGCTACAAAGAACATTTTAAATAATCAATCGTCGTGTCCCATAGAAATCTGACATCTACTGATATCTTTCTTTGTTTCTCAATTTGATATTTTTAACACTTTACAACATAGTTGAAAAGTGTTTATGACTTTGTTCATTCAGTCTGCCTGTCTGTCGGTCTGTCCTTTAGCACGATGACTGCCGTAAAAATGACTTTATCAAAATGAAATTTTATTATGTTGTTCGACGAGCTACCTCCATAACTGTTACATCCACGGTTGCAGCGGCACTTGGTAAGAAAATATCTGCCAGTACTGCGCGCCAAAGGCTCCGTGTGAAGGGACCTTACGTCCGAGTACCAAGTTTTTGTGTACCACTAACAATCCAAGCCAGAGGGGCAAGATTAAAGTGGTGTCGTCAACATGTCAATTGGACTGTGTCAGATTGGTGCAACTTCCTGTTCACGGATGAGTCCAGGTTTGCCCTGGAATCAGATGATAAACGTGTAACGGTCTGGAGAGGACGAGGCACACGCAATCAGACCAAGAACATTATTAAACATCACACATTCAGAGGTGGGAGCGTCATGGTATGGGTTGAAATTTATATGGGATATTGGTCATATATTTTGGACTATAATATCAAGCTAATATCGTTCAAGAATACCTGAAAAGTGAGGAAATTTCTCGTATGGAGTGGCCGGCGTATTCCCCCGACCTTAATCCCATTGAAAACCTATTGGGATGCCCTCGGTCGTGCTGCCTCTGCAGGTTTACTTCCTCCAGCCAGTTTCAGAGGGTTGAAAAGTGCTCTATTGGAAGAATGGTCATTGCTCGCATCTGCGATGGTTGATCACCGCATTGAAAGCATGGAAAATCATTGTAAAGTTTATGTGAAAGTCCGATGAGGTCACATACCATATTAATGTAAGCTTTGTTTGGTTTGTTTGCCTTTAATCATCATTTTGTTAAAGATCCAAATGTGACGTCAGCATTTAACTTACGAAAAGTAAATATTTTTTTAATCTTTGTACATAATTCTGGTTTTCTTTAATGCATAAGCACACGCATTTGCTACCTTCATATACAATTAATTAATTAGTTAATCAAAGCTTTACTTTTCCATTTTTGATGATTTTACCGTCTGTGATTAACATTTGGAAGCCAGTGTATATATATATATATATATATATATATATATACACTATTTTTCAGAAAGAACGAAGAACATCTAATGAGTAATCCTATGATCTCGAAATTTTGCTTACAAATTTCTTCATACCAACTATGCAAATGTTTAAATTTGCAAGGCTAATGAGTGTTAACGTCGATCATAGCTCACGTTTCTACTGTCCAACTAGCACCATATAAAACAGGCTAAATATGTAGACGGTTTATCTTTGCTCGTTATCGGCTTTGCAGTTCCTTAGAGACACAACTAATAATGCCGCTACGACGTTGCCGAAGAACTTATAACCAGCTAGATCAGTTCGAACGTGGTCGTATAGTCGGGATGCGTGAATCTGGCTGGCCATACCGAGTAATAGGCCGCCACCTGAACCGAACGGATACTGCTGTGCAGGACCGGATTAACCAAGGGAGCAACCGGGCCATGGCCCGGGGCCCCCGACTCTGGGGGTCCCCAAGTGACATGAAATTTATATTATATACTAGCAGCATACCCGTTCTTCGTACGGAGTATATAATATAAAGAAACTTATAATTCGCAATTATGTGCAATTTCTGTTAAAATCTTAAATTTATTGCTCCTAAAGAGAAGTTTAAGAATATATGTTCTCACTATGCAAAATTATCTTCTCGGGCAGATCTGAAGAAAAAAACATCCTGACCCCTTTTGTAAGCAAATTTACAAAAAAAAAAAGAAATTGAATCAATATATGCAACCCCGTACTATTTATATTGTTGCAGATTAGAAAATATGCCAGTGTGTTAGTGGAAGATTATCCGTATTACAATATGAGTCTCAAAAGTATTTGCCAAAATAAAAAATATGATGTAATAAATTGAAAATATCAATAATCTCCGTATTCTTTATACCAGAAGGTCGTAATTGATTCCAATATATGCCAATATATATAAAAAAATATGCCAATATACCTGTACTACTTATATTCTTGTAGATTAGAAGATATACTCGTGTATTTGTAGAAGATAAATCGTACAAGGTACAATATATGAGTTTAAACAATTTTTGTCGTAATAAAACAATTGCATAATAACTTGAAAATATCAATAATCCCTGAATCAATAATCCCCGAAAATATCAATAATAATAACGTTTAAACCTGAACACCGTAATAGATATTATCCAGTCAAAAATGCAATAAGAAAAATCAAATCGTTTTTTTCTAAAATATATTTTTATATCCATTTATTTATTATTCAAATCGAAAAAATAATAATCAAAATAAAGAGACAGATTTAATTTAATTGCCTTTCTGAGCAACATGATATAAGATAGAATCTTCCTCATAAACTTCGAAATTAAATAACCATTTTGATTTCTTTATACTTTTCATTGTTCTGTAAAAGCGTGTAAAATATTAACAATGGAGATAGATTTCTCATTTAAATCATGTTTCAAACAATTCATGTTTTCAGAAAGTGACTAATTGGCGCAAAAAATATCCCATCAAACTCAGAGATAACATTTTAGTTCACTTTCAAACGATTTTTAAGCTTTTAGTTTGGATAAACCACGGAGTTAGAGAGTAGAACTTCTAGGAATAAGTTTCGTTTTTCATTAATATCTCGACAATCCCTGATCTAAGATACTCGAAACTTAGGCTAAATGTATGGTGGTCTGTTTTAAGGCTATCCACAAAATTTCATTAAATTCGGTTCAGCCGTTCTCTCGTGATGATGAGACAAACGAAAATTTCGTTTTTTACTAATATCTCGAGAACCACTGATGACCGTTCTCCCGTGATGACGGGACAAACAGACAGAGAGACAGATAGACAGACAGATTTTGAATTTTATTTATATAGACAAGGGGCGTGTCAAATGTGTTTACTTTGCTAAATTTGATATATATTCACTTCTAAAATGCCGAAATGCATAAAAGTTACATATTTCGATTCACAACATTTCACTTTATTTTTTGGAATGCAACATTAAAAATTTGAAGTTATTTTACTTCTCTGAACCCTTAAAGAAGTCCACTCATTATCTTCTTGGTTGGAATCATATACTTGTAAGCCAAATATAAATACACCATGCACGATTTCAGAGTATTACGTTCACAACCTAGTCAAATCAAACAGATAACCATGTAAAATTGAAAATTTGAAGGTATTTTACTTCCTGTACCTTTAAAACAAAAAAACCCACCCGTTACCTATTGATTTGTATCATACTACTTGTAACTCAGGTAACAATACACCATGTGCGAAATCAGAATAATACTTTCACAATCAAACCAAACCTGACAGATAACCCTCCCGGATCCATCGTCTATAGACTTGTTATGTAACGTAATACCAACAATATCCCTGCCGTCTGGAAAGGGTTAAGCCGTACTCACTCACCACTTTTATTACAAGCCCGTAGATTCATCTGGATCTCATTTATAATTCTACGTTCATAACAAATATACCAGGGTTGCTCTGTTTATAAAAATTTTTGGTATTTAATCGTTTGAGGCAGAATTATTATTTTCCCTTATAATTAAAACAATGAGATCTTGCAATCATACTGTTTTACTAGTGATCGCATCTAACACGGGACTAGATTTTTAGCTATAAAAATAAATAATATAAAAAACATCGAAAATAGGATTAAAAGTATGGAAAACCATGAAAACATTTTTTTCTCGGGAACGCATCTAACGATTCTGATAAAAAAATCTTAAGTTAGCTCGTATACACCATTCTTATATATGTTGCTCTGTCTTAAGTTCGCACATTTGAAGAATTATTGATCAATGCCAGAATCAAAACTGTTTGGTTTCAACAACTACAAACCCTATGCGTCCGTTTAAGACGGCCGAATTTGCCTTTTGCTGCAGTTCTTAATTACACAGGTTATTGGTGTTGTTAGAGTGAACCGTAACATCGACCTATCAGTGTAGATGGCATTTTCGTCTACTGAAATATAGTTGTAATGTGCTGACTAGTTCGAAATCAATGAAAGAAATACAGCTCTCTGCAGGCCCGTTCTGGGTGCCTTGGGAGGGCTGTGGACAAAGGGTGATGAAGAAGTCTTCATACTAAATAATCCTATGGCGTCACCCGCTCGTGTTTTTGCCTCTAGGCAAAATCTATATAAAAAATCTGATGTGGGAAACACATGACTTTCCTTATATAATGCAATGAATTTACTACTTTTACAGTAAAAAATAGGCTTTTCTTATAGTAGATACTTATATTATTTCCAAAATATTGAATGTTCGTCAATTAGCCGTCATTTTCATTGATTGAGAGTCATTTTTATCCATTTGGCTAGATTTTCGTCCATTTGGCAGCATTTGAAAAACTCGTCAAGTTGGCGACAATCCGCTAAATTTGTCGCCAAAATCTCGCCAAGCGTTATAAACGGAGAAATAAATTATTCTTATAGCAGATAAATGACTATTGGTGTTCAAAAAAAAAGTATTACACAAAGTATCTTTTCTCATGAATGGAACGAGCTAGATCCACGAGAATGATGTCACCAAATTTATCACATGATATTGCATATGAAAAGTGAAAAGGTTTCTCAACAGTTAATATAATTTTTTTAATTTATGGGATTTTTTTGATAGATTTATTTTAGAAAAGTGCAATATATCAAGAAATGTTCATGCTAACGTTCTAAAGTTAATGTCAATCGTTTTCTAAGAAAAAATTACATAAGAAATGTCCATTTGCGAAATTTTATTAAAGTTTTGATTTTTTGATGATTTTTTCAAAACTTCACTCGAAAATTTAGGGGGGATTCTTTTCATTTGAAAACGTTTAAAAACAATAGCCATCCAGTATTTATGGATTTTGATTTTTGTACCGCATTTCATTCGAATTGCTCCATTCGTTCGTGAGATAACGTCTCCACAGACTCACACACACACGCACACACACACACACATATCCAAAATTCCGAAAATGACTTTAAGCACTTTCCAGAACATACCATAAAAATATAATTACCCTCGTTCCAATCATTAAAAAAATAATCCTCATCGTTATTAAAATTCAATTATGAGCACATTCCATTTTTTCTCATAATACATTTTATTCATAAAAATAATTAATTAATATTTTAATTCACTCGCACAATCCCCTCGTAGAAGGTCGCAAAATATTCCAAGTACCCAACTTTCCCACTCCTTTCGCCGGAAAGATATCATTCATTCACCCGCTACATTCAAGTCTCAGTCTGTATACTGGTTAAAGCACTTTCCTACGGTGCGAGGGGTCCCGAGTTCGAATCCAGCTCAGTCTAGAACTAATTCTTTCCTTTTAGCCTTCTCAGTTCTCCAACTTGTCCATAGAGGACGCCACCAAAATTTCCACGATGGCCTCCAAGCTCTTCTTTAACCCCACTTATCCAATCACGTCATCCGATAATCTTATCGAGTAACGTGATCCGAGAAGATAAGCTTATCAGATGACGTCAGCCGATAAGATAAGATCCGATAAGATAAGCCGATGACGTAATCCCCGATGGAGCCTGGTGACGCCACCCTGCTCCGTGTTGTCGCGAAACCCCTTACCTTACTACTCATGTCATCAGACTTGTTTGAATCATCTGAAACGAGATTGAAAGCTGAAGGCCTAAAACAGTATATGGAGAGATTTGAGACACTCTTCCCCACATACGTTTGGTGTGATTTATTGAGAAGAATTAATAAAGTCAATACTTCTCTGCAAAAATCAACTGTAACATTGCATGTCGTCGTGGAACTCCTGGAATCTCTCACATTGTATATTCAGGAGAAGAGAGAAAGCTATGATTGGTATGAAGCCTTGGGCATTTAAAAAAAAGATCCTAATTACCAGGATTCCATAATCCGAACAAAAAACGAAGTTCTAGATTGACATTTTATGATAACGAAGGTACCCCAGATGTTGCTTTGTCTGGTAAAGGAAAGATTAAGATTGAAACTTTCCTTCCTGTGGTAGACAGTTTAATCAATAACTTGGATGCTCGATCTAAAGCTTACCGAAACATCTTTGAGATTTTTGGATTCTTTGAGGATCTGCTTTTCTTAGAGAAAGTATCTGTAAGAAAGCATAGGGAATGTTTTGCAAAAATATACAAAGATGTTGTTGATGGCAGAGAACTTGCAGAAGAATACATCCATATCAAAGTATACATTAATGCAAATTATCCTGAGACAGCAGTGCTCTTTATGGACATCTCTGCTGATGACGAAGAAGAGGAGAGTGATGAAGACGCTGATGGAGAGCAGGTTCCAGATCCATGGAGTTCCAGATGAGATACATACAGGAAAAAAGGAGACTGAACCTACAAAACCTTTACAAAATACTATACGCATGAAAGTGGAATTTCATTTGCTTTCCCTAACATAGAAATAGGGTTGCGAATATATAGTTGCATGATGGTTTCCAATGCAAGTGGTGAACGTTCATTTTCAAAGTTAAAAGTTATAAAATCCGAAAAACGCAGTGTGATGAAGCAGGAGAAATTAAACGACCTAAGCATTGAAAACGAGTTACTTAAAGTAATAGACTTTAACGATATAATTGATGATTTTGCTACTAAAAAGTCAAGAAAAAAGTTTGTGTAAGCCATAATATGTCTTGAGTCTTCTTGTAACTTGTTTTTCAACAAATCGCTATGTCACAGTCCCATCTTTATATTTTAATATCCCCCCTTATATGTTGTAAAGAATGTAAACATATGATGTCAAAAACAAATGTAATATTTGTTGCAATCATCCAAATCGTGATTATTAAAACAATTTTAGCCATTTGTACATATTTAAATATACGTTTTACAAGTTAGTACTATTACTGTACGTATATAATTGCAAAGAAAGAAATTTGCAAAATTTACAGTGAACAGGGTCCCCCACACTAAGTTTTGGCCCAGGGCCACAGATAAGCTTAATCCGGGTCTGCTGCTGTGCAAAGATGCTGGCAGCAATGCTTGATGCAAGGAACTCATAGGTAGAGGGAAGTATCTGGAAGGCCAAGGTGCACGAATGCGAGGCATACTCGGATGATTGTGCAACAGGCTCGAACTAGCCCAACGGCATCTTTGTCCCCCATCCAACGTGCTACAGGCCTCTTTCATACCACACGTGAAACCTTCCAGTAACTCACGGCGCTTGGCTGAGGTGGGGTTAAGCTCATGGAGGCCTTTAAGACTTCTGAACTTAACTCTACAACATTAACAGAGTCGAGTCATTTGAAGTGGTGTCATAACCGAGCATCATGGCTGCCAGCAGACTGGCATTGCATAGTGTTCAGCGATAAATCACGCTTCAGTCTTTCAGCAGATCACCATCGGGTACGTGTGTGCAGTCGCCAGGGCCACCGGTCCCAAACAGCCTTTGTTTTACATGGGCGTACACCCATTATCCCTGGTGTGAAAGTGTAAGGTGCTATCTCTTACGACAGCAGGTTGCCACTAGTCTTCCTGCCCGACAGCAAGGTACATATATACTAGTCTTCCTGCGTACAATTTTAACAGCTAAACGATATGTTGATGAAATCCAGCGGTTGTTTGCGTTACCTTTCACAGCATGTCACTCTGTTGTTTCATGTCACTCTGTCGTTTCATATAAGAGGTGTAATTATTATTTTAATTTTTATTTAAAAAACTACTGAATATATTTCGCTGAATTTTTTTTATATATTTTATGGAACAATTTGAATATTATCTAACATTTTCGAAGCTATTTGTGAATTTTAAATCCGCTTAAAAAATGTTTGAAGAATTAGGCCCCATAGGGCTCAATGTATTTCATTTTTTCAACCCGGGATCAATCCAAAACTAATTGGGTGATATTATTCATTTATATTCCCATAGGTCCTACAGACCGTCTGAACAACATACTAAAATTTCATTTTGATTAAGTCATTTTTACGGCAGTTATCGTGCTAACGGACAGACAGACAGACAGAATGAACAAAGTCATAAACACTTTTCAACTTTTTTGTAAAGTGTTAAAAATAGTTCTATGGTATTGAAAACTAAAACACTTGTCTTATTGTATATGTAAAAAATAAAACAATAGTTTTATGATATATGTGGAAACTAAAACAATAGTTTAATAATATATATAAAGGAAAAATATCATGTGTGGTCAAGAATCGAATGATGGGGTTTTGATGAATTTACTCGTCTGCATCAATGAAAAAAAATCGCCAAAGTTTAATTGTCTTTTTGCCAGTATAAATTATATCTTTTGGACAAATTGAGCAAGTATATTACAATTTGATACAATTAATTCAATAAGGATAATAAATAAGACACCACTTCAATAAATAAGACAACCTGAACACATTTAAAATATTTTTAACTAGGAAATTTACTTGCCACAAGACGACAGGTCTGGTATTGGATAAATGAATCCCTGTAGGAAATTATGGACAAAGCCGGCTACAAAGAACATTTTAAATAATCAATCGTCGTGTCCCATAGAAATCTGACATCTACTGATATCTTTCTTTGTTTCTCAATTTGATATTTTTAACACTTTACAACATAGTTGAAAAGTGTTTATGACTTTGTTCATTCAGTCTGCCTGTCTGTCGGTCTGTCCTTTAGCACGATGACTGCCGTAAAAATGACTTTATCAAAATGAAATTTTATTATGTTGTTCGACGAGCTACCTCCATAACTGTTACATCCACGGTTGCAGCGGCACTTGGTAAGAAAATATCTGCCAGTACTGCGCGCCAAAGGCTCCGTGTGAAGGGACCTTACGTCCGAGTACCAAGTTTTTGTGTACCACTAACAATCCAAGCCAGAGGGGCAAGATTAAAGTGGTGTCGTCAACATGTCAATTGGACTGTGTCAGATTGGTGCAACTTCCTGTTCACGGATGAGTCCAGGTTTGCCCTGGAATCAGATGATAAACGTGTAACGGTCTGGAGAGGACGAGGCACACGCAATCAGACCAAGAACATTATTAAACATCACACATTCAGAGGTGGGAGCGTCATGGTATGGGTTGAAATTTATATGGGATATTGGTCATATATTTTGGACTATAATATCAAGCTAATATCGTTCAAGAATACCTGAAAAGTGAGGAAATTTCTCGTATGGAGTGGCCGGCGTATTCCCCCGACCTTAATCCCATTGAAAACCTATTGGGATGCCCTCGGTCGTGCTGCCTCTGCAGGTTTACTTCCTCCAGCCAGTTTCAGAGGGTTGAAAAGTGCTCTATTGGAAGAATGGTCATTGCTCGCATCTGCGATGGTTGATCACCGCATTGAAAGCATGGAAAATCATTGTAAAGTTTATGTGAAAGTCCGATGAGGTCACATACCATATTAATGTAAGCTTTGTTTGGTTTGTTTGCCTTTAATCATCATTTTGTTAAAGATCCAAATGTGACGTCAGCATTTAACTTACGAAAAGTAAATATTTTTTTAATCTTTGTACATAATTCTTGTTTTCTTTAATGCATAAGCACACGCATTTGCTACCTTCATATACAATTAATTAATTAGTTAATCAAAGCTTTACTTTTCCATTTTTGATGATTTTACCGTCTGTGATTAACATTTGGAAGCCAGTGTATATATATATATATATATATATATATACACTATTTTTCAGAAAGAACGAAGAACATCTAATGAGTAATCCTATGATCTCGAAATTTTGCTTACAAATTTCTTCATACCAACTATGCAAATGTTTAAATTTGCAAGGCTAATGAGTGTTAACGTCGATCATAGCTCACGTTTCTACTGTCCAACTAGCACCATATAAAACAGGCTAAATATGTAGACGGTTTATCTTTGCTCGTTATCGGCTTTGCAGTTCCTTAGAGACACAACTAATAATGCCGCTACGACGTTGCCGAAGAACTTATAACCAGCTAGATCAGTTCGAACGTGGTCGTATAGTCGGGATGCGTGAATCTGGCTGGCCATACCGAGTAATAGGCCGCCACCTGAACCGAACGGATACTGCTGTGCAGGACCGGATTAACCAAGGGAGCAACCGGGCCATGGCCCGGGGCCCCCGACTCTGGGGGTCCCCAAGTGACATGAAATTTATATTATATACTAGCAGCATACCCGTTCTTCGTACGGAGTATATAATATAAAGAAACTTATAATTCGCAATTATGTGCAATTTCTGTTAAAATCTTAAATTTATTGCTCCTAAAGAGAAGTTTAAGAATATATGTTCTCACTATGCAAAATTATCTTCTCGGGCAGATCTGAAGAAAAAAACATCCTGACCCCTTTTGTAAGCAAATTTACAAAAAAAAAAAGAAATTGAATCAATATATGCAACCCCGTACTATTTATATTGTTGCAGATTAGAAAATATGCCAGTGTGTTAGTGGAAGATTACCCTTATTACAATATGAGTCTCAAAAGTATTTGCCAAAATAAAAAAGATGATGTAATAAATTGAAAATATCAATAATCTCCGTATTCTTTATACCAGAAGGTCGTAATTGATTCCAATATATGCCAATATATATAAAAAAATATGCCAATATACCTGTACTACTTATATTCTTGTAGATCAGAAGATATACTCGTGTATTTGTAGAAGATTAATCGTTCAAGGTACAATATATGAGTTTAAACAATTTTTGTCGTAATAAAACAATTGCATAATAACTTGAAAATATCAATAATCCCTGAATCAATAATCCCCGAAAATATCAATAATAATAACGTTTAAACCTGAACACCGTAATTGATATTATCCAGTCAAAAATGCTATAAGAAAAATCAAATCGTTTTTTTCTAAAATATATTTTTATATCCATTTATTTATTATTCAAATCGAAAAAATAATAATCAAAATTAACAGACAGATTTAATTTAATTGCCTTTCTGAGCAACATGATATAAGATAGAATCTTCCTCATAAACTTCGAAATTAAATAACCATTTTGATTTCTTTATACTTTTCATTGTTCTGTAAAAGCGTGTAAAATATAAACAATGGAGATAGATTTCTCATTTAAATCATGTTTCAAACAATTCATGTTTTCAGAAAGTGACTAATTGGCGCAAAAAATCTCCCATCAAACTCAGAGATAACATTTTAGTTCACTTTCAAACGATTTTTAAGCTTTTAGTTTGGATAAACCACGGAGTTAGAGAGTAGAACTTCTAGGAAAAAGTTTCGTTTTTCATTAATATCACGACAATTCCTGATCTAAGATACTCGAAAATTAGGCTAAATGTATGGTGGTCTGTTTTAAGGCTATCCACAAAATTTCATTAAATTCGGTTCAGCCGTTCTCTCGTGATGATGAGACAAACGAAAATTTCGTTTTTCCTAATATCTCGAGAACCACTGATGACCGTTCTCCCGTGATGACGGGACAAACAGACAGAGAGACAGATAGACAGACAGATTTTGAATTTTATTTATATAGACAAGGGGCGTGTCAAATGTGTTTACTTTGCTAAATTTGATATATATTCACTTCTAAAATGCCGAAATGCATAAAAGTTACATATTTCGATTCACAACATTTCACTTTATTTTTTGGAATGCAACATTAAAAATTTGAAGTTATTTTACTTCTCTGAACCCTTAAAGAAGTCCACCCATTATCTTCTTGGTTTTAATCATATACTTGTAAGCCAAATATAAATACACCATGCACGATTTCAGAGTATTACGTTCACAACCTAGTCAAATCAAACAGATAACCATGTAAAATTGAAAATTTTAAGGTATTTTACTTCCTGTACCTTTAAAACAAAAAAACCCACCCGTTACCTATTGATTTGTATCATACTACTTGTAACTCAGGTAACAATACACCATGTGCGAAATCAGAATAATACTTTCACAATCAAACCAAACCTGACAGATAACCCTCCCGGATCCATCGTCTATAGACTTGTTATGTAACGTAATACCAACAATATCCCTGCCGTCTGGAAAGGGTTAAGCCGTATTCACTCACCACTTTTATTACAAGGCCGTAGATTCATCTGGATCTCATTTATAATTCTACGTTCATAACAAATATACCAGGGTTGCTCTGTTTATAAAAATTTTTGGTATTTAATCGTTTGAGGTAGAATTATTATTTTTCCTTATAATTAAAACAATGAGATCTTGCAATCATACTGTTTTACTAGTGATCGCATCTAACACGGGACTAGATTTTTAGCTATAAAAATAAATAATATAAAAAACATCGAAAATAGGATTAAAAGTATGGAAAACCATGAAAACATTTTTTTCTCGGGAACGCATCTAACGATTCTGATAAAAAAATCTTAAGTTAGCTCGTATACATCATTCTTATATATGTTGCTCTGTCTTAAGTTCGCACATTTGAAGAATTATTGATCAATGCCAGAATCAAAACTGTTTGGTTTCAACAACTACAAACCCTATCCGTCCGTTTAAGACGGCCGAATTTGCCTTTTGCTGCAGTTCTTAATTACACAGGTTATTGGTGTTGTTAGAGTGAACCGTAACATCGACTTATCAGTGTAGATGGCATTTTCGTCTACTGAAATATAGTTGTAATGTGCTGACTAGTTCGAAATCAATGAAAGAAATACAGCTCTCTGCAGGCCCGTTCTGGGTGCCTTGGGAGGACTGTGGACAAAGGGTGATGAAGAAGTCTTCATACTAAATAATCCTATGGCGTCACCCGCTCGTGTTTTTGCCTCTAGGCAATATCTATATAAAAAATCTGATGTGGGCAACACATGACTTTCCTTATATAATGCAATGAATTTACTACTTTTACATAAAAAAATAGGCTTTTCTTATAGTAGATACTTATATTATTTCCAAAATATTGAATGTTCGTCAATTAGCCGTCATTTTCATTGATTGAGAGTCATTTTTATCCATTTGGCTAGATTTTCGTCCATTTGGCAGCATTTGAAAAACTCGTCAAGTTGGCGACAATCCGCTAAATTTATCGCCAAAATCTCGCCAAGCGTTATAAACGGAGAAATAAATTATTCTTATAGCAGATAAATGACTATTGGTGTTCAAAAAAAAAGTATTACACAAAGTATCTTTTCTCATGAATGGAACGAGCTAGATCCACGAGAATGATGTCACCAAATTCATCACATGATATTACATATGAAAAGTGAAAAGGTTTCTCAACAGTTAATATATTTTTTTTAATTTATGGGATTTTTTTGATAAATTTATTTTAGAAAAGTGCAATATATCAAGAACTGTTCATGCTAACGTTCTAAAGTTAATGTCAATCGTTTTCTAAGAAAAAATTACATAAGAAATGTCCATTTGCGAAATTTTATTAAAGTTTTGATTTTTTGATGATTTTTTCAAAACTTCACTCGAAAATTTAGGGGGATTCTTTTCATTTGAAAACGTTTAAAAACAATAGCCATCCAGTATTTATGGATTTTGATTTTTGTACCGCATTTCATTCGAATTGCTCCATTCGTTCGTGAGATAACGTCTCCACAGACTCACACACACACGCACACACACACACACATATCCAATATTCCGAAAATGACTTTAAGCACTTTCCAGAACATACCATAAAAATATAATTACCCTCGTTCCAATCATTAAAAAAATAATCCTCATCGTTATTAAAATTCAATTATGAGCACATTCCATTTTTTTTCATAATACATTTTATTCATAAAAAAAATTAATTAAAATTTTAATTCACTCGCACAATCCCCTCGTAGAAGGTCGCAAAATATTCCAAGTACCCAACTTTCCCACTCCTTTCGCCGGAAAGATATCATTCATTCACCCGCTACATTCAAGTCTCAGTCTGTATACTGGTTAAAGCACTTTCCTACGGTGCGAGGGGTCCCGAGTTCGAATCCAGCTCAGTCTAGAACTAATTCTTTCCTTTTAGCCTTCTCAGTTCTCCAACCTGTCCATAGAGGACGCCACCAAAATTTCCACGATGGCCTCCAAGCTCTTCTTTAACCCCACTTATCCAATAACGTCATCCGATAATCTTATCGAGTAACGTGATCCGAGAAGATAAGCTTATCAGATGACGTCAGCCGATAAGATAAGATCCGATAAGATAAGCCGATGACGTAATCCCCGATGGAGCCTGGTGACGCCACCCTGCTCCGTGTTGTCGCGAAACCCCTTACCTTACTACTCATGTCATCAGACTTGTTTGAATCATCTGAAACGAGATTGAAAGCTGAAGGCCTAAAACAGTATATGGAGAGATTTGAGACACTCTTCCCCACATACGTTTGGTGTGATTTATTGAGAAGAATTAATAAAGTCAATACTTCTCTGCAAAAATCAACTGTAACATTGCATGTCGTCGTGGAACTCCTGGAATCTCTCACATTGTATATTCAGGAGAAGAGAGAAAGCTATGATTGGTATGAAGCCTTGGGCATTTAAAAAAAAGATCCTAATTACCAGGATTCCATAATCCGAACAAAAAACGAAGTTCTAGATTGACATTTTATGATAACGAAGGTACCCCAGATGTTGTTTTGTCTGGTAAAGGAAAGATGAAGATTGAAACTTTCCTTCCTGTGGTAGACAGTTTAATCAATAACTTGGATGCTCGATCTAAAGCTTACCGAAACATCTTTGAGATTTTTGGATTCTTTGAGGATCTGCTTTTCTTAGAGAAAGTATCTGTAAGAAAGCATAGGGAATGTTTTGCAAAAATATACAAAGATGTTGTTGATGGCAGAGAACTTGCAGAAGAATACATCCATATCAAAGTATACATTAATGCAAATTATCCTGAGACAGCAGTGCTCTTTATGGACATCTCTGCTGATGACGAAGAAGAGGAGAGTGATGAAGACGCTGATGGAGAGCAGGTTCCAGATCCATGGAGTTCCAGATGAGATACATACAGGAGAAAAGGAGACTGAACCTACAAAACCTTTACAAAATACTATACGCATGAAAGTGGAATTTCATTTGCTTTCCCTAACATAGAAATAGGGTTGCGAATATATAGTTGCATGATGGTTTCCAATGCAAGTGGTGAACGTTCATTTTCAAAGTTAAAAGTTATAAAATCCGAAAAACGTAGTGTGATGAAGCAGGAGAAATTAAACGACCTAAGCATTTTAAGCATTGAAAACGAGTTACTTAAAGTAATGGACTTTAACGATATAATTGATGATTTTGCTACTAAAAAGTCAAGAAAAAAGTTTGTGTAAGCCATAATATGTCTTGAGTCTTCTTGTAACTTGTTTTTCAACAAATCGCTATGTCACAGTCCCATTTTTATATTTTAATATCCCCCCTTATATGTTGTAAAGAATGAAACATATGATGTCAAAAACAAATGTAATATTTGTTGCAATCATCCAAATCGTGATTATTAAAACAATTTTAGCCATTTGTACATATTTAAATATACGTTTTACAAGTTAGTACTATTACTGTACGTATATAATTGCAAAGAAAGAAATTTGCAAAATTTACAGTGAACAGGGTCCCCCACACTAAGTTTTGGCCCAGGGCCACAGATAAGCTTAATCCGGGTCTGCTGCTGTGCAAAGATGCTGGCAGCAATGCTTGATGCAAGGAACTCATAGGTAGAGGGAAGTATCTGGAAGGCCAAGGTGCACGAATGCGAGGCATACTCGGATGATTGTGCAACAGGCTCGAACTAGCCCAACGGCATCTTTGTCCCCCATCCAACGTGCTACAGGCCTCTCCCATACCACACGTGAAACCTTCCAGTAACTCACGGCGCTTGGCTGAGGTGGGGTTAAGCTCATGGAGGCCTTTAAGACTTCTGAACTTAACTCTACAACATTAACAGAGTCGAGTCATTTGAAGTGGTGTCATAACCGAGCATCATGGCTGCCAGCAGACTGGCATTGCATAGTGTTCAGCGATAAATCACGCTTCAGTCTTTCAGCAGATCACCATCGGGTACGTGTGTGCAGTCGCCAGGGCCACCGGTCCCAAACAGCCTTTGTTTTACATGGGCGTACACCCATTATCCCTGGTGTGAAAGTGTAAGGTGCTATCTCTTACGACAGCAGGTTGCCACTAGTCTTCCTGCCCGACAGCAAGGTACATATATACTAGTCTTCCTGCGTGCAATTTTAACAGCTAAACGATATGTTGATGAAATCCAGCGGTTGTTTGCGTTACCTTTCACAGCATGTCACTCTGTCGTTTCATGTCACTCTGTCGTTTCATATAAGAGGTGTAATTATTATTTTAATTTTTATTTAAAAAACTACTGAATATATTTCGCTGAATTTTTTTTATATATTTTATGGAACAATTTGAATATTATCTAACATTTTCGAAGCAATTTGTGAATTTTAAATCCGCTTAAAAAATGTTTGAAAAATTAGGCCCCATAGGGCTCAATGTATTTCATTTTTTCAACCCGGGATCAATCCAAAACTAATTGGGTGATATTATTCATTTATATTCCCATAGGTCCTACAGACCGTCTGAACAACATACTAAAATTTCATTTTGATTAAGTCATTTTTACGGCAGTTATCGTGCTAACGGACAGACAGACAGACAGAATGAACAAAGTCATAAACACTTTTCAACTTTGTTGTAAAGTGTTAAAAATAGTTCTATGGTATTGAAAACTAAAACATTTGTCTTATTGTATATGTAAAAAATAAAACAATAGTTTTATGATATATGTGGAAACTAAAACAATAGTTTAATAATATATATAAAGGAAAAATATCATGTGTGGTCAAGAATCGAATGATGGGGTTTTGATGAATTTACACGTCTGCATCAATGAAAAAAAATCGCCAAAGTTTAATTGTCTGTTTGCCAGTATAAATTATATCTTTTGGACAAATTGAGCAAGTATATTACAATTTGATACAATTAATTTAATAAGGATAATAAATAAGACACCACTTCAATAAATAAGACAACCTGAACACATTTAAAATATTTTTAACTAGGAAATTTACTTGCCACAAGACGACAGGTCTGGTATTGGATAAATGAATCTCTGTAGGAAATTATGGACAAAGCCGGCTACAAAGAACATTTTAAATAATCAATCGTCTGTGAGTTCCCATAGAAATCTGACATCTACTGATATCTTTCTTTGTTTCTCAATTTGATATTTTTAACACTTTACAACATAGTTGAAAAGTGTTTATGACTTTGTTCATTCAGTCTGCCTGTCTGTCGGTCTGTCCTTTAGCACGATGACTGCCGTAAAAATGACTTTATCAAAATGAAATTTTAGTATGTTGTTCGACGAGCTACCTCCACAACTGTTACATCCACGGTTGCAGCGGCACTTGGTAAGAAAATATCTGCCAGTACTGCGCGCCAAAGGCTCCGTGTGAAGGGACCTTACGTCCGAGTACCAAGTTTTTGTGTACCACTAACATACCAAGCCAGAGGGGCAAGATTAAAGTGGTGTCGTCAACATGTCAATTGGACTGTGTCAGATTGGTGCAACTTCCTGTTCACGGATGAGTCCAGATTTGCCCTGGAATCAGATGATAAACGTGTAACGGTCTGGAGAGGACGAGGCACACGCAATCAGACCAAGAACATTATTAAACATCACACATTCAGAGGTGGGAGCGTCATGGTATGGGTTGAAATTTATATGGGATATTGGTCATATATTTTGGACTATAATATCAAGCTAATATCGTTCAAGAATACCTGAAAAGTGAGGAAATTTCTCGTATGGAGTGGCCGGCGTATTCCCCCGACCTTAATCCCATTGAAAACCTATTGGGATGCCCTCGGTCGTGCTGCCTCTGCAGGTTTACTTCCTCCAGCCAGTTTCAGAGGGTTGAAAAGTGCTCTATTGGAAGAATGGTCATTGCTCGCATCTGCGATGGTTGATCACCGCATTGAAAGCATGGAAAATCATTGTAAAGTTTATGTGAAAGTCCGATGAGGTCACATACCATATTAATGTAAGCTTTGTTTGGTTTGTTTGCCTTTAATCATCATTTTGTTAAAGATCCAAATGTGACGTCAGCATTTAACTTACGAAAAGTAAATATTTTTTTAATCTTTGTACATAATTCTTGTTTTCTTTAATGCATAAGCACACGCATTTGCTACCTTCATATACAATTAATTAATTAGTTAATCAAAGCTTTACTTTTCCATTTTTGATGATTTTACCGTCTGTGATTAACATTTGGAAGCCAGTGTATATATATATATATACATATATATATACACTATTTTTCAGAAAGAACGAAGAACATCTAATGAGTAATCCTATCATCTCGAAATTTTGCTTACAAATTTCTTCATACCAACTATGCAAATGATTAAATTTGCAAGGCTAGTGAGTGTTAACGTCGATCATAGCTCACGTTTCTACTGTCCAACTAGCACCATATAAAACAGGCTAAATATGTAGACGGTTTATCTTTGCTCGTTATCGGCTTTGCAGTTCCTTAGAGACACAACTAATAATGCCGCTACGACGTTGCCGAAGAACTTATAACCAGCTAGATCAGTTCGAACGTGGTCGTATAGTCGGGATGCGTGAATCTGTCTGGCCATACAGAGTAATAGGCCGCCACCTGAACCGAACGGATACTGCTGTGCAGGACCGGATTAACCAAGGGAGCAACCGGGCCATGGCCCGGGGCCCCCGACTCTGGGGGTCCCCAAGTGACATGAAATTTATATTATATACTAGCAGCATACCCGTTCTTCGTACGGAGTATATAATATAAAGAAACTTATAATTCGCAATTATGTGCAATTTCTGTTAAAATCTTAAATTCCTAAAGCTAAATCCCTAAGCTCCTAAAGAGAAGTTTAGGAATATATGTTCTCACTATGCAAAATTATCTTCTCGGGCAGATCTGAAGAAAAAAACATCCTGACCCCTTTTGTAAGCAAATTTACAAAAAAAAAAAGAAATTGAATCAATATATGCAACCCCGTACTATTTATATTGTTGCAGATTAGAAAATATGCCAGTGTGTTAGTGGAAGATTATCCGTATTACAATATGAGTCTCAAAAGTATTTGCCAAAATAAAAAATATGATGTAATAAATTGAAAATATCAATAATCTCCGTATTCTTTATACCAGAAGGTCGTAATTGATTCCAATATATGCCAATATATATAAAAAAATATGCCAATATACCTGTACTACTTATATTCTTGTAGATTAGAAGATATACTCGTGTATTTGTAGAAGATAAATCGTACAAGGTACAATATATGAGTTTAAACAATTTTTGTCGTAATAAAACAATTGCATAATAACTTGAAAATATCAATAATCCCTGAATCAATAATCCCCGAAAATATCAATAATAATAACGTTTAAACCTGAACACCGTAATAGATATTATCCAGTCAAAAATGCAATAAGAAAAATCAAATCGTTTTTTTCTAAAATATATTTTTATATCCATTTATTTATTATTCAAATCGAAAAAATAATAATCAAAATAAAGAGACAGATTTAATTTAATTGCCTTTCTGAGCAACATGATATAAGATAGAATCTTCCTCATAAACTTCGAAATTAAATAACCATTTTGAATTCTTTATACTTTTCATTGTTCTGTAAAAGCGTGTAAAATATTAACAATGGAGATAGATTTCTCATTTAAATCATGTTTCAAACAATTCATGTTTTCAGAAAGTGACTAATTGGCGCAAAAAATATCCCATCAAACTCAGAGATAACATTTTAGTTCACTTTCAAACGATTTTTAAGCTTTTAGTTTGGATAAACCACGGAGTTAGAGAGTAGAACTTCTAGGAATAAGTTTCGTTTTTCATTAATATCTCGACAATCCCTGATCTAAGATACTCGAAACTTAGGCTAAATATATGGTGGTCTGTTTTAAGGCTATCCACAAAATTTCATTAAATTCGGTTCAGCCGTTCTCTCGTGATGATGAGACAAACGAAAATTTCGTTTTTTACTAATATCTCGAGAACCACTGATGACCGTTCTCCCGTGATGACGGGACAAACAGACAGAGAGACAGATAGACAGACAGATTTTGAATTTTATTTATATAGACAAGGGGCGTGTCAAATGTGTTTACTTTGCTAAATTTGATATATATTCACTTCTAAAATGCCGAAATGCATAAAAGTTACATATTTCGATTCACAACATTTCACTTTATTTTTTGGAATGCAACATTAAAAATTTGAAGTTATTTTACTTCTCTGAACCCTTAAAGAAGTCCACTCATTATCTTCTTGGTTGGAATCATATACTTGTAAGCCAAATATAAATACACCATGCACGATTTCAGAGTATTACGTTCACAACCTAGTCAAATCAAACAGATAACCATGTAAAATTGAAAATTTGAAGGTATTTTACTTCCTGTACCTTTAAAACAAAAAAACCCACCCGTTACCTATTGATTTGTATCATACTACTTGTAACTCAGGTAACAATACACCATGTGCGAAATCAGAATAATACTTTCACAATCAAACCAAACCTGACAGATAACCCTCCCGGATCCATCGTCTATAGACTTGTTATGTAACGTAATACCAACAATATCCCTGCCGTCTGGAAAGGGTTAAGCCGTACTCACTCACCACTTTTATTACAAGCCCGTAGATTCATCTGGATCTCATTTATAATTCTACGTTCATAACAAATATACCAGGGTTGCTCTGTTTATAAAAATTTTTGGTATTTAATCGTTTGAGGCAGAATTATTATTTTTCCTTATAATTAAAACAATGAGATCTTGCAATCATACTGTTTTACTAGTGATCGCATCTAACACGGGACTAGATTTTTAGCTATAAAAATAAATAATATAAAAAACATCGAAAATAGGATTAAAAGTATGGAAAACCATGAAAACATTTTTTTCTCGGGAACGCATCTAACGATTCTGATAAAAAAATCTTAAGTTAGCTCGTATACACCATTCTTATATATGTTGCTCTGTCTTAAGTTCGCACATTTGAAGAATTATTGATCAATGCCAGAATCAAAACTGTTTGGTTTCAACAACTACAAACCCTATGCGTCCGTTTAAGACGGCCGAATTTGCCTTTTGCTGCAGTTCTTAATTACACAGGTTATTGGTGTTGTTAGAGTGAACCGTAACATCGACCTATCAGTGTAGATGGCATTTTCGTCTACTGAAATATAGTTGTAATGTGCTGACTAGTTCGAAATCAATGAAAGAAATACAGCTCTCTGCAGGCCCGTTCTGGGTGCCTTGGGAGGGCTGTGGACAAAGGGTGATGAAGAAGTCTTCATACTAAATAATCCTATGGCGTCACCCGCTCGTGTTTTTGCCTCTAGGCAAAATCTATATAAAAAATCTGATGTGGGAAACACATGACTTTCCTTATATAATGCAATGAATTTACTACTTTTACAGTAAAAAATAGGCTTTTCTTATAGTAGATACTTATATTATTTCCAAAATATTGAATGTTCGTCAATTAGCCGTCATTTTCATTGATTGAGAGTCATTTTTATCCATTTGGCTAGATTTTCGTCCATTTGGCAGCATTTGAAAAACTCGTCAAGTTGGCGACAATCCGCTAAATTTGTCGCCAAAATCTCGCCAAGCGTTATAAACGGAGAAATAAATTATTCTTATAGCAGATAAATGACTATTGGTGTTCAAAAAAAAAGTATTACACAAAGTATCTTTTCTCATGAATGGAACGAGCTAGATCCACGAGAATGATGTCACCAAATTTATCACATGATATTGCATATGAAAAGTGAAAAGGTTTCTCAACAGTTAATATAATTTTTTTAATTTATGGGATTTTTTTGATAGATTTATTTTAGAAAAGTGCAATATATCAAGAAATGTTCATGCTAACGTTCTAAAGTTAATGTCAATCGTTTTCTAAGAAAAAATTACATAAGAAATGTCCATTTGCGAAATTTTATTAAAGTTTTGATTTTTTGATGATTTTTTCAAAACTTCACTCGAAAATTTAGGGGGGATTCTTTTCATTTGAAAACGTTTAAAAACAATAGCCATCCAGTATTTATGGATTTTGATTTTTGTACCGCATTTCATTCGAATTGCTCCATTCGTTCGTGAGATAACGTCTCCACAGACTCACACACACACGCACACACACACACACATATCCAAAATTCCGAAAATGACTTTAAGCACTTTCCAGAACATACCATAAAAATATAATTACCCTCGTTCCAATCATTAAAAAAATAATCCTCATCGTTATTAAAATTCAATTATGAGCACATTCCATTTTTTCTCATAATACATTTTATTCATAAAAATAATTAATTAATATTTTAATTCACTCGCACAATCCCCTCGTAGAAGGTCGCAAAATATTCCAAGTACCCAACTTTCCCACTCCTTTCGCCGGAAAGATATCATTCATTCACCCGCTACATTCAAGTCTCAGTCTGTATACTGGTTAAAGCACTTTCCTACGGTGCGAGGGGTCCCGAGTTCGAATCCAGCTCAGTCTAGAACTAATTCTTTCCTTTTAGCCTTCTCAGTTCTCCAACTTGTCCATAGAGGACGCCACCAAAATTTCCACGATGGCCTCCAAGCTCTTCTTTAACCCCACTTATCCAATCACGTCATCCGATAATCTTATCGAGTAACGTGATCCGAGAAGATAAGCTTATCAGATGACGTCAGCCGATAAGATAAGATCCGATAAGATAAGCCGATGACGTAATCCCCGATGGAGCCTGGTGACGCCACCCTGCTCCGTGTTGTCGCGAAACCCCTTACCTTACTACTCATGTCATCAGACTTGTTTGAATCATCTGAAACGAGATTGAAAGCTGAAGGCCTAAAACAGTATATGGAGAGATTTGAGACACTCTTCCCCACATACGTTTGGTGTGATTTATTGAGAAGAATTAATAAAGTCAATACTTCTCTGCAAAAATCAACTGTAACATTGCATGTCGTCGTGGAACTCCTGGAATCTCTCACATTGTATATTCAGGAGAAGAGAGAAAGCTATGATTGGTATGAAGCCTTGGGCATTTAAAAAAAAGATCCTAATTACCAGGATTCCATAATCCGAACAAAAAACGAAGTTCTAGATTGACATTTTATGATAACGAAGGTACCCCAGATGTTGCTTTGTCTGGTAAAGGAAAGATTAAGATTGAAACTTTCCTTCCTGTGGTAGACAGTTTAATCAATAACTTGGATGCTCGATCTAAAGCTTACCGAAACATCTTTGAGATTTTTGGATTCTTTGAGGATCTGCTTTTCTTAGAGAAAGTATCTGTAAGAAAGCATAGGGAATGTTTTGCAAAAATATACAAAGATGTTGTTGATGGCAGAGAACTTGCAGAAGAATACATCCATATCAAAGTATACATTAATGCAAATTATCCTGAGACAGCAGTGCTCTTTATGGACATCTCTGCTGATGACGAAGAAGAGGAGAGTGATGAAGACGCTGATGGAGAGCAGGTTCCAGATCCATGGAGTTCCAGATGAGATACATACAGGAAAAAAGGAGACTGAACCTACAAAACCTTTACAAAATACTATACGCATGAAAGTGGAATTTCATTTGCTTTCCCTAACATAGAAATAGGGTTGCGAATATATAGTTGCATGATGGTTTCCAATGCAAGTGGTGAACGTTCATTTTCAAAGTTAAAAGTTATAAAATCCGAAAAACGCAGTGTGATGAAGCAGGAGAAATTAAACGACCTAAGCATTGAAAACGAGTTACTTAAAGTAATAGACTTTAACGATATAATTGATGATTTTGCTACTAAAAAGTCAAGAAAAAAGTTTGTGTAAGCCATAATATGTCTTGAGTCTTCTTGTAATTTGTTTTTCAACAAATCGCTATGTCACAGTCCCATCTTTATATTTTAATATCCCCCCTTATATGTTGTAAAGAATGTAAACATATGATGTCAAAAACAAATGTAATATTTGTTGCAATCATCCAAATCGTGATTATTAAAACAATTTTAGCCATTTGTACATATTTAAATATACGTTTTACAAGTTAGTACTATTACTGTACGTATATAATTGCAAAGAAAGAAATTTGCAAAATTTACAGTGAACAGGGTCCCCCACACTAAGTTTTGGCCCAGGGCCACAGATAAGCTTAATCCGGGTCTGCTGCTGTGCAAAGATGCTGGCAGCAATGCTTGATGCAAGGAACTCATAGGTAGAGGGAAGTATCTGGAAGGCCAAGGTGCACGAATGCGAGGCATACTCGGATGATTGTGCAACAGGCTCGAACTAGCCCAACGGCATCTTTGTCCCCCATCCAACGTGCTACAGGCCTCTTTCATACCACACGTGAAACCTTCCAGTAACTCACGGCGCTTGGCTGAGGTGGGGTTAAGCTCATGGAGGCCTTTAAGACTTCTGAACTTAACTCTACAACATTAACAGAGTCGAGTCATTTGAAGTGGTGTCATAACCGAGCATCATGGCTGCCAGCAGACTGGCATTGCATAGTGTTCAGCGATAAATCACGCTTCAGTCTTTCAGCAGATCACCATCGGGTACGTGTGTGCAGTCGCCAGGGCCACCGGTCCCAAACAGCCTTTGTTTTACATGGGCGTACACCCATTATCCCTGGTGTGAAAGTGTAAGGTGCTATCTCTTACGACAGCAGGTTGCCACTAGTCTTCCTGCCCGACAGCAAGGTACATATATACTAGTCTTCCTGCGTACAATTTTAACAGCTAAACGATATGTTGATGAAATCCAGCGGTTGTTTGCGTTACCTTTCACAGCATGTCACTCTGTTGTTTCATGTCACTCTGTCGTTTCATATAAGAGGTGTAATTATTATTTTAATTTTTATTTAAAAAACTACTGAATATATTTCGCTGAATTTTTTTTATATATTTTATGGAACAATTTGAATATTATCTAACATTTTCGAAGCAATTTGTGAATTTTAAATCCGCTTAAAAAATGTTTGAAGAATTAGGCCCCATAGGGCTCAATGTATTTCATTTTTTCAACCCGGGATCAATCCAAAACTAATTGGGTGATATTATTCATTTATATTCCCATAGGTCCTACAGACCGTCTGAACAACATACTAAAATTTCATTTTGATTAAGTCATTTTTACGGCAGTTATCGTGCTAACGGACAGACAGACAGACAGAATGAACAAAGTCATAAACACTTTTCAACTTTGTTGTAAAGTGTTAAAAATAGTTCTATGGTATTGAAAACTAAAACACTTGTCTTATTGTATATGTAAAAAATAAAACAATAGTTTTATGATATATGTGGAAACTAAAACAATAGTTTAATAATATATATAAAGGAAAAATATCATGTGTGGTCAAGAATCGAATGATGGGGTTTTGATGAATTTACTCGTCTGCATCAATGAAAAAAAATCGCCAAAGTTTAATTGTCTTTTTGCCAGTATAAATTATATCTTTTGGACAAATTGAGCAAGTATATTACAATTTGATACAATTAATTCAATAAGGATAATAAATAAGACACCACTTCAATAAATAAGACAACCTGAACACATTTAAAATATTTTTAACTAGGAAATTTACTTGCCACAAGACGACAGGTCTGGTATTGGATAAATGAATCCCTGTAGGAAATTATGGACAAAGCCGGCTACAAAGAACATTTTAAATAATCAATCGTCGTGTCCCATAGAAATCTGACATCTACTGATATCTTTCTTTGTTTCTCAATTTGATATTTTTAACACTTTACAACATAGTTGAAAAGTGTTTATGACTTTGTTCATTCAGTCTGCCTGTCTGTCGGTCTGTCCTTTAGCACGATGACTGCCGTAAAAATGACTTTATCAAAATGAAATTTTATTATGTTGTTCGACGAGCTACCTCCATAACTGTTACATCCACGGTTGCAGCGGCACTTGGTAAGAAAATATCTGCCAGTACTGCGCGCCAAAGGCTCCGTGTGAAGGGACCTTACGTCCGAGTACCAAGTTTTTGTGTACCACTAACAATCCAAGCCAGAGGGGCAAGATTAAAGTGGTGTCGTCAACATGTCAATTGGACTGTGTCAGATTGGTGCAACTTCCTGTTCACGGATGAGTCCAGGTTTGCCCTGGAATCAGATGATAAACGTGTAACGGTCTGGAGAGGACGAGGCACACGCAATCAGACCAAGAACATTATTAAACATCACACATTCAGAGGTGGGAGCGTCATGGTATGGGTTGAAATTTATATGGGATATTGGTCATATATTTTGGACTATAATATCAAGCTAATATCGTTCAAGAATACCTGAAAAGTGAGGAAATTTCTCGTATGGAGTGGCCGGCGTATTCCCCCGACCTTAATCCCATTGAAAACCTATTGGGATGCCCTCGGTCGTGCTGCCTCTGCAGGTTTACTTCCTCCAGCCAGTTTCAGAGGGTTGAAAAGTGCTCTATTGGAAGAATGGTCATTGCTCGCATCTGCGATGGTTGATCACCGCATTGAAAGCATGGAAAATCATTGTAAAGTTTATGTGAAAGTCCGATGAGGTCACATACCATATTAATGTAAGCTTTGTTTGGTTTGTTTGCCTTTAATCATCATTTTGTTAAAGATCCAAATGTGACGTCAGCATTTAACTTACGAAAAGTAAATATTTTTTTAATCTTTGTACATAATTCTGGTTTTCTTTAATGCATAAGCACACGCATTTGCTACCTTCATATACAATTAATTAATTAGTTAATCAAAGCTTTACTTTTCCATTTTTGATGATTTTACCGTCTGTGATTAACATTTGGAAGCCAGTGTATATATATATATATATATATATATACACTATTTTTCAGAAAGAACGAAGAACATCTAATGAGTAATCCTATCATCTCGAAATTTTGCTTACAAATTTCTTCATACCAACTATGCAAATGTTTAAATTTGCAAGGCTAATGAGTGTTAACGTCGATCATAGCTCACGTTTCTACTGTCCAACTAGCACCATATAAAACAGGCTAAATATGTAGACGGTTTATCTTTGCTCGTTATCGGCTTTGCAGTTCCTTAGAGACACAACTAATAATGCCGCTACGACGTTGCCGAAGAACTTATAACCAGCTAGATCAGTTCGAACGTGGTCGTATAGTCGGGATGCGTGAATCTGGCTGGCCATACCGAGTAATAGGCCGCCACCTGAACCGAACGGATACTGCTGTGCAGGACCGGATTAACCAAGGGAGCAACCGGGCCATGGCCCGGGGCCCCCGACTCTGGGGGTCCCCAAGTGACATGAAATTTATATTATATACTAGCAGCATACCCGTTCTTCGTACGGAGTATATAATATAAAGAAACTTATAATTCGCAATTATGTGCAATTTCTGTTAAAATCTTAAATTTATTGCTCCTAAAGAGAAGTTTAAGAATATATGTTCTCACTATGCAAAATTATCTTCTCGGGCAGATCTGAAGAAAAAAACATCCTGACCCCTTTTGTAAGCAAATTTACAAAAAAAAAAAGAAATTGAATCAATATATGCAACCCCGTACTATTTATATTGTTGCAGATTAGAAAATATGCCAGTGTGTTAGTGGAAGATTACCCTTATTACAATATGAGTCTCAAAAGTATTTGCCAAAATAAAAAAGATGATGTAATAAATTGAAAATATCAATAATCTCCGTATTCTTTATACCAGAAGGTCGTAATTGATTCCAATATATGCCAATATATATAAAAAAATATGCCAATATACCTGTACTACTTATATTCTTGTAGATCAGAAGATATACTCGTGTATTTGTAGAAGATTAATCGTTCAAGGTACAATATATGAGTTTAAACAATTTTTGTCGTAATAAAACAATTGCATAATAACTTGAAAATATCAATAATCCCTGAATCAATAATCCCCGAAAATATCAATAATAATAACGTTTAAACCTGAACACCGTAATTGATATTATCCAGTCAAAAATGCTATAAGAAAAATCAAATCGTTTTTTTCTAAAATATATTTTTATATCCATTTATTTATTATTCAAATCGAAAAAATAATAATCAAAATTAACAGACAGATTTAATTTAATTGCCTTTCTGAGCAACATGATATAAGATAGAATCTTCCTCATAAACTTCGAAATTAAATAACCATTTTGATTTCTTTATACTTTTCATTGTTCTGTAAAAGCGTGTAAAATATAAACAATGGAGATAGATTTCTCATTTAAATCATGTTTCAAACAATTCATGTTTTCAGAAAGTGACTAATTGGCGCAAAAAATCTCCCATCAAACTCAGAGATAACATTTTAGTTCACTTTCAAACGATTTTTAAGCTTTTAGTTTGGATAAACCACGGAGTTAGAGAGTAGAACTTCTAGGAAAAAGTTTCGTTTTTCATTAATATCACGACAATTCCTGATCTAAGATACTCGAAAATTAGGCTAAATGTATGGTGGTCTGTTTTAAGGCTATCCACAAAATTTCATTAAATTCGGTTCAGCCGTTCTCTCGTGATGATGAGACAAACGAAAATTTCGTTTTTCCTAATATCTCGAGAACCACTGATGACCGTTCTCCCGTGATGACGGGACAAACAGACAGAGAGACAGATAGACAGACAGATTTTGAATTTTATTTATATAGACAAGGGGCGTGTCAAATGTGTTTACTTTGCTAAATTTGATATATATTCACTTCTAAAATGCCGAAATGCATAAAAGTTACATATTTCGATTCACAACATTTCACTTTATTTTTTGGAATGCAACATTAAAAATTTGAAGTTATTTTACTTCTCTGAACCCTTAAAGAAGTCCACCCATTATCTTCTTGGTTTTAATCATATACTTGTAAGCCAAATATAAATACACCATGCACGATTTCAGAGTATTACGTTCACAACCTAGTCAAATCAAACAGATAACCATGTAAAATTGAAAATTTTAAGGTATTTTACTTCCTGTACCTTTAAAACAAAAAAACCCACCCGTTACCTATTGATTTGTATCATACTACTTGTAACTCAGGTAACAATACACCATGTGCGAAATCAGAATAATACTTTCACAATCAAACCAAACCTGACAGATAACCCTCCCGGATCCATCGTCTATAGACTTGTTATGTAACGTAATACCAACAATATCCCTGCCGTCTGGAAAGGGTTAAGCCGTATTCACTCACCACTTTTATTACAAGCCCGTAGATTCATCTGGATCTCATTTATAATTCTACGTTCATAACAAATATACCAGGGTTGCTCTGTTTATAAAAATTTTTGGTATTTAATCGTTTGAGGTAGAATTATTATTTTTCCTTATAATTAAAACAATGAGATCTTGCAATCATACTGTTTTACTAGTGATCGCATCTAACACGGGACTAGATTTTTAGCTATAAAAATAAATAATATAAAAAACATCGAAAATAGGATTAAAAGTATGGAAAACCATGAAAACATTTTTTTCTCGGGAACGCATCTAACGATTCTGATAAAAAAATCTTAAGTTAGCTCGTATACATCATTCTTATATATGTTGCTCTGTCTTAAGTTCGCACATTTGAAGAATTATTGATCAATGCCAGAATCAAAACTGTTTGGTTTCAACAACTACAAACCCTATCCGTCCGTTTAAGACGGCCGAATTTGCCTTTTGCTGCAGTTCTTAATTACACAGGTTATTGGTGTTGTTAGAGTGAACCGTAACATCGACTTATCAGTGTAGATGGCATTTTCGTCTACTGAAATATAGTTGTAATGTGCTGACTAGTTCGAAATCAATGAAAGAAATACAGCTCTCTGCAGGCCCGTTCTGGGTGCCTTGGGAGGGCTGTGGACAAAGGGTGATGAAGAAGTCTTCATACTAAATAATCCTATGGCGTCACCCGCTCGTGTTTTTGCCTCTAGGCAAAATCTATATAAAAAATCTGATGTGGGCAACACATGACTTTCCTTATATAATGCAATGAATTTACTACTTTTACAGTAAAAAATAGGCTTTTCTTATAGTAGATACTTATATTATTTCCAAAATATTGAATGTTCGTCAATTAGCCGTCATTTTCATTGATTGAGAGTCATTTTTATCCATTTGGCTATATTTTCGTCCATTTGGCAGCATTTGAAAAACTCGTCAAGTTGGCGACAATCCGCTAAATTTATCGCCAAAATCTCGCCAAGCGTTATAAACGGAGAAATAAATTATTCTTATAGCAGATAAATGACTATTGGTGTTCAAAAAAAAAGTATTACACAAAGTATCTTTTCTCATGAATGGAACGAGCTAGATCCACGAGAATGATGTCACCAAATTTATCACATGATATTACATATGAAAAGTGAAAAGGTTTCTCAACAGTTAATATAATTTTTTTAATTTATGGGATTTTTTTGATAGATTTATTTTAGAAAAGTGCAATATATCAAGAACTGTTCATGCTAACGTTCTAAAGTTAATGTCAATCGTTTTCTAAGAAAAAAATACATAAGAAATGTCCATTTGCGAAATTTTATTAAAGTTTTGATTTTTTGATGATTTTTTCAAAACTTCACTCGAAAATTTAGGGGGATTCTTTTCATTTGAAAACGTTTAAAAACAATAGCCATCCAGTATTTATGGATTTTGATTTTTGTAACGCATTTCATTCGAATTGCTCCATTCGTTTGTGAGATAACGTCTCCACAGACTCACACACACACGCACACACACACACACATATCCAAAATTCCGAAAATGACTTTAAGCACTTTCCAGAACATACCATAAAAATATAATTACCCTCGTTCCAATCATTAAAAAAATAATCCTCATCGTTATTAAAATTCAATTATGAGCACATTCCATTTTTTTCATAATACATTTTATTCATAAAAAAAATTAATTAAAATTTTAATTCACTCGCACAATCCCCTCGTAGAAGGTCGCAAAATATTCCAAGTACCCAACTTTCCCACTCCTTTCGCCGGAAAGATATCATTCATTCACCCGCTACATTCAAGTCTCAGTCTGTATACTGGTTAAAGCACTTTCCTACGGTGCGAGGGGTCCCGAGTTCGAATCCAGCTCAGTCTAGAACTAATTCTTTCCTTTTAGCCTTCTCAGTTCTCCAACCTGTCCATAGAGGACGCCACCAAAATTTCCACGATGGCCTCCAAGCTCTTCTTTAACCCCACTTATCCAATCACGTCATCCGATAATCTTATCGAGTAACGTGATCCGAGAAGATAAGCTTATCAGATGACGTCAGCCGATAAGATAAGATCCGATAAGATAAGCCGATGACGTAATCCCCGATGGAGCCTGGTGACGCCACCTTGCTCCGTGTTGTCGCGAAACCCCTTACCTTACTACTCATGTCATCAGACTTGTTTGAATCATCTGAAAAGAGATTGAAAGCTGAAGGCCTAAAACAGTATATGGAGAGATTTGAGACACTCTTCCCCACATACGTTTGGTGTGATTTATTGAGAAGAATTAATAAAGTCAATACTTCTCTGCAAAAATCAACTGTAACATTGCATGTCGTCGTGGAACTCCTGGAATCTCTCACATTGTATATTCAGGAGAAGAGAGAAAGCTATGATTGGTATGAAGCCTTGGGCATTTAAAAAAAATAGCCTAATTACCAGGATTCCATAATCCGAACAAAAAACGAAGTTCTAGATTGACATTTTATGATAACGAAGGTACCCCAGATGTTGTTTTGTCTGGTAAAGGAAAGATGAAGATTGAAACTTTCCTTCCTGTGGTAGACAGTTTAATCAATAACTTGGATGCTCGATCTAAAGCTTACCGAAACATCTTTGAGATTTTTGGATTCTTTGAGGATCTGCTTTTCTTAGAGAAAGTATCTGTAAGAAAGCATAGGGAATGTTTTGCAAAAATATACAAAGATGTTGTTGATGGCAGAGAACTTGCAGAAGAATACATCCATATCAAAGTATACATTAATGCAAATTATCCTGAGACAGCAGTGCTCTTTATGGATATCTCTGCTGATGACGAAGAAGAGGAGAGTGATGAAGACGCTGATGGAGAGCAGGTTCCAGATCCATGGAGTTCCAGATGAGATACATACAGGAGAAAATGAGACTGAACCTACAAAACCTTTACAAAATACTATACGCATGAAAGTGGAATTTCATTTGCTTTCCCTAACATAGAAATAGGGTTGCGAATATATAGTTGCATGATGGTTTCCAATGCAAGTGGTGAACGTTCATTTTCAAAGTTAAAAGTTATAAAATCCGAAAAACGCAGTGTGATGAAGCAGGAGAAATTAAACGACCTAAGCATTTTAAGCATTGAAAACGAGTTACTTAAAGTAATGGACTTTAACGATATAATTGATGATTTTGCTACTAAAAAGTCAAGAAAAAAGTTTGTGTAAGCCATAATATGTCTTGAGTCTTCTTGTAACTTGTTTTTCAACAAATCGCTATGTCACAGTCCCATTTTTATATTTCAATATCCCCCCTTATATATTGTAAAGAATGTAAACATTTGATGTCAAAAACAAATGTAATATTTGTTGCAATCATCCAAATCGTGATTATTAAAACAATTTTAGCCATTTGTACATATTTAAATATACGTTTTACAAGTTAGTACTATTACTGTACGTATATAATTGCAAAGAAAGAAATTTGCAAAATTTACAGTGAACAGGGTCCCCCACACTAAATTTTGGCCCAGGGCCACAGATAAGCTTAATCCGGGTCTGCTGCTGTGCAAAGATGCTGGCAGCAATGCTTGATGCAAGGAACTCATAGGTAGAGGGAAGTATCTGGAAGGCCAAGGTGCACGAATGCGAGGCATACTCGGATGATTGTGCAACAGGCTCGAACTAGCCCAACGGCATCTTTGTCCCCCATCCAACGCGCTACAGGCCTCTTCCATACCACACGTGAAACCTTCCAGTTACTCACGGCGCTTGGCTGAGGTGGGGTTAAGCTCATGGAGGCCTTTAAGACTTCTGAACTTAACTCTACAACATTAACAGAGTCGAGTCATTTGAAGTGGTGTCATAACCGAGCATCATGGCTGCCAGCAGACTGGCATTGCATAGTGTTCAGCGATAAATCACGCTTCAGTCTTTCAGCAGATCACCATCGGGTACGTGTGTGCAGTCGCCAGGGCCACCGGTCCCAAACAGCCTTTGTTTTACATGGGCGTACACCCATTATCCCTGGTGTGAAAGTGTAAGGTGCTATCTCTTACGAGAGCAGGTTGCCACTAGTCTTCCTGCCCGACAGCAAGGTACATATATACTAGTCTTCCTGCGTACAATTTTAACAGCTAAACGATATGTTGATGAAATCCAGCGGTTGTTTGCGTTACCTTTCACAGCATGTCACTCTGTCGTTTCATGTCACTCTGTCGTTTCATATAAGAGGTGTAATTATTATTTTAATTTTTATTTAAAAAACTACTGAATATATTTCGCTGAATTTTTTTTATATATTTTATGGAACAATTTGAATATTATCTAACATTTTCGAAGCAATTTGTGAATTTTAAATCCGCTTAAAAAATGTTTGAAGAATTAGGCCCCATAGGGCTCAATGTATTTCATTTTTTCAACCCGGGATCAATCCAAAACTAATTGGGTGATATTATTCATTTATATTCCCATAGGTCCTACAGACCGTCTGAACAACATACTAAAATTTCATTTTGATTAAGTCATTTTTACGGCAGTTATCGTGCTAACGGACAGACAGACAGACAGAATGAACAAAGTCATAAACACTTTTCAACTTTGTTGTAAAGTGTTAAAAATAGTTCTATGGTATTGAAAACTAAAACACTTGTCTTATTGTATATGTAAAAAATAAAACAATAGTTTTATGATATATGTGGAAACTAAAACAATAGTTTAATAATATATATAAAGGAAAAATATCATGTGTGGTCAAGAATCGAATGATGGGGTTTTGATGAATTTACACGTCTGCATCAATGAAAAAAAATCGCCAAAGTTTAATTGTCTGTTTGCCAGTATAAATTATATCTTTTGGACAAATTGAGCAAGTATATTACAATTTGATACAATTAATTCAATAAGGATAATAAATAAGACACCACTTCAATAAATAAGACAACCTGAACACATTTAAAATATTTTTAACTAGGAAATTTACTTGCCACAAGACGACAGGTCTGGTATTGGATAAATGAATCCCTGTAGGAAATTATGGACAAAGCCGGCTACAAAGAACATTTTAAATAATCAATCGTCTGTGAGTTCCCATAGAAATCTGACATCTACTGATATCTTTCTTTGTTTCTCAATTTGATATTTTTAACACTTTACAACATAGTTGAAAAGTGTTTATGACTTTGTTCATTCAGTCTGCCTGTCTGTCCTTTAGCACGATGACTGCCGTAAAAATGACTTTATCAAAATGAAATTTTAGTATGTTGTTCGACGAGCTACCTCCACAACTGTTACATCCACGGTTGCAGCGGCACTTGGTAAGAAAATATCTGCCAGTACTGCGCGCCAAAGGCTCCGTGTGAAGGGACCTTACGTCCGAGTACCAAGTTTTTGTGTACCACTAACAATCCAAGCCAGAGGGGCAAGATTAAAGTGGTGTCGTCAACATGTCAATTGGACTGTGTCAGATTGGTGCAACTTCCTGTTCACGGTAGAGTCCAGATTTGCCCTGGAATCAGATGATAAACGTGTAACGGTCTGGAGAGGACGAGGCACACGCAATCAGACCAAGAACATTATTAAACATCACACATTCAGAGGTGGGAGCGTCATGGTATGGGTTGAAATTTATATGGGATATTGGTCATATATTTTGGACTATAATATCAAGCTAATATCGTTCAAGAATACCTGAAAAGTGAGGAAATTTCTCGTATGGAGTGGCCGGCGTATTCCCCCGACCTTAATCCCATTGAAAACCTATTGGGATGCCCTCGGTCGTGCTGCCTCTGCAGGTTTACTTCCTCCAGCCAGTTTCAGAGGGTTGAAAAGTGCTCTATTGGAAGAATGGTCATTGCTCGCATCTGCGATGGTTGATCACCGCAGTGAAAGCATGGAAAATCATTGTAAAGTTTATGTGAAAGTCCGATGAGGTCACATACCATATTAATGTAAGCTTTGTTTGGTTTGTTTGCCTTTAATCATCATTTTGTTAAAGATCCAAATGTGACGTCAGCATTTAACTTACGAAAAGTAAATATTTTTTTAATCTTTGTACATAATTCTTGTTTTCTTTAATGCATAAGCACACGCATTTGCTACCTTCATATACAATTAATTAATTAGTTAATCAAAGCTTTACTTTTCCATTTTTGATGATTTTACCGTCTGTGATTAACATTTGGAAGCCAGTGTATATATATATATATATATATATATATATATATATATATATACACTATTTTTCAGAAAGAACGAAGAACATCTAATGAGTAATCCTATCATCTCGAAATTTTGCTTACAAATTTCTTCATACCAACTATGCAAATGATTAAATTTGCAAGGCTAATGAGTGTTAACGTCGATCATAGCTCACGTTTCTACTGTCCAACTAGCACCATATAAAACAGGCTAAAGATGTAGACGGTTTATCTTTGCTCGTTATCGGCTTTGCAGTTCCTTAGAGACACAACTAATAATGCCGCTACGACGTTGCCGAAGAACTTATAACCAGCTAGATCAGTTCGAACGTGGTCGTATAATCGGGATGCGTGAATCTGGCGGGCCATATCGAGTAATAGGCCGCCACCTGAACCGAACGGATACTGCTGTGCAGGACCGGATTAACCAAGGGAGCAACCGGGCCATGGCCCGGGGCCCCCGACTCTGGGGGTCCCCAAGTGACATGAAATTTATATTATATACTAGCAGCATACCCGTTTTTCGTACGGAGTATATAATATAAAGAAACTTATAATTCGCAATTATGTGCAATTTCTGTTAAAATCTTAAATTTATTGCTCCTAAAGAGAAGTTTAAGAATATATGTTCTCACTATGCAAAATTATCTTCTCGGGCAGATCTGAAGAAAAAAACATCCTGACCCCTTTTGTAAGCAAATTTACAAAAAAAAAAAGAAATTGAATCAATATATGCAACCCCGTACTATTTATATTGTTGCAGATTAGAAAATATGCCAGTGTGTTAGTGGAAGATTACCCGTATTACAATATGAGTCTCAAAAGTATTTGCCAAAATAAAAAAGATGATGTAATAAATTGAAAATATCAATAATCTCCGTATTCTTTATACCAGAAGGTCGTAATTGATTCCAATATATGCCAATATATATAAAAAAATATGCCAATATACCTGTACTACTTATATTCTTGTAGATCAGGAGATATACTCGTGTATTTGTAGAAGATTAATCGTACAAGGTACAATATATGAGTTTAAACATTTTTTGTCGTAATAAAACAATTGCATAATAACTTGAAAATATCAATAATCCCTGAATCAATAATCCCCGAAAATATCAATAATAATAACGTTTAAACCTGAACACCGTAATTGATATTATCCAGTCAAAAATGCTATAAGAAAAATCAAATCGTTTTTTTCTAAAATATATTTTTATATCCATTTATTTATTATTCAAATCGAAAAAATAATAATAAAAATTAACAGACAGATTTAATTTTATTGCCTTTCTGAGCAACATGATATAAGATAGAATCTTCCTCATAAACTTCGAAATTATATAACCATTTTGATTTCTTTATACTTTTCATTGTTCTGTAAAAGCGTGTAAAATATAAACAATGGAGATAGATTTCTCATTTAAATCATGTTTCAAACAATTCATGTTTTCAGAAAGTGACTAATTGGCGCAAAAAATCTCCCATCAAACTCAGAGATAACATTTTAGTTCACTTTCAAACGATTTTTAAGCTTTTAGTTTGGATAAACCACGGAGTTAGAGAGTAGAACTTCTAGGAAAAAGTTTCGTTTTTCATTAATATCTCGACAATCCCTGATCTAAGATACTCGAAACTTAGGCTAAATGTATGGTGGTCTGTTTTAAGGCTATCCACAAAATTTCATTAAATTCGGTTCAGCCGTTCTCTCGTGATGATGAGACAAACGAAAATTTTGTTTTTTACTAATATCTCGAGAACCACTGATGACCGTTCTCCCGTGATGACGGGACAAACAGACAGATAGACAGACAGATTTTGAATTTTATTTATATAGACAAGGGGCGTGTCAAATGTGTTTACTTTGCTAAATTTGATATATATTCACTTCTAAAATGCCGAAATGCATAAAAGTTACATATGTCGATTCACAACATTTCACTTTATTTTTTGGAATGCAACATTAAAAATTTGAAGTTATTTTACTTCTCTGAACCCTTAAAGAAGTCCACTCATTATCTTCTTTGTTGGAATCATATACTTGTAAGCCAAATATAAATACACCATGCACGATTTCAGAGTATTACGTTCACAACCTAGTCAAATCAAACAGATAACCATGTAAAATTGAAAATTTGAAGGTATTTTACTTCCTGTACCTTTAAAACAAAAAAACCCACCCGTTACCTATTGATTTGTATCATACTACTTGTAACTCAGGTAACAATACACCATGTGCGAAATCAGAATAATACTTTCACAATCAAACCAAACCTGACAGATAACCCTCCCGGATCCATCGTCTATAGACTTGTTATGTAACGTAATACCAACAATATCCCTGCCGTCTGGAAAGGGTTAAGCCGTATTCACTCACCACTTTTATTACAAGCCCGTAGATTCATCTGGATCTCATTTATAATTCTACGTTCATAACAAATATACCAGGGTTGTTCTATTTATAAAAATTTTTGGTATTTAATCGTTTGGGGTAGAATTATTATTTTTCCTTATAATTAAAACAATGAGATCTTGCAATCATACTGTTTTACTAGTGATCGCATCTAACACGGGACTAGATTTTTAGCTATAAAAATAAATAATATAAAAAACATCGAAAATAGGATTAAAAGTATGGAAAACCATGAAAACAATTTTTTCTCGGGAACGCATCTAACGATTCTGATAAAAAAATCTTAAGTTAGCTCGTATACATCATTCTTATATATGTTGCTCTGTCTTAAGTTCGCACATTTGAAGAATTATTGATCAATGCCAGAATCAAAACTGTTTGGTTTCAACAACTACAAACCCTATCCGTCCGTTTAAGACGGCCGAATTTGCCTTTTGCTGCAGTTCTTAATTACACAGGTTATTGGTGTTGTTAGAGTGAACCGTAACATCGACTTATCAGTGTAGATGGCATTTTCGTCTACTGAAATATAGTTGTAATGTGCTGACTAGTTCGAAATCAATGAAAGAAATACAGCTCTCTGCAGGCCCGTTCTGGGTGCCTTGGGAGGGCTGTGGACAAAGGGTGATGAAGAAGTCTTCATACTAAATAATCCTATGGCGTCACCCGCTCGTGTTTTTGCCTCTAGGCAAAATCTATATAAAAAATCTGATGTGGGCAACACATGACTTTCCTTATATAATGCAATGAATTTACTACTTTTACAGTAAAAAATAGGCTTTTCTTATAGTAGATACTTATATTATTTCCAAAATATTGAATGTTCGTCAATTAGCCGTCATTTTCATTGATTGAGAGTCATTTTTATCCATTTGGCTAGATTTTCGTCCATTTGGCAGCATTTGAAAAACTCGTCAAGTTGGCGACAATCCGCTAAATTTATCGCCAAAATCTCGCCAAGCGTTGTAAACGGAGAAATAAATTATTCTTATAGCAGATAAATGACTATTGGTGTTCAAAAAAAAGTATTACACAAAGAATCTTTTCTCATGAATGGAACGAGCTAGATCCACGAGAATGATGTCACCAAATTCATCACATGATATTACATATGAAAAGTGAAAAGGTTTCTCAACAGTTAATATATTTTTTTTAATTTATGGGATTTTTTTGATAAATTTATTTTAGATAAGTGCAATATATCAAGAACTGTTCATGCTAACGTTCTAAAGTTAATGTCAATCGTTTTCTAAGAAAAAATTACATAAGAAATGTCCATTTGCGAAATTTTATTAAAGTTTTGATTTTTTGATGATTTTTTCAAAACTTCACTCGAAAATTTAGGGGGATTCTTTTCATTTGAAAACGTTTAAAAACAATAGCCATCCAGTATTTATGGATTTTGATTTTTGTACCGCATTTCATTCGAATTGCTCCATTCGTTCGTGAGATAACGTCTCCACAGACTCACACACACACGCACACACACACACACATATCCAAAATTCCGTAAATGACTTTAAGCACTTTCCAGAACATACCATAAAAATATAATTACCCTCGTTCCAATCATTAAAAAAATAATCCTCATCGTTATTAAAATTCAATTATGAGCACATTCCATTTTTTTTCATAATACATTTTATTCATAAAAAAAATTAATTAAAATTTTAATTCACTCGCACAATCCCCTCGTAGAAGGTCGCAAAATATTCCAAGTACCCAACTTTCCCACTCCTTTCGCCGGAAAGATATCATTCATTCACCCGCTACATTCAAGTCTCAGTCTGTATACTGGTTAAAGCACTTTCCTACGGTGCGAGGGGTCCCGAGTTCGAATCCAGCTCAGTCTAGAACTAATTCTTTCCTTTTAGCCTTCTCAGTTCTCCAACCTGTCCATAGAGGACGCCACCAAAATTTCCAAGATGGCCTCCAAGCTCTTCTTTAACCCCACTTATCCAATCACGTCATCCGATAATCTTATCGAGTAACGTGATCCGAGAAGATAAGCTTATCAGATGACGTCAGCCGATAAGATAAGATCCGATAAGATAAACCGATGACGTAATCCCCGATGGAGCCTGGTGACGTCACCCTGCTCCGTGTTGTCGCGAAACCCCTTACCTTACTACTCATGTCATCAGACTTGTTTGAATCATCTGAAACGAGATTGAAAGCTGAAGGCCTAAAACACTATATGGAGAGATTTGAGACACTCTTCCCCACATACTTTTGGTGTGATTTATTGAGAAGAATTAATAAAGTCAATACTTCTCTGCAAAAATCAACTGTAACATTGCATGTCGTCGTGGAACTCCTGGAATCTCTCACATTGTATATTCAGGAGAAGAGAGAAAGCTATGATTGGTATGAAGCCTTGGGCATTTAAAAAAAAGAGCCTAATTACCAGGATTCCATAATCCGAACAAACAACGAAGTTCTAGATTGACATTTTATGATAACGAAGGTACCCCAGATGTTGTTTTGTCTGGTAAAGGAAAGATGAAGATTGAAACTTTCCTTCCTGTGGTAGACAGTTTAATCAATAACTTGGATGCTCGATCTAAAGCTTACCGAAACATCTTTGAGATTTTTGGATTCTTTGAGGATCTGCTTTTCTTAGAGAAAGTATCTGTAAGAAAGCATAGGGAATGTTTTGCAAAAATATACAAAGATGTTGTTGATGGCAGAGAACTTGCAGAAGAATACATCCATATCAAAGTATACATTAATGCAAATTATCCTGAGACAGCAGTGCTCTTTATGGACATCTCTGCTGATGACGAAGAAGAGGAGAGTGATGAAGACGCTGATGGAGAAACAGGTTCCAGATGAGATACATACAGGAGAAAAGGAGACTGAACCTACAAAACCTTTACGAAATACTATACGCATGAAAGTGGAATTTCATCTGCTTTCCCTAACATAGAAATAGGGTTGCGAATATATAGTTGCATGATGGTTTCCAATGCAAGTGGTGAACGTTCATTTTCAAAGTTAAAAGTTATAAAATCCGAAAAACGCAGTGTGATGAAGCAGGAGAAATTAAGCGACCTAAGCATTTTAAGCATTGAAAACGAGTTACTTAAAAATAATGGACTTTTACGATATAATTCATGATTTTGCTACTAAAAAGTCAAGAAAAAAGATTGTGTAAGCCATAATATGTCTTGAGTCTTTTTGTAACTTGTTTTTCAACAAATCGTTATGTCACAGTCCCATTTTTATATTTCAATATCCCCCCTTATATATTGTAAAGAATGTAAACATTTGATGTCAAAAACAAATGTAATATTTGTTGGAATCATCTAAATGGTGATTATTAAAATAATGTTAGCCATTTGTACATATTTAAGTATACGTTTTACAAGTTAGTACTATTACTGTACGTATATAATTGCAAAGAAAGAAATTTGCAAAATTTACAGTGAACAGGGGCCCCCACTCTAAGTTTTGGCCCAGGGCCACAGTTATGCTTAACCCTTGTCTGCTGCTGTGCAAAGATGCTGGCAGCAATGTTTGATGCAAGGAACTCATAGGTAGAGGGAAGTCTCTGGAAGGCCACGGTGCACGAATGCGAGGCATACTCGGATGATTGTGGAACAGGCCTGAACTAGCCCAACGGCATCTTTGTCCCCCATCCAACGTGCTACAGGCCTCTTCCATACCACCCGTGAAACCTTCCAGTATCTCACGGCGCTTGGCTGAGGTGGGGTTAAGCTCATGGAGGCCTTTAAGACTTCTGACCATAACTCTACAACATTGACAGAGTCGAGTCATTTGAAGTGGTGTCACAACCGAGCATCATGGCTGCCAGCAGACTGGCATTGCATAGTGTTCAGCGATAAATCACGCTTCAGTCTTTCAGCAGATCACCATCGGGTACGTGTGTGGAGGCGCCAGGGCCACCGGTCCCAAACAGCCTTTGTTTTACATAGGCGTACACCCATTACCCCTGGTGTGAAGGTGTAAGGTGCTATCTCTTACGACAGCAGGTTGCCACTAGTCTTCCTGCCCAACAGCAAGGTACATATATACTAGTCTTCCTGCGTACAATTTTAACAGCTAAACGATATGTTGATGAAATCCCGCGGTTGTTTGCGTTACCTTTCACAGAATGTCACTCTGGGGGCCATTTTCCAATAAGATAATGCCACGCCACATACGGCTCGCATATGTGAGGACTGTGTTCGTACTGTTGATTCTGTTCTTTGATCAGCAAAGTCACCAGATCTTTCGCCAACCGAACGTGCATGGGTCATTCTAGGCCGCAAAATTTGGGCACCACGAAATGTAGCAGATCTGGAGCAACAATTGAGGCAGGATGACAATAGAAAAACTTTATCACTCCTTAGGTAGACGTATACAATCATGCATTGCCGCCAAGGGGTGTTTCCCCAATTACTGACTTGAAAATTCTATGTGGAATTGCTAACCATTGATAGGTCCTGCGGCCTTGATTTTTAATCATTTCATTTCTTGTGCATAATCTGTATGCATATTTAATTTCAATAAATCATCATTTAATTTTAATTTCAAATTCATAGTCACTTTCTTCAAGGCGCTTCGTTTTTCTTTGCAAAATAGTGTATATATATATATATATATATACATATATATATGTGTGTGTATACAGATTGGCCATAATTAAAGTAAAAGTGTTTAGAACCCGATAGTGAGAAAACTGTTGGCCCAAACTCAACCAAATTTGCAGTAAATGCTATTTAGATTACGGGATTTTGATTTTTAAAAGAAAAAAATAGTTCGTATTTTTGCCACAGCGGTCGAAAGTGGCGCTGTAGGGACTTGCGCACTATGAATATTAAACGGATGCCATTTATTCAGTTTCCGTATTTTTCACCCTGTTGCACGTGGTAAGTTCATTTCTGAAGCAGCTGTACGAACACTATTATTTAGATAATTGCAAAAGTAAGCCAAAATATCAATTTCTACATCAGTTGACTGAAGTATGGGCATACGTAGTCCACCTATACGACGTACACATCCTCTTTCACTCACTCGTTCCACCAATCGGGAAATAAATCTCCCAGAAGTATGTCGAAAATTGGGAAAAGTACGTTGATATTCCGGTGCAGTTTCGTTCGCATTGCGATTGCGTAAACTCTACAACATAAGCATTTCAAAAAGTTATTCGTTACTGTATTGCGACGTACTCTCGGTACAGGCTGACTACACTCTCAAAATGTAGCAGAGAATATGAAATACTTAAGGGTCGCTCAGACTGCAAGGGCTGCGCTCGCTAAGCTTGCGTAAGCGAAGCGATTGATCAATAGCAGAGCAAAAACAACTTTCTCATGTGATGATGCGTCTGTTGCGATGGTGTGACGCACCAATCAGAGGCAGATATCTGCATATGCAAACATTTCTAAACTGTTTTAATGTTCATTTTGATTGTGTCATTTCCAAGTTTTACTCTGTAATTAATCATGCAAATTACATTATTATATATAGTTTTATTCTGTGATTAATCATAAATTAATCATGATTATCTGCCTGCTTACGACAAACCTCCTTTTCTGGTCAGATCCCAAGATCTGTCACCTATTGAGCACATTTGTGCTGAGATGGGGCGTCGTCTGCGACCATCCCAGAATGCAGACGAATTAGCTCGTCAATTGGAGGCCATTTGGAACTACGTCCCTCAGACATCCAACAATTTTATGCATTAATGCCACGTCAGGTAATAGCTTGCATCAAGGCCAGAGGTGCACCAACGCCACATTGACTTGCTCACTTTGTGTAGATCTTTCCTTGCAATATGATCTTTCCTATTGATCTTTCCTTGCTCCAATTGTTCTGAAATTCTAATCATTTCTTTTCTGTACATCCGTATTGCAGGTACCAAATGTTGTCTTATTTGTATAATTAAATCTTGGTGCTTCAATTTTTGTCGAGTATATATAGAGTAGGTGCCGCTTAATGTGATCGCTTTGGGACATATGCTATTTGATAACAATAACCGATTGATAACAACAAATAAAAAGTATCAGAAACATAAAATTTTGATTTTAAATGTTAATATTTACTGTATTTTTGCAGCTACTACAAATTAAAAAGACAACGATTCACTCAAACACTATTTTAAACAAATCGTTAAAATAGGTCAATTAAAAAAACTCTTCCAAAGATGTCTGCTTTGTATTTTGTCTCAGCAAATTATTTATAAAACTGTCATACCTGTACTGTTCGCGAAAGTCCCCATCAGTGGCTCTGTGTTGCACCCCGAGCCCTAAAACACGGAGAGCCTCCCTCATTTCAGTAGGAGTTGGAGGATTCTCAACAAGGTTTTCAGCTTCATCCTCATCTTCATCCGATGCTTTTTCATCGTTTTCTTCGATAGAACAAGATACAGCTCGGCATACATCTTCATCAGTCATTGTTGTAGCCACTTGGACGTTCTCATCTATAGACATCCATTCTGCAAAGTCATTTTCAGTCATGTCGGATGGTACGAGTACTGTTTCATCGAATTCCGGAACAGCCATACCTTCGTCCGCTTTAACGAACCCACCGTGCGAGAAACAGTTCTTAATTGTCTTCTCGGACACTCGATCCCACGACATTGTCAAAAGATGGAGGACCTGAAGGACATTCGTCTTCTTTGCTAACGCGTTTGCACTCAGTTGTTCCGTACCTTCCATATTTTTCAAAACCCTAGTGCGCATTTCTCTACGGTAATACGCTTTCATTGCACGAATTGTTCCTTGGTCACATGGTTGGATAAGTGATGTAGTGTTGGCAGGTAGGAGAATGATTTTGATATGCTTTAATGTGACATTTGCATCGTGGGCTCTGCAGTTATCGATGAGTACGGCGATATTGTGATCTAATTCTTTGTCCCACTTTAGAAGCCATGCGCTGAATAGAGCAACTGTTATTCACGCTGTTTTATTGGCAGCATAATCAACAGGCAATTTCTTAACATCCTTAAATCATCTCGGCTTTTTGGTTTTTCCGATAACAAAGAGTTTTTTCTTCTTTACAGTCATGCTCGCACAACAGAATACAGTTATACGTTCTTTTGAAACTTTACATCCCTTAGAGCTCTCGTTTTTGAACAGGTACGTATGTTCTGGCAAGGCACAAAAATAAAGTCCGATTTCGCCAGCATTGTAGATGTTTTCGGGGGAATAATCAGCGATTATTTTCGGCCATTCTTCGGAAATCCATACCTTTGCAGCTGGAAAAGCGGCATCCTTTTCTTCCCCATGGGTACGTTTGAACACAATGTTCTCCTTTTTTCTCCAGCGATTAAACCACCCGTCCGTTGCGACGAATTTTTTTTCCATTTTAGAGGCAAGAACTTCAGCTTTCTTCCGCATTAAAGGAGGTTTATGCGAGCATCATTTTCCCTAACATTGGCAAATCACAATGTCAAAGCCGATTCGACTTCTCCATATTTCCCAGTACGTCTTCGCTTACAGTTCAAATTTGCGTTCAACTTCGCTTTATTTTCAATCTCGTCGCTATTCTTAAACATTTTACAGAGTAATGGCTGAGAGATTTTTAGTGCAGCAGCAGCATTTCATTGACTCATCTTGGGTAAATTATCAAAACATTTCAAAATGTCAATTTTGTCCTTGACAGTTAAATCATTGCGTTTTTTTCCCATTACTAAAACGCTTGACCGTTTGCAATAAAGTTTGAAAGGCAACTTGGCAGAGAGAAAAAATTCTACAGCTTATAACAGTCCAAGCACTTTGCTTACTGATAAGAAAAGAACTCAACGCTTTTCCTACGCCCCAACCATTCTCAAAGGGGGGAAAGGGGAGAGAAATCACCACCTGCAGAGCTGGCGCCAAGCGCCGGGCGCCGCGCCTGAGGGACGGCCTTGCGGCAAATTCCAGCACTTGCCAACAAAAGGGGTCCTGTTTGGGGTTTTGGGGATCCACCCTTTGCTTTTACGTATATGTAGTTTGGATTTTTTGTTGAGAGAATGAAAACAAAAACTCGGCGAAAATACTACACGAACGACGAAAGTGAAGTGATAAAGTGATAACAATAAACGAAGGCGCTGATTACAAAACCGATTCTTTTAACAAGTGTTAATATACAAGCGTTCGGGACTTCGCGATTCTGATAACATTAAACGAATGATAACATTATCCGCGATCACATTAAGCGGCACCTACTGTATATATATATACATATATATATACTGCCTTATGATAATACTTGATTTCCTAATTTTTTTTTTTCCAATTCTTTCTTTTTTAGTGTCTGTAGTCTGAGTTTTGTCATTTATAGTAACTTACTATTGCCAAATCTGAAAGAGGCATTTGTTTGGGTTAATTAGAATTAGATGCTCAGACCTGAAGAGGAATTTAATTCCGGTTAATCTTCAAAATTGGGCCGTTGCTGTTCAATTCTATTTTCGGCATTATGGCCGTGGTTTGACTGCTTTGATGATTTTAATATATCATGATTACTTGGAATTGGTTATTAATCTATCTATATATACTAATTGCCAAGTGTCCGTCTGTCTGTCTGTCTGTCCGTCTGTCTGTCTGTCCGTCTGTCTGTCCGCCTGTCTGTCACGCTTTTTTAGGCACTTCCCGAATAGATAGAGACTTGCAATTTGGTACACGGCTCGATCGTTCGATTAAACCCCCTGGAAAAATCCAAGTTTTCGAAAACGTTCTCTAGAGGGGGTGCTCCACGCGAAAACGTTCGAAAAGTGAAATGATGGGAAAGCATACTTTGCCATAAGATAGGAACTTCAAATTTGGTGTATGGGTAAATCGTTCGGAAGGAAGAAAGTGTGCAAATTCAGATTTCCAATACTTTCTACTTAAGGGGCTGCTGCACACCAAAATGTTCGATTTACCGAATAAATGAGAAATGGCACCTTTAGAATTTGATAGAGGCTTGAAATTAGGTATATGGACTAATCATTTGATGAAAACACCCAAGACGAATATAGTTTTTTAAAATTGTGCGTTTAAGGAGGACTCCAGAGGAAAACGCTCGAAAGGTGAATTGATAAGAAAATATATTTCGGGATCAGATAGAGATTTGAAATTTGGTGTACTGGTAGATAGTCTGGAAGGAAGAACGTGCACAATTTCAGTTTTATAATATTTTCTACTTTAGGGGGTGTCGCACACAAAAATGTCCGATTTTCGGAATGAAGTAGAAACACCCCTTTTAGAACGTGATAGAGGCTTGATATTTGGTATATGGGCGAATCATTTAATAGAAAACCCAAGAAGAATGGAGTTTTTCAAAAATGTATATTTAAGGGAATGGGTACACCACAAAAAACATTCGAAGGGTGAAATGGTGGAAAAAGCATGCTTTGCGATGAGTTAGAGACTTCAAATTTGGTATACGAGTAGATAGTTAGAAAGGAAGAAAGTGTGCAATTTCAGTTTTCCCACATTTGCTATTGTAGGGGGTGCAGCGCACTAAAATTTTCGATTTGGCGAACAAATGAAAAACTCCTCCTTTACAATGTGACAGAGGCTTGAAATTCAGTATATGGGATAATTATTTGATAGAAAGCCCAAAGATTATTACGGTTTTTCAAAAATGATCATTTAAGGGGGTGCAACACAGAAAAATGTTCGAAATAAGAAGTGATATAAAAACATGCTTCACGATAGGATAGAGACATAAAAGTTGGTGTACTGGTAGATAGTTTGAAAGGAAGAATGTGTGCAATTTCAGATTTCCAATATTTGCAACTTTAGGGGGTGCCGAACACCAAAATGTTCGATTTTCGGAATAAATGAGACACACTTCCTTTTAAATGTGATAGAAGTTTGATATTTGGTATATGGGCCAATCATCTGATAAGAAACTCAAGGCGAACAGAGTTTTTCAAAAATGTTCATTTATGGGTGTGCTCCACAGAAAAACGTTCGAAAGGGGAGATGATAAAATAGTATGCTTCAGGATGACATAGAGACTTTAATTTGGTGTACTGGTAGATAGTTCGAAAGGAAGACGTGCGCAATTTAAAATTTACAATATTTTCTTCATTAGGGGGGTACCGCACACTAAAATATTCGATTTGCCGAATAAATATGAAACGTGAATTATTAAAAATTGCTTATTGCGAGACTGTTGATTTTCAACGGGTAATCGGCTAGTATATACCAATTGCCAAGTGTCCGTCTGTCTGTATGTCTGTCCGTCTGTCTGTCACGCTTTTTTTAGGCACTTCCCGAATAGATAGAGACTTGAAACTTGGTACACGGCTCAGTCGTTCGATAAAAACCCCTGGAAAAATCGAATTTTTAGAAAACGTTCTCTGGAGTGGGTACTTCACACCAAAACGTTCGAAAAGTGAAATGATAGGAAAGCATGCTTTGCGATGAGATAGAGACTTCAAATTTGGTGTATGGGTAGATCGTTCGAAAGGAAGAAAGTGTGCAATTTCAGATTTCCAATATTTTCTACTTAAGGGGGTGCCGCACACCAAAACGTTCGAAAAGAGAAATGATAGGAAAGCATGCTTTGCGATGAGATAGAGACTTCAAATTCGGTGCATGGGTAAATCGTTCGTACGGAAGAAAGTGTGCAGTTTCAGATTTCCAATATTTTCTACTTAAGGGGGTGCCGCACACCAAAATGTTCGATTTACCGAATAAATGATAAACGGCTCCTTTAAAATGCGATAGAGGCTTAAAATTTGGTATATGGAATAATCATTTGATAAAAACACCCAAGACGAATCTAGTTTTTCAAAAATGTTCGTTTAAGGGGGTGCTCCAGTGGAAACGTTCGAAAGGTGAATTGATAAGAAAACATACTTCGGGATGAGATACAGATTTGAAATTCGGTGTACGGATAGAAAGTTTGGAAGAAAGAAAGTCTACAATTTCAGTTTTGCAATATTTTCTGCTTTAGAGTGTGTCGCACACAAAAATGTTCGATTTTTGGAATGAAGTAAAAACACTCATTTTAGAACTCGATAGAGGCTTAATATTTGGTATAGGGGCGAATCATTTAATAGAAAACTCAAGAAGAATGGAGTTTTTCAAAAATGTATATTTAAGGTTGGGCGGGTACTCCACAGAAAAGCATTCGACAGGTGAAATGATAGAAAAAGCATGCTTCACGATGAGATAGAGACTTCAAATTTGGTATACGTGTAGATAGTTAGAAAGGAAGAAAGTGTGTAATTTCAGTTTTCCACCATTTGCTATCGTAGGGGGTGCCGCACACTATAATCTTAGATTTGACGAACAAATAAAAACCGCCTCCTTTAGAATGTGATAGAGACTTGAAATTTAGTATATGGGGTAATCATTTGATAAAAATACTCTACGATTTTTACTGTTTTTCAAAAATGATCATATAAGGGGGTGCAACACATAAAAACGTTCAAAATATGAAGTGTTTTAAAAACATACTTCACTATAGGATAAAGACATCAAATTTGGTGTACTGGTAGATAGTTTGAAAGGAAGAAAGTGTGCAATTTCAGATTTCCAATATTTGCAACTTTAGAGGGTGCCGAACACCAATATGTTCAATTTTCGGAATAAATATGACACGCTCCTGTTAAATGTGGTAGAGGCTTGATATTTGGTATATGGGCCAATCATCTAATAAGAAACCCATTGCGAACAGAGTTTTTAAAAATGTTCATTTATGGGTGTGCTCCACAGACAAACGTTCGAATGGGGAGATGATAAAATAGTATGCTTCGGGATGATAGAGAGACTTTAATTTGGTGTACTGGTAGATAGTTCGAAAGGAAGACGTGCGCAATTTAAAATTTACAATATTTTCTTCTTTATGGGGTTCCGCACACTAAAATATTCGATTTGCCGAATAAATGTGAAACGCGAATTATTTAAAAAGTGACAATATTCAGTAGTTGCTTATTACGAGACCGTTGATTTTCAACGGGTATTCGGCTAGTATCATTATATTTTTCTAATACGTATATATATATATATATATATATATATATATATATATATATATATATATATATATATATATATATATATATATATATAAGAAAAATATCTAAAAATGAGATATACAAAAAACATAATCATAACTCTTCATAACATTAAGGCGCCATGCCGCTCTTTCATGTTTAGCAGGTATATAATAGTAAATACATTATCAAATAGAAAAAAGGGGGGGAGGCATAAAGGAATGGGGGAAAAGAAAGGAGATTGGTTACAGGAGCGACAGAAAAAAGGCCGGGGGGGGATAGTGACCCCCCGTTCCCGGTTAAAGCGCTTTTACTCTAGAAACACTCCCGGTGCCTCTGTTTTCCCGAAGCACTCCTCCGTCCGATGAAATCAATGAAACATCCCGAAGTATATAGACCATGAAGCAAAAAAGGAGCATAGGATGGGAATAAACCTAACCTTATTACTCAACCGAATTCTTGAAGACCATAAGCAATGCCACACAACCATATCTCACCGATCTGCTATCATCAAGTAAAACTGTTAGTCTCTCTTTCAAATATCAAGTCTACATAGTGCCTTAGATACCGAAGTGGGTAATTGCTTTTTGCTGCTTCCCTGAGTAATTTATTGACACTGTGTTGCTGTTCTTCATTTTCAGTGTTGAGACGTCTATATCGATTTAGATGATTTATGATAATATTTCTGAAAATACCACTGCTCAAATTAGATTCTAATTTGATTTGACGGTGCCGTATTCCTAAAATTAACGCAATCAAACAATCCAATTAATCGACGTCACTATCTTGTTTTCAATTTGAAAAGAATAAATAGTTTTAAAGAAATTTTTAAAAGAAAAACTTGAAAACTAAAGCTCATAAATGTCTTTCCTGTTACCGATTGTGTTTGAAGTTGATCTAAACAACACGGAACATGAATGCATGAGTAAGTCGAGTGGAGCATTACACTCTCAATATTTTATTAAAAAAATTATATTTATTAATTTCATTAAGATCTATGTATCTCCATGTTACTTTAAGGAGTATAATTTCATGAAGAATTGTTGAAATTGGCTACGATATGTGCTAAAAATCCATGAAAATCTAACATGTGTGTCGGTCCTCTAAATGCTATGTGATATGAGGCTAGAACTTTGGATTTCCAGCTTTGTTTCATATATTTAAATTACACTTACTTAATTATACATAGACACTTATTGAAGTCAAGTTTCAGAAAAAAGGGGTGAAATATGATCTTAGAATATAAATATAACTTTATGCTTTAAAAGCTCTTTAGAAAATATTTTTGTCCAATTATTGCTTCAAATATTTTAAATAACATGGTTAGAAAATATTAATTTATCGAAATCCATAGTCTTTAGAAAAATCGATTTTTTTAATGTATAAAAATACCTTTGATATTGGATTTATTCGAAAACAAACCCTTTCAATATATAAATTCAAATATTTTGAATTATTAAAATTTTGGTAGTTTTAATTTAATCTTTCTTCTTAAATACTAGGTAAACAGAGAGGAGAAGTTGAGATTTTTAATTTTTCTGTTTTTATTACTTTAAATAGTCATTATACTTCATTTCTTTTGAAAGGTATTTCGTGTGATAAAAATGCCTTCTAAATGGCATTATTTAGTTCTTTTCTCTGGAAGTTATGTATGCTGTATTTAAAATATCTCTTTATAAAATATATCTGAAAAAACTCTTTATAAAATATATTTTTAATTTAAATATCACAAAGAAAGTTGAGTTAACCGGGTGTATTTCTTTTATCTGACGTTGAATTCAAATTAATCTCAGTAATATAATTAAAATGTTACAAAAACGGCAGTTTATTGACTGTGCAAGTAATTATATTTAACAAGTACTTTATAATTATCCTTTCAATACGTTAAAATGAATCTCGAAATGAAAGCATTGATAAGAAAGGCAGGAACTTAAAAGTTTTTAAGATTATGAAAATAGTTTATCTGGGCATAACTTATTTAAAATATTACATCTATGCTTTCTTCTAAGAAAGAATGAGAAATCTGAAAAAATGTTTAGTTTTGTGCAGAATTTAAAATCTAACTTATGCATTTAAAGTGTATCATTTTAATATAACTAATTAATGAATGGAAATCTTTTGAATGACTGGTACATCTGTATGTTTTTTAACTCCATATTTATCTTTACAATATAATTTTTTTTAGACAGATTACTGTTGCCATTCAAAATATGTAAGGTAAAATTTAAAAATGTATCGTAAAATTTTTTTCGAGAATTGTAGAATTTGCTTAATTACATACTGAATTATAACAATCATTACTTATGTAAGCATTTAAAAAGTTACATAATGCAATATATAAAGCATTATATAAAATTGAATAGTGATTAATCACTATCAGTTATTATCTTATTGTAGTAATTTGCATATGTAATTACAACATATGGAAGTTTCTAATTACTATATATATGATTTCCATATTATAAATCCATAAAAAGTGTAAAGTACAAATGTGGTTCTGCTGCAAGAGTATATGTAATAATGGAGGTCTTTCTATAACAAACTTCGCAATATTCACAGTATTTGCTTGGAAAACCACAGACACTGTCATTTGCACTTTATAATTCTTATTAATTGATGTTTTTAAATATAATCTAGAATTAGCTAAACGCATTTATTCCACAACTACGTAATTAGACATTCGCCAGTAGTATGCATTTTTCTTATTAATAATTCATTTAAAATAAAAAGTATATTATAATAATGTATGAAATTATTTAATTATCAATTCTGTGTAAGTACTAATGGATTGCATGAATGCACGATTAATATAAAGGCATTAATTTATATTAAATTACATAATATTTTAAATTTCTTGAAATTTTGTTTGCTTTTGCATCTATATCAGCAATATATTTTAGAAACTTAACAATTCTGATATTTTATTGACATTTATAATTGAACTTACCTTGTTTCGGATTACTTTGTATATTAGTCGAACACGTGAATTTATTAATCGTATTTATTAACTATTGAATAATAAGCTATTTATAAATTAAAGCGTTTCGAAATAAAATATTAGAAGCGCAATATCATCGGAAATGATGAATTCATTTAAAACTGCTAGGTGCTTAAACCATTTTGTTAGTATGCTCAAAATAGCTTATTCCAATGATCTGAAAAAGTGCATGAGTACAATAAATGAGTAAAAATACTACATAAGTATTTCCACTAGAAACGATGTAATTGAGCCTCAAAGAAAAGAAATTTTTAAATCAGCTTTACGAAAGGGAGTTTTTAAAAGTGCCATTAGCATGATAGCTATGATGGTATCTCAAGATTTTGTTACTTTCTCAAGAGTTTTGATACCTCTGGAAAAAATTGTCATATCTAATATGTTGCAAACCTTAAAAATGTTAGTTTTGATCTTAGAATTTTTATAATGGAGCAGATTTAAAAAAAAAATGCATTTTTAAATCCCCCCCACCCCCCCAAAAAAAGTGGTGTTTTATGCTGAGATTTGATGTACAAATATTTCTCCTATTTTACTGCATTAAACGAAAATAAATATGATGTTTAAATTCCTTTCCAATGCATAAGGTTTATATAGAAATCAGCTATAATATCAACAACACATTTTACCGATATAGTTTTCAATACAGATATGGAATTCTATTAATATCAGTTTTGTAATATAGCAAATTTTTTAAATACATTTTTGAATGTAAATAAATATTACGTTAGGAAGGTGAAATATATTTCATGCGTATAAATATATATATATTTCATAAATATATTTAATACTAAGATTAGTTCATAATATTTGCGTGCTATTAGTGATAAAAATACAGTGTGTAAATTTATTTTATTATTTTATTTATAAAGGTTATTGTATGTCTGAAAATGGATGTACTTTTCTTTAATACATCTTCTTGCAACATTTAATACCTAATAACAATTATTAAAATGAACTGTTTTATTCAAGAACTGTCAGCTATTTTCTATCCAACCAATGTATAAAATGTTATATTTCAATTTATATAAATAAAATCAAATGATTCATATATCAATGAAGAATGTAATTTTGTATAAATGTTATAACTCTCAATCGTAATACTTAATGTATATACTCCGCAAATGTTACCTAAAATAAATAATATAGAAAATAAATATAAATAATATGATAATAATATAGAAATAAACAGTGTAGAACAATCATGTTTTACTTAGTAATTCCATTTTAACTCTTAATATCAAAATTACATTTCCACAAAATCTTTCAAGCTTTAGATTCCACATTTCATGCTTCCCACATTTATGAAAGAACATTGAATGAACTTCAAAATAAAATTGAAAGTTCATATAAAGTATTATCTAAAAATTAGAAATTACCTAACTGTAAAATGGCCATATAATTTTATTACAACAGTGTAAGGTTATACAATTTCATATGATTTTAAGGTTTTTTCTTTATTTCAACTAGTAGTTCTACATAACTGTTGCACGGCATGGTGACATTTTGGCTACAATTGTCAATAAAGATAATAAGGTACTTTAAATGCAGTACATACCCAAGTGGTGCATTCACCACTTGGGTATGTGAATCAATGTGAACTAAAACATTAATAGACAGATTCCATCCCCTCTATCACCAAGAGTAAATTAGAAAAGGTGGTGTGACATTACAGGAGAAAAGAACAAGAGTGTTCCCAGAGAGTGAGAGTTTGTGACAAGAGTCGTCAGATTCGATGCCAGCATGCAGTGAAAACTTAAAAAAAGGAGTATTACTCCAAGTCCGTCGCTGCTACACATTAATTAGCAAGTGCGCACATTCAGTATATTAATTGCTGAGTAACAGAACGGTGTTTGCTGAAAGGCTGATAAGTGGCCTCTTAGTATCGTGAGCATCTTTTACCGCTATCTACAAAAGTAGTGTTCCCACTGCAATATAATCTGTGTGCTAGAATGTGCCATATTCTTTCGTCACTAGAGTTAATCCAATGCCATACAATGTGAGGTAACCTTTTAGTATTTCAGTGTTAAAATCTGTCACGGAAGGAATAGAAATTTTAAGTACCGAGATTGGTAACTAAGTAAGAACTCGAATATGAATAAATGGCAGTTATATTTCTGAAGTTAAAATATAAAAGGATGTTTAAGTATGGTTGAATGTCATATTTGTATATAATATATATATATACATATATATATACATCCACCTATTTATATATATACATATATACATACAGGGTGTCCCCAAAACATTGACTTCGACTTTTATTCCTTAAATATTGATTTTAGACATATATAATGAATTACAAAGTTGCGTAAAGAAAGGTACAGAATTTTATGAAATCGATTAAAATTTTCAAGGGAATTAAATTTTAAAATATACAAAATTTAAATTTTTATACGGCCCTGTACAAAAACATTTCCAATGAGTAAAATGTGCCAATCATGCTAATTTGTGATTAACCCCTCACCAATTTTGTTTAAACATGTCTCTGGGAGTTTTTATGATAAAATGCTGAAATGTTGTACATCATCTTATTAGTGTATGGGGCACATTTTACTCATTTGAAATGTGTTTGTACGGGGGCCGAATAAAAATTTACATTTTATATTTCTTCAGATTTAATGCCCTGAAAATTTTTATCGTTTTTATAAAATTCTCTGTCTTTTTTACGCAACTTTGTAATTTATTATATATGTCTAAGATCAATATTTAAGGTATAAAAGCCGAGGTCAATGTTTTTGGAACGCCCTGCATATATATATACGTTAAATTATTTAAAGAATGTAATTTAATGTTAATCAAGGCATGCAAAATAAAGATTTGGCCAAGTTAAAGTTAAGCATTTGTCGGATTTTGTCACATGTCATTCTCAGTCATTTGAGAACCACTAGAGGTTTCATACTCCACCCTAAGTGAAGGCATCAAATGTAAGTCATTTCATTTAGAACTAGCAGTATACCTGTTTGTCATACGGAGAATACGAGAGAGAAACTTAAAATCCATGATCATGTGCAAATTCCAATATTATACTAAATGGCATTGTTAATAAAAATATTTTATTAAAATATTTAATTTAATGCTCCTAAAAAGAAATTTAAGAATATATGTTCTCGGTATACAAAATTACCTTCATAGTCAGATCTGAAGAAACAAATTTACAAAAAATATGAAGTTGAAACAATGTATGCAAAATAAAACCGCTAATATTGTATGGTACCCGTGCTACTTATATTCTGGAATATTAGAAGATATACCCGTGTATTAGTAGAAAATTACACGTGCATATGGGTTTCTAAAAACTTTGCGAAAATCAAACAGATGACGTAATAAATTGAAAATATTAATTATCCCACAATCTTTAAAGCTGAAGGCCGTAATTGCTGATAATATATGCCAATATACTTGTACTACTTATATTCTCGTAGATTAGAAGATATACCCGTGCATTTGCTGAATACTAACTACCCTTACTACGCACAATAGGAGTTTCAACAATTTTTTCAAAAATAAAAAAATGACGTGCTAAATTGAAAATATCAATAATCCCCTAAATAATCAATAATAATAATGTTTAAACCTGAAGATCATAATTCATATAATCCAGTCAAAATGCAATATAGGTGACATTTATTTTATATACATATCTTTATTATTCAAATCGGAAAAGATTTAATAAAAATCGTCTACCGTATAAACACATTGGATTTAAATCCGTTGCAAAGCGACATGATATAATTTTCTTCAAATAAATTGGCGGAAAAAATATTTTCTGCATAATTCTATCTCTACGGAAGGTTTTATTATTCGTTTCTAATTAATATCTAAACAACGCTTGGTCTTAGAAACTCAAAATGTGGACTGAATTTTAAGTGGGGCTATTTCAAGGCAACCCACAAAATTTCATTAAATTCGGTCCAGCCGTTGTCCAGTGATGATGACTCAAACAGACAGACAGACAGATTTTCAATTTTATTTATATAGACTATAACAGCATATCCGTTCTTTGTACGGAGTATATAATAAAAAGAAACTTAAAATTCACAATCATGTGCAAATACCTATAGTATACTAAATGACATTGTTAATCAAAATATTCTGTTAAAATATTAAATGTATTGCCCCTAAAAAGAAGTTTAAGGATATCTGTACTGACTATGCAAAATTATCTTCACGGTCAGATCAGAAGAATAAAACATCCTGGCCCCTTTTGTAAGCACATTTATAAAAAATATGAAATTGAATCAATATATGCAAAATAAAAGTGATAAAATTATATGGGAGCAGTACTAATTATATACGCGAATATTAGAAGATACAACCTGTATTAGTAGATTTCATGTATAAATTGAAAATATCAAGAAACTCGTAATACCTGAAGGCCCGTAATAGCTGAATAACCTGAAGGAAGTAATTAGTCCCAATATATGCCAGAATGAAAGAGCTAATATTATATAGGAATATATACACCCGTACTACTTATATTGTCGCAGATTAGAAAATATGTCAGTGTGTTAATAGAAGATTACCGGTATTACAATATGAGTCTAAAAATATTGGCCAAAATAAAATAGATTACTTAAAAAATGCCCGTAATCTTTACCAAAAGGTCGTAATTGATTCCAATATATTCCAGTATATATCATATGTATGCCAATATATAACAACATATATGCCAATATACCTGTAATACTTATATTCTCGTAGATTAGAAGATATACCCGTGCATTTGTAGAAGATTACTCATACCCCGAACAATATATGAGTTTACAATTTTTGCTAAAATAAAACAATGGCATAATAACTTGAAAATTTCAATAATCCCAGAAATTATCAATAATAATAATGTTTAAACCCGAAGACCGTAATTGATATTATCCAGTCAAAAATGCAATATAAATGAAATTTATTTTATATACATATATTTATTATTCAAATCGGAAAAGATTTAATAAAAATCGTATCCCGTATGAACACATTGGATTTAAATCCGTTGCTAAGCGGCATGATATCATATGCTTTAAATAAATTGGTAGGAAAAATATCGGCTGAATAATGTTATTTTACTGGAACGTTTGGCGACATTTTCGTCAATTTTGCGCCATTTAAAAAAACTCGCCAAATTTATTCCCAAATGGGACTGTAGAACTGATAATCCCACTTGGCGACAAATTCACGAAACATCATCGCAATTCTATCCCCTAACAACTCACAATTGATTTCATTTAAGCGCAATTTTATCAATTTCATGATATTTTTATGGATTTACAAACATTTTTATCAATTTGGTGACATTTCAAAAATTCGCTAAATGTGTTACTAAGTATAACGAATGGACTGACAGACAAATGTTACCGGAACATCACTTCAGTACTCTCTTTAAAGAAACAACTTTAATTTTATTAATTTGCATCGTTTTTATCAATTTTTTATTAATTTGGCGATATTTCCGTCAACTTGGCAACGTTTAAGGAACGTTTTCAAGTTAGCGATATCCAACCAAATTCGTAGTTTTGAATTTGCAGATCTGAAGAATAAAACATCCTGATCCCGTTGGTATATACTAAATGAAAACACTAAAATTGTATTCAACAATCGGCTAAATAAGTTTATTGGCTAAACATTGTATTTCAGTTTATTAGCTATACACAATATATAAATTTGAAGAAACTTTGCAGAAATAAATGAAAGTGATGTACGCAGTCCGTAATTAATATAATTAAAAGAAAAATCATACCGTGAATTTATAAGATACTAGCAGCATACCCGTTCTTCGTACGGAGTATATAATATAAAGAAACTTGAAATTCATAATCATGCCCAAATTCTTATAGTATACTAAATGACATGTTTAATCAAAATATTCTGTTAAAATATTTAATATAATGCTCCTAAAAAGAAGTTTAAGTATCTCTGTTCTCGCTATATAAAATTATCTTCATGGACATATCTGAAGAATGAAACATCTTGGACCCCTTATGTAAGCAAATATAAAAAAAAATATGGAATTGAATCAATATATGCAAAATAAAAGCGTTAAAATTGTATGGGACCCGTACTAATTATATACGCGAATATTAGAAAATATAACCTGTACAGTGACCGCCGCTTATAAGAAACACGTTCGTTTCGCTCGTTTTGTTTCTTATAAGCAGTTGTTTCTTAAATCCGGAAATTTTTTAAATATCGTTCTTCCATTGTAAATACTAATTATTGAACACAATTTTACAGAATTTAAAAGATAAATGTATATAAGTAAAATATTAGTACTACATAATACATTTGTAAATATAGTTTTGCATTCAAAAATATTTCTTATTTTACGAATTAAGCCTTACAACTTAAAATATTATCTATATGCATATAATATGTAGTTAAATAAGAATAAAAGTAAAACTCATAGGTCGTTCATTTATGTATAAGAGCATAGTACATTTTCATACATACTGAGAAAGAGCAAAAAATTTAGCCAGTGTTGTTTGTGATAACGAGTCGGTGATTAGTTTACGTACATCCATTTCTAAATCATAAAATAGTCCATAAACTTTTTCTGATGCCCCTTTGTGTTCAAGAATTTTTCGAATTATAGTTAGGGCTTCTCGCGACTGTTTGGCTGTAAAAAAATTGTCTTCTTGTGGAACGTCGTCTTCATTTTCTTCTTCATTGCAAATATTCTGAATTTCCGCCACTATGTCATCATCACTTTTTTCTTCAGATGTTTGTAAATTTTCGTCGATGTGAATCCATTCTTCGAAAGGTGCTTCTAATTCTTCTTCATCTTCTGCTGGTATAGTCAACATTATTTTTCAAAAATCCTGCTTTACGGAAGCAATTAAAAATGCATAAGTCAGAAACATTTTTCCATACGCCTGCGATCATATGGATAGCATCAAGCAAGGTTATTTTCTTACTTATTTCGGAAGCCGATCCTTTCTCTTCATCAATTACATTCACTATTTTCTGTCGCAAATTTGACCGATACAGAGTTTTAAATGCTTAAATAATTCCTTGGTCAAGAGGCTGTATGATGGAAGTTGTATTGGGTGGCAAAAAACACAAAGTTCAATGTTTGTCAGCTGTGCTACAGGATAAGCCGAACAGTTGTCAAGGACTAAAAGATTTTTTTCATTTCCCATCAGTTCCCTGTCCCATTTTAACAAAAAGGTTTCAAAAATTCTACTTGTCATCCAGGCATTCTTTGAATTTTCGTAGATCACTGGCAATTTTTTTATTCCACTTAAACAGCTCGGACGTTTGCTTTTGCTAATAACTAAAGGCTTTTTTTTTACAGTTCCCGTCATATTTGTTGTTAACAGAACTGTAACTCGATCTTTTTGTTTTTTTCCAACGGAGGATAGATCATTTTTGAATATCATTGTATACTCGGGCAGCGCTCTAAAATGGAGCCCAGTCTCGTCAGTGTTAAAAATTTAATGAGGAGCGTATTTTTTAATAGAGGTGGTAAACTTTGCGTAATCCATGAAGATGCCGACTCGGAGTCCGCGTCTTGCTTCTCTCCATATTTTTTTTTGTACACAATATTATTTCGTTCTTTCCACCGGCTTAACCAACCATCAGTCGCAAGGAACTATTTTTCTCCTAATTTTTCCGCAAAATTTTCTGCTTTTTCCGTAAAATTGCCCGACTGATAGGAGCGTTCTTTAATTTGGCGTTAGAAAACCATTGTAAGAGTGTTTCTTCTATAGCAGCTGCCTTTCCCTCTCGTTTCCGTTTTCTTTGAAGATTACAATTTGGCGTCAAAATTTCATTTCTGCCTTTCAGGATTTTACATAATGTTAAGTGCGTAATTTCTAATGAAGAAGCAACTTCTCTTTGACTACACGGATGTAGAGAATCATGCTTTTCAAGCAAAGTAAGGGTTTTTCTCTTTTGCGACATGCTTCCATAAGCAAAACATAAAATGACTAACTAAAGCTGTACGAATCTTATTTGAGTGCATAAGCAAAGATGCCTTCCCTTATCAGTACGTTTCCTTAACTGCCAGAAGATTGAAACTCGTTTCCTACTGGTTTGGGGTTGTTCCCCCCAAGCCTTTCTACGGAGAAATTCTTTGTCATCCTTTGTTACATAGCAAACTCCCACCCCCTCCCCGTACGCCCAGTGACAAGAGATAACAACTCGTCCTTCAGTTAACCTTAAACAAATTGATTTTTTTTTACACCCGTGTCGCAAGGAAATCAACAAATTTTCTGTAGAAAACTGTTTCTTATAAGCGGAATCGTGTTTCTTATAAGCGACACAATTTTAATGTTAAAACGAAGTTTGTATTTGTTTCTGTCGTTTTGGGTCTTATAAACGGCTGTTTCTTATAACCACTGAACCTTATAACCGGCGGTCACTGTATTAGTAGATTACATGTATAAATTGAAAATACCAATAAACCCGTAATCTTTAAATCTGAAGACAGTCATTTATTCCAATATATGTCAAAATTAAAGTGCTAAAATTATATGGGAAGATATACACGTACTACTTATAATGTCCGATTATTAGTAGAAGATTACCCGTTTTGCATTATGAGTCACAAATGTTTTTTGGCAAAATACAACAGACGACGTAATAAATTGAATATATAATTAATCCCCTTAATCTTCATACCAGAAGACTGTTCTTGATTCCAATATATATGCCAATATATGTCAAAATATATGCCAATATACCTGTACTACTTATATTCTCGTAGGTTAGAAGATATACCCGTGCATTCCTAGAAGATTACTCGTACAACGTACAATATGCGTGTGTCAGCAATTTTTGCCGCAATAAAACAATGGCGTAATAACTTAAAAATATCAATAATCCCTGAATCAATAATTCCGGAAAATATCAATAATAATAATGTTTAAACCTGAAGAGTATAATTGATATTATCCAGTCCAAAATGAAATGGCAATGAAATTTATTTTATATACATATCTTCATTATTCAAATCGGAAAGGATTTAATAAAAATCGTCTGCCGCATAAACACATTGGATTTAAATCCGTTGCTAAGTGACATGATATCATTTGCTTCAAATAAATTGGTAGAAAAAATATCGTCTAAATAGTTATATTTCTATGGAACATTTGGCGACAGTTTCGTCAAATTAGCGACATTTTAAAAAATCGCCAAATTTATCGCCAAGTGGGACTGTAGAACTGACAGTTCCACTTTGCGACAAATTAACGAAATATCATCACAATACTATCCCCTAACAAAAAACAATTAATATCATTTATGTAGCGCAATTTTATCAATTTCAAGATATTTTTATAGATTTGAAAACATTTTTATCAATTTGGTGACATTTTAAAAATTCGCTAAATGTATTACTAAGTAGGATGGTTGGTCTGACAGAGAAATGCTAACCAAACATCATTTCAGTACTCTCTTCTAACAAAACAAAAAAAAATTTCATTGATATGTAGAAGACCCAAGCCACACGACCAACCCGAAGGTTTATGGCAGCTGTTTGTGTGTCGTTTATATCAATTTGGCGACATTTCCGTCAATTTGGCAAAGTTTAAGAAAAGTTGTCAAATTAGCGATAACCCTCCAAATTCGTAGCTTTGAATTTGCAGATCTGAATGAAACATTCTTATCCCGTTTCAATACACTAAATGAAAACACTACAATTGTATTAGAAGATATACCCGCTCTACCCTTTTCTGTTTCAACAATCGGCTATATGAATTTATTGACTAAACACAATATATGAGTTTAGTAGCTAAATACGATATAAGCTTGAAAACTCTTTGCCAAAATAAATGAAATTGATCGCAGTCAGCAATTAATATAATTAAAAGAAAAATCAAACCGTCCATTCATAAGATATACTTTTATATCCATTTATCCATTTATTTATTATTTAAATCGAAAAAAAATAATAAAAACATTAACAAACACATTTAATTTAATTGCGATGCCGAGCAACATGATATATCCTCCTAAAATGTTAAAATTTATTAACCACTAACAGCACACCCGTTATTCATACGGAGTGTATAATTTAAAGAAACTTAAAGTTCGCAATCATGTGCAAATTCTGTTAAAATATTAAATTTATTGCTCCTAAAGAGAAGTTTAAGAATATATGTTCTCACTATGCAAAATTATCTTCACGATCAGATCTGAAGAATAAAACATCCTGCCCTCTTTTGTAAGCAAATTTACAGAAGAAAAAATAGGAATTGAATGAATATATGCAACCCCGTACTAATTATATTGTCGCAGATCAGAAAATATGCCAATGTGTTAGTAGAAGATTACCCGTATTACAATATGCGTCTCAAAAATATTTGCCAAAATAAAAGAGATGACGTAATAAATTGAAAACATCAATAATATCCGTACTCTTTATACCAGAAGGTCGTAATTGATTCCGATATATGCCAATATATATCAAAACATATGTCAATATACCTGTACTACTTATATTCTCGTAGATTAAAAGATATACACGTGTATTTGTAGAAGATTCGTACAACATACAATATATGAGTTTAAACAATTTTTGTCATAATAAAATAATTGCATAATAACTTGAAAATATCAATAATCCTTGAATCAATAATCCCCGAAAATATAAATAATAATAATTTTTAAACCTGAAGACCGTAATTGATATTATCCAGTCAAAAATGCTATAAGAAAAATCAAATCGTTCTTTTCTAAAATATACTTTTATATCCATTTATTGATTATTCAAATCGAAAAAATAATTATTAAAATTAACAGACAGATTTAATTTAATTGCGTTTCTGAGTAACATGATATAAGATAGAATCTTATAACATGTTAAATATGTCATGTCTTATAACATAAACTGCGAAATTAAATAATGATTTTGATTTCTCTATACTTCTCATTGTTCCGTAAAAGCTTGTTTTAAATAAACCATGAACCATGGAGATAGATTTCCCCTTTAAATCATATTTCAAACAATTCATGTTTTCAGAAAGTGACTAATTAACGCAAAAAATCTCCCATCAAACTCAGAGATTAAATTTTAATTCACTTTCAAACGATTTTCAAGCTTTTTGTTTGGATAAACCACTGAGTTAGGGAGTAGAACTCCTAGGAAAAAGTTCCGTTTTTCATTAATATCTCGACAACCCCAGGTCTTAGAAACTCGAAACTTGGACAAAAGTTATGGGGGGATATTTAAAGGCTATTCACCAAATTTCATTAAATTCGGTTTTGCCGTTTTTCCGTGATGATAAGACAAACGAAAATTTTGTTTTTTACTAATATCTCGAGAACCACTGGTCGTAGAAACTCAAAACACGGATATAATTTTAAGTGGGGCTATTTCTGGGCTACCCATAAAATTTCATCAAATTCGGTTCAGCCGTTCTGCCGTGATGGTGTGACAAACAGACAGACAGACAGACAGACAGACAGACAGATTTTCATTTTTATTTATATAGAAGATATTTTATATATCCATTTATTTGTTATTCAAATAAAAAAATAATAAAAATTAGCAAAATAATTTGATTTAATTGAGTTGCTGAGCAACATGATATAAGAAAGAATCTTTCTCATAAAGTGCTCATAATTAAATAATCATTTTGATTTAATACTTATCATTGTTGAGTAAGAGAAATGAAAATAGTGTAGTTAAGTGCAATAAAGATCAAACAAAGTCAGAGATACAATTTTTTCAAATAAATTGGCAGAGAAATATTGTCTGCGAAATGCCATCTCTATGGAAGATTTTATTATTTCCATTTCAATTCATGTTTCAAACCTGCGATTTTCAGAAATGACTAAAAAGCGCAATAAACTCCAACCCAACTCAAAGATATAATTTTCGTAAAATAAATTGGCGGAAAAATTATCGTCTGCATAATGCTATCTGTATGGCAGGTATAATTGATCATTTTTAACACTTAACAACGAAGTTGAAAAGTGTTAATGATTTTGTTCATTCTGTCTGTCTGTCTGTCCGTTAGCACGATAACTGCCTTAAAAATGACTTAATCAAAATGAAATTTTAGTCTGTTGTTCAGACGGTCTGTAGGACCTATGGGAATATAAATGAATAATATCACCCAGTTAGTTTTGGATTGAATCAGGGTTGAAAAAATGAAATACATTGAGCCCTATGGGACCTAATTTTTCAAACATTTTTAAGCGGATTTAAAATTCATAAACTGCTTCAAAAATTTTAGGTAATATTCAAATTGTTCTATAAAATATATAAAAAAAAATTTAGTTAAAATTAAAAATTTAGTTTAAATTAAAAATTTTTTTAATATATTCCGTAGTTTTTTAAATAAAAATTAAAATAATAATAACACCTCTTATATGAAGCGATCACGTGATCCACTTCAAAATGATATAGGGCATCCATCTTGTCTCAAAATCGTGATTTTTAAAGTTCTTTTTAATTCATATTGAGTGTTGTATCCGTCCTAAAGCCACTTTATTTTTGCTTAAATTCTGTGCATCTACATACTGAAACTACGCAATTGCAATATGTTTGAGTTTAAATGCTCATCCAAATTTGATTATTTCTACAACGAAGCCTTATTTTCACCTATGTAAAATATAAACAGCAAAATATATAGAATAAGTTGTATTAGAATTGCTTGCTGTATTTCTTTAACACAAAATCATTTACTTCATGGAGTCAGCATAGCTGATATGAATGAAATATTCATTGATTTTACAAAGAGAAGGACGATTTTTTTCGATGAAGTTTTTCATAGATTTTAATTACTTGTAGCTCCATGGTCTTTATTTTTAAATAAAAAAAATTATTACAGTATTGTGATGAATGACATGAATGCGAAATTATTTATGAATGAAATGCTGCTTTTATAGAGCCAGGCGTGTTATTTTTTCTATGACGTCATTTGAATGAATTTCAGTTGTTTTCGATGAAGTTCTCAAATATAATAAATTATCGTAGTATTATGATAATTCTAAAATTATTACCGAGGAATGTATCACATTTTATAGATGTTTAAACTAGGCAATTTATATTTAAATGCCGTCATTCGAATGAAGTTCATTTTTTTCGATGAAGGTTTAAGTTTTCAAATATAATAAATTAATGTAGTATTGTGATAAATTTTAAAATATTTCCGAAGAATGTATTGCACATTTTAGACATGCTTAAATAAAATTGCATTGAAGTTGGAAAGTGTTTCATAATCAATGCTTTTAAGCATGATTGATCTTTCTTGTTAATTTATATCTCGATAAACCCTGGTGTTAGAAATTCAAAACATACACTAAATTTGTTGGCTAAACTTGCGGCTATTTCAAGGCTACCTACAAAGTTTCCTTACATTCGGTACAGCCGTTCTCCCGTGATGACACAAACAGACAGACAGATTTTCAATTTTATTTATATAGACTAGCAGCATATCAGTTCTTCGTTCGGAGTACAAGGAAACTTAAAATTCACAATCATGTGCAAATTCCAATAGTATACTAAATGGCATTGCTAATCAAAATGTTCTGTTAAAATATTAAATGTATTGCTCCTAAAAAGAAGTTTAAGAATATCTGTTCTCATCTAGCAGAATTATCTACTCAGACAGATCTGAAGAATAAAACATCCTGGTGCCTTTTGTAAGCAAATTTACAAAAAATATGGAATTGAATCAATATATGCAAAATAAAAGCGTTAAAATTCTATGGGATTCGTACTACTTATATACGCAAATATTAGAGGATATAACCTGTATTTGTAGATTACATATATAAATTGAAAATATCAATAAATCCATAATATGTAAATCTGAAGGCCATAATTGACTCCAATGTATGCCAAAATGAAAGCCCTAACATTATATCGGAATATATATACCCGTACTACTTATATTGTCGCAGATTAGAAGCTATGTCTGTGCATTTGTAGAAGATTACTGTGCATTTTTAGAAGATTAATATATGATTTTCAGCAATTTTTGTCAAAATAAAACAGATGACGTAATAAATTGAAAATGTCAATAATCCCCGTAATCTTTATACCAGAAGGCCGTAATTGATTCCAATATATTCCAATATATATCAAACTATATGCCAATATATAACAAAATATATGCAAATATACCTGAACTACTTATATTCTCGTAGCTTAGCAGATATACCCGTGTATTTGTAGAAGATTACTCGTATAACGTACATTATATGAGTTTCAACAATTTTTGTCATAACAAAACAATGGCATAATAACATAAAAATAATAATGCTTATCCGAAGATTTATTTGTTCGACCATCCAACCTACCAGAACATGTAAGGTATCTGTCTGGACGGCCGGGCAGTGCCACCCAATTTAGACCGGAACCCAGTGCGGACGACATCCACAAGAATCGTAGCATCCTTTCCCTACCACCAACTCCTCGGAAGAACTCACGAATCCACATATTGAGAGTGCATGTTGTCGTACAATACTTGTACGACATGTCGAACTTGCAGTTCCGAATGCCAAGCAAGCTAATGAGCAATCTAAATGTAGCAGAGAAAACCAATTGGGGCGCAAACATAGATAAACAGCGTTCATCCCCTTCTGCATCAACGACAAATGGGAGAAGTGGTATGAAACCAAAGGGGGAAATAAAAAAGTGCCCCAAAGTCTGTTCCAGAATGTTCGACAGATTTGAATTTTCGACAACGAACTAACAACATGTCAATTTAGTTTTTCAAAAAAATATCTACAGTGAACACGCAAAGAAAGCGTGGCTCAGAAGTGTGACGTGCAATAGAATTTTACAGCATAGAGATAGCGCGAATAAGTGTTGAAATGCAAGAGAGCATAGGTATTTATGTATTTCACTTGTCACTTATCATCGCGGAAGGCACATATTTAACGGTTATCTAATAATGAACAATTAGTTCATACGAATCTATGTCGTAATAACGAGTTCTTGTATTTTAAACTAAAAGAACTATTTTGAGTTTCGGTAGATTAAAAGAAAGTGTCTAAATATATGTGTCAATTATATTATATGTGTAAATATGTTTATTAATGAAATATTGGTAGCGCTAGATGTATTACAATAATGGATTAATGAATAGTATTAATAATAAAGACATAGATATCTATGAACTTAAATATTAAATAAATTGGTCAATTTAGATAAGTGTGTTTATTTATATCTTGTGTATTTGTCTTTCCGGCTTGAGAACCGGGAGTTTACATGTTCCACCCTTAGTGAAGGCAACAAAGACAAGTCCTAGTATAGTAATTTTTGATAAGGACAACTTTACCTTATGACACATGTACTACTCATGAACACGGGGACAGTTTAAGTAAAGCCGGTGATCGAACTAGTTGCGTCCGAATGCAATTCCCGTTGTATAACCTCTGGGCTGTTCTACCCCACCATATCCGAAGGTTTACTAATTTGTTGAATATTTATCATTTTGGTATTCGCATGCGTTGCTGCATACGTGACAGGTTCAAATACCGGATAAGAGTATGGCGCCATGAGCATGCATGGGTGCTATTAATGGTACAGCATCCTCTTTAAGCTCACCTTCTAGGTTAAATTAGCTATTACGTTATTCAAATGACCGTAGAGTATCGAAACAACCTAAACCTGGCGAAAATTTTTATTTTTAAATAATGTCATCCATTTTCCTTTATTTGACAACACACGATATCATGTAATAAATATCATTACCACGACGATATTTTTTAAATGTATACTGTATATCAAGCATCAATTTGTATTTTTAAGTATTCTTTTTAAAACATAAAACTAGACAAATAAAGATTTATAACACAGAACATGATTTATATTCTACTAGGGCAGGTTTTCTCCACCAATTTTTCTCCAATTTTTCTCCTCCTAGGGCAGGTTTTCTCCAATTTCTTTAGAACTTCTAGAAACTATTTTATTTGCATAAACTTTTGATCTACGGCCACCGAGAATAAACTTTTGACCTACGAAAGAATATGAAATGTCAAAAATGAAATATTTTAAAAATAGTCTACAAATATGTTAACCTGGCAATAGTTTTCTATGGAAGCAAATAAAATTCTTTTATGTTTTTTGTCAGTTTTTTTGTCTAAAATATAAAGACTGAATAAATGTTTGCATACTGCAGCGAAATATATTTTTTATATTATATATACATTTATATATTATATATATATTATATACATATATAATATATATATATATATATATGTCTGTGTGTGTATGTGTGTATAACATCAAGAATGACAAAAAAGTAATTTCTCAAAGAACCGTGATTTTTAATTAATTACATGCTCAGTGAGCAAACTATTTATCTAGACATCACTCAGACGGTTTCTTATAGCACTCACGGGGATTACTCTGCATACAATCCCTATAACAGGATAAAATATTTTTTAAACTAATTAAAATTTATTTAAATATATATAATCTGAAATTTTCATTACTTTTCCATCATTAAAAACTAAGCTATTCAATATTTTGCTTATTTGAATTTTGAGAGGCATTTATTTCTCCTTTAATATAAATTCAACGTGCATATTCACTGAACAATAATGGATTAATTAAATATCAGAAATTTGTACTACTGATTAAATTAGCTGCTGGAAATTAAATATTTCTCATGCATTTTATAATATTAATAATATTTAAACAAAGTATGGTATTTATGACTAAATTTTAGTACACTGATGACAAACTCAAGAGAGCTACCACAAAACGTGAATTCCCGTATGTCATCTTTTCAAAGTGATTGGGAAGGAGCTGTAGAAACCAGTGCCCCAGCGGGGAATCAAACATTCGTCTGCCCAGACGACGATCTATCTTTTCTGAGGTATTTAGTTCTTTTAGGACACTTTAGGACATAAGAGCGTGAAAATCAAAAGCTGTGTTTACATTGAACAAACACAATGTTTATTTACAGAAAACAAATAAAAACATTTACAAGTAATATTATAACAACAATTGATCTTCATACCCTTTACTGGGCAGCAAAAATATTTCATAAGGAACATGTGGTGACGCACAATGCAAAACTAACCACTACACTACTCAGGTGATAGTCTTTTCTTCTATACAATTAAAGTGTGCCTTACTTTCTTCACTTTAGATTGAAGAGAAGATTTAAATCATTGAACAACCTCCTCATGCATATGTATTTATGTTTATATAGGAGGTGCTGTGAAATGAAAATATCTATTATAAATCGTAGGATCTTTTTAAAAGTCTGTGAGGTCTAAATAGCCTTTCGATTATTATTTCCCTCAGTCGCATTATAATTCATGTTTACTTAAACTAACCAATCTAAGTGGTTCGGTTGATAGACCAATCACACCTAGCTAATCAGCATTTTCGGTGTTTCTATGGTAGAATAGGAATATGTTTCAAGCGAGAGTTTGTGTTCATGCACTGCAAGAAGTGTTCTTGAGTAGATTGTTCTTGAGCAGAGTATTCTTAGAATGAAAGAAGGGTTCTTGAGTAGACGATAAAGGATTAGAGTAGCGAACGTACATTCCTAAAATGTATTATTTTATGAAGGTTGAAAATAAATTCCTTACAGGAACGGATCAAGGCTATCAAAATGGTTCCATTATATTGAACTTTTACCGGCTCTATTATTTCTATTATACATACCGCGAAATAAATTTTCAACTATAGTTCCCAATTAGCCCAGTCGAAAGGCTGAATCACAGAATTCCACATTCAGTCTATTCAAGACTGCCTGCTTGAATTTAATACTGAGAATGATTTTTACAGTAAAATAATAGTAAATTTAACTTATAAAATATTAAATTCAGCAGTTGAATCATTAATTGTTAAATAAACCGGAAATTATAAATGTCACCTTTTACATTTTTGTGGAAACGAGGGATTAATCGAATCTCCACTTGATGAAGACCCTTGATTCCCCCCTCGAAGACTTGAGATTCCCCCTCCGGATGTCCACTTCATGCAGATTATACACACTTTCATGCTCAGGTTTGACACACAAGTAGAGAGTATTTTATAGAACTTAGTACCTTATTTATTTATCCGAAAAGTTTTGAATAATTTGCAATGAAATGAAACTAACCTTACAAAATTCAGAAATGTTTAGTACAGTTTTATATAGATTGTTTTAAATAAAGTGAATCCATACTTTAGATTAACATATAAACCCCAAAATATGTGAATATATAAATCTTCGATTTAAAAATATATTTCGACGGTTGCAGTTCTTTCTCCAAAGCATATTAGAAAAGGTACAGAAAGTATTTTCGCATTAAAATTGGCACCTTATTTTCGCTTTTTGAAGATATTGCAGTTCATAAAAAATAATACCCATGAAGCTGATTTGAATAAAAATAGAAAATACTTGTTTCAATATTGCTGTCCTAACTTCACTTTTAATCACAATCGTAGTTATGAATTTCAATTCACTCTGGCTGATTAAATTCGTAGTTTCTATGTTGCACAGCACTTTCCCGTGTTTTTTTATCTGAAATATCGATGCTAAGTTTGCTATTCTTATTTGTAACTGTCATGTTATATTGATGAAGAGTGCAAAAAATTATGAATCTCTTGGTATTGCCTAAAATAAACCGTAAGCAACCAGTGAAAATAAAACGTTGCATACATTTCATTCATTAAAACATTTAGAATCTTGATTCGAAAAGTTTCGAATAGTTATAGAATATTTCGAATAGACTAATTCGAATATTTTGAATATTTAAAGAATAGTCATGCATTTCACTCTGGCTGATTAACTTCGTAGTTTCTATGTCGCACAGCACTTTCCCGTGTTTTCTTTATCTGAAATATCGATGCTAAGTTTTCAATTCCGAGGATATTAAGAAAATACAATACACCAACAATACAATACCCAGCATAAATGTATACTTTCTGAAAACAGTGATTTTTGAGTTTGGGCGCATGATATTTCAAGAATCGTTTGATAAATTCTTATGAAATTTTGTATGCCTAGTGTGAGACCAGAAATTGATCTCACATTTGATGAGACACTTATATGTCTGAAGTTTATGGTGGCCAAAACGGCAGACAAATCTTGTAGTCTGGTTGGCACCAAAGTTTATTACTACGTGAACCTAAAGGTCAGAAGACCATAAATTTAGGGGTGCCATACCAGAGGGGCTGAGCTGGGCCTTGCTAAATGTGAAATGGTGCCATTGGGTAAAGGAGTAACCAATAAGCGCTAAAAAGAAGTAAATGCGGAGTTGCCCCCCCCCCACACACACACACCGAGGGAACCACAGTCTGTGACCCGAGAATGAGATCAGACGATGACGTAATTTTGACTGAAGAGCATACCAGGAATAATCACGATTTTGACTTAAGAGCAGACCATGAGACAACTATGGAATTTTGACTTAGGAGCATACCAGGCAGACAACTAATTGAATTTTGACTTAAGAGCATACCAGTAGAAACGATCAAGATGTTGACTTAAGAGCAGACTAGATCAGACGATGATTGAATTTTGACTTAGAATCATGCCAGCAGAAACTATCACGATTTTGACTTAAGAGCACGACTAGAGAAGAATGAAAAACCTGACAGACTTGTAGAGTGTCCCGTAGAGGTTCCAAAATAATGGAGATATATCAATATGTGAGTGCAATCAGAGTACGAGGAGGAGCCGCACACCAAAGAGTTATGGCAGTACTAAGACTGATGCAAGCCTTTGAGATATGATATGTTAAGAATATTAATAATAAATTAATGTTAATATAACTTTAAACTTAAGCTTCTAATTAATTATTTCTTTCCCACACCTAGTAATGGCATCATTGTTAAATAATGATACTAGATTTATATGTGTATCTTATAAACTAAGAATTTTAGAAGCAAAATAGTTGTTAAAAATTCTTAAAAAATGTGAATTAGAAAAATATATTAATTTGCTCTATTAAAAATTAAAATAATTAAACAATCCTTGCATGCATGTATATTATAAATGTTGTCATTAATATAACCTCAAACGAGTTCGATTATATCCATAAAAATTCAAGATATCATGCGCTAAATAAAATATTAAGATTTTATCGACAAAAATACATATGTAAATTGTAGTTAATTTTTATATATTATTTCACCAGTTTCAATTCCTTTTATATTTTAATTTTAAAGAAGAATATTATTTCTTTCTTCCCTAAAAATGTCATTCCAGTAATTTCAGTAGATTTTGTTTATAAAATGTTTAACTTCCTTTGATTTTGTAGACATTATTAAGAGTAGTGTCGCCTTAATAATAAATATACCAATTACTATTTTAAATATATCTGTATTTGACAGATACTGTTCTACATGCTATTTAAATATTTTAAATTATGCAATATCTTATATCATCATACGAAAAATGAAAATATAACAGTTTGAAAATAACGGGAAAAATGCATCAAATTTACATAATAAAATAAAATGTTTGTCTGTGTTATTTGTTATTGTCGTATGTAGCGGAAAGTCAAAGCTTTTGATTCTGAAATTTTCTACAGAGGTGAGTCACGTCCACGCAACTTGCTTGGCGAGATTTATTAAGATATTGAATTAGTTTTCCGTTTATGTTGAAAAATGATTTTGTGCGATTTTCATACCAATCGGTTCCTTACTAGTTAAAAATGTTCGAAATCCTAGAATGTTCGAAAACCCAACAATATTTTAAATAAGTCTATGCTTTCCATATCAACGGACAGGTTGTGACATCGGTTGCAAATCCTGCTACATAGCAATCGGCGAATTATTATAGAGTTTCCATCTTGGCATCGAAGAACCTTCTTTCTAAAGATTTTTAAACGTAATCTGTAAAACAATTTCATCATATTTATTTATTTATTTATTAATACATCTTAAATTGCATGTTTCATATTTTATTTTCACCCGAAAAAGTAAGATTAGCACAATTCTATAGTTTGGCAAAAATATGGGTGTATATCTTCGCATTCTAATAAGAAATCTTTTAAATTATTCTGTGTCTGATTTTCTGTTAATGTTCAACCAAAAACATAAAAATTAAGATTATCGATTCCCTTGCAAAGGTCTTTAATTGTTTCGCCGATTGTTATGTAGCAGGACTTGCAACCGATATCACAACCTGTCCGTTGATATGAAAAGCATAGACTTATTTAAAGTATTGTTGGGTTTTCGAACAATCCAGGAATCATTTTAATTTTTTAATATGGGATTATATTATCAGCAGGGCGAGACTGTGCCTAGCTGATACTTTTAAAAACTGAATGAATTAATTTGATTTGTCCCTACTCTAAATACCGGACAACGCCTGATATATTTTCTAGTACAGAAATAAATGAGCTATCAGTAAATGCTATTAATTTGACAATTTGTTATATTTAATTGGTGTTTAAAATCATCACATCGAAAATAATGGAAGAATTCTTAGCATAAAGCAAGATTTTAATGAATAATATTTCGAGTTAGCGTGATTAAGAACACAAGATTTCTGAAGGGCAGCTGCCAAATACATTTATAGATTTTTTTCAATCGAAAAAACGCTAATTCGCTAGTTTTGTGATGGTTTCATTTTAAATTCATTATAAGACATATTTTCATATAGATAAATAGGCATTTAGAATTATCGCCAACATTAGATAAAAGCAAACTTGGTGGAATACAGCTTTAAAAATAATTTAAAAATATTATTTCCTAAATAAAATCAAATGGCGTCAAACGCTCCATTTATTTAAAAGAAAAACTGTTTTTATTCTGATTTGAAAGGGATTTTGATGTTTGATATTGTTTCACACTTAATTACCACTATTTTTATATAAAGAATTTTATAATTAAAAAAACTGAACACAATTTAATTTACGCTATTTTAATATAGTATATTTTATAATTAAGAAAACGAGTCAATAGGCTGATTCAAACGAAATAATCGAAAATCTAAAAAAGTGCTAGCCAATGTTACTTAAATTCACAGTCACAGCCTGGAAATTCAATGTACTTTGCTTGATTACATTTGATGTAGATTCCTTGTCACACAGCACTTTCTCTTGTTTTTAATCTGGTATCTCTAACTTCAGCAGATACTTTCCATTTGCAAATGCCATCTTGCATTGCGGAGTTTACAGGAAATTTGAAATATCCTGTGTTGAAGCCAGTGTTGACTGCTGGAGTGTTGAATGCTAGTGGAATACTGAGCAATGCTGGAACAAAAAATAATATTGATAGTCGCTCAGTGATAGATTCAAGAAATCAAATTCACAAAATCATTATTTTCAGATTCAATTTCATCAGGTCTGAGATTACGAAGGTTTGACATATATAACAGAGAAAATGCAAAAAAGAAAAATCACCAATCGTTCCATTTTAGTTTGTCTCTCCGTGTTTCATTGATATTAAATATTGCGTACTTTGTAGCCTGGATTTTTACTAAATCGAGTGCGATACTAATTATCTGCAGCGTGACTGAACTCGACATACCAGAAATCAGAAACCATTTTTAATATTTTTTTTAAAATTTTACAAGAAAAATTTTGAACAATCAATATTGTGCGTGCAAATGATTACAATTATAGTGTGTTATCCGTCACTTTAAAGGGTCTGACAAAATCTTTAGATTGATATCATACTTGACAATGTATCCTCCGGTAGGGGGATGGACTTCCCCAGAGTCAATGACGTCAGGAAAAAAAAAATTGCATCGCCGCTATTTTTCGCAGCAGTGATTGAAACTATTAAGTATCATGATCTATAAATAAATCCATAAATAAAATCTTTTATGCATGATTACGTCAAAGGTTGTCCTATGCTGCCATGTTAAATACAAAATTTCGAATCAATTTCGAAGTTTTCGCTCGAATTGAAAAAAAAAATACTTCCGAGTTCTAGATTTTTTTATAGCAAAGCCGGATGCAAAGTTTCGTGAAAATCCATTAATACCTGTGGCCGCTATCGCGTACACACGACATCGACCACATACATATAGACAGACAGACGGATATCACTCCAAAAAGAGTCAAAACGTGCTCAGGTGGTCTTAAAACATATTTTGGTATGAAAATTTCGAATTCGAAAATTTCGTGAAAACAATACTGTCTCTATACTATTACATACCGTAAGAAAGTAAAAATTGGATATGTGGTACACATTTTATCATCGTCTCGAAGTTATCTGTTAAAGTCTGCTCCTGGTGTCCGTCTTCGGTCACAGGCTGTGGCTCTCTTTTCCCCTCGGGGGTGTCACTCCCCCTTTGCTTTCATTTGCAGCATTCAGTGTGAAGCATCAAGCACTTTGTTCATTGGTTAATCATTGAACCAATGTCAGTACTTGGCATCCTCGTAAGGGACCGCTACGCCCCCTCTGTCTTGACGTTCCTAAATTTATGTTTTGCTGTAAACCTCGGCGCCATCCAGACTATAAGTATTGTTCGATGTTTCGGACACAATACATAACTGGCATAAACTTGATTCACCAAAGCACATGTGAGATCTATTTCTGGTCTTACAGGTTATAATGTGTTAGGTCTTTTACACACGCGAATTTGCACCTTCTGAATATATGTTAAATATGAAAATTGCCTTATTCATAAATTTAACTTAGTACAAGCCTTGTTCACTGTTTTTCAACTGTTACTTCTTCAAGCTCATCTGCCCTACTACAATATTTTTACATGATTTTTTAGAGGGAGAGAGGGTTTTTGAGGGAGATAAGATAAGGAGCAAAACTCATCATACTGTCAATGCAGGAATACATTAATAAAACACAATTATTGTTACAGTAGGGGGAGTCTTTAAGCCGCAATAACTTTGTAAGGAGAGGTCTATGAGTATATGCGTTTGGCCGTATTGTGACCGTGCCCAATTTTGAAAGTATAACGAACCCTGACAGAAAGAGAGAGTGGAGAAAATTGTCAATTACAAAGCTATAGAATATTATCTAATTGTTAAGAATCGACATCAGGAACGCAAAAATGCAGATATTAAGAAAAATATATACACGTTAGTAAATCAGTACCAGGGACTTTAACACGGTGGTACCTGCGATGCTTGTAAAAGCACATGATAATATTCTTTATCGAATTCAAATGGTCTTTGTGGATGACGAAGGCATTTTTGACAAGCTGTATATTAGGGCGGGATAGCTGAGTGGTTAAGGCGCGGGGTTGAACTCAGAGGACCCGAGTTCGATTCTCCGGCTCTGCCCAGACTATCCCCGTATTTACGCGGTGAACGGACTTGTTAAATCTGTGGATCTGAAAATCTTTCTCAGAGGTTGATGATAGGGGAACGAGGATATGTCCCTGTGTATTTTGCTTTAACTGGATTTCAGTCTAAGCTGGGTCGCCGTCCAAACAGATACATTATATTTTCAGGTAAATTGGGGGGGGGGGAGGTCTGAGTCTAAAGAAAGGAAATGTATATTAGATTCCTGGCCCGATAATACTGTGTATTTTTAGAATTCCAGAATAGGGCAGCCATTCAATACTAAGCATATTGTGTAAAATAAATGTCTTGTGTAACAGTTTTATTGTCGACTAGTAGCATACCCGTTCTTCGTACGGAGTATATAATATAAAGAAACTTAAAATTCACAATCATGTGCAAGTTCCTATAGTATACTAAATGACATTTTTAATCAAAATATTTTGTTAAAATATTTAATTTAATGGGCCTAAAAAAAGTTTAAGAATCTCTGTTCTCGCTATATAAAATTATCTTCATGGGCAGATCTGAAGGATAAAACTTCCTGGCCCCTTTTGTAAGCAAATTCACAAAAAATATGGAATCGAATCAATATATGCAAAATAAAAGAACTAATATTTTATGGGACCCGTACTACTTATATACGCGAACATTAGAAAATATAACCTGTATTAGTAGATTACCTTTTAAATTGAAAATACCAATAAACCCGTTTTCTTTAAACCTGAAGGCAGTAATTGATTCCAATATATGCCAAAAGGAAAGTGCTAAAATTATATGGGAAGATACTACTACTTATAATGTCGTAGATTAGAAGATGTGTCCGAGTGTGAGTAGAAGATTACCCGTATTACAAAGTGAGTCTCAAAAATCTGTGCCAAAATAAAACAGATGACTTAATAAATTGAAAATATCAATAATCCTCGTAATATTCATACCAGGAGTCCGTAGTTGATGCCAATATATGTCAAAATATATGCTAATATACCTGTACTACTTATATTCTCGCAGATTAGAAGATATACCCGTGCATATATAGAAGAATACTCGTACATATGAGTGTCAACAATTTTTTCCGCAATAAAACAATGGCATAATAAATTCAAAATATCGATAACCCCTAAATCAATCCCCGAAAATATCAATAATAATAATGTTTGAACCTGAAGACAGTTATTGATATTATCCAGTCAAAAATGCAATGCAACGAAATTTATTTTATATACATATCTTCATTATTCAAATCGGAAAATATTTAATAAAAATCGTCTGTCGCATAAACACATTGGATTTAAATCCGTTGCTAAGCGACATGATATTATTTTTATTTCCTTCAAATAAATTGATGGGAAAAATATCATCTGAATAATGCTATCTCTATGGAAGGTTTGTTTTTTCAATTTAGCGATTTTTGTCAATTTTTGTCAATTTAGCGACATTTTAAAAAATCTCCAAATTTATCGCCAAGTGGGACTGTAGAACTGACAGTCTCACTTGGCGGCAAATTGACGAAACATCATCACAACACTATCTCCTAACAAAACACAATTCATTTGATTTATTTAGTGCAATTTTATGAATTTCAAGATCTTTTTATGGATTTATAAAGATTTCTAGCAATTTGTTGACATTTAAAAAATTCGCTATATGTGTTACCTAATAGGGCAGTTGGACTGACAGACAAATGCTAACAAAACATCCTTTCGTTCTCTCTTCTAACAAAACAAAATACATTTCATTGATTTGCGTCGTTTGTAACCATTTGGCGATATTTCCGTTAATTTGGCAACGTTTAAGAAAAATTGCCAAGTTAGTGATACCCCGCCAGATTCGTAGCTGTGAATTTGCAGATCTGAAGAATAAAACATCCTGGTCCTGTTTGTTTATGCTAAATGAAATCCCTAAAATTGTATTAGAAGATATACCCTTTCTACATTTTCCTGTTTAATCAATCGACTAAATGAGCTTATTGGCTACCACAATATATGAGTTTATTAGCTAAATACAATATATAAGCATGAAAACTCTTTACCAAAATAAATAAAAGGGATGTTCGCAGTCCGCAATTAATATAATTAAAAGAAAAATCAAACCGTTCATTTATAAGATATATTTTTATATCCATTTATTTATTATCCAAATCGAAAAAAAAAATAGTAAACATTAACAAACATATTTAATTTAATTGCGTTACCATGATATAAGATAGAATCTTCCTTATAAAATTCTAATAATTAAATAATCATTTTGATATCTTAATATATTTCATTGTTGAGTAAAATCTTGTGAAAAATAAACCAAGGTGATAGATTTTCCATTTAAATTCATGTTTTCACGCAATTTATGCTTTCTGAAAGTGACTAATTAGAGCAAAAATCTCCCACTAAACTAAGAGATAAAGTTTTAATTCACTTTCATGTTTTAAACAAACGATTTCAAACCTTTTCTTTTGAAGAAACCAGGGAGTTAGAGAGTAGAACTCCTAGGAAAATGCTCCGTTTTTCATTAATGTTTCAACAAACCCTTGTCTTAGAAACTCCAAACTTAAACTAAATTTAAGAGGGTCTATTTTAAGGCTATCCACAAAATTTTATTACATTCGGTTCAGCCGCTCTCTCGTAATGATGAGACAAACGAAAATTTCGTTTTCCCCTAATATTTTAAGAATCCATAGTTGTAGAAACTTGAAACATAGACTAAATTTTAAGTGGGGTTATTTCAAGGCTACCCACAAAATTTCATTAAATTCGGTATAGCCCTTCTCTCGTGATGATGGGATAGACAGACAGACATGCTGACAGACAGATTTTCAATTTTTTTATATAAATTTCTATTCATCCGGCAATGGGATGCAACCCAAAACCTCTAAGGCAATCTACTGGTTTATGCCGATGGAAAAAGTATGCAGAAAATTTTATCGCTCCTAGCCAAACCACAAACATGGTAAAGAGGTCGGCCGAATCACCCACGCTCAGGTCCTGGCCTCCACCTGGAAGAGTCGGTTCATGAATTCCTGGATATTGCACCCAGGGAACAATCCCGCGATTTGAATATCTCCTTAGGGGAGTCGGATCAAAAGCTACCCATCCAGTGTCAGTGTCCATACTCCGAGGCGCCCTTCTCCCTAGGGGCACATTCGGCAATGGGCTACAAATGTTTATTGACTTTTTTAGTTTATCTCGCTTTGGTTGCCGAATTCGTTATTCTGAATTTAAAAAAATATCCGCTAGTGGCGCTGAACTTTTAATCAATCATGCATGGCCACTTTACTATAGATATACCTCGTATTCACTAATAGACCTTTCCTTACAAAGTTTTTTGGGTCTTTAATGGCTTTCTAGAAACCCTGTATAATCCCTCTAAAAAACTTATCACTCACAGAGAACCGATCTCCAGATGAATAGTCAACGATTTAGGTATTAAAAGACAGAGACAGATAATTACCATTTCATATTTGAAGTTGACCCTATAGCTTCTTATTACTTTGCATTTCTGACAAAGGGTGGGAACTTAACATACACCCCTATGTATCTGTGTGCGTTTTAACATCTCAATTTGTTTCTATGGGCTATAAATGTAATGTACGGTTTAGTAAGACCTTTATTTATTTGCTAGCCTCCCTTTCTATTAAAAGATTAAAGCGCCATGGGAATAAGATCTTTTACTTAATCTTTGGAATGGATTCATTCATTAAGAGCTAATTCAAATAACGACGTAATACACTGCAATTAATTAAGTCTACTGACCATAGCCATGAATCTTAGTTCTGTATAAGCAGCCTATTATATTTATACTCCAATAGTTTGTATTTACGCGTCTCTATCTGTGTGTATATATTTTAAAAGACGAAACAGTGGAAATAGTAAATATAAAAATAAGAGAGGACAATATTATTTCCATATAAAATTCAATGCGAAATAAATGAATTAATCACAGCATATAAATGATGGATAATAATGTTATTTTATTTTGACGACAAAACTCAATTGTTTTTTAACACTTTACAACATGGTTGAAAAGTGTTTATGACTTTGTTCTTCTGTCTGTCTATCTGTATGTCCGTTCGCACAATAACTGCCGTAAAAATGACTTTATCAAAATGAAATTTTAGTATACTATTGAGACGGTTTGTGGGACATATGGGAATGTATATGACTAATATTGCCCAATTAGTTTTGGATTGAACACGGGTTGATATATTGAAATACATTGAACCCTAAAGGACCTACTTTTTCAAACATTTTTAAGTGAAGTTAAAATTCCCAAACTGTTTCGAAAATTATAGGAAATATTCAAATTATCCCATAAAATATATAAAATAATTTCAATCAGAAAAATATGTTCGGTAGTTTTTTCAATAAAAATTAAAATTACGCCCGTATAATATGAAGAGATCACATGACCCCCGTCTTAATAAAATATGGCATACATCTTATTTCCCAGTGTAAAAATCGTGATTTTTAAAGTTCTTTTAAATATACATTTAGTGTTGCATCCGTCCTAAAACAGCTTTATCTTTACGTATTTTCTGTGCATCTAAATTATGTGTCAACGCAATTACAATAATTTTGAGTTTAAATACTCATAAAACTTTGATTATTTCTACAACGAAGCTTAATTTTAATGGATGCAGAATGTAAATAAGTGATTTCACGAAAAATTATTTAATTCTGGAGTCTGAAATGAAAGCGTATGAATGAAATATTCACTGCTTTTACATAGAGAGCCAGACGATGTATATGTCGACGACGTCATTTGAATAAAGTTAATTTTTTTCGATGAAATTTCAGGTTTTCAAATATACTAATTATTGTATTACAATACTACAATAATTTATTATATTTGATATCTTCATCGAAAACCAATGAACTTTATTCAAATAACTTCATCGAAATATAAATCGCCTGGCTCTCTATATAAAACCAGTGAATAATTCATTTATAAACTGTTTTTCATTCCTTCCATTCAGCGGCGATATTTTTAAAATTATCACAATACAACAATAATTTATTTTACTTAAAAACGTAAAACCATGGAGGTAAAATTACTTTCTAACTCCATGCTTAACATTTCATCAAAAAAGCAATAATAGGGAATCTTCTGCTTCTCTATATAAAATCAATTAATGTTTCATCCATGTCAGCTATATTGCAAACTAGCAGAATACCAATACTTTCGTAATGTATGGAATGTATAATATAAAGAAACTTAAAATTCACAATCATGTGCAAATTCCTATAGTATACTAAATGACATTTTTGATCAAAATATTTAGTTAAAATATTTAATTTAATGCTTCTAAAAAGAAGTTGAAGAATCGCTGTTCTTGCTATACAAAATTGTTTTCACGGGCATATCTGAAGAAAAAAACATTCTGGCCCCTTTTGTTAGCAAATTCACAAAAAACATGGAATTGAATCAGTATATGTAAAATAAAAACGTTAAAATTGTATGGGACCCGTACTACTTATATACGCGAAAATTGGAAAATATAGCCTTCTTCTTCTTCGACCCAGACCGTCCGACCTACCAGAAAAGTGTAAGGTATCTGTTTGGACGGCCGGGAAGTGCCACCCAATTTAGATCGGAACCCAGTGGGGGAGGCATCCACAGGGACCGTACCCTTCTTCCCCTACCACAAACCTCTCGGAAGGACTTACGGACCCACATGTTTAACGTGATCGTACTCCGCGTGAACACGGCGGCAGTTTGGGCAGCGGCGGGAATCGAACCCAGGACTACCGAGTGCAACCTCCGCGCGCTAACCACAGGGCTACCGCGCCCGGAAAATATATATAGCCTGTACTAGTAGATGACATGAATAAATTGAAAATATCAACAAACCCGTAATCGTTAAACCTGAAAGCAGTAATTGATACCAATATATGCCAAAATGAAAGTGCTAAAATTATATGGTAAGATACCCGTACTACTTATAATGTCGTAGGTTAGAAGATATGTCCTAGTGTTAGTGTAGGATATTACCCGTATTACAATATGAGCCTCAGAAAGATTTGACAAAATAAAACAGATGACATAATAAATTGAAAATATCAATAACCCCCGTAATCTTCATACCAGAAGGCCGTACTTGATTCCAATATATGCTAATATATGTCAAAATATATGCCAATATACCTGTACTACTTATGATTTCGTAGATTAGAAGATATATCCATGCATTCGTAGAATATTACTCTTACAAAGTACAATAAATGAGTTTCAACAATTATTGCCACAATAAAATAATGTCATAATAACTTGAAAGGTCATACTTGATTCTAATATATGCCAATATATGCCAAAATATCTGCCAATATACCTGTACTACTTATATTCCCGTAAATTAGAAGATATACCAGTGCATTTGCAGAAGATTTCTCGTACAACGTACAATATATGAGTTTCAATATTTTTTGCTGCAATAAAATAATGACATAATAACTTGAAAATATCGATAAACTCTGAATCAATAATCCCTAAAAATATCAATAATAAAAATGTTTGAACCTGAAGATCGTAATTGATATTATTCAGACAAAAATGCAATGGCAATGAAATTTATTTTATATACATACCTTCATTATTCAAATCAGAAAAGATTTAATAAAAATTATCTGCCACATAAACGCATTGGATTTAAATCCATTGCTAAGCGTCATGATATTATTTCACCCAATTAAATTGGTGGCAAAAATATCGTCTGAATAATGCTATCGTTATGGAAGGGTTGGATACATTTTCGTCAATTTAGAGACATTTTGAAAAATCGCCAAATTTTTTTGCCAAGTGGGGCTATAGAACTGACAGTCCCACTTGGCTACAAATTGACGAAACATCATAACAATGCTCTTCCCTAACGAAACACAATGTATCTCTTTCATTTAGCGCAATTTTGTCAATTTCAAGATATTTTTATGGATTCACAAATATTTTTATCAGTTTGGTGACATTTTAAAAATTCGCTAAATGTGTTACAAAGTAGAGCGGCTAGACTGACAAACAAATGGTAACGAAACATCATTTCAGCATTCTCTTCTAACAAAACAACATAAATCTTATTGATTTGCGTCTTTTTAACAATTGCGTCTTTTTAACAACGATATTTCCGTCAATTTGACAACGTTCAAGAAAAGTTGCCAGGTTAGCGATATCCTGCCAAATTCGTAACTCTGAATTTGCAGATCTGAATAAAACATCCTTATCCCGTTAGTATATAATAATTGGAAACACTAAAATTGTATTAGAAGATATACCCGTTCTACTCTTTTTCTGTTTCAACAACTCTTTTTCTGTTGTCGCGGTGTAGAGTACCAGACTTCGAGTTGTACGGCTGGGAGTGCAGCTATGATGAGGTCAATTTAATTTGTGTGCAGTGATTGATTTGCGTACGTGACCACACCGTGAGTGGATACAGTAAGATGTGCACTGATGAAAAAGAACCAAAAGTGGCTGTGCCAATGCACAAAGACAAAATAGGATGTATGTGTTCCTATCAATAATTATAGAAGGTCATAAATGCAGTTTGTGCATTTTTACTTAGCTGGTCTCACATTTGCAATCACCTCCGCATGGTAATAATATGATAATTGTTGTAATTAATTAAATTCAATTAACTTCAACTATTGTTTTCGTTTGTGTAAAGTATGCTTGGCATTCTTTTTCATTTCCAGCACTCCAACATTGTTATTCAAAACATTATTTTAAAATATTTACTTATAATCTCCTAAAAAGTATAAGAATCTCTGTTCTCGATATAAAAATCATCTTCACTGTCAGATCTGAAGAATACATCATCCTGGTCCCGTTTGTAAACAGATTTACAAAACCTATACAATTTGATTAATATATGCCAAAATAAAAGCGTTATGAATTTAGATCAGCCTATGTCAAAAGAAAGCGGTAACATGGTACTAGAAGATATATATATCCGTACCATTTGTATTTTGTTTCAACAATTGGCTAAACACAATATACAAATTTGAAAAATATTTTCCTAAACAAAACAGATGGCTTAAGAAATTGAAAATATCCACGTAACCTTTCAATCCGAAAGCCGTAATTAATATAATACAGTTAAAAATGTAATTCCGATAAATTTTATTTTTATATACATTTATTTTTCAATTGTAGGAAATATTCAAATTATCATATAAAATGTGTAAAAAAATTTCAGCAAAATATGGTGGGTAGTTTTTTTTTTTTTAAAGTTGAAATAATAATATGAAGTGATCACGTGGCTCGTTGTAAAATCAAATATGGCTTCAGTTTTTTCCCGATGTGTAATGTTAAGATTGTTTAAATTTATATTTAGTGTTGCATCGGTCATAAAATCGCTTTATTTTTGTGCAGTATCTGTATCTCTAAATTCTATGCCAACGCAATTCCAATATTTTTTATTTTAAATATTCACTAAACCTCCTTCATTCCTAAAACGATGCCTAGTTTTAACGGTACACTATAGTATACGGAATGTAAACAAACCAAGCTATTGTAAGATGAGTTGTATAAACATCGCTGACTTTTTTTCACACAAAATTGTTTAGCTCTGGAGTCTTGTAATTAATGTAAATATAAGGGGTTATCTTCCCGTACAATTTTAGCACTTTCATTTTGGCATATATTGGCATCAATTATGGCCTTTGGGTTTAAAGATTATGGGAGTTACTGATATTTTCAATTTAATACTTCATTTTGGCAAATATATTTCTCCTACTGATACAGAGGTATATATATCTTCTAATATTCGAGAATATAAACAGCATTGGTATATCTTCCCATACAATTTTAACGCTTTTAATTTGGCATATATTGATTTAATTTCATATATTTTGTAAATTTGTTTACAAGCGGAACCAGGATATTTTATTCATCAGATCTTCCTGGGAAGGTAATTTAGTATAGTAAGAACGGAGATTCTTAATATTTATTTTAAGGAGCATTAATTTAAGTATTTTAATATAATTCTTTGAATAGCAATGGTATTTAGAATATTATAGGAATTTGTACATGAGTGCAAATTTTAAGTTTTTTATATTATATACTATGTACGAAGAACGGGTATGCTGCTAGTATTTATATATGCATTATACACTTTTAGTTTTTATTTACAAGCAACGGTATTTGTTTGTATTTCTACATATCTCATATCATAAAAAATTGACACAACTCAAAATTTGACTTTGAATTAATAACAGCAAAGGATGTGTACGGTTTTCCCCCATGAAGTGTATAAAAAAATAAAGTGTAACACATTCGTATTTCAAACCTTTTCCAAATAAATCTAAATATAATATCCTTGCTTAGAGTATTCACTAGTGCAGTTTTTTTTCTCTTCTGAAAAATGACTTTTTATTTCAGTTTTGCACTTTTTTGTGAGGTACGATATGTTTTCCCTCTCTTAAAAATTGTTCTGCGTGTTGGTACTTTGATGAGAAATTCAATCCACTATTTTTTGTGAAAGTCAATTTGGAATTCAAACTTAAACTTGAGAAATTAAAATTGTTTCCCCCTTTAAAAGATAAAAAAATATCCGTACTATTAATATACACTTCAAAGCATGTTATGCAAAATTTTTCAATTTATAGTTGAACATGTTTATTTACAGAGTTTTAAATGTGTATTTTTATTCTTTTTAAAGAATATACTCTGATCATGAGCATTTTTAAACATAACGCCAAAATCTTACATAAGCTGTTAACGAAACATTTAGTTTGATATAAAAACATATTAAAAGTATTTTATCTGTGCATTTTGAGTATCAGTAGTGGCAGTGTTCAGTAGTTGAACATATCCGTTATTACCACTTAATTTATCATAGGTTGTCACAAATAACCGATTAACCACGTCAGAAATAGTATTGCGATTGTTAAATTAATTTATTTCAGATTTTGTTATTATTCAGATAGGAAGAAATTAATATTATGACATATCATCGCGATGTATTTGACTGCTTTATTTAAACATTTTAACAGAGTAAGGACCCTCCAGCGTCATCTGGGTGGATGAAGAATTGACTTAGAATTACAGTGGTAACGAATATCAGTAACAAATATTGTAACGAATATCAATACAGACAGGATTTTACTTTCATCTCAGGCGAGACTAGATCTTTGAGAATCTAAAATATGCATCATTCATTTTCTCATCATAGACTACGTCGGAAGTGTTTACTTATTTATGATTGCTGAAAGTCCTGATTCTTTAATGATTTTTTTAAAAAAATTATACGAAAATTGAGCAGGGTGTGTCTTCCGAACATTGAAATGCGTTTAAAATCAAGAGAGATCCAGTATTCACTAAATAAAATAATCGAGCCAAATTATTTTTGAAACGCTTCATTTCATCGTGAGATATCGTGTTCCAAAACTCACGGACAAAAACACTAACATACACAAATACACACATTAACATATACAGTGTGTCCCGAAAACATTGACCTCGGCTTTTATTCCTTAAATATTGATCTTAGACATATATAATAAATTACAAAGTTGCCTAAGAAAATATACAAAATTCTATGAAATCGATAAAAGTTTTCAGGGGATTAAATTTGAAGAAATACAAATTTAAATTTTTATACGGCCACCGTACAAAAACATTTCCAATGAGTAAAACGTGTCCCATACACTAATAAGGTGATGTACAAAATTTCAGCATTTTATCATAAAATGTCCCAGAGATATGTTTAAACAAAGTTGATGAGGGATAAATCACAAATTAAAATGTAAATGTTTACAGCAAGAGAGCAAATGACGCAACACAGAAATGCATCATAGATAAATAATATCTGCCTCTTATCGTTAATGGATCGTCGACATGGATGGAAAACATTTTGAACAAGCTTTGTAATCTTTGTGTAAAGTTATTATTTCTACACAGTGTAGATACATTTGTACCAATAAATAGCAAAATTATTATTTATTTATGTAATCATTGTTTTCTTTCGTAATTTGTGTATGACACCTGAAACGCGATCTACCGACATGATTTGTCCCCTCTGAGAATCCACGTCGATGCATCGAAAAGTGGTTTAAGTCAGCATTTTTGTCTTTTCATATCTCTGGGACTTTTTATGATAAATACTGAAATTTTGTACATTACCTTATTAATGTATGCGGCACATATTACTCATTGGAAATGTTTTTGTACGGAGGCCGTATAAAAATTTAAATTTTGTATTTCTTAAAATTTAATTTCCTTGAAAATTTTAATTGATTTCATAAAATTTTGTACCTTTTTTTACGCAACTTTGAAATTTATTATATATATATATCTAAGATCAATATTTAAGGAATAAAAGCCGAAATCAATGTTTTTGGGACACCCTGTATATACTCACAGGCATCACCTCAAAAACGTTCGATTCGAGTTCATAGATGCTTTAAACTTGACTTTCCGTCAAAAACTCGAATTCGAAGTTTTGATCTCGTCACAATATTTTCCCTTTACATTATAATATAAAATAATATTGAATTATTCTGTTTTATACAATATTCTTTAAAATGATACGCGAAAACAAATACACAACTTCATATATTTTTAATAATTAACAACTTATATAATTTCAATAATTATCAACTGATATATTTTTAACAATTATATATTCATTAATCACTGGAACTCTTGAACAATCGAATATATTCACGTTCGTGCTGTTGAATACTGTTTCTAGCCAGTGACTTATAAAGCCCATGATAAGTGGGGAAAGCTAATCTATATACATCTTGAACAATATGTTCCAGAAATGTTTGGTACATAAGGAACTCAGCCTCATAGAACATATACTTTGATTGATTGTAAGGAAGTATTCCTGCAGTTCCATTCCTTCCGGAGTTCTCGAGATCTCATGGCTGTCCTCATTACTCAGTAGTAATTACTAACTTTTCATTTTCTTCAAAGGCATGCTATGCATGCTGTAACAACTTCGCAAGCAACTGGAAGCAGTTATTCAAAACTGCGATTCTCCCATCACATGCTGAATATAAGTTTGAATTATTTGGTGTTTCATAGGTTAGAGTATCTTCTGTAATTTATAAAGGTACTAGTATTCAAGTCCGTTAAAGACAGGGAAACTAGCACACTTAGAAGATGAAGCCGCAACTTATTTTTAATATGTTTTATTTTATTTAGCAATGTGGAGAAACAATGTGTGTTAACAATGTGTTAACATACATTGCTAACATGCATTGTTAACACACATTGTTAACAATGTGTGTTTCTTTAACAATGTGGTTTCTTTAACTTCGAGTCGAAAATAGTTGCCTCAATTTAAAATTAGCACAACTGGATTCTTAACGGAATATCGCCCCATATTGACGAAAATATAGTCAAAATTGCTAAAATTATGCTAAATGAACGGAAATGACGCCAAATTGATGAAATAATTATTAAAAGATTTTAATATATGGATTTCATTGCTTATTGCAGATGCTATCAATATTGATAGTTATCAGCTTAGAGTTTTGTGAAATATAAGGCAATCGGGTACTTTGGATTTGTTTTGCATGTTATCATCCGGAAAAGAGCCAAGTGTGTAATTCAACATTAAAAACATTGTGCTATCGATTGTATACATCATTTTTTCACTGTGAAAGAAGCAAATGCATTGCACTATATATAGGGAAATTTATGCGCTGCCTGATTTTTCAAGTCATAATTTTTTTAATAAGTTGTATTTATTTATTTTTTAAATGTATAGGGGGTGTTTAACGCCGAAAATAGTCATCTTTATCAAAATATACCTCTATTAGACTCTGTCTCTTAGCCGATAGTATACGTGTATAATGATTCAGCCTTATGGATGACCGGAGGAAGGATTTGGAGGGTTTAGAAAGATAAAAAATACCCAATTTCACTGCTTCCTGAAAAAGGGAATTGAAAACTCAGTACTCAGTTTGGTTAGTTTGTGTCCCTTAGCCGATATTATAGGTGTTGTTGTTGATACCCAGACCGTCCGACCTACCAGAAAGGTGTAAGGCACCCGTTTGGACGGCCGGGAAGTGCTACCCACTTTAGATCGGAACCTAGTGGGAGAGGCATCCACAGGGATTCCCCTCCTTCCCCTACCACCAACCTCTTAGAAGGACTTACGGACCCACATGTTTAACGTGATCGTACTCCGCATGAACATGGCGGCAGTTGTGGCAGCGTGCAAATCCAGCGCGCAAATCACCGGGCTACCGCACCCGAAATGTGCCAACAGCACGCGGTGTTCCCAGGTGGCCACCCACCCAAGTACTAACCGCGCCCGATGTTGCTTGACTTCGGGCATCTAACGAGAACCGGTGTTTTCAGCACGGTAGGGCCGTTGGCCGATATTATATGTGTAGAAGACCCAGACCGTCCGACTCATCCAAGGGACACGAGCAACCATTTGGACGGCCGGGATATTATATGTGTGAAAAGGTTGAGTTGTTTTAGTAACCGGAGAGATGGAGACTTCTGGAAACTGTAAGAATACTTTTTAAACCTCATTTTCTCAGTCCTACCGATCTTACCAAAGTAAAACTAGTATGCAAGCTGCCTAACTTGATGGGTTCTCAAACGTGAATACGACTAGGGAGGTAGGATTGGTTGTGTGAACTATCTCCTCTGGAGGAGAAGGGACTCATTAAGAAATGCATGTATTACTGCAAAAAAGAGGACTCATTTTTGAGAGAAAGAGCTGAAAAATTCTTTCAGATATTTTTAATGAGTTAAAAAGCTACTTCAGAAATTGAAATGATAGAATATTTCTACTTAAGCATATTCCTGGAAAGGACAAAACTTGCCCCAAAATGACTTTTTCTCTACATTACTTTGTCTCCCGGATATGAATTTCATTGCATTTTAAATTTACGCAATTAGATATTTTAAAGTGTGGAAACATAGTGTAGTAAGTCTTTGAACGATTGGTGTGTAGTAAGTCCTCAGAAATAATTTTTATGTAATAACTATACCAGTTTACTATTGTATATGTAATACTATAGCTAAGTAAACTATCATTGGACTTTTAAATGGTACATTAATTTCATTGGAAAATGTGATGAAAGTTAACAATGATGCGTAATAAAAATACTGCTTTTAACATGTGTATTTTGTAAGACATTTTCATAATTCTATAGCTATGCATATGTTTAAAAAAATCATTTCCCCCACACGAGTAGTACGGAAACAGGCATTCACCAGCTAACGGCTGCGGCGCAGCAGCGCAGCAGTGCAGATCCATGCCTCCTCAGTAGTAGTGGGAGGATGTTCGACCGAGATAACACGTTTCGTAAATTTTACACGATTTTCGTAAGGAAGAGTGAGTGAGTCATAGGTAAGTGGGAAATATTTTGTAGAGATAAGGTAATTTGGATAGTGGGGGGAATGAGTTAACAAAAAGGAGATGAATGAAAATGGTTTGCGTGAGGAGGGAAAAATTGGAGAGAGTTATATAAAGAGGTGATAACGCACATACAAAACTTTTCAGAGTGGAAGAAATATGTTTTGGGCATGGATATTTCTAAAAATGAAATTTCAACGCTGGTGATGCTAGTCATATAAGAAACTGTTACGTGAAAAGATTTTTTTTTACATTTTAAATATTTTGACGATTAATTTTAGATATATAAGTATATATTTTTTAACGTTCGAACGGGATTCGAACCCGTGATAAAATAAATCCAATGGATGTACTGAATGTTTGCTCTTACGAATACACCTATAGGCTCTTACTCTATTGAGGACTTGGTATTGTATTTAATTTTGATTTACAGAATTTTCGTGAGGAGGAAAATAATGGAATGAGTCGTACTCGTGGAAAGGGAAATGGTGCACTTTTCCATGATGAGGGAGTGTGTTAAACATTTTCGACGAAGATTTTTCAAGAAGAGGAACATGAGTAATACACATAATTAAAAAAGAGCTTACTTTTTTAACATCGACACGGGATAGTTGAAAACAGAACAAAATTTAAAACTTGATATTCACACATTTTAAAGCATTATATAGTATTTACCGGAATATATAGTATTATAAATTCCTTATATAATACTATATATTCCGAAATATATAGTATATATAGTATTTACCGGAGTATATGGTATTTTACCGGAATGTTTAAATTTGTTTATACATTCAATGGTTAGCATAGATTGTTAGCATAGTTCATATATTGCACTTTTTTTTCTTTTTGGAGTATGTTTAACCTTATAAAATATAAATAGTCCTGAAAAATGTCTTTTCAAGTTTATAGAGCTCTGATAGGAGTACAAGTTCTTTGTCCCTAAAGATGTCTAACATTTTATAGTGCATATATTTTTTTTGTTAATTATATTTCTACAATTAATTTTTTTTTGATTACTTTTTTTATTTATATAAATAATTTATTTATATTTTTAAAATGCATATATATAAATTTGGATCATTACTAAATTTTCAAAAGCTGTTTAAATTTCGTGTATTTGTAGTATTTGATTGTGAATACTTTTACTTTATTTCCTAATTTGGTAAAAATGGAAACACATATTGCGAATCTCGAAACAAGATGGTGGTCTTAAAACCTAATAGTTGACTTAGTTGACTGTTGCAACGCATACTGACGGCATAGTTTCTCTAATTAATTGATTAGTATAAATGGTTACTTCACATGGGATAAATTTTGGAAAATAAAAAGTTTAATTGTATTAAAATTTGCAGACTATTTATCTGTGACGTGAAGAATGAAAATTCAAGCAGTAAAAATAAACAAAGCTACATTTAACTTATATCTTTATTGCTCCACATATACAAGAGTCGTAACATGCTTAGACAGATTCTCATTGAACATTGTTCTACTTTTTGCTGACTGCTCCAACTTCACGTGGCACTGCATTAAGATACATGGGGGTTAATAGATGTATTTGTATAAATACCTTTCCAATAAAAGAAGTTTTAACTTTTAAAACCGATACATAAAAAAGTTCTATATCATACTTAAAACAATATGAAGACATAAAATAAATATATTAAAAAAGTATGTTCATGATAAATAGTTTACAAAATACTTCAAGGAATTCTCTGAAAAGAAATATGATAATAAAAAAATTTAACCCTGTTTTACTAACTCAGCAACCTCATAATCCTTCACTTCCACCTTTTATATGCACCACTATATTGGAAAGCACTATTTAACTAAAAATATATTGTGAAATGAATACATGTGTATATATTTTCAGAAAACACTGGCGGATTTAACACTTTCACAACACACATTTAAATATGTTACAACCAAAACACATTTTATTACACAATAAAAAAAAGTAAGATTATAGCAAGTAGTTTTGTGAAAATATTTTAAAATACTTTTACAAACAAATAAAAAAAATGTTAAGAAAACTTTAACACCGATTTTGATGTTTCATGTAACATGTTTCATGTTTCATGTTTTCATGTTTCATGTAAACTTCCATATACCTATCACACATATGCAATATGCAATTGCTTTAACAAGAAAATCCGGAAAAAAACTACCCAACTTAATACTATTTATAACTTAATAAATATTTTTGACGTCTATCGAAAACTTTAGTTCAACAACGCCTTGCAGATATACCCTAAATATGCTATACCATACATCACCTCACAGACATCCCCCCCCACACACACACAAACAACTTTAAAATTTTTATGAATATTAGGAAACAGGATCGTACCAACACTTTTTCAAATCAAACACATTTATTTACAACTGAAAACAAACACATCATGTGTAGAAATTTTACCATTTATATTTTCTACGCATGAAAGAACAATATGCACGATAATGTCAGTACTCAATCGTATTTTACAAACATGAAAGTACAGCCTCTTCAAAAATTTCATTGAATAACTGTACTGTATACATGTGAAACTTTACATATTCATAAAGTTTTACATTGTAATATTTTTTTACTACACTTGAAAAAAATACTAATTGTGTAAAAACATAAAAATTTTCTAATACAATTGAAAAATGCAATTTGAGTAAATATTTTTAGCACTTAAAATCATTTTTCATTCACACTGAAAATCATATAACCGATTACACTTTTTTTTTATTATTTTATAATCAGATACCGCAGATTCTATCTTACAAATACAAATTTAAAAAAATAAAAAAAGACCAGTTAGACTTGGGAAATATTTATATTTCCTAGTAAATATAAGTAATAAACTAAACTAAATGCATAGAAATATTAAATGTCACAAATTATTAGAAGTGTGTTAACATTACAATGATCTCCTAATCAGCGAGAGTTCTGAAGTCTTCAAGGACAATCGCATTTAACAGCAAGTATTCTTAGCAAATGTGTGCAAAGCACTGAAAAATGTAAAACGAAGAAAAAAATTATTATACAATTTTATAACACAGCAAGTATACATTTATTCCGATTAATTCTCTAGCTTCATTTTTATTTCTTTAGTTAAAAAAAATAAAAAACCTAAATTATTTTAAAGATTAGCACAAAGGCACTAAACTCGAAATGGAGAGAATAAGCTTAAAGCGACACTAAATTATTCTCACACAATTGAAATCATAGCTGTGATACATGAAATATTTTCCAAACATGTCTTTTCATCTAAAAAGGGATTTTTCATTACTTGGGAAAAATTAGTATATATATATATAATATATATACATATATATATATATATATATATACATATAATAATAGAAGTTTGAAAATCCAATGAACGAAAAGTAAGAAGATGTAACACGATAAACCTAACTTTTTAAAAACACCCACAGAATAAAATATAATACAGCAAATCATCAATCAAATGGATTAAAAATACAAAACACTATATACATACATATATATATATGTATATATATATGTATATATATATATATATATATATACCCAAGTAGCACCGGCACGTTCAGAGCACATACAGATTTAGTACTACGAAAACGTTTCGATCACGTACTACGGGCACGTACACAGTACGTACTGTGGATACGTACAGAGCACGTTCTAGTAGCACGTGCCGAATGACGTCTATCTGTCACAGAAAAACACCGTCGAAAAGTACGTACAGAATTGGTGCTATAACACCACTTTTTCACGTGGTATATCACGTCGAATACTATTGTTCAGAGAACTTTTATAGTACTATAGATAAGCACGTGTTTCTAGAACCATTTGATAACGTTATATTGCACGTCGAATAAGCGTGTTAAGACACCTAGATTGGAACCCCTCTCCCCCCCCCCCCCCCACAAACGGGAGATTGGTAAGGCACGTGACTTGGCACACGCAAAACCAATAATGAACTGGTTTATGACGTACAATGATGAGCAAATCAAGATATATACACCTACGTATGTTTCGGAAATTAATTGGATTACCGTCTTCAATGTAAAAAGTATTTTTACACTGAAGAAAATCCAGTTAATTTTCGAAACGTACGTATGTTTATTAATCTTGATTTGCGCTGCATTTTACGTTGTAAACCAGTTCATTTTAGCAGAAATGGTGTTAGGGTTTTTTATAATTAACTTTCACTAATTTACATGTCTAATATATGTATATATGTGTGACGTGCTTCCAAGTGGAGGTTAAAACTACGATCTTCGAATTTGATTAACTTAATTAATCTCTCCCCACTTCTTTAAATCCTATGATAATGTTAAATATTTGTTTCACTTTACAAGTCAAAATTATGTAAATGTCACATTAAAATTTAAATAATGACTTATTTCAGAATGCAGAAAATCAATCAAAATTAATATTTTGAAATAATATGTATGCAAATTATTACTTATGTTCTTTTACTCAGATATAAATAAAAGCCTCAACTTATCTATTATTTTCCTGTTATTCAATTTTAAAACATTTTTCTGTAACGTTTACACATTTTATAAGATAAAAAAATGAATAAGTAGCAATATTAATCAATCAAACATTTAGTTAAATGTGTCAAAGATTTTCTTGCAAAAAATTTAAATGCTGTCTTTTGATTCTCAGGGATGAACATTTTTGTCATCATTTTATTTAATTCATCCTATAAATATTAACATTTGAAGAATACCATTCATAGAAGTTATTTCCAAAGGGACAAAACTTGATTGAAGTGAAAAAATAATTTAGGTCCCAGCTTCTTCTTACAATTCTATTGTATTTGAGTTTGATAATATCTCCAGGCCCCTAAATACCTTCCACACCACCGATTGAAGTTGTCCAGTCTTGATTGAAATAAACTTAATCAGGGGAAGGCTAATGCTTAGAAAAAAAAATTACTCAAACAGCTGTCAGGAATAATCCACAAACACACGCAAAAAAGAATTATTTTCCTATTTAACAACATACAAGGTTGATTAAAATTATTAACCAATTTAGGAGGCCTTCAAATTAAAAACTAGCAATAATGAAGGCAAGAACTGCCTTTGCCTCTAAAACTGGATGATAGTTTTAATCAATGTTTTATGGCATTAAAGTAAAGGTTTTTTTTTATAGTGGTGAATATTTTAAGTTGCTCACATTGGTTTTGTAAACATTGTAGGCTTATCTTCTTCAAAGAAAGGTACGCCTTTGGCACGGGATCAGTCTTCTTCCAACAATGTCATGTTCCCTAGGGTGTCTGTCCACAAGGCATCTTAGTTCAGCATTCTCAAGCATCTTGATTTCAGTTTTTTTTTCCAATTGACAAAATATAAATATCACATTCACTAGCAACTGATTCATTAAGCAGATTGAATAGCATCATAACTGCTCTTTAGCATGTATCTAATAATTTTTTAATTGTTAATCTCGATCCACCTGGATCACACAAATGAAGTGAGGCTGTATATTGGAATCTTTTTAACTAGCCTAACAATTAAACTCATAAATAATACTCATTTACCTCTAAAGAGGATATAAATAGTTAGGGGGTGTAAATAGTTTTTTCCAAAGTTGAGACCTCGCTAAATTTTTATCTTGTACCTGCTAATGGTAGATTCACTGCCTTTCATAAAGAATTTTAGGCAAATTTTAAAGATACAAATATATAAAAATATGATGCGTTGTAATATAGGATAATATTCAAGACAGCTATAGCCATCATTTCTGTGCACACCACCAAAAAATACAATGGTATGTCCATCATTTACATGGAAGCATTAAAAATGTTAAACAGTTACCAGCTGTATAACAGAAATTAAAAAAAAAATTATTTTAATCAAGAATGAATTTCAAAATTTGTGTAATAATGACTCTTTTTAAGTTGCTTGAACACCAAGGGCTGGAAAAAAAATCACATTAATAAACTTTTAAATAAAAAGATGAGAAAATGTTTACATAGTTTTCATTTTTATTAAGGTACAATAAACATGTGTATATTTTGGTCTAACAGAATATGAAAAAATCGACTATTTTAAACATTTTAATATTTTTTCAGATTCTTGACAAGGAAGAGCTCCTTTGCATTCCTTTAGAAAAGTACTCATTCTATATTCTAGTTGAAAAGAGTCCTGAAAAAAAAAAGAAAAAAAAAACTATAATAAAATTAAAGAATTCATTAACTATAACAAATTAACAATCACACTGTCAACTTTGTTTAAATTATAAAAAATACAAAAGCCATGAAAACTGTTTAGAAATGTCCTATTTCAAAAATGGTCTTTCACAAAGTTAAAAATGCAATTATTAAAGTATAAGCAAGCCTGGACTTATGTTATTGATTCGATCATAGACATACTACTGTAATCAAAAAGTATTCAACCTTATTTCCTTTCATGTAAACTAGTGCGAACTCTGTGGCAGGGCAGTGTCAGCAGATACATTTGACCTTAATGGGCATGCATGAATTCTTTCATTACTGCTTGACTTAGTTACAACCAAGAAGGCAAGCACCTGGGTTTGTTATGTTTTTCATACTTACTGTATCTCCATCTTGAACCACAATGAACTAACGTGTTGAGCAACACCATTCAGCAAGTCTTGTAAAAATCTTGATGCCGAGTCTGAAACAATCAGGAAAATTTTCTAGCACGCTTTCAGGAATAATGCTATGGAGATGACACAAAAGTCTGGTGCAATTGTTTCAAGGATGAACAAACATCTGTTCATAATGATCACAGTTCAGGCATGCCATCAACAAACAGGAATCTTGAAATTATGGAAAGTGTTTGTGCTTTGGTGATGGAAAACTGTTTTCTATTAACTTTTAGAAAAATTGAAAATGAACTTTGAAAATCTTACTGGTTAGCAAGGCTAATAGAATATTAACAGGTTGTCTTGTTCGCTATTCCCCCCATGGTAACATTTCTGGACGATCTGTGACGTCACTGCTAGACCTTCCAATCTGTAGACCAGCGGCACTTCGTATAAAAATGTTGGAAAACAGCATGGTTTTATTTAAAAATGCCTTGCTTTAAGCATCAATGAAATACATGAAATGTTTCCTAAAATAATGTGCTAACTCTGAAATATGACAAATGACCTCAAATTTGAATTCAAACCAAACTAAATTGCTGTAATTAACAGATGAAGGAGTCAAAAACAGTGGTTTGACAAATTATATACTAAGACAAGAATATGATTTTCCGGGTGATTTCGTATAACAAATACTTTCAGCTTCTTTTTTACACAAAATTTACATATTTCATGTGTAAACTGATAATCCTTATTAATATTTTTACTTGCAAATATATTGTATGAATATGGATTTTAATATAGTATTTTTTAACAATCAATTTTACAACACATTAAAGATTTTAAACCACATATCCCGTTCAAATTCATTAAATAGAGACTGTGCACTTTACTGTCTGTATTATCTATTCAAGGTTTGAAATAGGATATAATTAATGAGAAATATGTTAAAATAGAGTTAAATAATATTTATTTCTATAAAACTCTCCATATTATCTTTATCAATTTGCAATTAAATTCATATTTCTTTAAAAACTTAATAATTTAAAATTTCCTGCATATAAATGCTATGGTACATATTATGTCAAGTAAAAGTAAGTGTACCATTCCGTTTCTAATAGTTTCTATACAAAAAATATTTGAACTTTATAATTTTCTGAAAAATGTCATCGATTTGATTTTAAAATATTTAAATTGTATCATTGTATGTTGAATGCATGTAATTAATATTTTTATTTTATATGCTTAAAGAAAACCCCTTTTCTATATATTTAATGATATACATCTGCTGTTTAATTTTGTTTATTTGAAGTCTTTGTGAATTCATTTACTTTCTTTTATGGTACAGATATTACTGTAGAATTCTGTCAATCGGCACTTTAAAATGCGACAGAAAATTGTGGAAAATAAAGGGGGGGGGGCCGAAGGTATCATCTGGAATTTTATGCTAAAAGAAACAAAGGCTATTTTTATCATTTTATTCGAAGACGATTTCTTTTTTCTCCGAAATTTGTCTAATACTTATGTGGAAGGTAGCTTCAAACTAAAAAGATTCCACTCAACGTTTGCTTTAAAATAAATAGGGGTAAATGTGTCATTTTAATGAGACTGTAAATATATTTTGTTTTTACAAAATTATTCATAAAATTACAGTAGTTTCTTTTAACTTATGAATATCCCTTTCTTGAACAAAAACCATTTTTATTGAATCGAAACTACTCTGTCGTACTCAGGATGAAGCCCTGCAATTTGACGGATCAAGATATAAATGCCTTAACAGAAACTTTATTAACAAATTTACTAACAAAAAAAAATTCTTAACAAACTACATTTGACGTGACTAATAATTATTATTGCAATGGTTTGATAAAATATGTGTTTTTAAATTTAAATCAATTACTGTTTTTTCTTCAGATGATTTTGAAAGTTTCCTGACTTTATCTCAAATCCGGACAATATATTTTTTCAAAAACATGTAACATTTTTTAACTACACAAAAGCTATGCATTGCCTGAAAATATTTATTCTAATTTATACTGCATTATTCATGCCTGTAAACCTCGTAATACAGTCAATATTTAAATGCGACTGATTTGCCCCATTTAGATTAGAAATATATATTTATATCCTCAAACCGATTCCCATAACGCACCTAACAACTATTGGCTCTTCTCTGACCATTCAATTATCTGTCAACACAGCAATCAGTAATCTTTGTATAAATTTCTCTTATTAAAATCTTAATAGCTTCCCCTCTCATCAAAAATTTGCTATTTCTTTTCATATCGACAGAATTTATTTTCGTAAACTTCACATTACTATGCATATACTGTTTTATTTTATTCTATATTTCTTGCATACAGTTACTATTGGATAAATATTTAAATAGTTTCTGATCAAAGTTTCTCAGTTTTTCTTGTCTGTCAGAAAACGGGTCTAGTAGTGATGTCACTCATCTTTCCTTCCGGGGACAAGTTTTTCCACGAATGAGACAACCTTATATATAAGATATTCTACAGACCATGACTGGTCAGCACATTTTTTTTTTAATTTTTTATATTTGCATTATTATTCTCAAACTAAAGTAAATATATAACTGTAAAGCAAATACTACTCCATTTATAACATTACCTGTAACAAATAAGCAAGCATATCCACAAGTTTTAGGGGCAAAAACAAAGTTTTTTCGAAAGGGCAAATGAGACAAAGCCGCCACTCCAACAAAGGTAGAAAATGTCTGTCAACAAAAAAAATTTTCCTATGTAAATAAAAGCAAAAAGAAAAAGATTACTATTTAATTATATATATACATAAAATATATTTGTATTTGGCAATAAAAGTATGAAGGAAAACAAATCTGATGTGGTCAACATATGGTTTCCTTTCCATTATGCAATGACTTCACTTTTTTACAGTTGCAATAATATATACAAATACATAGCACAAAGTTTGGGCTTTGAATTGTACATTCACATTTGGCACTTTTCTTGATGACAACATGTAAATATACAAGGTGATTATAAAAAAAAAACTTTGCAGATATATGAGCCCCTAGCGATCATACCGTTCCAGGAAATGTAAAGAAATTTTGGATGCAGGTATTTTAAGGTATGCGCTCAAGAATAATGTGAAAAAACAACAGTCCTGCTCTCACAGTTAGGGTTACAGTAACACAATTTTGAAATTTTCAAATTGCAATACCTACTTTTTTTTTTATTGGAATGGGATTTTCACAGTGAAAAACCATAAATGGAGTTGAAACGGTATCTGCAACATGAAATACGTCTGAGCTAGGCAGACTAAGAAAAAAGTGAAAACAACAAATAAGATCAGACCAGTGACAGAAAAACAAAACATTTTATTGTTTATCATAAATTTTCTATGTGCTCGCCTTCACACACGATGACACTTTACATGCAACAGATGGTGGATAACACTGAAGCACATACCATGGCAAGAGAAATCTGTTGAACCTCATATGTGATGGTATCTTTCAAATCAAATAGAGTTTGCGGATTGCCTGTATACTCTTCGGATTTCATGTATCCCCACAGCCAAAAATCCACTGGAGTGAGATCGGGGGACCTGGGTGGTCACAGAAATATGAAATGGCAGGAGATAATTTTGTCACCAAATTGTTGTGTCAATAAACATTTCATAGAAGATCCCACATGTGGTGGAGTGCCATTTTGCATCCACACGACGTCAGAGAAGGCATTTCACTCATTGCAATTCAGGAATGATGTAATTGGTTAACATTGCTTCATAGCGGTCGGTCACTCGTTACTGTACACGTACATAGGCCTGCGACAGTAACCTCTTAAGGTGCTTGTTATCCCGCACTACACAGTCACTTTTACGTGGAGTAACGCAAGTGAGACTACCCCATCATGGTGATTTTGGTCAGTCCAATGCATGCAGAATTCCCATTACCAGTCAAGGAGAAATGTGCCTCGTCCGTCCACAGAATGCATAATGGCCATCTGTTATCATCGTCACACCGGATGAGGAATTCATTAGCAAAATCTAAACATAGTTGGTTATCATCAACTTGTGCAACATCTGGACACGCTGGAACCGATACAGAAACATGTGGAAAACAGAGCACAGAATCTTGCGGACAGTAGAATTCGGCAAATCCAGCATCTGTGAAACACCATATGCACCTGCAATACGACCTTCGTTTATTGTCTCATGCACTTCTGCAACAACCTTGACAGGAATGGAATGTTGTCCAGACTGAGATCGATGGCATGTGCAACCAGTTTCTTCAAATTTGCGCATCAAGTCCCGTACAGCTTGCACAGAACACAGGCATCATCATAGCCAATGGTTTGTGTGATAGACACGTGATGTCTCTGCGACATTTTGCTCATTCAGGTAATAGAGCTTTACCATTTCACCTCGCTGTTTCACTGTAAGTGTCATGTTGGTCAAGTTAAAGTGCAAGAAAGCAAGCAGTACTCAAATCACAATGCCTTTTCTTTCTCAAGGCGATGACGTCAACCATGACGGTGTCTTACACCAAACTTGGAAATCTGCATACCTTGGTCTCTTCTCTTTTCGAAGGAGATTCAGCAGGCTGGGTTCTGAGCCGAACACACAGTGTGAAATGTGACGTCAATGGAACAGAAATTCGTGTTCTGATGAGCGCCACAGTTGTTATGACTTTTTTTTAGTCTTTGCTTAGCACTGGCATTTTTCATGCTGCAGGTACTGTTTCAATGTCATTTATGGTTTTTCACAGTGAAGATCACATTCCAATAAAAAAAAAGCAGGTGTTGCCATTTTAAAATCTTAAAATTGTGTCACTGTAGTGTAACCCTAACTGTGAGAGCAGGACTTGTTTTTTCACATCATTCTTGAGTGCATACCTTAAAATACCTGCATCCAAAATTTCTTTCCACTTCCTTGAAAGGTATGAGCTCTAGGGGCAGCATATATATCGGCTAAGTTTTTTTATAATCACCCTGTACTTCAAAGTATCAAATTAACTCATATTTCATGCAAATCCAACTTGACAATTAGAAAAATTGACAGTGTTCGTTCAAAGTAGATAACCATCTAATCATTCATTCTGTATAAAACGTGAAATGCAAGGATAAATGAATAAAGTAATACTAATACCATAATGTTGTTAGTATTGAATTAATATTAGGTAATTGAAGTTTTATCAAATTTCACATAATATAATTATAATTTCATTTCAACACTATATCAAATATCTCAGCGAATGCCTATAAAAAATTTCTCCAGTGACCAATATGAAATATCTTTAAATTTAAGCAAAATGACATATTCTGGATCAATCCGATTTAAAAAGATTCTTTGTCAGACTCTTAGCAGAAATTTTATGTTAATAAACACAAGTAAGGAAAGGTATGAGCTTTTAATGAGATAGAGACACAAAAAAATCGTAAAAATGGAAGAACATTTTCCTGATTGAATGATTAGACAGTTATGAATATAATTATACAGCAAAATGAAATAAAAAGGTCCTGCAGCTTTTCAGATACACCTTGAATATGGATGCTACAACAATTTATTGTTAGACTCAAGTAATCATGGACAGTGGAAGAAACAGGAATCGGAATATATGAAATACCTTGATGATCTTGTTCCATATGGTGATGGGAAAAAATGCTCAAATTTACAATCAGATGATCATTCTTGGATTTAAGAGATAATTTTTCCTACTTTTATTGTATTTTTTTAACCATGATATGTAAGAAAATTAAGAATTTTAGTACAAATTTAAGTAGTTTCAAGATCCTTAAAAATCAAAACCAGAAGCTTTTAAGGGCAGCAAGTACCCTGTTTATGATTCTTGCCAGTTTATCTTTTATAAGAAAGTCTGAAAGCAGATTTATGGTGAATGACAAATAGCTTGAAATGGAATATGAAAAGATGAAGTAGCATACCTGCCAACCTCAAAATGTTGAAATTAGTACAATTGACATCTAAAATTAGTACAAAATTAGAGTACAATTTTCATATGCGAAAACATTAGGCAATACAACTGAGGAAATTAATGAAATTAACCTTTATTGTACCTTGATATAGACATTCAATTAATTTTAAACACTGTAACATAAAAATGACATCTATTGGCCAAGAATTTGATTGCTAGAGTTTTTAAACATGTCATAGGTAACAGACTTTGCATTTTTTAAGAATTTGTCATCATATTTTTGCTCGTAACATTTTCCTCTTTGCATGGTCTTAATTAACAAATTTTCTAAATTTGCATCAGACATCGAAGGACGAAATTGTGTCTCATTTTTCTTTATTTGACTAAACATGCGTTCGCATTCAGCATTTCCATGTGGCAGTTAAAATTGATAACATAACTGTGCCAAGCCTATCGTATTTTAAAGCACCATTTGCCAATTTTATGTAAGACCATTTAGTATTCCTCTTTAATATGTTCTGGTATATCACCTACCTGAAACGCAGAAAACTGAGCATGCAGCTTGTCTATCGCTTCTTCTTCACTCACTATCTTTGATATGCAACATAATAGGGAATCTGTGAATTGGATACAACTGACCATCATTGCTATTACTTCCGTCAGTTGCAATAGAGAATGGAGTCAACTTTAGCAAGTCCACCAATAATTCCTTTCCACTCGAAGCCATTTTATTCAGAACAGCACTAATCTTTGTCTTTCCACACTCATAATTTTTAGCAGTCTCACAGCGAGTAAACATTTTTTTGAAAAATGGTCCATCATGATCAGCAACAGAAATAGGAAGGTTATGTTCAATAATGAATGCAGTAAAAAGGCATTCTGCTTTAATAACATCGTTATCTCCAGTTGTTTGATGAAAAAAAGATCCAACATTTGAATTCTTTTCAAAATTAAATGCAAAATCACAATGTTTTTGAAACGCACGTGTACTTTTACATCGTTTAAGCTGCCATGTGATATGCTTATATCACTCGCACACAATGAACAAAAGGCAAAATGCACACCTTTGCGAGACTGCATAATACAGGAAAACTCCCGAATGTAGGATTGTTTAAACACTTGGGAATATTGTTCAGGCTTTACTTTGGACATTTTGCCACAAGACACGATCACTATAAGTGAATTACAGAGGGTTGGATCCACATACGTAATTTTGGATGCAAATGGCGCCACGGCGACTGTGTTGTTTACTCCGTGAGGCGTTGCCACACAACTTGTTTAAAACCATCCAAATTATCTTGGAAGCCACGGCAGCTGTGTTGGTTACTCCGTGAGGCGTTGCGACGCAACTTGTTCAAAACTATCCCAAATTATCTTGGAAAAACTCTACAGAAAAGTACCCGAATTTGCGCACATCGGTTCAATTTGGCAACATTGATATAGAATTTATGGATTTTATGTTGTTGCCAAACTTAGTGATCTTTTTTTAGCAAACTGGAAAAAAAAAGCCCAATTTTCCCTAAAACCGGCAACACTAACGCAATTAATGTTTTTCCGATTTTCAAGTTGATGTTACCAAAACTAGCGATTTTCTACTAAAACTAGTGGTTTTCCGCCAAATCTAGCACAGTCACTAGAATTCGCTAACCAACGAATAAAACTATTAAATTCATACATTTTTTGATTATTTCGTATAATCGTAAAAATGAAACAAATTTCATACATTGTGACGGACAAATCGTACAAGTTGGCAGGTATGAAGTAGTCTTTTCTTAACACGTTAAGCGCTGAGCCTATTTTGTTTTCTTTTCCATTCAAGCTGCAATATGCTGGCTAGTCTTTGAGTTCCTACTAAATACTTCATCAGTTCTAAATGCTTATATTTTATTTTAAAATATAACCAAAAAGAATACGAGTATCACAGAATTTCAAAAGAAATTAGCTGTCTTATCTTTCACATTGTTGCTATGAAGGAATTCCAAGTAGAAATATTGCAATTATACACCTCAAATATCTTGTCACAAATTACAACAAAGATCTGGAAGAGCATCGAAAGTTCTAAGATATTGTAAAAAATGCTACGAAGACAATGCACATGATTTAGAAGAGATATTGCCAGAAAATTGACGAAACAAGTGACAACATTCTGTGAAACCTGCACAGGACAACTATTTATGTGTATCCAGTGTTTCAACAATACCTATTAAAATAATTTTTCTGATAAGAAGTAATATTTAGATACATTTTTTATAATATTCAAACTATTTAATTTTTAATTAAGAATATAATTTTTTAAATTATATATAGTCAGATCAATGGTGACGAATGCGGCTTAAACGGAAAGTATATTGACAATCACTGGTGACTGATGCAGAACTCAGCATGTTAAATGATTTATTTTTAATTGTGTGATTTTATAAACAGGAACATAATTTATTTTTACAAATTAAACATTTAAATAATTACATTTGTAAACACGAAGCTGTAAATTGGAAAAGGCTGTATTCAGAATTTTTCATATGAGAGATTTTGCTACTCATTAATTTCAATCATAAAGAAAAAAACAAACATCCAGAAGTGATCAACTAATAAGATTGTTTCAAAATTTCTTAATGGCAGTGTTCGCATGAATTTTTTTTTTCTAGGGGATAAAAATACCCTTTAAGGTAATTTTAAGATAATTCAAATTCAATTAAATAGTTTCTATTTGTTGCTTCAGTTATTGTAAACTGCTAAACATGTCCATAAACACACACACACACTGATAATTTGTAATCCCTGATACTTTAAAAGGACATTTTTTTATAAAATACTAAAAAAATTTAGCAAATGAGTATGTGTAGCAAATGAATATGTGTTTGGCAACAAGTATATAATTCACCTCTGGTGTCTTCATAATTGTCCACAAAGTTGTGTCTTAATATTCACCCCCCTCTGGTGTCTTCATAATTGTCCTCAAGTTCTGAAAACACCACCTCAGTCACCGGATTTAAACCCAATAGAACACATTTGGAGAGAACTGGAGGTTAGAGTACGAAGAAATGACATTAAAATGAAAAGCGAACTAAAAACAGTAATGATCGAAGAATGGAGGTACATTGATGCAGAAATTACAAAAAACTAGTAAACTCTATTCACAGATGTTAAAAAGCTGTTGTGGATATAGAAGTTATACTACTAAGTACTAATTTACCACAATATTATAATATTTACTGTATGTAGAGATTTTTTTTAAACTGTAGGTACGAAGAGTTTTGTGACGTAACTTTTTGATTATTAATTTTTTTTTAAAAAAGTTTTACTATGTATTTAAAATATTTTATACATAGTAAAACTATGTATAAAATATATATAGTTTTGTTAAGAACATGTTATAAATATCATTAAAAAATTCCCATGCTGAAATATTAATTTTTATTAATGGATAGAGCAGTACTTCTTTGAAATTCGTAAGTTTACGAACAATTTTGGGAGCCACCTGTTTCTTCCTCTTAGATGCACATAAATAACTGTGAAATATGGAATGAAAAGTAGAAGATATCGCATTTGGTTTTGCCTAATTTTTAAGGCCGATTTTTCTTAGTTTGGTAGAAATTTGTTTTAAACTCCGGTTATAATTAGTAATACAACTAATCAGTAATTTGAAATAAAATCACTTACCTTCAACAGATAACTTCAGTTGCCGTAGAACCAACTCCAAGTTTATTATATCTATGCAGAAAATGCACGTAAGTCATTTGTGCTTTTAAGATGTGAAAACAAGAAAAACCTTAACTAGATAACTAACCTAACTTTATATTAATTAGATTTGAAATGAAATCACTTACCTTCAACAGATAACTTCAGTGGCCGTGGAACCACGTTCATGCGCGCGCGCGCGGGGATCCAACTCAACGATAAATTCAAATTTTCGTAAACACGGAATAAGTGTTGCCAGATACCAACTAGAAATTCTGAAAAGGATTCTCCAAAGATGCATATATTTTATTTTATTTTTTAACCAACGTTACATTCATGCAGAAGCATATTTATATTAAGAACTACAACTAATTAGTAATATTTAACTGTAAAAGAAAATCTTATGGATGAAAATAAAATTTTGAAAAATAATTTGGGGACTGTTTCCGAAATATCTCAGAATTCAATTTTTCTAGCTACAAATTTTCCAGTTCAAACATAATTGTATTTACCCAAGTTACAACAATAAATATATTCAATAAACACGAGGAACCATGTTTATTGAATGTAACTTTTTTTAAATCATGTGTTATACCACAGTCGGTCTACACCGTGTGTAGACCGGCTGTGGTTATACTTTTGAACTGATAATTTAGAACATTAGTGGCGTCTGAAATGGAGGGGGGGGGGTATTTGGGGATTGTGTCTCCTCAAGAATCCATCGAACCCACTGAATTTCATAGAAACGACATATGGGAAAAATGGTAAACAAAATATTTGGAAACTGCCACTCCCCCCGTACACACATACAGAGAGAGAGAAGTAATTTCTGTCGAAGCTAATGTAGAAATTCAGGAATATTTTAATCTAATCACATATTCCGTATTACGACAATTTTATAGTTTAATTTTTTTGTAGGTTATTTCAATATAATTTTTTTTTGTGTGAAGTGTGAACTCGCCCGTCTACTGCACACGCAAGAGACAGGGAAAAGAGGGTGATAACTACTCTAAAAGTGACACAAACATGTTCAATACGTCTTATATTGTAACTTTTTGCTAAAAACCTAAAAATTAGAAAATTTTTAGAAAACTATTTTTTCTTATTTGGTGTTACGATTCATAATAAGAGAACCCGTCCGCTTATGAAGGTCGAATTACTACAAAAGACGACTTTTTCAATTGCTTTTCACAGCTTATTGTTCATGTGCTGGGAACACTAATTATATTTGCCGACTGTCATTCTATGGCAAATTAACCATTTCAAAGAAACAACTAACATCACATATGAGTAGTTACATTCTTTAGTATATGAAAGGACCGAAATCAGAACTTTGTGTGGTCACCTTTGTTTCCTGTAATGAACAGAATACGATGTGACATACTTTTGTCAATGAGAAAATTCCAGTAGTCGCTTAAAATGTCTTTGCACAAGGGCCACACGTACTTTACTGCTTCAATCGAAGATTCGAAATTTGATGGGATTTTTTTTGCTAAATTTTCGATAGGGTTTTAGTCGTGCCAGTCAAGCACGTTTATGTATTTCCTCTGCAGGTAATCCTGTACTACACTTGATCTGTGGCATGAAGTACCATCATGCATGTGCATCTGTGCACTTGCATATGAGTTACTAACTTTTTTCGTAACATATTCATATAAATAGAACCATTCATGGTAGGGCCTCTCGGCTAAAAGAACAATGAAGCAGTACCTAAAGCTGACATAGCACCCCACATCACCTGACTTGGCAATGTTTCACTACGATAACAATGTATTTTTCATTAAACTTTTTGCATTTGGTCATACAACATGATTGTGAGTGATGCAAATTGACACAAAGTTGATTTATAGGAAAACAGAGCTTGACACCAATCTTGAACAGTCCACATTTTGCAAAGTAAAGCCTCTTTTTATCATTATAGCGTTTAGTTTACATTCATGAGACGTCGGGAAACAGCGCTAATACTATTATATCCTTTTGAATGTAGAAAAGACTTTATTTTCGTGTACGAACTCTTGAGAGAAAGCATGACAATTTGCCGTATAATGTTGTTACCAGATGGGCTTGTTTATTAGAGCACCCACTTCATCTTGCATCCACTTCATCACCTGTATCTTGATGTTTCGTGATAATGTTATAGATATCAGTCGTTCTAACATTCACATTTCTGCTTAAGCCACGTTCAGAGTAAACTTCATGATATAAAGTCACTATTTGTGACCTCTGAATAACACTTAATTTGTCCATTTTTCTCTATAAAGAAAAAATGTACACAACCTTTCAGCACAGTAGTGTCGTCAGAAAAAATTTGAAGGAGGGGTAGAGTAACTCAATGGTATTTGATTTTCCATTTCCATATATATAATTTCTTAGAAATTCAAAGTGCTCGATGAGAATGACCCAAATCCCCTTTTGACGACGCTTCTATCTCAGACTGAAAACCAGAAGAAAACTGACCCTTGAACTTTTACCCCCATCAACATATGTCTCTGTAAAATGATGCAACACCGCAGGAAGCAATACGGTCAGTGAATACGAATAGGTGGTTTACAATTTTCGCAAATGACTGTATTTCAGATCATTTCCAAGGGATATTGAGGATCAAAATACGGTTCTCTGTGATGAAATCAAAATTTCGGTTAAAATGTATATAATTTTTACCTTACCATAAAAGGAAAAGCGCTCTTTCAAAAAATTTCACATTTCAAGATATAACACATTCAAAGTGATCACTTTTCGGAAAAACTAAGGTTTCAAATGCGAGATAAATCGTAAACGAGGCTTTTAAGAAGTATGCTCAACGAAAATAATCTTGTAAAGAAATACATTCTTCCTGAATATTGAAACTTCATGAATTACATCCTACGGCTATAGAAAAGAGAAAATTAAAATTAAAAAATGATTTCGGTTTCGTTTCACACCAAAATCGAAAATTTTCCTTCCCAATTTGATAGGGCAGAAAATTTATAGGTTTCATACTACAAGAATACATACATATATCTAGTGGTATAACTAGAGATTTTGTCAAATATCCCTGTTTTGTATTCTAAACCTTTTCTATACAATGTCCGCCGTAGAATAACATAATAATAATTTAAATTAAAAATAACATTCAATTTTTATTAATACATTTTGTTCCATTTTCGAAGTTTTTCGATTAAAATCACATTTTTAGTCCTTTTCATAGGCAAACTAATACCTTTCCAGTCCAATTTTGATATCGAGGTTATTCTATAGATTCTATACTGAAATACAGCATCAGATAAATAGATTTGAACAGTTAATTCCTGGAAAAATATATGGATCGAAAACGCGATTGGACGAGATTGTATAATTTTCACGCCCTATACAAAATAAAAAAAAAATTGAAAAATATTATATACCCTATTTTGTTCTACGTATATTGTCTTGAAAAGAAAATACATTCCCTCGGAACATTTTTCATAAAAATACTCCGGTACTTAGACAAAAACTCTGGATGTTTAAAGGCTGAAATCCCGTTTTCAGCTCTTTTTCACGGGCAAACTAATACCTGCCTGGTACTATTTCGATATCAGGGATGCACTATGTATTCCACACTAAAATAATACATCAAAAAATTATGTTTGAACATTTAATTTCTGGGAAAAACTATACGTTAAAAATGCGATTTTACGCGATTGTGATCATAATCTTCACACCCTAAAGTAACCAAGAAAAAAAAAAGGAAAAATTAAGCACCCTATTTTGTTCTACGTATAATATCTTGAAAAGAAAATACATTCTCTCGGAACATTTTTTAAAAAACTACTCATGCACTTTGACAAAAACTTTCGATGTTTATCGACTGAAATCCCGTTTTCAGCTCTATATCACGGGCAAACTAATACCTGCCTGGTACCATTTCGATATCAGGGATGCACTATGTATTCCACACTAAACTAATACATCAAAAAATTATGTTTGAACATTTAATTTCTGGGAAAAACTATACGTTAAAAATGCGATTTTACGCGATTGTGATCATAATCTTCACACCCTAAAGTAACCAAGAAAAAAAAAAAAGGAAAAATTAAGCACCCTATTTTGTTCTACGTATAATATCTTGAAAAGAAAATACATTCTCTCGGAACATTTTTTAAAAAACTACTCATGCACTTTGACAAAAACTTTCGATGTTTATCGACTGAAATCCCGTTTTCAGCTCTATATCACGGGCAAACTAATACCTGCCTGGTACCATTTCGATATCAGGGATGCACTATGTATTCCACACTAAACTAATACATCAAAAAATTATGTTTGAACATTTAATTTCTGGGAAAAACTATACGTTAAAAATGCGATTTTACGCGATTGTGATCATAATCTTCACACCCTAAAGTAACCAAGAAAAAAAAAAAAGGAAAAATTAAGCACCCTATTTTGTTCTACGTATAATATCTTGAAAAGAAAATACATTCTCTCGGAACATTTTTTAAAAAACTACTCATGCACTTTGACAAAAACTTTCGATGTTTATCGACTGAAATCCCGTTTTCAGCTCTATATCACGGGCAAACTAATACCTGCCTGGTACCATTTCGATATCAGGGATGCACTATGTATTCCACACTAAACTAATACATCAAAAAATTATGTTTGAACATTTAATTTCTGGGAAAAACTATACGTTAAAAATGCGATTTTACGCGATTGTGATCATAATCTTCACACCCTAAAGTAACCAAGAAAAAAAAAAAGGAAAAATTAAGCACCCTATTTTGTTCTACGTATAATATCTTGAAAAGAAAATACATTCTCTCGGAACATTTTTTAAAAAACTACTCATGCACTTTGACAAAAACTTTCGATGTTTATCGACTGAAATCCCGTTTTCAGCTCTATATCACGGGCAAACTAATACCTGCCTGGTACCATTTCGATATCAGGGATGCACTATGTATTCCACACTAAACTAATACATCAAAAAATTATGTTTGAACATTTAATTTCTGGGAAAAACTATACGTTAAAAATGCGATTTTACGCGATTGTGATCATAATCTTCACACCCTAAAGTAACCAAGAAAAAAAAAAAAGGAAAAATTAAGCACCCTATTTTGTTCTACGTATAATATCTTGAAAAGAAAATACATTCTCTCGGAACATTTTTTAAAAAACTACTCATGCACTTTGACAAAAACTTTCGATGTTTATCGACTGAAATCCCGTTTTCAGCGCTTTTTCACGGGCAAACTGATACATGCCCGGTACCATTTCGATATCAGGAATGCACTACGTATTCTACACTAAAAGAATGCACCAGAAAAATAATGGTGAACATTTATTTCCTGGAAAGAACTATGGGTCGAAAACGCGATTGAGCGCGATTGTGATCATAATCTTCACACCCTAAACTTAAAAAAGAAAGAAAGAAAAAAAAAACCCTTGATGTTTATCGATTGACATCACGTTTTCAGTTTTTTTAGGGGTAAATTAATACCTTTCCCATCCCATTTCGATATCAGGGATGCACTGTATGTTCTACATTAAAAGAATACATAAGAAAAATAGGTTTGAACATTTAATTTCTGGAATAAACTATGGATCAAAATCGTGATTGGACGTGCTTTTAATCACACCACAAACTAAAAAATTTAACTAAATTGTAGCCCAATTCGTACCATAATCCATTCTTAAAAAGCTCAGGTTTTTTTCCCATTTAAATTAAGAAAAAAAAAAATGAAAAATTGGAATTGTTGGGCCAAATCATTACTATAGCTTGTTACCCTTCAATTTAGAGGACTTAAAAAAATCTTTTGATTGATACCATACTTGAAAATGTCCGAGTCCACCTGGGGTAATGACTTCACTCATACAAAAATTGTATCGCAGTTTCTTTTCCCAACAATGATGGTATTTATTATTGAACCATAAATAAATATTTTTATGTATGAATATGTCAAATTTTGTCCCATGTTATAAAAATATAAAATTCGTATCAAGTTCTAAGTTTTCGCAGGAATTTAAAAAATTTCCTTCTAGTTCTAGGTTTTTTTATAACAAACCCGAATATAAAGTTTCGCGAAAAATCCATTAATATTTGTTGCAGTTAGTATACAAAAAATCGACCACAGTACAGACAGAGGGATATCATTCCAAAGATAATCAAAACATGTTCAGGAGGTCCTAAAACATATATTAGCATTAAACTCTTGAATACGTATATTTTTGTGGAAACAATACCATCTCTATATTATATTATATAGTATGAGAAAATAAAGATGAAAATACATTAATACAGGAACACATAGAAACAATAGATTTTAATATTTAAATTTTTACTGATTTAAGGCTGAAAATCGCAAACAGACTCAAAGGAAATCTTAACCTTTGAGAAAGAAGGAAAAAGAGAGAGAAAATTGAAAAGTACATTGGTCTAAAATACTTTACGTGCTATTCGTGCTACTATTGCTCGGCGAATTGTACGCTCTTTCGATACAGATATTGAACGTTCTATGTTGTACTATTATAGCATGCCGAATATCACGTTCTTCTGACACGGTCTTCGGAACGTTTTTATTGAACTATTGTAGAACGTCAAACAGTACACTTTATACGCACAAAAATTGAACGTTCTATGTTGAACTATTATAGAACTTCCAATATCACGTTCTTTTGGCACAGATAAAGAACGTCTTATATTGTACCATTGTAGAACATCGAACATCACGTGCAAATAACACCAAACACCGTTATATCACTTATAACACTATCTTTGAACGCACTCTGAACGTACTCTGAACGTGCCGGTGCTACTTGGGTATATATATATATATATATATATATATATATATCCTATAAAGGACCACAATCCAAAGAATAATATAAAAGGTGAAATGAGTATAGGCGCGATTTGCAGCTCTTAACACACATCTCAAAAATATTACAAAAGAAAGACCTAGGAAAAGTACAAGGAATATTGTGAAACACACGGAAAAACAGAAACAAATAAAGGAGTGCAACCGGGGTATCAGTAATGTCTAGGGGGATTGTGACCCCCATACCTGGTTAAAGCGTGTTTTTATTCCCGGGAAACACTCCCAGAAACATCCAATCGCCTGAAGCAGCTCCAATCCGTGCGTACTGGAAAAACAGAATCCTAAGGAAATATCAAATCCATAAAATCCAAAAGAGAACTATATAAGAATCATATTACTTCCCAACATGGATTCACACAAATATATGAAAAAGGGGATCCAGAGTCCAAACACATATAAGAATAAAAGCACAAAGTTACAGTGAAGGAAAAGATTCCAAAACGTCAATTTGCAACAAGTCATGGTAATTAGCATAAATTACATCATTATTAAGTAGTTTTTACAAAATGCTAAGTAATAAGTTTTTAGAAAGCCGAGAGGAAAACCGTTCTTTAATGCTTTCTTTATCAAACGTCTTTCACATATATTTCGCTGTTCATTGGTAGAATTTATTTTACCAAATCTCACAAAATGATTAACACTCAAATTTCTCATTACACCAATACTCATATTACTACTCCAAGGAGTAATGTAATTAATATTACATTTGAAACATTTACGTTTATCATACATTTTGTAACATAGATGATCTTGAGGATATTTTCCTTCACTGTAACTTTGTGCTTTTAATTCTTATATGTGTTTGGACTCTGGATCCCCTTTTTCATATATTTGTGTGAATCCGTGTTGGGAAGTCCCATGATTCTTATATAGTTCTCTTTTGGATTTGATATTCCGTTAGGATTCTGGTTTTCCTGTACGCACGTATTGGAGCTGCGTCGGGCGATTGGATGTTTCTGGGAGTGTTTCCCGGGAATAAAAGCACACTTTAACCAGGTATAGGGGTCACAATTCCCCTAGATATTACTGATACCCCGTTTGCACTCCTTTATTTGTTTCTGTTTCTCCTTGTGTTTCATAATATTCCTTGTACATTTCCTAGATCTTTCTTTTGTAACACATATATATATATATATATATATATATATATATATATATATATATATATATATATATATATATATATATATATATATATATATATATATATATATATATATATATATATATTTATATATATATATATATATATATATATATATATATAATAAAAAGGTTTAAAGGTCCAATGAATAAAAAGTGAGAAGTTGTTACTCGAAAAACCCAACTATCTAGCAGGCTTACAAAATAAAAGTATAATTGTATAATAGATTTTTTTTCTTAGTTTTAATTTTTCAATGCGTTTCACACATTTGCTACGTTTACTTGCTGTTAAATGTGATTGTCCATGAAAACTTTAAAACTCTCGTTGATTAGAAACATTGTAACTTTAACCCACTTCTAATCATTTGTAACATTTAAAATTTCTATATATATATACTGACCCCTTCCAATCTGAAAAATTGGGTATGTGCATTATCTGCTCTTTATATAACTTTCGAACCTTTCCCTCCTCACGCAAACCATTTTCATTCATCTTCTCTTTGTTAACTCATTCCCTCACTGTCCAAATTACCTTATCTTCACAAAACATCCATCACTCACATATGATTCGCCCCCTCTTCCTCACGAAAATCATGTAAAATTTTCAAAGTGTGTTATCTTGTTCAAACATCTTCCCACTACTACTGAGGAGGCACGGAACCGCACTGCTGCGCTGCTGCCCCGCAGCAGTTAGCTGGTGAATGCTAGTTTCCTTACTACTCACAAGGTTAAAATATTTTTTATGTAATCTGCCACCAGAAGATATACCATTATACTAATTTGAAAAAAAATCCCACACTAGTACATCTGATGTGGACAGCACATGACTCTCTCTACATAATGTACATAATGAAATTATTCTACTTTGTTCACAACGAAGTAGTGTTGTACAATACCCACAGTACGATATTTTTACTTTCCCTATGTACATAGTAGAATGTATGGGAAAAGTAGTGTGACGGTGTACGATTTAAAGTTTTTGACGAAGAAAATATTTCAAGCATCTCTGAATACGAGTTAAATGTCCTGGAGGTGCTCTCTGTGTGTATGTATATATGTGTGTGTATGTATATATGTGTGTATATGTACATTATTGTATGCGTATGCTAGCGTATGTGGCAATTAGCATTTGGTAGCGCTATCTCATGAACGAATGAAGTAATTCGAAAATAATTTTGTGCAATTCCAGTGAATACTGGAACCCTATACGCGATTGAATGTTCGGAAGAATGAATTTTTTAAAAAATCATTAAAAAATTACAACATTTAATAATGTTAACAGTACAATATCTTACAGTAGTTATCATTAACAAATGAAACAAAAATCTATCAAAAAGTTACACGAAATTAAAATAAGTAGCAAGTATCTTTAAATATTTTGACATTGGCAATGAATGTAGGGAAGACTTTTTGAAAATGTTTCAAAATTGACAAAAATATCACCAAATTGATAAAAGTGTCACTAAATGTATAAAAGTTTAATATCTAGTAAAATGAAATTCAATTTTTTTTACTATTACCGTGGCTTTGGGAGAATTAATATTCGAAATATAAATTCACTGTTTGTGGGACAGGCGCATTTTTGTAGGGGGTGTTAAGATGTCATAAATTATATGCATTTTGTAAGGGTTTATACATTGATTAAGTTTCAATAGCGAGTCGTAGAAAACATTGTGTAATTGATAGACATAGTTAGATTGATGTAAAAGGTGAGAAGATATTATATTACGATAGTCATCTGCATGCATCAGATTTTCGCCTTATACATCTTTCTCATTGTTTTGTAGTTCACATTTTTCAGGGTATGCATTTTATAAGGATTTGTTTGAAGAATATATCACTACCATGAAAACCTCAATAAAATATTCTTTAATATATCTTCTGCTTTTCATAACAGCATTTGAATGTCAGATTAGTAGGGAGTATCCATAAACACACTTTACTCCATTTTATATCCCGCACCGCCGCACAGTAATTTTATCAAACACAACTTAGTTCCAGTAAAAACCACATTTTACTTTCAGGTTTATTCGAATATGGAACATCTCCAAGAGGCTCTGAAATGTAAAGCGAAAGTAAGAAATCGGTGATGTATGTGGAGAGAGGGCATCGTTACTCAACAGCACTCTTGTCGCCGCAAAGAATGGGAAACAGAGAACATAAAAAAATAAAATTTTGGAGAATTCTTGGTTTACTTGCAATATCAGAATCGATAGCTACCCAATTCATCACCCTTAACCTAGTTGAGACATCTTACTTTAGTATTCGAAACTTTTGCTGCGCTTTCTGCCTGAGCAAAAATATAACTTTGTGGAAAGGCATTATTTTAAATGTACTGTGGAGTGGAATGTCCTCGAGGTCCTTATTCATTTAGTAACTACTGGAAGTATCTTCTAATATCGTAGTGAAGAATCTCCCCACGTCTTATTTTCGTTCGAATCAAATGGTACAGATAAATACTATGCCCTGCACTGATTATCTTCGACATTTATATATATATATATATATATATATATATATATATATATATATATATATATATATCAATATTAATATATATATAGATAATATATATCTATATCTATATATATATATATAGATATATATATATATCTATATATATATATATCTACATATATATATAATATATATATATATATATATATATATATATATATATATATATTATATATATATATATATATATATATATATATATATATATATATATATATATATATATATATAATATATATAATCAAAACGAAAACTCAAATCATGTATACAAAATTACGTTTACAAAAATATACCAGGATACCACTCAGGATAAGGCGCATTGCAGCTCTATAATCCGAAGCAGGAAATAACTAAGAAAAAGTAAAAATATGTAAAGATATGTAAAGATATGTACGCATTTACCTGCAAAACTTATTACCTTGAAACATTGCAGAAATCTTACATGGAACCTACTATGTATAAACCTTTGCCATATAATATTGCAGTAATGTCAAATAAGATCAAAGCATTATACAAAAGAATCGGCATTAATTTAAAATCAGTGTATTTCCCATATCTGGTTCTCATCCCTAAACTACATAAAAAACCTGTAAAATTCCGAACTGTAACAGTGGGATGTAATTCATATATAACGTCTGCTAACCGGAAATTACTATATATCCTTAAACCTGTATTTAAAGCTTTATTACTACAAAACTCTATAATGATTAAAAACAGCAATGAAGTCATAAAACGGCTAAAATTCTGCAATAAAGATATACAGTTCTCTAGTTATGACTTCCGTGACCTTTTTAACAACATCGACCTTTCAAAACTACATGCCATACTACTTTTGGTGCACGAGGAATACAATCTCAAAAATGTGATCACGTATCGTAGGTATTTGGATCTTATCAAATTGGTTTTATACGAAAACGTGCTGTATAATGGAAAAATAATTTTATCAACAAATTAAAGGCATCCCTATGGGCGGGGGTTGCTCTTCAATCTTAGCAGACATATATTTAACTTATTTTGAAAGAGGTAATCATATATTATATGAAATACCATATTATAGATTCGTGGACGATGTGCTATTAGGACGATACTTGCATACTCCTGAATTTGATTTTAGCTTTTACCCTCAGGAACTGGAACTGATCAAGAACCTTAATACTAAAAAAGACGAAGTTAATTTTCTCGACATCACCATAAGATACAACAATATAAAAGGAATTCATACGGTGTTATACAATAAACGAGAAAATTTTGATATGAAGATCAACCAAATCATAGAATGGAATTCAAATTTGACTAGGAATATTTTCCGTAATATCATTACAGGACACCTCAGAAGAAATCTCCACAATATTACTTTCAAAGATGATTGTATCATAAGTAACAGAAGAATCATGCAAGAAGCATATAAAAAATATTATCCGATTAATTTTCTTAAACATCATTATAATTCTTTCTTTAAAGAAGAAAACTCTTTTAGACAAGACATAGGTAATTTGACATCATAACAGTGTATAACGATGTACGCATGCGTTAGAATGTTTACTTAAGGATGTGTTTTGTGCATTCCGAATTGTAAGGTTGTCAGATAGACATTATACGTTCTACCTCTCGTTATTCCATTTCTGTCTCCGTTCTAGTGCCTTCGATTTGCACATATCGGGGACCTGTCATTATATTGCATTGGTTTCCGTGGGCGTTGTCTAGACATAAAAGTACTTTAAACGGGAATGAGAGGTCGCTATCCCTCTCAGCCATTTATATGCAATTTATCTGGCATCCCCCTTTACATATCTTTACATATTTTTACTTTTTCTTAATTATAATATATAATATATATATATAATAGCGCGCTTTATGGAATTATATATATATATATATATATATTATATATATATATAAATTAGCGCACTTTATGGAATTATTGAGTACAGCGACTAATAATGCATATCCCCCCAAGTTTGTTATTAAAATTATCAACTCAGTGTTTCAAATTTCACTCGATAACATCCTAGAAAACATTCCCAATTATAGTGACTAACATACAGTAGGGGAAAAAAAAAAAAAAAAATATATATATATATATATATATATATATATATATATATATATATATATATATATATATGTATATATATATATTATATATAATTATTAATTATATAAATAAAAATGAAAAATAATAAACTAAGTCAAAAACATTAGAAAAATCAAAAAATCGGAAAATAAGATGCATTAACATTAATGTTTTGAATTTTATTTTCGCAAAAAAATGTAACCTTTGTTAGTATTGAAACTACGTTTTGAGCGCCCTTATAATGGCGTATAGTGGCATTCTCGATTATCCATTTTTCATATGAATTACTTGTTTAGTAGGAATTTTCATCTTTGATTCATATTCATATTCATGTTTGCATATTTGGGAAGTTGTATTCTGAATTGCTTGTCCAGTCTCTAGCTTAGACTCACTGGACGGGTTTGGGAGTAACTCCGTGAACGTTCGTACTGCCTCCCTGGTAGAATTTCGACTTGTTCATTCCGGTGCTTCTAGATTAAGCTGCTGAGGTTGATCGTATATACACGTGGTAGAAGAATGGTTCATGCCGCATGGTAATACAATTTTCTTAATGTATCCTTTTTTCATTTTTTGTTGCCTGTAGTCTGAGTTTAAGTATTTATAGTAATGTACTATTGCTTAATCTGAAACAGGCATTTGTTTGGGTTAATTGGAATTAAATACTCAGACCTGACGATGAATTTAATTCTAATTAATCATCGAATTTGGGATGGTGCTGTTCTTTTCTCTTATCGGCATTATGGCCGTGAATTTGCTTCTATGGTGATGTTAATATTACTTGAATGGTATTTTTTTATTTTTACATAATTCTTATTATTACATTTCAAATATATATATATATATATATATATATATATATATATATATATATATATATATACAGTCCTCTCGAAAAACTAAACACGAAATGCAAATTCTCAGATCACGAGTAAACGATTGAATTTTATTAGATGAAACTTGCTGTATACTTCGAGTACAATATGCAAATATCGAAACAAGTGCATAATAGCAATTGACTCCCTTGCCAAATACGTAAATCAGCCTCTTGGTAAAAGTAGGTGTTTCTTTCTGTACGTCCTTACATCCACTATGGACGTTAGGGTGAAAATCCGAAATAGCCATTTCATTCGAAATGCCCCAAGGAGGCGTTTAAGTGATGGTCAGCGATGGCGAGCCGGGTGCATTTTAGAATCTGGCCAGTTTATTGGAGAAGTTGCTGAATTCTTTAGAGTACACTTTTCTGTGATTTCACCCTTATAGACCCAATTTCAAAACAGCTGAACACTAAGCAGAAAGACAGGCTTAGTTCCCCCTCGAGTTACAACATCTTCCGATAACTGCTACGTAGCACAATAGGCAAGCAACAGCACCTGCTTTGCGTTCTAGCCTCGCTGCAGCTACAGGTAGGGCTGCTATTGTGCACGTGTTTTTGTATTTTCATATTGTACTCGAAGTATCCAGCAAGTTTCGTCCAATAAAACTCATTCCTTCGTTCATGATCTGAGAATTTGCATTTCGTGCTTATATTATGGAGGGGAGTGAGTGTATATAAAATTGAAAATGTATCTTACTGTTAAAAAAATGAAAATGTATCTAAATATATGTTAGTATCCCAGACTTTATATAATTCACCTCCTTTAACCTAGTTGATACATATTACTTTAGTATTCGAAACTTTTGCTGCGCTTTCTGCCTGAGCAAGAATATTTCTTTGTGGAAAGGCATTATTCTAAATGTACTGTGGAGTGGAATGTCCTCGAGGTCCTTATTCCTTTACAAACCACTGAGAGTAGCTTTTAATATCGTAGTAGAATCTTTCCACGTCTCATTTTTCGATCGAATCAAATGGTACGGAGAAACACAATGCCATGCACCGATTTTCTTCGACATTTTTCTATTTATAAAATTGAAACTGTATCTAACTATTACAAAAACATTAAAAATGCATCTAACTATATGTTAGTATATCATAAACAGGATTTGTATAATACTGTTTATGCTATGTTATCATATGCCCGATGTTGCTTGCGATTTAAAATATGTGCAAATTTAAAACATTTTTATGAGTGAAACTAAAATAACTTCGTTAAAAGCAGCATACGACACAAAAATGTTGAATTCGAATAGTTTGAATTTTTAGATGCTCTTCCTTTTAAGTAGGGCAGTTTTTACTTTCCCTGCAATACATGGTAATGTATAGGGAAAGTATTGGAATCATGTCGAAAATCGCAACTCGAGTTTTCGACGATCTGCACGTTTCGAGACCTCTAGAATACGAAAAAACTATTTTTAGCGTGACGTCTGTGGGTGTGTCTGTCTGTGTGTCTGTCTGTCTGTGCAATGTTTGTATCCACTCTAACTCAAAAACTAATGGACCGAAATTTATAAAATTTGGTAGGTAAGTCACTTGTATGTGACCCTGGTGTTGATAAGTTTTGGGTACTATTCGGAATAAACCAACCCGCCTTTTTTTGCGAAATGGCCCTAAAAATTGTCTGTATCCACTGTAACTGAAAAACTAATTGATCAAATTTTATAAAATTTGGTACATAAGTCACTTGTAGGTCACCCTGGTGCTGATTAAATTTTGATATGATTCGGAAAAGACCAACCTGCCTTTTTTTACGAAACGGCCCTCAAAAATAGTATATTTCCACTCTAACTCAACTAATCGACTGAATTTCATAAAATTCGGTAGATAAGCCACTTGTGGTCGACCCTGGTACTGATTAGATTTTGGTACAATTCGGAAAAGAACAACCTGCCTTTTTTACGAAATGGCCCGCAAAAAACGTCGAAATCTAAGAAAAAAAAGGACTATATATGCTCAAATATATCAATCAATTTCCTCTTTTATACGTAATTTTTGACGAGGAAAAGAACATAACACATTCCATTTATGCTTTGGGACTAACCGTTCTCAAGATATTTGAGATTTCTTGAATTTTTGTTACGCCGATTTCGGGAGAATGTCCAATTACTAAATAAAAACAAAAATTGAATTAAAAATATACATTTAGTGTTATTTGGTGCAATTAAAATCAATCTAACGAATTATTAAAGAAATAAAGAGAATATGAATTTGAGTCTGCAGGGAAAGTCATGTGCTGCCCACAGCAGATATTTACTTTCCGTGCAACATATGGTAATGTATGGGAAAGCATTGGAATCATGTCGAAAATCGCAACTCGAGTTTTCGACGGATCTACACGTTTCGAAACCTCTAGAATACGAAAAAACTATTTTAGCGTGACGTCTGTGTGTGTGTCTGCCTGTGTGTCTGTGTGTCTGTCTATCTGTCTGTGCAGATTTTGTATCCACTCTAACTGAAAAACTAATGGACCGAATTTAATAAAATTTGGTAGGTAAATCACTTGTGGCCGAATCCGGCGCTGATTAGTTTTGGGTACGATTCGAGATAAAAGAACCTGCCTTTTCTGGGGAAATGGCCCACAAAAGCTACTAGTTAAAAAACACACTAGTTAAAGCACACTAGTTAAAAAACTAACGGACCGTATTTCACAAAATTTGGTAGATAGGTCACTTGTGGGCCATCCTGGTGTTAATTAGATTTTGGTACGATTCGGAAAAAAAGATAACCTGCCTTTTTATGCAAAATGGCACTCAAAAATCGCAAAATTCTAAAAGAAAACTACGTATTCTCAAATATGTCCACTAAATGCTTGTTTAATATGTAATTTTTAAGGAAGAAAAGAATAAGACCACCCCATTATACCAGGACTAGCCATTCTCGAGATATTTTAGTTTTTCTTATTTTCTCTACGCCAACTTTGAAAATCAGTCCAGTTATCAAATAAGAACAAAAATTGAATTACATTTAATTAAAATAAAGAGAACGTAAATATAAGTCTGCAGGGAAAGTCATGTGCTGCCCACATCAGATTTTTATATCTATAAATAGTCCATCCTTATTTAAAATCAAATTTTTCGTTTATTGAAATTTGCAGGATTTCACATTTTAGTCAAAATAAAGTAGTAATCAAGAAATAGGTTTATATACTGATAATCTGTGTGCTTTCTGAATCGGAGTTATGAATGATCGCAAAGCTGCATTCTGTTGCAATCACTTTGTTTTCGAATTTCATTACTCTGGAAGCATTTACTTGATTTATGGATTAAATTATTTACTATACTAACAATAGTGTAAACTCTGCGAATTGAAATTCTAAGAAAATATTTATAACGTGAATAAACTGGAGTTTCATATAAAAGTATATTTAGTCTTAGAGCATCAATTACAGCTTGTCTTCACATTAATATTTTGAAAGTCTGTGGATCTTTAACCTCAAAGCATCTAATATTTTAGAGTAATTAAAGTTAGAGTTAGTAAAAGTAGTTATTTTATTTTAGGTAAAATTATTGCAATTTTGAATATTTTTCCTGCTAAAAGAAAAGTATATTCAGAGTAAAATAAGAATATAGTGGATATATTTGAAAAATATTACAAATAAATTAAAGAACTGGAATACGAAATCTGTTGTAACCTCCTATTCGTGTAATGCAATTCGTGTAATGCATCTGAGCAATATATATTTCAAGGAACATAGTTTTGTATAAACAATAATATGGCACAATTTTTGCTAATAATTGCCTAAATAATTTGTTTTATAATCTAACAAGAAAGATCAATCATACATAAAGCATAGATTATGAAACACTTTACAACTGAAATGTAATTTTATTTAAACATCGATAAAATACCATACATATAGTGGTGATATTTTTAAAATTACCACAATACTGCAATAATTTATTATATTTGAAATTTTCATCGAAAACAAATGAACTTTATTCAAACAATTTCGTCGAAATATAAATCACTATATAAAAGCAGTGAATATTTAATTCATTACTTTTTTCCATTCCTTTCATTCAGCGGCGATATTTTTAAATCATTACACTACTACAATAATTTATTTTACTTCGTAAAACCATGGAGGTAAAATTACTTTCTAACTCCATGCTTAAAACTTCATCAAAAAGGCAATAATATGGAATCGTCTGCTTTTCTATGTAAAATCAATTAATTTTTCATTCATATCAGCTATATTGCAGACTCAAGAGATAAATAATTTTGAGTTAAAGAAATTCAGCATTTCTTATAAAACTCATCTTACCGTTTGATGTGTTTCCATTCTACATACGTAAAAGTTAGGCTTCGTTGTAGAAATGATCAAAGTCATTTAAACTCCAAAATATTTTAATTGCGTTGGCGCAGTACATAGATGCACAGAAAAAAAATAAAGCGATTTTAGGACGGATGCAACACTAAATATAAATAAGAAAGAACGTTAAAAATCACGATTTTGACACAAGATGGATGGCATATTTTATTTTGAAGTGGGTCATGTGATCTTTTCATATAATATGAGTTCAATTATTACTTTAGTTTTTATTTAAAATCTACCAAACATATTTTGCTGAAAATTTTTTATATACTTTATGGGATAATTTAAGTATTTTCTAAAATTTTCGAAGCAATTTGTGAATTTTAAATTCGTTTAAAAAGTGTTTGAAAACTTAGGTCCCATAGGGTTCAATGTATATTTCATTTTTTTAACCCGGATTCAACCCAAAACTAATTGGGTGATATTATTCATTTACACTCCCGTATGTCCCATAGACCGTCTCAACAACATACTGAAATTTCATTTTGATAAAGTCAATTTTACGGTAGTTATCGTGCGAACAGACTGACAGACAGACAGAATGAATGAACAAAGTCATAAACATTTTTCAACTATGTTGTAAAGTGTTAATAACACGAAACAATAATTTATATATATGTATTACTAATGGATCAAAATGGAAAATATATATTCCCAAATCATCACTATAATCCTAATCCAAAGAAGACAAAGTTGCTCATCTAATATATCCAATGAAACTTGAAATAATGTAGATGATTTAATTCTCCTAACTTTGTCCTTCAACGAGGATTTTACTGCTAGTTTGTAGACTCCAGAGTATCGTTGGAAACCTTGAAATAATACATATGATGCAACTAGACCGACTTTGTCCCCCAACGAGGATGTTGCTTCTAGTTTGTTTCACATCGTTAAAAACCTTGAAAAAATTCAGGTGATACAACTCGCCCGACTTTCTCCTCCAACAAGGATTTTACTGCTAGTTCGTAGACTCCAAAGTATCGTTGGAAACCATGAAATAGTACATATGATGTAACTAGCCCGACTTTGTCCCCCAACGAGGATGTTGCTGCTAGTTTGTTTCACATCGTTAGAAACCTTGAAAAAATTCAGTTGATACATCTCGCCCAACTTTGTCCTCCAACGAGGATGTTGCTGCTAGTTTATTTCACATCTTTCGAAACCTTGAATAATACAGGTGATGTAACTCGCCCGACTTTGTTCTCCAACGAAGCTGTTGCTGCTAGTTTGTTTCACATCGTTAGAAACCTTGAAATAATACAAGTGATGAAACTCGCCCGACTTTGTCCTCCAGCAAGGATTTTGCTGCTAGTTTGTTTCGTATCGATCGAGACCTTGAATTTGAGAGATGTGACGTTTTTGTAATGAAAGTGGATTGGTTTCTTTTATTTACACCTGTATGATTATTAAGTAAGCTCGTAATTATATTAAAATAGGAAATATATCTTCATTGAATAGGAATAAATTTGATTGAGAAAAATGTATGTATTTTCCCATACAAAATATTTTCATGCTACTTAATACGTATTCTTTATCAAGATGGAAATGTTTTAGTTATAATACAGAAAATGTTCTTAATTTTTTTTATGTACATGACTATTTTTAGGATCAAAATATGGATATAGCTTATATGATAGCTTATATATTTCGTGAGAGTAAATATACAAGTTACTGGTTTAAGCAAATTTATATTTTATATAAATTGTTTCGAACTTTATTTTTGTTTAAGTAATTTCCACATCGTACATAAATTTATTAGTATTTATTATTATCATCATCTGATTGTATAATGCGCCTAAACTGTTCATTTTCTAAAAATAATTGCCTTTTTTTATACATTATTTAAAAGAGATTTAAGACACAAGCTGAGATCTTTCCAAATTTATTTCCATATTTCTCTGAATTTTGAATTTAAAAGATAATTGCCTTCATTAATATGTTAATAATCTTATGCTTTGAATTTATTTTCAAGTTTTATTTGTTTATTAGATGTTTTTCAAAAGTCATTGAATTCAGTTGTAACTAGTTTTCCTTATGATGCAAACATTCTTGGGATTTTAAAAATTCTGATTAACTGGATGAAAAGCACGAGGAAAAATATGTCCCAGTCACATTTCGATAGGTTTATTTAAAAACAAATTTAAATGTATTATATTTTTTATCATTTAAAATTATCATATCATATAAGCACATTTATTTTCACTTATTGATATCAAATGAAAACAAGACATAACAACGCATCGGGTTTTGTAATGATATTTGTTTAATTTACGTTTTTCTATTTCACAGAAAAAATCGTTTAAGGCAAGAAACTTGATGTGGAGACCGTACATTTTTATAGAGAAGAATGCTACAGATTTTTTCAAGTACCAATGATTATACAAGCTTTAAAACTCTAAAATCAAGGATAACCAAATAAGTGGTTAAAAAGTCATTTATTAAAATCTCCTTATTATAACGTACACAATCACATAGCCAACGCGCTTTCGAACATTATCATGCAAAGTAAAATAAAGTGCGAACAAGTGCTTAAATATAGACAATACCCGCCAGGCAAAATGTACATATATCAACTACATACAAAATTACATACATCAAATTATATATTTTTAATCTTTTAAAAAGCAACGAGATAAAATAAATAGTCATAAAAATGCATATTACAGTAAGAAATAGAGTTTAATAACCGACATGAATGTCGACAAAATCGAAAAGCAACAGCAATTGAATTTTTAGAAAATCATGTCAAGACTTGACCCGCTCAGAGTCAAGAACGAGTCGCCAAGCATAACTAAGAGTCAGAACCGGGGGTCAAAATTACAAATATAATTACGGTAAATATAAACAAGAAAGATCAATTATGTTTAAAGCATTGATTATGAAACACTTTCCAACTTCGATGCAATTTTATTTAAACAAATCTAAAATGCAATACATTCCTCGGTAATAATTTGAAACTTATCACAATACTGCATTAATTTATTATATTTGAAAACTTAAACCTTCATCGAAAAAAATGAACTTCATTCAAATGACGACATTGACACATAAATTGCCTGGTTTAAACATCTCTAAAATGTTATACACTCCTCGGTAATAGTTTTAGAATTATCATAATAATACGATAATTTATTATATTTGAAAACTTCATCGAAAACAACTGAAATTAATTCAAATGACGTCATAGAAAAAATAACGCGCCTGGATCTCTCTATAAAAACAGGATTTCATTCATAACTTTCTCCCATTCATTTCATTCATCACAATACTATAATAATTTATTTTATTTAAATGTTTTATTTAAGACCATGGAGCTACAAAAAATTAAACTCTATGCTTGAAACTTCATCGAAAAAAACCGTCCTTCTCTTTATGAAATCAATTAATATTTCATTCATATCAGCCATGCAGACTCCATGGACTAAATTACTTTGTGTTAAAAAAATACAGGAATTCTAATACAAATCATTCTATATATTTAGCTGTTTACATTTTACATAGGTGAAAAATAGGCTTAGTTGTAGAAATAATCAAATTTAGATGAGCATTTAAACTCAAATATATTGTCATTGCGTTGTTTCAGTATGTAGATACACAGAATTTAAGCAAAAATAAAGTAGTTTTAGAACGGATACAACACTCAATATGAATTAAAAAGAACTTAAAAAAATCACGATTTTGAAACAAGATGGATGCCATATATCATTTTGAAGTGGGTCATGTGATCGTTTCATATCATGGTCACGTGATCGTTTCATATAAGAGGTGTAATTATTATTTTAATTTTAATTTAAAAAACTACTGAATATATTCGCTGAATTTTTTTTTATATATTTTATGGAACAATTTGAATATTACCTAAAATTTTCGAAGAAATTTGTGAATTTTAAATCCGCTTAAAAAATGTTTGAAAAACTAGGTCCCATAGGGCTCAATGTATTTCATTTTTTCGACCCGGGTTCAATCCAAAACTAATTGGGTGATATTATTCATTTATATTCCCATAGGTTCTACAGACCGTCTGAACAACATACTAAAATTTCATATTGATTAAGTCATTTTTACGGCAGTTATCGTACTAATGGACAGACAGACAGACAGACAGACAGAATGAACAAAGTCATAAACACTTTTCAACTTTGTTGTAAAGTGTTAATAAAAAGGGATTCGTAAAGTGAAATACTGCGGGGGTTATTGTATAGTATTGTTATGGGGTAGAAAATTCTAATTTTAGTTTTCGACGGGAGAGCACGTTTCAAGCATCCCTGATCACGAATCAAACATTTTTGAAGTGATGTCTGTGTGTGTGTGGTTGTGAAAGTATGTGTGTGTGTGTGTGTGTGTGTGTGTGTGTGTGTGTGTGTGTGTGTGTGTGTGTGTGTGTGTGTGTGTGTCAGTGAGTCTCTGGAGACGATAACTGACGAACGAATGGACCGATTCGAACGAAATTTGGTACAAAAATCGCAATCTGTAAACGCTGGAAACCTATTGTTTTTATACGCAATCGAATGTTCAGAACCCCCCCCCCCCCAGTGAAATTTTGAAAAAATCGTCAAAAAATCAAAACCGCTAATAAAATTACGCAAATGGATATTTCTTATGTAATTTTTATTAGAAAACGATTGACATAAATTTTAGAACACTAACATGAACCGTTCTCGAGATATTGCACATTTTTCAAAAAAATTATCAAAAAGTTATATAAAATGAAAGAAATATATTTCCTATTGAGAAACATGTTCACTTTTCATATGTAATACCATGCGATAAATTTGGTGACATCCTCGTGGATCTAGCTCGTTCCATTCATGGAAAAAGATACTTTGAGTAATACTTTTTTATTTAAACGCCAATAGTCATTTATCTGCTGTAAGAATAACTTATTTCTCCGTCTGTAACGCTTGGCGAGATTTTGGCGACGAATTTGGCGGAATGTCGCCAACTTGGCGACATTTTTAATTGTTGCCAAATTAACAAAAATCTCGCTAAATTGACAAAAATGACGCTAAATCAATAAAAATGACGACTAATTGAAGAAAATTCAATATCTTGGAAAGAATATAAGTATCTACTATAAGAATAACATTTTTTTAATTGTAAAAGTACTAAATTCATTGCAATATATAAGGAAAGTCATGTGTTGCCCACATCAGATCTTTTATATTTACTGTAATTCTATTTGCAACTTGACTCCGTTCGGACCTTTAGTTATTCTTGGCGACTCGTTCTTGACTTTCTGCAAGTCAAGCCCTTAGATTTTCTAAAAATTCAATAGCAGTTGCTTTGCAATTTTGTCGACTTTCATGTTGGTTATTAAACTCTTTTTCTTATTGTAATATGCATTTTTATGATTATATATTTTATATCGTTGTTTTGTAAAATATTAAATATATATAAATTGATGCATGTAAATTTGTATATAGTTGATATATGTAAATTTTGCCTGATGGGAATGGCCTGTATGTAGGCACTTGTCCGCACTTTATTTTACTTCGCCACTGATGAAGGGCATGATAATGTCCGAAAAAGCTTTGGCTAAGTGATTGGGTACACCATAATAAGGCGATTTTAATAAATGATTTTCTAACCACTTATTTGGTTGTCTTTGATTTTACAGTTTATTGGTTGACGTGTTTACCATGCTGTTTATATATATAAGCTTTATAAATTGAGAAACTTTTATGGCCGACGCGGTGGTCGAGCGGTCAAGGCGACCATTTCCAAGCGAAATGGTTCACGTTCCTGGCCGATGTATGGGCGAATGATGGAAGTCAAGTGCCTGGCCATTAGATTAAAAAAAAAGAAAGAAACGTTTATGTCCTGGTATATAAACGATGTGTTACCAAATACTGAACTGAAGTTAACTGAACTGGCTTAAGATATATAAATATAGTTTAAATTTAAAATATTTAATTGTTTTATACTTATATTCAGATTTATTCATATATATTTTTTAAAAATTATATAGGTTGGTATTTTCAGCTATTTGTGGGCATGTATTTAACATAAATGATTGTTTAAAATCGTGCAAGTCTATTTTCTTCTATATTAAATACTTACAATTGCTATATACACATTGAACAATAATTAAAAAACAATAAATTGAAACTAAACATATTTTAAGGTTTCTTTTATTCCCCAAAAATATATTTGAAATACAAATTTCCTTTGCGTTCGGATAATTAAGACAACCTTTCATGAAACACATAAGAATTCTGGAATTGAACTTCTTTTAATTCTACTTTTGAGTTCAAATTACTTTTAAGTACCCAAATTTTATAAAGAAATTCGGACTTGCAGAATACAATATCTGACTCTTTAAACAAGCTGAACTTTCAAGAATGCATAATATACCATTAAAAAAAATCAGCCCGATATTCACTGTTTTTACAATTTAGAAGTAAATCACCGCTCTTAGGAAAGAAAGAAATTTTATTTGTAAACAAAACTGTGGCAAAGTAAGTTATAAAGATTCTGTTCTCCACTGTGATTTTCTGTATTCTTCCCACGTTTGTGCATTTTTGGCAATTTGTTCGTGATTATTTAACTCTGAAATGTTGATTTAAAGAAACAATAATAATGATCGTGCCTTTTGGATTTTTATTCCGTTTTCTAACGATAAACCTGATTAACAGTTTACTTTTCTGATACTCTGATAAAAGGAACTGCTTATATATGCGTAAATATTTCATAATGACTTTATATAATAAGAGGAGAATTTGTAAATAGCAAAAAATAAATATTTTATATAAAACATTTTCGTTCAGTATGGAAAACTACGAGTGTTTAAACAATTGTCTCTAAGGTGATGGAATGCTCAACTCCGGATACTAGTGGTGCCAGTCAGCCTGAAGTTACTTACTATTACGATGTGTATTTATGTGCCGTGATAAAAGTATATTCTGTAGATACCAGATGTCTTGCAGGGTGAAGAATTCCAACTGCCTTGAAGGGTTAAGATTTTTTTTCAAAATAAAAATTATGCTGAGTTCGATGTCTTGCAGTCATCGATTTGGACTGGATTGAATTCATTTAACAATTTGCGTATTTATATACTATATACACAGTATATTATTATGGGCACTTTTTAAAATAGATTCCAGAGTTGTAAAATCATGCATGCATAATTCTTTCACACTGCATATAATTTTCTTGAAATGCTTTTACTAAAAGGAAAAACCCTGAAAAGTCATTTGATTTATTTTATGGCATACAAAGATTTTTTAGTAAAGAGGGCCCTTAACTGCAGAACTTTTGCAATAAAAATACAGACATTCTACTCAAGGGGGACTTTCCATGAGCTGCAAGGTTCACCTATGGCCGAACGGTTCAGTATCTTTTTTTCAGATGCATAGAATCTGGGTTTAAATGCCAGGTGTAGATTTTGAAAACTGCATTCAAATATACCAGTATTAGTACGAAATCCACTTTCAACTATATCAGTCAGATAAGTAGGCCTGTTGGGCATAAAAAAAGCAATAGAGTGCCATAAATAATCCAATTCAGCCCAATCTGAGAGCTAAAATCATCATCAGTACGAAGTTTTTCTGTTAAACTTTATATGTAATAAGGAAGCCTTCTTTCTAATGAACACATAGATTTCGGATTCCTACAGTGAAGCTAGGTTCATATTATTTAACAGTGCACCTATACATGATGTTTAAAAAAGGTTGCACGACTAAATATCAATTTGTTAAACAAAGGAAAGTCTGTCATACAATTAAAATTGTCCGAGATATTATTAATGAAAGGTTTGGCGGATAATTGGGAACCATATACAATGTTTGCTAAATAATAGGTACGTTTATAAATTTTTGAATGGGAATCTTTCCTAACAAAATTCTATTTTGTACTTTCTCCGAAATCTATATTTTAGCCATCTCTTTAGATCGAGTCAAAGTGGTTTAAGTCCTATAACTTCGACAATTTTTTGAGAGCAATTTTTCATGGGATTTTTCAAAAGATAGTAAAATATATAAGAAACAATTTACTAACTAGAAAATCTTCTGGAGAGTCATCATAAAAATTTAAATTTTGTATATATATATATATATATATATATATATATATATTGTGAAAACGTGTCACGTGACTTAATCTCTGTTATAGTTTTAAAGTTTATTCTCAAATTAGAACTATGATCCGCAATCAATCGTTCAAGCAATATGTACTCGTGCTTTATGAAACATCCTGTATATTGCAGTATCCCCCCCAATTATTCAAGGTACGTAATTTTATAATATGAAAATTCAAATAAACCCCACATAATTTACATTTTCTTTTTTATATTTTATTCGTGGAAAGAGATAATAACTTTCATTAAATTTGACTAACTAATTTAATTATTGATTTTAATTTAATTTAATTTTTAACGAAAAAATCGCACATTTTTTAATCCCTTTGCTCGAATGACTCTTGAGTTTTGCAATTTTTCCTTAATCACTGGCATACATATTAATAAAACAAATAATTTTTATTTAAAACTTGTAAAACTACACTATTTTATATATTATAAAAATGTGCAAGTTAATTCTAGTGGAAAAATTGGAAAAATAATTTTGATGATTTAGCTCAAATATAAACTATAATATAATCAGCATTGTTTTTTAAATATTTGAAAAGAAATATTCATATTACTTATGTTTTCCCCCAATCTTTATAAATAAACCAAATACAATCTGTTTTAGTATAGACAAAATTACATCTTTGCAAGCATTTTTTATGTCCATTTTATTCCAGTGTTTGAACGAAAACTGCCATTTGGTGGAGAGGGTAATAAAACTGGCTTGCCCGGAGATAGAAAGTGACGACTAAGAACATATTGCCTCAAAATATGTCTTTCATTTTCTTTTCTAGCGTTTTTATATAAATATTCATTTTTAATTTTTCTAGTTCAGACATTTAAAATATTTAATGCATTCGACTTTAATATTTTTTATTAATATTAGTTGTAATTAAATGTATATATATATTTAATTCTAAGAGTACTAAATTAAATTATTATATACTATATAGTTATATACTCCACTGTAAATGTAGTGTAATTTCCATTTTTAGAGTTATCTTTGATTTAATGTTTCAAAAGTCTTCTTCAGACTGTTATTGACACTTCCTATGTGTGATGATATGTTTCAACACTACTTATGTTGTAATAACACATTAGTACTTCTTTAAGGAAAGGACAGATATAAGTACTAATTGTGTTGTTCTCACAAGTAGCAATTTAATATTTTGTGATCACTTATATTGTTAATTTAGCGTCCAGCTAATAGTTATAGATAATTGCTCAGGTGCCGTGTCCATTTTCTCATGTTCTTTAAATATTCTGTTTCATGGATAGTTTGTGTTATTTATAATATAGTTTTGGCACATCAAACCTATGATATAACAATACAAGAAGGAATTAAATTCTCTCTTTGGGTATATTTAAAACACAGCACAGGATTTATGAATGCATTTACCTCAGAAGCACAACAATAAACATACGTAATCTTATAGAAATATGCTAAGAGGTAATATTTCTATATTGTTGTTATTCCTGGAGCCAAGTATGATGCATTCAATTGGTTCTCAAAATTCATTTAAATGATTCAAATGCTACTAAAATTTATAAAGATTCTTTATAAGCCGATTAAGTTCTATAATAACGAAGCAAGAATAATAAATGGCGTAGATCTGATGCAGTGTAAAGCGCATAATATATATTATATATACTATGTTTTTGTTAGAATACACATGTATTTAATTTTCGTAGCAGTCAATTTAGAAATACATGGCTTCATAGAATATATTTAAATCAGGTCTGCCTCATTATAAACTTTGCTTAAATATTTATATTCATATTTATATTCATATTTATGAAACTAGAAAGCCTTTTGTGAATGTTGAACTTTCTCATAGACAATCAAGATTCACGGTAAAATAGTAGAAGGATATTACATAAATGATCTGACTAAATGAACACCAACTTTCGTCGTTCTGCAGCAAAAAGCTTTTGAATTATTTTCAATTGGTATCTTAAGCCGATTGCTATCTCTGTAATGTATTAGATTTTGTTTAACTTTTAACACCATAAACAATTTCATTCCCATTTCTCAAATAATACCTTGATTTTTTGGCTCTTTTGTGTACTCTATTAATGGACTACGGTCCACAAACCTATTATTATTCTGGTAAAGTATACGGAATTTACTCACTTCTTCTTTCAGTCAATATTGTTATGTTCATAGCACAGCTGATATTCTATAGTAGACTTACCATTTTATTCTACTGAACCAGGCCTATTTGCACACTCAGAGTAAACAATAGATCTAGCGTTTCAAGTGAAAAATCAGGCAGTGAAGTAAAGTGGGAAAATTACTATCCAGTAGTCTTATCCTACGTCATATTCCGGCTACTAGTATTTTCTCTGCAAATACTTCCCTAGTCGTTTACACAAGGGCAGAAACTTGACCAGTTCTACATTTATTTTTACTCTCCCATTTATTCGACTAATGAAAACCAGGTTTAAGTAATGCGTGTGGCACGTTCACTCATCTAAAATAGGTAGAATTTTCACACTTAGAAAAGTTAAAAACAGCTTGAAACCACGAACACCCATGTTTATGTATACCTCCATGTCTATAGATATTCAATGTCACCAACCTCTTTGCCATGAATAAAATCCTAAAGGAAAAAGATACATTGACGAATCCACTCCCATATTAACTTACTCCGTGTAATGTTTTATTGTGATATTATACGGATCAAATTTTTGTAGCAATCGGTCAGTCATTTTCTACACTTTTTACCTTCCTTATATACATAATGTATAAGGAAAGTATTGTGACGGGGTCGAAAATTCGAATTCGAGTTTTCGACGGGAGAGCACTTTTCAAGCATCCCTGATCACGAATCAAACATTTTTGAGGTGATGTCTGTGTGTGTGTGTGTGTGTGTGTGCGTGAAAGTGTGTGTGTGTGCGTGAAAGTGTGTGTGTGGGTGTGTGTGTCAGTGAGTCTGTGGAGACGATATCTCACGAACGAATGAAGCGATTCGAATGAAATTTGGTACAAAAATAACAATCCGTGTATACTGGAAGCCTATCGTTTTAAAACACAATCAAATGTTCAAAATCCCCTACATTTTCGAGTGAAATTTTGAAAAAACATAAAAAAATCAAAACCTTTAATAAAGTTACGCAAATAGACATTTTTTATGTAATTTTTCCTTAGAAAACGATTGACATAAACTTTAGAACGCTAGTATGAACCGTTCTCGAGATATTGCACATTTTCAAATAAATTTATCAAAAATCCCATAAATTAAAAAAAATATATTGACTATTAAGAAACATGTTCACTTTTCATATGTAATATCATACGATAAATTTGGTGACATCATTCTCGTGGATCTAACTCGTTCCATTCACGAGAAAATATATTTTGAGTAATACTTTTGTATTTGAACGCCAATAGTCATTTATTCGCTTTAAGAATAACTTATTTTTCCGTCCATGACGCTCGGCGAGGTTTTGGCGAAAAATTTAGCGGAATGTTGCCAACTTGGCGACATTTTTAAATGTTGCCAAATTAACGAAAATCTTGCTAAATGGATAAAAATGACGCTAAATCAATGAAAATAAAGATTAATTGAAGAAAATTCTATATCTTGGAAAGAGTATAAGTATTTACTATAAGGATAAAAATTTTTTATAAATATATTTAATAATCCTTATTGTCATGTATGTCAAAATTTTTTGCAATATTGAAATTAAATTAGTATGATTGCATTGCTTTTGTTAAATATTTTATTAAAACTTATTTAAAAACATAATTATATATACATGTTGATCAATAATATATTATTTAATTTATTCTAGGTTTCATGTAGCTCAAGTAAACAATTAAAAATTGAAATACTGAAAAGTGTTGATTTTTTTTAAATTTTTTATGTGTAGCATAAGTTTGAAGTTCAGTAAAAATATATGAATATTATTTATGAAATTGAAATATCTTAGGTCAAACATGGCATATTAGTCCGTAATGTAACTGAAATAAATATAATGGTATAGATGCAAGAATTAAAAGAAAGTGTGTTACTTTAAAGAAATTCAATAAAAGCTTAACAACGTGCTCCGAATGTAAATAGACTTCCGAAGATGTTTCAGAAACTAAGAATGAAGAATGTATTCTGTAGTTCGAAGAGAAACACAAAAAATTTAATTTGTAATGAGAGAAGCGGTAAGCATGTCAAAGAAGATACGTGTTTCTTTTTAGAAAAGTCTGAAGCTTTTGAATGTAAGGTTTTTCTTACTTGACTTTCTGTTGAACATTGTCATTGGATAGTATTTGAAACTTAGAAGTCATTGATACTTAGTTTTTGAAGTCCTTGTGATTCTTTGTATTTCTTTTCCGATAGGTTTGAGAAAGCGACTTCGTTTTGTTCATTTTGTTGAAATGATGCGATTTTCCTGTCAAAGTTTCTCAAAGTGGAAAATAATTCTATCTTTTCGTTTTACATATTATACAGCGTGTTTCAACATAGTTGACCTCACTTCTCGAGTTTCAGCAATTTGTTTTTGAGACATACTTCCAGTCTAAAAGCTTGTTAAAATTAAATGTGTAATACCTTCGTATAATTTTTTTCGGTTTGTGATATTTTTATAAAAATATACGATTAAATATTTATGCGGCCCCTTGAGCAAGCACGGTTCAACTAGAAGAAGTTGAGTTGTATAGTATCAAGTCTGAAGAAAAACACTTGCAACCAACTGCAATATTCGACGAGTTACTTTTTATTAAAAATTCGGGAGATTTTAGCCCACACATTCCGGATCAGTAATAAAATTGAGCAAAAGTCGTTTTATGCAAAGTCTGATTTCTACTTGCAGTCAGCCAATGTAGAACGCCAGTGTCAATATCCAATTTCAATTTTCCAATTTTAGGCAAGTTTGGTAGTTTTTTGCGTTATTTATTTTGGAAATATCATCATGAATATTGTGGATAATTGTACCGGATTTTTACTGTCCGGTGCAACTCCTTCTAACATTTTTTGCTGAAGGAACCGTCTAAAATTTAGACCCCTTTATTTATGAAAATGCTTTTATATATATAAATAATTTTTATATTATAAAAATAAACTTTCGTGAATAATTTTTGCTGCTAATTTTAACAAACTTCCATGCTGAAAATATATATCTAAATCCAGTTGCGGAAGCTCGAAAGGCAAGATCGACTATGCTGCAACACCCTGTATATCGACCATATTCTATTCGATGAAATTTAGAAATCGAATTAACAATTTCAAACACCTTAAACACACAGCTCAATTTCCTTGTATAAAACAACTTTACATGCATGGTTTATTATAGTAACCCTAAATCTACATTAGATCATGGATTTGTTACCCCTTGCCAGAATAATGCAACGTATCAACATATTCCAACCCAATCGTAAGCTCAAACACAACAATGATATATATATACTTCCAGTACAATTTAAAAAGTAATATTTATTTAAATCAGCTTAAATGCAACCACTACATAAAATAGAGATTATTTTCATGACATGGGTAAAAGTCGTAATTTTTCTCCATATGTATTTAGCTACTTTTTCCTCGAATGTATTTATCTTTCAGCTAAAGCGTGGAACAGTAGAATGTCTAGAGACTTTACTTTAACACCATTTATTAAATAGGACTTCGAAACTAAAGATAATATCGAAGGCGCACTACTAATCAAACTAATACGAAAGTAGTATCTTTAGGTAAAATATGGATATGAGTGTCATATTAATTTTGAATATAAAAAATGAAAATCTAGCATTTAAATACCAACGCGTTGTGAATTCCCCCGTCCCTCAAGAACTTTCCAAACTAACTATAAAGACTAAGTTTAAAACATACTTTATCACACTAATTATATCAGACTAACTATAAAAATATATCACAATAACCGATAAAAATACTTCATCAGGTATTGATTTTTTTCTTACTAGAGAACACACCTATATAAAAATAAAAATTTAGTTCAAATAAATTTATTAACAATGACAATAAAAGAAGCAATAAAAGGACAGTCCAGCAAACAATGCAGGCTAACGGGCAGACACCATGACGGGGCATTAACATCTTGTCTTGGCATCAACCCGTCTGCCTGCATTGTTAGTTGGACTGTCCTTTTATTGTTCAGACCATGACCTGATGTATATTATACATGATACTACGGCATCCCAATATGGATGGAACAGGAAGTGGTTAAGGCACGGGAATTACTCGAGCTTGATTCCCGGATCCGCACAAACTGTCCTCGTCTTCACACAGTTTACGGGAAAGTTAAGCATGTTGGTCTGAAAGTCTTTCCAAGAGGTTGGTGGTAAGGGAAGCAAGGTACGGTTTCTATGGATGTCGCCTCGACTGGGTTCCAGTCTACACTGTCTGGCACTGTCAAGGTCATCCACATAGATATCTTGCGCTTTCGGGTAAATCGGCCAGTCTGGGTGGAAAGAAAGGAAGCATAACAATATGAAATATTCCACAAACGTGTGAATCATTCACAATCCATCATCCCACTTAGTTTAAGTGAGGGGATCCCCTTGACTTTCTGAGAGACAGAATTTGAAAACTGGGAGACTATTATCTATGGGGAGACGAGCTTTAATCATTTTTTGAAAAATTGAAGATGAGTCAATCAAGATAGAAAGAACTTCGAGAGTCAGACGTAGGTCAGTTAAGATGGATTCACTTCGAGATGAGATAAGTTGAGTAGAGGCGAAGTATAATGCAGTTCAGTTCATATCCGTTCGGAAACAGAAAGAGTGGCAATTTCTGGAACATGATACGAAGTTCGAACCGCCTATTTTTAACACTTTACAACATAGTTGAAAAGTGTTTATGACTTTGGTCATTCTGTTTGCCTGTATGTCTGTCCATTTTCACGATAATTTCCAAAAAGGGAATTTATCAAACAGAAAATTTAGTATGTTGTTGAGACGGCCTGTGGGACATACGGGAATGTAAATGAATAATATCACTCAATTAAATTTGGATTGAACCCGGGTTGAAAAAATGAAATACATTGAACCCTATGGTATATAATTTTTAAAACATTTTTTAACCCTTTCGTGACGATTGGCACGCCCGCGTATCGGCTGCGAACTTGCATTCAAGGACGGACGGCACGCACTCGTGACGGAGAAAACTTTACAGCAAACAGCGAGTGGCACGCATGCGTGTTTTCACATGGAACGTTTTAATCTGTCTACTAGATGGCGTTAGATGCCGTGGAAACAACTTCAATGTATTTTGCAGATACATGACCTTGGCATAAGGAGGATCCAATGAATTATTTCTCCATTTGGAGCGGTGAAACATGATTTTGTAATATAAACAGACAGAGCAATTCTCGCAGCATCAACAATTTTATAATTGAGTTTCGGGTTTTGTTTTGATTTCAGCTTAATGATTTCATTGGTGAATCATGGGGATATAAAAGAGTATTTTTTGTTTGGGTTTTAGAGGCAGTGAAATTATTCGTTTATTTCGGATAAAAGAATGGAAGCAACTAACGAGTATTTTTTATTCAGATTTGTATAAAAAATATACATCAAATAGAAAATAAATATTTTTTTTATTCCTGAAAAAAGTAGATTTCTGTGTTGAATAGGTGATTTTTAGTGAATTTTTTTCGAGAGTTATTCATAGCGCAAAAAAATTGCCGTCTCCTGGGAACAGTTCGGAAGCGAAGCGCTCCGTTCTTTGGGCCGCCGCAGTTCCGGAATGCCGCCGGCGCGAAAGGGTTAAACAAATTTAAAATTCACAAATTGCTTTGAAAATTTAAGGAAATAATTGATTATCCCGTAAAATATATAAAAAAAAATGTCAGCTAAATATCGACAGTTTTTAAAATAAAAATTAAAATAATAATTGAACCCATATTATATGAAGAGATCACGTAACCCACTTCAAAATAAAATATGGCATCCATCTTCTGTCAAAATCGTGATTTTTGAAGGTCTTTTTAATTTATATTTATTGTTGCATCCGTCCTAAAACAGCTTTATTTTTTATTTTTTTCTGTGCATCTATTATATACTGCGTAAATGCAATTATAATAATTTTGAGTTTAAATAATCATCAAATTTAGATTATTTGTACGACGAAGCCTGATTTTCACGTATGGGGGAATCATACACATCAAGCTGTAAGGTGAGTTGTATAAGAATTGCTGAATTTCTTTAACTCAAAATTATTTAGCTCTGGAGCCTGCAATATAGATGATATGAATAAAACATTCATTGGTTTTATATAGAGAAGCAGACGATTTTAGAGCCTTTTTCGGTGTAGATTTAAGCATGGAGTTATAAAGTACTTTTACCTCAATGGTTTTAAGTTTTTAAGTAAAATAAATTATTGTAGTATTATGATAATTTTAAAAAATCGCCGCTGAATGAAAGGAATGGAAAAAAGTTTATGAATGAATTATTCACTGCTTTGTATTTGGATGACGTTATTTGAATAAAGTTCATTTGTTTTTGATGAAGTTTTCAAATATAATAAATTATTGTAGTATTGTGATAATTTTAAAAATATCACGACTGAATGCATCGCGTTTTAGAGATGTTAAAATGAAATTGCACTGCAGTTGGGAAGTGTTTCAAAACTATTGAGAATATTGAAGGCGTAGTACTAAACAAACTAATACGAATGTAGTATATTTAGTTAAAATTATGGATGTGAGTACCATATTAATTTTGAATATAAAAGATGAATAGCTAGCATTTGAATTCCAACTCGTTGTGAATTCCCCCGTCCCTCAGGACATTTTCAAACTAACTATAAAAACTAAGTTTAAAACATACTTTATGACACTTATTATATTACACTAACTATAAAAATATATCACATATATATGGTGTGAACAAGCAGCTTCTTCTTATTCTTAACTGCGATTAGTTAAGGCGTACTATAGAAACTTTTTAAGGATGTATCAAAAATATATTTTTAAGGAAATTACTTTCAATATCCCTTTTCCATTTTTTCCAACGCCGGGGGATGGGGGGAGGATAAATCTAAACTCCAGCTCCGTTTCATTCTGTGCCGTAATGAACACTATAAGTTTGCTATGATTCAATCTTCTAGATCAAAGTAGGAGCTTCTGAAAAATCTGAAATAAATTTTAAACTCCCACCCCATTTTTTCCAAAGCTGGAGAGTAAATCTAAAGTCCGGCTTCGTTGGGTTCTGTACCGTTGTCGGTACTATATGTTTGCTAAGATTCAGCCTTCTAAGTCAAAGCTTGCGTTTCTGGGAAATCTGAAAGTAATTTTGATCTCCCTCCCCCATTTTTTCCGACGCAGGGGGTAATCTAAAGTCCGTTAGGTTCTGGACCGTAATAGATACTATCAGAGTGCAGAGATTCAGCCTTCTAGGTAACTAGGGGGCTCTTGAAAAATCTGAAAGTACCCTTAACAATCACATAGCACGAAGTGTTTGCTTGCTAAACGAACAGTTTCTTTTTATTCTTAACTTCGCTTATTGAGGGCGTATCAAAGAAGCCTATTTAGGGCATACTAATGGAGCTTATTTAGTGCGTATCAAAGACGTATTAAAGAAAGTACTTTTATCTCAAGTACTTTTTCAATGCCAGTGGTTAAATCTAAAGTTCAGCTCCGTTGGACTCTGTGTCGTAATCAATAATATGAGTTTGCTATGATGCATCCTCCTAGAAGGAGCTACTGGAAAATCTGAAAGTACTTCTAATCTCTCTTCCTCATTTTTTCGAACTCCGGGGAGGGGGTGAATCGAAAGTCCGTTAGGCTTTGTGTCGTAGTCGACACTATAAGTTTGCTAAGATTCAGCCTTCTAAGTCAAAGGTGTGTCTTCTGAGAAATCTGAAAGCACTTTTAATCTGCCCCCCCCCCATTGTTTCCAACGTTGAAGTGTAAATCTAAAGTCCGGATTCGTTGTGTTCTGTGCCGTTGTATGTACTAGTTTGCTGAGATTCAACTTTCTAGGTTAAAGGGGAGGGGGGTTGCTAGAAAATCTAAAAGTAGGTTCTGCACTGTTTCGATATTATAAGAGTGCAGATTCAGCCTTGTAGGTCAGCAGCGGGACTTCGTAACGGTATTGAAAGATAAAAAACATTTTATAATAATAATAACAATTATATGTATGGATATATTTATTTTTATTATATCTTTTAAACTATGTATTAAAATTACAAGTTCAAATTGTATCATAAGTGCAGCCAGGAATTCGTAAAGGAGAATGGTCGACTGATGAATTTCATTTTCCAATATGAGCCCCTTTCTCGAATTATTGCAAATTTTTCATCATCAGGTGAGAGGGCGGAATTACGATGTCACCCTTGCCAACGCCACTGCATTTTATATATTTTACGTGATTTAAAATATTTCTTATAACATAACAAATATCTTTTTTAATTTAAAAATTGAAATATTTATTTTACAATAATCTGTGATTAAATATTCTGAAGTTACTTAATTTACAACTGCTTTCATGTATGAATAAAACTTATAACATAAAATTATTGTAAATGCACATACTTTGAACATTGAATCATTCTAAATGCACATGCTTTGAACATTAAATTATTGTAAATGCTCAGTGAACTCGATTTATTTTCATTAGAAAGTCTACGAGAACTCCACAATAGATGGGACCCCAATGTGGTCGCCGTTTCATTCCACTCCCTCCCCCATCCCCAGTAGTGATCACGCCTTCCCCATACAATAAGAGGAACAGGGCTCAAATACAGAACGTCATAGCGGTTACTAGTTCGCAGCATAAACCCCTGTGTAAATAAAGTGTAGTAAATAAACATGTTTTAGAATTCTTTGGAGTTTCTATCATTTCTGAATCCATACATCATCTTACTACATATTATTTGCACTGGATTTTACGTTCTGATCTACTTATTTACGTTATATGCGTGTAAGCAAATAAATGAATTAAGATGATTCTTTAAAGAGAAATTATCTTTAAAATTATTTCTGAAAATGAAGCTATAAAGCTCTTCAATTAGCAGGAAACATGATTAAATATTTTAGGAAGATCAAAAAATGAAATTTAATTTTATATTGTAACACATTTCAGTATTGTATAATATTGTATACTCTTTAATTAATTTAATTATACTGATTCAAAAAAAAGAAAATAAGAAGGCAGAAAGAAATGCTAATTCATCACATACTTTTATTTTACAAAAATATTTACAAATACAACAAACAGATAACAAAAGGTACTCTCTGAATTTTTCATTAACCGCATTTACAGCTTAAAGCGAGATGTATATGTAAACTTTTATTTGAAACAATGGTCTGTTAAAAGAAACCGAGATTTGTTTTTCAATCCTTTACCAAATTCTATATTTAAAAATATAGACCTTTCACAAAATTCTAAATTTAAAAATGAGAGCTTAGACAACATTAAAAAAATGGATTTTCCATAAAAAGCATTGCTTCTAAATAAAACATTATTGTAAATACATGATATATAAACAACACATACTTTCTAATGCAATATCAAGACTGTAGAAATTGTAGAGCGCCATCTAGGGATTAAATTTGAACTAAATTGCATGCATATTCAAAATAAAAAAAATTACGTTTCGTATATACACTGCTCACAACTGAAATCGAAACATCATAAAGTTGTAGGTGTAGCTTTATGTAAATCAGGGAATGGAAACAGCAAGGCGAGGTACTCAAAAGATTACAGTTTTGTTGAGCATAGTGACGTAATACTTTGCCGAGCAGAATAAAAGCGTCAGGTCAAATAGGAGCGATATCACAGCTAAATTTTAAAGTCATTGGTTTCAGGTTGTAAAAATCATCACAGTATGTCAATAGTACGTCCACGTACCGCATACGTTCAGTTGCCGCTAACGGAACGGCAACAAATCATTGTTTTACTTGAGGATGTATTGAGCCTTCGAGGAATCGCTGAACTATTGGTTCGCGATGTGAGCATAGTTCAACCGTGTGTGTTACGGTTCGTGAAAGACAACGAAACGACTCGAAGATCAGGTAGTGGAGCTTCCAGGTGTATCACATCACGGGAAGATCGTACGCTTCTGAGAAGCGTTACGCGGAAGCCGTTTACCAAAGCATCTGTGTTACGACGACATTTATCTCACACTACAGGTAACGTGGTTTCGACGCAAATAATTCGAAACCGTTTGCATGGCACAGGACTCCGAGGCAGACGACCTTTTCGACACTTACCGCTTCAATATCTTCACCGGTTACGTCGTCTCCAGTGGCGTCAAATGAGACGCAATTGGTCAATAGAATGGCGAAACATTCTGTTCACGGATGAATCGCAATTCTGTTTTGACTTGCCAGAGGCTGTACTCGCGCATGGCGGCGCGTTCAACAACGCCAAAAGGAAGCTTTCTCTATCAGTCTCCACACAGATCCACTAAGTGTTACCATGGTTTAGGGTGGCATAACATTTAGTGGATGAACACTTTGGTCCACGTTTCTGGCAGTATCACGGCACAACGATAAGTTTATGACATTGTGAGACCTGTGATACATACATATCTGTCAACCAGGCCTGGACTGCTTTTTCAGCAGGATATTGCCAGGCCACATTCTGCACGGTTAACTATGAATAGTCTACAAGGTTTTGATACCCTGTCTTGGTAGCATATTCTCCGGTTTTATCGCCAATTGAACATGTCTGGGATATCATGGGTCACCGATTAAGATAACTCCCAATTCCAGTAAACCATGTTCAGTTGAAATCCCAATTGCATTCTGTGTGGAATGCCATCCCTCAGCACACCATTGACCACCTCATTGACGAGATGCCTTGTCGTATTCAATCCTGCATAGCCGCTCGCTGTGGACCTATTCCATATTGATCTAATGTCAATAAAGTTCCATGCTTTCATTTTCCAGGTATGATTTTTTTTATCATATGCACATCTCCATGTTACAATCATATTCTGTAAATTTCATAAGGATTCACTAATTTCTTCATGGTGTTGCGATTTCAGTTGTGAGCACTATATTACATGCGCATTTCAAATAGAATTCAATTCTCTGCGATTGATAGATTCTGTGGAAATATGTTTAAATACACTTACTCTTTTAAAGCTACTACTTCCCTTCTGAGGATAAAGAAAATATCTTGGAAGACGCAAACACTATGAACGTAACGAAATACATCGCGGCAAAATATTTAAGCATTGCTTCCTATTAATATTAGATTATATATCCAATAATGATTGAACTCACTTCTTAAACAGTGATTTTGCATGAGTGCTGTTATTTTGAAAAACATTAAGAGCATTTTTGAAGCATTTTACGGTTGAAATCACAAATGTCTAAATTATTAAGGTGCATATTACCTGATACACATTTGAACTTGAGCATACCTTAAACAGCCATTTTAATTAATGTTGATGGTTTATAGCGATGGAATTATTTACGAAACTTAGTATTTGAATGCAGTGAAATTCGAGTTTGAAATCAAGTTTCATTTACATTAAATGTTAAATTTCATGCATTTGTATTTACAGTGTAGTATTGCTTTTTCGATGAAGTTTTAAGCATGGAGATAGAAAGTACTTTTACCTCCATTGTTTTAAGTTTTTAAGTAAAATAATTTATGGTAGTATAGTGATAATTTTAAAAATACAGCAGCTGAGTGAAAGGAATGGAGAACAGTTTATGAATGAAATATTCACTGCTTTTATAGAGAGAGCCAGGCAGTTTATATTTCGATGAAGTTATTTGAATAAAGTTCATTTGTTTTCGATGATGTTTTCAAATATAATAAATTATTGTAGCATTGTGATAATTTTTAAAATATCACCCCTGAATATGTCGCATTTTAGAGATGTTAATATAAAATTACATTGCATTTGGAAAGTGTTTCATAATCAATTTTTTATGCATGATTGACCTTTCTTGTTATAACTTTAAGTAGGGTTTTAATGAGTAAAGATATTAGTAATTTTTACAAAATTGTATTTTGACATAAAATTAATATTTTTAAATTTAATTTTGATATATATTAACTAAATTTTGATTTTCAAAATAATTTTGAATTTAAACGATTTTAAGCCGATAATTTTGAATAATTATCAAACTTTATTAATGTAGACTCCTAAATTAACGTTTTACTTCAACAATTTTATAGATGCAGATTAATAAACACTTTTAGGTGAGTTACTGCGGGATTCAATCCCAACGCGAATATTCTTGGAATTTAATGTGCACTTTTCCAGTTAGTACAATTGCACTTTAAAGAAACTTTGTCACGCCCATAGAGAAGAGACATGAACGAAAAATTGAAATTTAAAGGGAAATGTATTTACTCATTTTGTTAGAGCAGGTTCTAGCGCTAAACGTAAAGCTGACACTCAAACAATTACACATTTAAACAATACATATAATTTCATACAGATCAACAATTGATCAAAATTGACCTGAAATTATACATGAAAGGGAAACAGGAAATATTTCAAAAAATTTTTTTAAGTATAGTCATTTCAAGGAGACACGGCTGGTCAACCCGTCTAACAGCATTCCAAGGAAAGTTCAGAGCACAATTCAGTTCAGCTAGGACAACTAAGCGAAGACATGACGACATAGGATTTATTCCTACGTTCAGGCCACATATAGTTAATTCAAACCATAGAGGAAAATTTGGTGAAGAGGCCAGTCAACTTGTCGTACATTAACCCATTCGATTGTGTCATCGGAAGAAACTCCAGTTGTCTGGTATATTCTAGGTCATATCACCACGAAGGGTCAGCGACCCACAACTCATCCATACGCATAAGCAAATGAACTCAGGATTCAAGCAGAAAGCCACAATAACTAGGTAAATCATTACAAAAGACCGCATCAACCGAACACAATGCTTTTCATGACCGACTCTAACTGAACTATTTCTGATTTGACAAATTCCGCTATACGATTGATGATTTTGACTTATGACAGCATAACTAAGATCGATGTTTTGGTACGTCAACTCATTCTAATAAGACCATAGACCTGCCGTCATAACCGACACGTGTACACTCTCTTGCCAGAGAAGCTAACACACAGTTTAATAGTGACAAGGCTTCAACGACAATCATACAAAGCTACCACTCATTACATATCCACAGCATAAATACGCATGTTCAACTGGTTCAACCTTCCTGCATGCAACTCTAATCAACGTGTTTAACTGAATTCACCGTAGTGAGAAACGCGGATTCTATTTCCATGCGCTATGCAGAAATCACTATAATTCGGGTAACCCTGTAACTGTCTGTCAGTACGAGAGATGCTATGCCACAGGAACATAACAACTTAGCCTATTTGTTCTTTCTGTCGGAATGTAGAGTTTCCTATACCAATATTTTAATTACATTATAATGTTCATTTACGAGTTACATATATTTTTACAGTATGAAAGGCTTAATAAGATTAAGCAAAATCATATACACATCATTTTAACCAAAATTTCTTTGCTAAATACCATTTTTGTAATTTTTTCAAATTACTAAAATGTTAAGATAATTTAAGCAGAAGTTAGAATATGAATCAAGTAAATGTATCAAGTAAGAATCAAGTATATGTCAGTTTATGTAAACTATTGTAAATAAATTACAATACGTCATTACTATTTACTATTACCACGAAATAATGATATGTTTGATATTAATACTTACTTCAAGTATAATGCGAATGCAAGCAAATAAATTAGACTTATGATAATTAATGTTTATAGTTTGGTTTGAATTTTCCAGTATTTAAATTCAACTCTTGGTAAGATACTCTTTATGGTAGGAAAACATGCCACGTTAATCTATTTAGACAGACATTAAAAGAGATATTCATAAAATCACATCACATTTCACTATCAATTTTATTAAGTAGAAATCTAACAAATACGAGTATATGCAACATTTTAATAATCACTTCCAAATTTAATATATCCTTAGCCAAATGGATTCTTCTGAATTTATTTTCAAGGCTGAGTCCAGCAAATATTCCGATATAAGTTTATTCCCCTTACAGTGAAGAAAAATGAGAATTAAAAGATGTTTCTGTTATATGCCATGAGTGTTTACGGAGGACAGATTAATGGATTTACATACTTTTTCCACTGGTTTGTTAAACATAATAACCCCGTTTAAGGCTAAAATATTTCCATTTTTATACCGTTTGAATGCATAAAATTAAAAATTTCAAAATAGGTTTCTAGGCGAAATCTCTCTTGAAATACTTGATCGATTTTGTAAATATTTTCAGAGAATGAAACTGTGTCCAAAGACTTTTTGATGTTGATTTTTCTCCTATACTTTGCATTGGAAAAAAATGCATTAAAATATATGTTTTTGTCTTAAATTTTTTGTTCCTGGTTTGTTAAGTTATATTGGGACCAAGTTTTACTTCGAAAATATTTCAGATTCTGTTTTATACTACTACTTTTGCTTCAATACTATTTCAAACAGTATTTCCTCTAGTCTAAATAATAATTATGTTACGTGTTTTTCAAGATGCTACAAAAGGCCCTAGAGACCCAGAAAGCAACAGTTTTGCACACTTATAGTACCGACCTCGTAACAGAACCTAGCGAAGTCGAATTGTCTATCGTCCTACCCGAAGGGGGAGAAAATAGGTTTTTAAAGTCCTTCAAGCCCTTTCGGAAGCCTTTCCGGTGGCCTAGAAAACTAAATTTTATGGACCTTTGGACAAAATCTAACTGGAGAAATTTTACATTTTTATCTTCGAGGGTGGGGAAAATGGGTTTTTTCGAAAAATAAAACATTCCAACCGCTACAGAAACCGTCCCGGTGACCTAAACAGTTGAACCATTGCACATTTAGCGACTTCAGTATAGAACATAACAGAACCGCAAAGCTGCATTTTCAATTTTCTTTCTTGGCGGAGAAGAAAATAAGGGATGTTCGGAAGGCTACGTCAGACCCTGCAGAAGCCCCCTGGCGTATCAGAAGTTTGAATATTTGCACACTTACATTATAGTCCAAGGGACACACTTTAATGGAGTCGAATGTCTACTACCTCCGGGGGGTCAATAATGTTTTTATTTACATCATCCAGACTCCCCATAATACTTAGCACGCTGAATTTTTAAACATTTACTGTATCGACAACGGGACAGAACCTCTCTGAACCAAAATGAAATTGGAGGATCGAAAAGTCTTTCAAGGCCCTCCAGAAGTCCGTATTGACCTAGGAAACTTAACTTTGCACACCTCTTGAATCGATAATAATACAGAACATTAACTGATCCAGTTTTCTATTAAAACGACTATTTTCGACGCTAAGATCTATATATCGTTAATCAAAATAAAACATATAAAAAACATTTTGTACTTTTCAAGTACTTGAGATCTTTCTATGAGTGTTAGTATCCTTGTTCTTGACAAGTTTAAATATTATTTTTATTATAAAACACTTAAATCCTAAAGTTTACATGCCAACATAATTGCATTTTAACATTTTTTCAAACTCATTATCATTCTACTAAAGATCTTTACAATAAGCTGCCCGGGAAGAGGGGATGATGCGTTATAAATTCCAGCCTACACACATAATGCCTTGACTCATGTAAAGCGTTTGATAGTATAAATTTGTTTACACTTCTTACATATCTAACAATATTTTGCATTACTGCATTTTTTATGAATAAACCCTATGAAGTTGTTTAATTTACAACTTTACAGTGTATGCATTAAAGCTGTATTTAGTACATGATTCTGGGACATGTTGAAAAAATATTGCCTTTGGATTTCATAAGATTGAAAATTAATGTATAGTTTTAATTGTATCATTATTCATTAATTTTATGATGTAACCTATCTCAGAAACTGACATTAAACATTTAGAAAAGTCTCAGATGCATTTAACTGAAATGTTGAATATTACTGATAAACAACCATTAAATACTTTGTATGCTATAATAAAAAAATCTGATGTGAGCAACACATGAATTTCCTTATATAATGCAATGAATTTACTACTTTTACAGTTAAAAAAAATGTTATTTTTATAGTAGATACTTATATTCTTTCCAAGATATTGAATTTTCTTCAATTAGTCGTCATTTTCATTGATTTAGCGTCATTTTTATCAATTTTGCGAGATTTTTGTTAATGTGACAACAATTAAAAATGTCGCCAAGTTGGCGACATTCCGCCAAATTCGTCGCCAAAATCTCGCCAAGCTTTACTGACGGAGAAATAAGTTGTTCTTATAGCAGATAAATGACTATTGGCGTTCAAATACAAAAGTATTACTCGAAGTATCTTTTCTCATGAATGGAAGGAGCTAGATCCACGAGAATGATGTCACCAAATTTATTACATAGTATTACATATGAAAAGTGAACATGTTTCTAAATAGGAAATATTCTTTTTTTTTTATTTTATATAACTTTTTGATAATTTTTTTGAAAAATGCGCAATATCTCGAGAACGGTTCAAGTTCGAGTTCTAAAATTTATGTCAATCCTTTTTTAATTAAAAATTACATAATAAATGTCCATTTGCGCAACTTTATTAGCGGTTTTGATTTTTTGACAATTTTTTCAAAATTTCACTCGAAAATATGGGGGGCGGGTTCTGAACATTCGATTGCGTATAAAAACAATAAGCTTCCAGTGTTTATGGATGGTGAGTTTTGTACCAAATTTCGTTCAAATCGGTCCATTCGTTCGTCAGTTATCGTCTCCACAGACTCACTGACACACACATACTTTCACACACACACACACACACACAGACATCACTTCAAAAATGTTTGATTCGTGGTCAAGGATGCTTGAAACGTGCTCTCCCGTCGAAAACTCGAATTCGAATTTTCGACCCCGTCACAAAACTTTTCTTATACATTATGTATATAAGGAAAGTAATACGTGATGCTATTTCATTCCTTTATTAATATACCCCTTCCCTTCACAATATTTTCTCTATTATCTTAACCAAATGAATCAGACAATCTCCGTTATCTAAGAAACCATCTAGATATACACAAGCAATTCTTGATTATATTCCGCTATTGCTTTCATGGAAGCTAAAAAGACAAAATTCGCCAAAGGCTCTCCAGCCACAAAAGACAGACAAAAAATACTCTATATCCGGCATCATAGGATATAGTATATACCGTCATAGCACCAGCAAGAAAGAAAGCGACTTGTAATTTTTTGTTCTTTCGCGAGCTCTTAAGTCCCGTTTTTCTTTTATATGTTGTATCTTTTCGCCTAAGAAGTGCTGGGCTTGTCATCAAGAGAGCAGATATAAATCTACGGAAACGTTCTGAACTTAATCATATCTCCATTATCGAAAAGTTAGCCGTTGTGAAGTATCATAGTATCGTCTTGAGCAAGTTTTGGACAAGATGGCATTAAAGCCGGGATCTTAGTAAACGGATCAGTCTGTGTTTGGCATAAGATCTTCTTTTATTCTGACTTTGAGTAGCAGAATATTCTTCTCTAGTCACTTCTTTGGCTATTTTCAGAAATTTATTGTAATAATATTTTCTTTAAATAATTTCTTAAAAAGTAAAATGAATTATTTAAAGAATGAATAGTTCACATTGCAATTCCAGTTATAATCAAATTGGTATTACCACTATTTTGATTGTAACTATAATTGCAATTTAAATTTTATCCTAATAAAATTCAATTGACTGTTAGTAATAATAGTTTTTAGATTTATAACTTTTAGATTTAAATTGAGTTATGCAAAGTAATAAACTAGCCATAAATTTATATGATAAAATAACATATATTAATGTCATTTTAATAATTCTCACATTTCAGCATTTTAAATCTTGTTTGCTTCTGTCTGTTTCTAAACGTTATTTTAAACCAGGTTCTTGTAAAAAATAAAATTTGTCATGACAAATTTAAATTAGCACAATTTTATAGAATTATTAAATACCGCAACTAAGAATGCATATCCTTTCCAATTAGTCTTTAATATTATTCACCCAATGTATCAAATGCCACTGGATATAATCCAAATAAAATTATAACCTACTCTGGTTTGAATTAAATATATATTAATAATACTCCCATCCATCCCCACAAATGATTTTTAATTATATATATCATAAATTAACAAGAAAAATTAAACATGCATAAAGCATTGTTTATGAAACACTTTCCAACTGAAATAAAATTTAATTTAAACATCTCTAAAATGCGATACATTCAGCTCTGATATATTTTAAATTATCACAGTACTACAATGATTTATTATAATTGAAAACTTAAACTTCATCGAACAAAATTAACTTTATGCAAATGACATCATCGGAATATAAATTGTCTGGCGCTTTATGTGAAATCAATAAATATTTCATTCATATCACATTTATTCCAGACTCCAGAGATAAATAATTGTGCGTGAAAAAAAAATCAGCAATTCTTATACAGGACGCGACAGCCCAGTGGTTAGCGCGCGGGAATTGCACTCGGTCGGCCCGGATTCGATTCCCGTCACTGCCAAAACTGCCACAGTGTTCACGCGGAGTACGATCACGTTAAACATGTGGATCCGTATGTCCTTCCGAGAGGTTGGTGGTAGGGTAAGAAGGTTACGGTCCCTGTGGATTCCTTCCCCACTGGGTTCCGGTCTAAATTAGGTAGCACTTCCCGGCCGTCCAAACAGATACCTTATACCTTTCTGGTAGATCGGATGGTCTGGGTCGAAGAAGAAGAAGCAATTCTTATACAACTCATATTACAATCGCTTGTTTACGTTCTGCACCCATTAAAATTAGATTTTGGGGAATAATTTGAATATTTAATAAAATTTTCGAAGCAATTTATGAATTTCAAATTTGCTTTAAAAATGTTTGAATAACGTCTAAGTACAGTATAGGAACAACATGTCTAGGACACGTGTAGTAACAACACGTCTAGGAACACGTCTAGGACACGTCTAGGAATACGTCTAGGGACACGTCTAGGAACACGGCTAATGTTCCTAGACACGTCTAGGACACGTCTAGGAACATGTCACAACATGTCTAGTAACAACACGTCTAGGAACAACACGTCAAGGCACAGAGTCAATGAGCGTGCGAATGGGGTACTGAAAGATGGCTGCCCATTCCCTCTCAACCATTTGCCAGAGTTCGTCTTCTAAACATGGCAGTGGCAGCGCACGTAAGTGACGACCAATTGCGTCTCAGATGTGTTCGATTGATGAAAAGTTATGGGAGATTGGTGGCCAGAGAAGCACCTGTGCACCTAGCAGGGCATGTTGGCTGATGCGTGCCGTGTGTGGTCGGGCGTTATTCTTCTGGTGAATGGTATTGAACACCCGCTGAAGGAAGGGAAGTGTCACGTCATACACGTATCGTTGGGCCGTCATAGTGCCTTCAATACGAACGGAGGTGACCTGTTATCGTAGGTGATGGCGCCCTAAACCATGATGCCGCATTGTCGCGCTGTGTAGCGTTCCACAGATGCGGCCGGATTGGATCTCTCACCACTTCAGATTCATACACTACGACTTCCATTGCTGAAACAGAATCGAAACTCGTCTGAGACCACGACCCTGTGCCATTCTGCAGTCCACGTAGCTTTATTCGACACCATTGCAAATGGGGGCGTCTCTGCTGTTGAGTCAATGACAGTCTTCTTAACGGGCGCCATGAGTGCAGGTCGCCGGCGACCAATCGGCGGATAATGGTCCTGGTCGATTTGGGATCATCAAGAGTGTCCTGCACATGCTACAAGAAGGTGACGGATCGCCACACCTGATTCAAATTTTCAAATTTTTTGATATTTTTGCTGACCTGGAAGCTGGATGAATCAAATGATACCATAACCGAGATTCCAGCTCGAGTGGCAATGCTTGATCATTTTGAAAAGAGTTTCGAATTTATTAATTATTTCTTTAAATCGTCACCTCTAATTTGGATTATTAAACATTTTCCTTGATCTAGAATACTATACAGATGGAATGAATTCATAACCAAGATTCAATCTAAACAATTTTTGATATCTCTTCTGGTCTATCCTGGTTCATGTTTGTCCATCCTGAGCAAAACCAAAATGCAACCTAGCCGTAGTGGAAGTGCTCAATTTTGATACATCACCATCTTACTCACCAGTTTCGTCACAGTGCATATTTTATAGATAACATACTTTAAAGTTACTTGCTACTAAGCAGCTCTATGAAATGGAGTAACACATAATAATGTTTCAAACATTTAAAAATCTTACAGAAAACACTGCCGGAAATTTCTGTGAAAACAAAGGCCGCGTTTTCATCAATCTATAATGGAAATCAAGAAATATTGAATGTGATATTGAATTATTGACAAGGTTCCAGTATATCATGACTGATGAGAGATCTACGTGATAACTTTCCTCCGGGGAAGCGAGATCATTTTGACCTTAATACGAACGTTCTCAAAGATTGAGCTTTTAAAATCTCTATTTGATGACTTTCAGAAAACGATTTCCACTTATACTAGTTCGGCATTATTCCGAAATGCTTCAATTCCAGGTGATTTTTTTTAAATCATGTTCACTATTTTACGGAGGTATACTTTGTAGCTTATTCGACTCGGCTTGTGACGAAATTTCACATGGCGAATATCACTTTATATTGATTTCAAAGCTGCGTGATATCGTGCGCTTAATATTTGATGAAATTCCTGTCGCTTTATTTTAGATCTCATGTCGCTTTCAGGAAAGACATATATTCTCTTAGTCTTATATTTTCAATCCTTTCGCCGTTGTTTAGGATCAAAAGAGGATAATTTATCAAAAAATTGTGACACAAGTTTCTTTTTACCTTATAAAGTAAAGGTAAATCTTATGTGACTATGTGATTTAATCAAACGGAAACTACTTTTGAAATATAAATTAGAATAAATCACATTGTTTATCGTAAGTGCTATCTATATAATAATTATCTAGCGAATTTTCGTCTTTTCAGAACCTCACGTTTAAAGTTAGAAAGACCCTTACTGTCCCAACCGGAAATCGAATCACAAATATCCATACTAGCCAGCCGACGCTCTACCGTTGAGCTTGAGTTAATTAAAGCTCCTATCATTGAAATGGACTCTGCATTCTCCATCCTGTAATGTCAGATTGAAAAACAATAGACAATCTGATTGACCATTTCCTGCTATTTCTTCAGCAGATTAGCATCCTGCTGCTATTTTTATCCTTCAGGTTAGCTATCTCCGTGGTTTGTTTGTTTGTTTGTTTGACCAACCCAGTCCGTCCGATCTACCAGAAGGTGTAATGTATCTGTTTGAACGGTCGAGATAATGCCACATAATTTAGACCGGAACTACGTGGGGAGCATCCATAGGGACCGTGTCCTCCTTCCACCACTACCACCAACCTCTTGGATGGACTTACAGACGCAGATATTTAACGTCCCCATACTTCACGTAAACACAGGGGCAATTTTGGACACAGTCTGGAATCGAGCTCGGGTCGTCCGACTGCAATTCCCGTGCCTTAAGCACTGGGCTGTCTAATCCTTCCGTGGTTCTACAACACACGACTCAGACCGCATGGCTCGCCAGAAGGTTTAGAGCTAATGTACGGCCAGAACCCTTGCGTAGTTCCTTACGTGGCTGTTGACCTCCCTATTTGAAATCGGCACTCAATATACCCAAGTCCACTGAATCCGTGCTGACATGACCAGATTTTTCTATATCGTGCGGAGAATAAAACAATGATGATAATATGATGAAATGTTAAGGACGGTGGTTCTAGGGTCACATTCAGACAGCCGAAATCTTTGCAATAACCTACAGGGCTGATTATTTCGGGCGCCATTGTAAAGAACCATGTTGCCCCAACCGGAATTCAAACCACGGGTATTCATACTGGCTAACCAACGCTTTACCGTTAAGCTACTGGGACGGGATTGCAAGCTCTTATCGTCGAAATTAGACTCTGTAAATTATCGACTATGAGATAGAATCTAACGAAACAGGATTTTCGAAGTATCTTGTAAGGGCGAAGAAAAGAAACAATTTTCGAAACGTTATCTCAGACGCTCCAGACGGCCCCCGGTGTCCATGAAAACTGAAATTTTGACATTTAGAATATCGCTCACAAGACAAAACTTAACAAACCTGGATTTTCGATTTGCCCCCCCAGGTGTGATAAAATAAGGGAGGGTGTGAAGGTTTTCCCAGAACCTCCAGAATCCTCTGTGACTAAGAAATCTGAATGCATTTATAGTATCAACTACGGTTCAGGACCTAACGTGGCAAGATCTCTAATTTCCATCCCACGAAGGGCAGAGAAAATAAAGGGTTTCTTAACAAAGCCGGATTTTCGATTTGTCCCGCAGGTGTTGATAAAATAATTGAGAAAAGTTTTCCCAGAACCTCCAGAATCCTCGGTGACTAAGAAATCTGAATGCATTTATAGTATCGTCTACGGTTCAGAACCTAACGTGGCAAGATCTTTAATTTCCATCCCACGGGGGGAGAGAAAATAAAGGGTCTCTTAACAAAGCCGGATTTTCGATTTGTCCCGCAGGTGTTGATAAAATAAGGGAGGGTGTCGGAGGGTTTTCCCAGAACCTCCAGAATCCTCGGTGACTAAGTCTTTTCAGATTTTTCACAAGTTCCTCTGGTGACTCAGAAGGCTAGAATTTTACACACTTGTAGCGACTACTAGACAGAATCTCAGAGAGAAATGTTTCGATTAAAATGACAATTTAGACTCTAAACGCCACATATTATTAAACAAAATAAACACTTGTAATATACACATGTAACGACTATTGGACAGAGTCTCAGAGATAAATTTTTCGATTAAGATAACTATTTTAAACTGTAAACGCTACATATTGTTAAATAAAATAAACATTTGTATACGCTTGTTGTAACGACTACTAGACAGAATCTCAGATAGAAAATTTACGATAAAGTTAACTATTTTAAACTCTAAACACCACATACTGTTAACAAAAATAAAACTTATTAGATATGTTGCAACTTCATTTTTTGATGAGTGCCGATTTTTCTGTCTTTGACAGGCTAAAATACTACTTTATTATAAACTTAGTTATTATAATAACCAAATTAAACATCGTTTTTTCAGTGGGGATTATGAACTCGGAGCATTTTGTACTCGGGCTTTCGAAGGCGAACGAACTTGTTAACTGCGACTGTCATCTTACGCCAATCGACGTCACTGGCAACTCCTCTCAAAGTTTACTCGTGACCGTGGCATCACGAATTACGAAACCCATCCTTCATTACGCCAAACTGACAACTATTTTATTTGTTGCCGTACAGAGTACTTAACCTTATATTAAAGAGTTTTGGAAGAAGGCTGTTTTGTGTCTTTGCAACCGGCTGACCAATTAATATTTGTGTTTATACTGTATTTGCTAAGTTTTGTTGCAGCAGAATTTTGAGAGTTCTCAATTACAGAAATGATATTAACTACAGATAAGCTTAACTCAGAAGAATGTATTGTATATCTTACGTTCATATTGAGGAAGGAGGTATGTTTTTGTAGCAAACTTTATATTTGAGGAAAATATCCCTATTTATATAAAATGCTTGGATACCATGAAATCCCACGAACCATTATGCATCAATACCATCTGAACGATGGTTAACATTGCACTCTGAGATTTGCGAAACTTTTGACAAGAATTATATAATAAAATGCTGAATATTTTACTCGGATTGTACATTGCATGATTGCTTTAAATTAATTACAGAACAATAAAATGAATTAGAAATAAAAGGAATTTGCTGATTGATAAGCAAAAACTTCGTTACTGATTGGCGTTAAATGCCTTCAATAAATTACCCATGATCACCAGTGCTTAATACCTTATAAACGAATTTCTAAACAGTTGATTTTTACGACAAATGATTAATAATTGACCATGTTAGTCACAGATTGCTTTTAAGCGATAAAATCCATCTTTATTATATTTTTACGTTTAGCATCTAGAGCTATATATTTTGAATACTTATGATTGCTGGTTTACTAATTTAATCGCAACTTTAGGGTTAATTTATTTGATAGTTTCTATCGTAACTGAAATATTTGTAAAAAGTTCAATTAATTTATTCAAATAAACATGTAGACGATTAAATATAAAATAACTGGGTTTAATTTTTTTAATTTTTATCATATTTTCTAAATTGATACCATTCCGACTAGGCTAATATATTATATTTCGCATTTAGTATAAAATTAGTATAAGGAAAGGTATAAAAAATCTTTCGTTGAGATTTAGATAGAGGGAATAATATTAAAAAGAGTATTTATTTACAAAAAATAAATTATTCAAATGGGAAATGTAATTTTTCGATGATAAATTTCACGTTTATTCCTTTAAAAAAATATATTCTCACATTAAGTTTAAACAGTAATATGTATAGGAGATATAGATAAAATGATACATTTGAGTTAGTTTTTACATGTGGGTCATACATTTGAATTATTGATTTTCGATGAATTTCACCAGTTCAGTTTTCCAGTTACCGTGATTTACATTTGTTTGTGGCTGCCCCGGTAGCCGAGAGATCTAAGGCAAGCATTTCCCCATGGTTTTGAAAGTAAAAATAGGAAAAAATACGAGAACAAAATGAAAAAATAATATATTCTGATGTGGGCAGCACATGACTTTCCTTATAATGCAATGAATTTACTACTTTTACAGTCAAAACATAATGGATACGATGCAGTGTACTGTGTTTTTATCGTTGAATTGTACATTTGGCGATTTTCCGGATGACAACATATAAAACTGTTTCAAAATACCTAATTAACTTATATTTCGTCCAACTGTAAATAAGCAATTATCAATAATAATACCATCATTAGTAAGCGATATAGTCCATATATTAAAATATTCTAATATTTAATTCATCACTTAGGCATCATTTTCATTAATTTAGCGTTATTTTCGCAATATTGAAGATATTTTCGTCAATCTGGGGCGAAATATCGCCAAGTTGACGATATTTTGCTAGATTATTCCCCAAGTTCTCAACAATGCATCACCAGTGCTACAGATAAACGGAGAGAAGAGCATTTCTTATATACTAAAAGGTATGCCCGTCATGTGACGGAAAATAGAATTTGTGAAACATTACTCCCCATTTGGCGTCCTTTTTATCAATTTGGCGACATTTTAGTCGCTTTGGCAACATTTAAAATAGCCGCAAAGTTGGCGACGTCCCGCTAAATTTCTCGTCAAGCGTTATGGACGGACGTAGAAATGGATTATTCTCATAGCAGATAAGTGACTATTGGCGCCCAAATACAAAAGTATTACCCAAAGTACTTTTTTTCATGAATGGAACGAGCTAGGTACACGAGAATGATGTCACCAAAATTATCGCATTATTTTACTTAGGAAATGTGAACACATTTCACAATAGTTAGCATTTTTCTTATTTTATATGATTTTCTGATAATTTTTTTTCGAAAAATGTTCAATATCTCGAGAACGGTTCATGACAGCACTCTAAAATTTATGTCAATCGCTTTTTAATGAAACGTTACCTAAGAAATGACTCATTACGTAATTTTATTAAAGGTTTTAATTTTTTGAAGATTTTTTTTCAACATTTTACTCGAAAAATTAGGGGTGAGGGGGTCTGAATATTCGATTGGGTATACAAACAATAGGTTTCAAGTATTCACGGATTGTAATTTTTGTACCAAATTTCGTTCGAATCGCTCCATTCGTTCGCGAGATATCGTCTCCACAGACTCACTGTCACAGACACACACACACACACACGCACGCACACACACAAACACACACATGCAGACACGCACACATGCAGACATCATCTCAAAAACGTCTGATTCGTATTCAGAGATGCTTGAAACGTGTTCTCCCGTAGAAAACTTGAATTCGAATTTTTGACCCTGTCACAATACTTTCCTTATACTATGTATGTAAGGAAAGTAAAAAGTAGGGTACATAAACTCGAGAAGCAAACAAAAAAAATTAAAATATATAGTATATAAACTTACTACGTGATATAGCAAAGTGCGAAACAGAGAAACACATAACTATATGTAGTCATGCCATAACATAGGAAAAAATTATGTTATTGACCGGTTCCGGACATAATCCCGACTGCCGAAATCCCGACAAGCCAGAATCCCGACAGCCGAAATCCCGACAAGCCGAAATCCCGACAGGGTCGAAATCCCGACAAGTCAAAATCCCGACAAGGTCGAAATCCCGACAAGCCAAAATCCCGACAAGGTCGAAATCCCGACAAGCCAAAATCCCGACAGCCGAAACCCACTCTTGTACAGACTAATACAATACTAAGGCGGTCATTGCAGTGACGTCACTAGGGTTAGAATTTACTAATCAGCACCCCCCCCCCCCACGCACATGCGCTTTACTCACGCTGGGCCCACGCACATGGCTCTCTACGCGTATATGTATAGCTTGATCAAAATTATCGGCGTTTTGAAATCTCTACATTTTACAAATTAATAGTTTTAATCACTAAATCATAACAATTATGCCAATACTGAAATAAATTTTGGCAAATTGAAATGACAAAGATTAAAATGATATAACAGGTCGGTATAAGATTTAGGAAATTCATTTTATTAAAAAAGAAAAAAACACTTACACATTCTGCATACGTTCAAATAGCATATTCAAATAGCATATGGCGGCCATTGTCGTAGCAAGCGGATAGAGACAAGAGGGAGCGTGAGTCCAGCGCATGTGCGTGGGGGGGGGTGCTGATTAGTAAATTCTAACCCTTGTCACGTGACTGCGATCACCGCCTTAGTGTTGTATTAGTCTGTGCAAGAGTGGGGTTCGGCTGTCGGGATTTTGGTTTGTCAGGATTTCGACCTTGTCGGGATTTTGGCTTGTCGGGATTTCGACCTTGTCGGGATTTCGACCTTGTCGGGATTTTGACTTGTCGGGATTTCGACCCTGTCGGGATTTTGGCATGTCGGGATTTCGGCTGTCGGGATTCTGGCTTGTCGGGATTTCGGCTGTCGGGATTACGACCCAGACCCGTTATTGACAAACCATTAACCTGATTTTTGAAATTTTTACTTTCCTTATATACACTCATAGCCATAAAAATTTTCTCACCAAGAAGTAATTGTGGGATCGTAACAAAACTTGACATGAAGGTAAGTATCAGGCAGATATGCAAATGATTAGAAATACAGCGTGATGGCGCATTACATAATGCCACTAGAGGGCGTTGAACATTGTTCTTCCTGGCGCAGAAGAAAGTTACGCAGAGGCTTTTTGCCTGTATTTATCTGTTACAAAAGGACGCTTTTCATTAGGGATGCCGTTACGCCGCCAACTAAGACAATATGATCAGCTGCCAGAGTTCGAGAGGAGAAGAATCATCGGGATGATGGAAGCCGGGTGGTCAGATCAGACAGTAGCGCGTCATCTAAGCCGTTTTGACTTTACTGTGAGGAGGTGTTAGGACCAGTGGACGAGAGAGAGGTCGCATACACGGCGACCGGGCTCAGGACGCCCTCGGCAGACCAATAGCCGAGAAGACCGTCACATTACCCGACACGTACGCTAAGTGCCATCTGCATTATTGTCCATCATCCGGACACAGGCAGTACCTTCACTACGGTCCCCTGTGTCTGTCCGTATCATCGCGAGGCGCCTGGCTGAAGGACATTTGGTATCGCGACACCCATTACGTGTGCTGCTAATGAAACCCACCCACCGTCGCCTCCGTTTGGAGTGGTGTCGCGCTCGACGGGCTTGGAACGCAACCGAATGGAACCAGGTCGTCTTCAGCGACGAATCGAGATTCAATTTGGGCAGTGGTGACAACCGTGTAAGTGTGTGGAGGCCCCGTGGTGAAAGTCACAATCCTGCCTTCGCTTTACAGCGGCACATCGCTTCTACAGCTGGTGTGATGGTATGGAGTGCCGGCGCATACTACACTCGGTCACCTCTAATACTAATCCACGGAACCATGACAGCCAAGCGGTACGTTCGTGACATCCTTCAGCCACGTGTGTTGCTACTCATCGCAGGGCTCCCAAGAGGCATTTTTCAATAGGACAATGCTCGGCCACACACAGCAAGCATGTCACAGGAATGCCTCCGCCACATTACCACCCTTCCCTGGCCTGCGTGATCCCCAGATTTGTTACCGATCGAGCATGTTTGGGATCACTTGGGACGGCAATTTGGACAGCCTACGAGTTTGGTCAAACTAGAGGCGCGCTTACAACATATGTAGAAAGAGATGACGCAGGACACCATACGGGACCTGTATGCCTCAATGCCCGCCTGTATCGCATCGTGTATTCACGCTAGAGCTGACTCAACGGGGTACTAGAACCTCCATTTATTTGTAGTTTTTCCTGTAATAAATGATTATTTTGCTTTGATATTGTAATCACTTATATCAACGTTGCACTCACATATACAAAATTTCGTTCGATTCTGACAAATCTTTCTTGGTGAACTTCATTTTGTCGCAATTCTGCATCTTCAAGCGGTATTTTAAGACACGTTTAGTTTAACCAATATACACTACTTGGCCAAAACATAGTCGCAACATCAATTTTTCGTTGTACTACCTTTAACTTTGATTATGGCGAATAGTCATAATTGCATAGATTTTATGAGCTTAAGCATTGTCCTAATGTTTAAATCTGTCCAGCTTTGTATTAATTTTTAGCAGCGTATTAACGACTGGAGAGATTAAATTGTTCTCCATTTCAAAGACTTTTAATGGCGTTTAAGATCAGGACTATGTAGTGGAAAATTCTTGTATGAAAATTAATCCTTTAAGAGCAGTGAAATTAATCCTTTAGGAAAATTAATCTTTTAGGTGCTTGATACAGACCAATAATTTGGCCTCTTAAATACAGTAACCAGGCAGTCTTTCAGGACTTTTTGGCTGGGGGGTTATGAAACTTTTGGGGGGCGCCAAATTTTCTATTTGCCCTATCGAAATATATCTAAATGCTGTCACATTAAGTTAATATAAAATGTCTCCTGATGTATGCCTGAAAGAAACACTGACAGTAACATATTATCCGTGACCACGTGAAAGGTATTGAGACATGGTTTTTAAGAATAAGCTACACTCTGCATCAGAGTTAAGTATTACCTGCGGATACATGTAGAACATATAAATTATTGCAACAGGGAGCCAATCAATGGCTCCTACTATGTATTTGCATATTTCTGTTCAGACGGTGACATTTTTAGACAAATGTAACACAATATTTGTATTACATGTTACATTCCAATTACGGATGCCAACCTAGCCATTTCGAAATTCCAATTGCGGATGCCAACCTAGCTAATGAGCTATTTAAATGCTGCAGAGGGAGCCAATGGCAATACAAACATAAATAAGCAGCGCATCCCCTTCTTCACTTCAACGAATCAACAACGACACTACAATGTGAAAAGAAAAAGGTTTGAGAGAATGTTCTAGAACTTTCCAGGAGATGCAATTTCGACAGCGTCCTAGACGCAACTGAGGTTTTTTTTAGTCGACTTAAAACTCTCGAACGAGTCAGCATCATGTTTTCTTGGGTTTGTGAAAGTGTCTAGAGAATGTGAGCAATAAAATGCTAGCGAGAGCAGTTAGATGTGTAACGGTTTTCCTACATCATTGAAATAGCACGAATATGCACGTAACACAAAGAGAAAAGGTAACCATCTTTCAATTGTCGCTATTAGCAAGGAAGGCACACCTTTAACGATTATTAAAATAATTGACTACCAGTTCATATGAGTAGACATATGAACGAGTTCGTAATATTGAACTATAAGAACTATTCTTTATCGATTGTTTAAAGGAAACTGTTTTTAAGAAATTTAAATCAAAGATATTATGTGTGTAAATATATATATAGCTATTAATGTAATATTGTCAGTATTATGTGTCTTTTAGTAATTGATTTAATTATAGCATAGTTACTCCAGATATAATAGATATCTATTAAGTAAAATATTAAAATAAATTGAGCAATTAAGCATGTGTGTTTCTTTATGTTTTGTGTGTTCGTAGTCCGAGCTTGAGAACCGGGAGCTTACATGCTCCACCCTTAGTGGCGGCATCATAGGTAAGTCCTATACTGGTAAATTTTGATAAGGACAATTTTACCTTATGACATGATGTCGCCGCACGAATTGGTGCCGTATGTGGTCAAGCTCGGAGAGAATTAATTGTCATAAGACAAAGTAAAAAATATAAGTAAAAGGCAAAATTAAATTTAATAATGAGTTTGAATATAATATTAAATTTAATAATGAGTTTGAATATAAAAGTGAATTTAATAATAAGTGGAATGTAATATTGAATTTAACAATGAATTTAATAATGAGATATAACTCAGTAGAATGATAAGAAAATGCATGAAAATGATAATTTAAATATGTATTATATGAGTGTATATATATATATGTATGTATTAGCATAAATATTTAATATAGAGTTAGAATTGTATAACAGTGTATTAAATCATGGCGCCGAATAAAACTAGGCAAATAAGTAAAAGATCGAGGCAAGATGCTCCAATTATCGATAATATACAGCAGGAGGTACATATAAATAACAGAGTAACAGATAGTTCGGCAAATAACGCGATCCAGATACAGATGCCCGCAAATCAAGCGCAGCAAAATACATCGTTGCCAATTATGCAGATGTTACCATCATTTGATGGACAAAAAGAAAATAATGTCAATTTCTTTATCATACAATTTAAGGAAATAGCGGAGTTAACATCATGGTCCGAACAAGAGAAAATTATAATTGTCAAATCAAGATTAAAGGGAAAGGCTCAACAATTTCTAGCAGAAAATATTGCCCTGCAAAAGGAAAAATCATATGAAAAATTCATGGAGTTATTAAAAAACACATTTGAAAGGAAACAAACATTAGTGCAAAAACACAACAATTTTAACAATCTGAAACATTTACCAAATATGACAATTAAGGAGCTTGCACAAGAAATCGAAAACCAGGCGATAATTTTTCTAGAAGTAGATGAAACAATGGACGCAAATGTAAAAAAAATTACAGAGAAAATTAAACTCACCAAATTTTTACAGATAGTCAGAGAAGATTTAAGAACAGAAATAAAAAAAAATGACCCGAAAACCTTTGACGAAGCAGTGAAAATAGCTGAGGTAATAGAATCCGCATTGGAGGAAGATAGTGATTGTATAAATAATATTGAAATAGAAAATAAAATAATTGAGAATGTAGAAATAAATCATGTAAAAACTGAAAATAATGCAGAAAAGCCGCCACAGAAATTCTGTATAGCGTGCGGTCGCAACAATCACTGGATGTCCGAATGCTATATGCTTCATAAAGTACAAGACAATTTAAAAAGGGCGATGACAAATGGAAATAACATTCAGGAAACTACCAATTTTCAACAAAGACCCACTATTCAAAATAATTATGCACACTATAGTAGGGCGAATTTCAGAAGAGGTAATTTCATAAATAACCGGGGAATACGGCGGCGTGCAGGAAATAACAGACAATTTCAAAGTAATAACAGAAGATCATATCAGAATAATGGACCACATTATGAAAGCAATCATAGGCAATATCAGAATAATGAATATTTAAACTAAGAAAGGGACCTCGAAATAAAAGACAAACAGAAAGTTATAAGGCATCAAATAAGGATTCGAGATCCCATAAAATTGCAAGCAAAATTAATAAGGATGCACAAAATTTAAATGAACATTTACTGAATTCAACATATGGACAGAGTGACGCATTGCCAATGATTAACATTAATTTAGAAAATATAAAAACAGTGGCTCTCATAGATAGTGGCGCAAGTGTCACTTTATTATCAGATAACATTTTTCAAAAAATCAAAAATAAAATTAAAATTAACTATTTATCTAGACAAGTAAAAATACAGACTATGACCAAAGAAAACATTCAATTTTCAAAATGTATCAGCTTTAGCTTTAAAATTGAAAACAAAAGATGCAAAAATTCTTTTTTCATAACTAAACAATTAAATAACACCCCTTATGAAATAATCTTAGGATTTGATTTTCTCAAAAATCATCATGCCATAATTGACACAAATAAATTAATATTAAAGTTTGTCAAAGAATCCATATCTATACCATTTCAAGACAAAAATCAAAAAAAAGCACAGCAACCAGAAAATAATAATACAAGAGTTGAACATATTCAATGCTTAAATGCAAGCTTAGCGCATAAAATTAAATTACTCCCTCAAGAAACAAAATCAATAAAATTAAAATTAAATGAAAACTATTTTGAGGATAAGGAGGTATTGTTAAATATTACAAATTCATTAAAAGATTTACACGCTGAGCATTCTTTACATTATGTAAATAATAGAAAATTTATTTCTACTCTTTTAACAAACAAAACAGAAGAAGAGATTCATCTAAATAAAAATATGATATTTGGTACTGTAACACCGCAGTTTGAAATTTGTGAAGAGAAACATGATACTGATAAAATTTTACAGATTAACAATATCGAAAGCTTAAATGATCCACAAAAAATGGACATTTCAGCTTTACGAAAAGCGGAATTAACACCGCAAGATTTTAAACTAGATCACTTACAAGAAAATGAAAAACATATATTGCTAAAATTACTGTTACAAAATTACGATGTATTTTCGAAATCATACAAAACGCTGGGAATGACGGAAGAAATAGTACCGGAATTTAATTTACTACACCAATACCCAATTCAGTGTAAACCTTATCCCTTGCCAAAAATGTTAAAACCTGTACTAGAAGGTGAAATCAAACAATTGTGTGAAGCTGGAATTATAGAAAAATCTACAAGTAATTATGTGTTCCCATGCTTATTGATAAAGAAGAAAGCCAGTATTAATAGTAATAATGCCAATAAAGAACAAAAATATCGTTTAGCCGTAGATTACAGGCTACTTAATCAGATTACTGAATTACTGCCCGTAAATATTGGTAAAATCAGCGACATTCTGCACAGCATCGCAGGCCACAAATTATATACTGTAATTGATTTAAAAGCCGCGTTTTTTCAGATAAAAATCAAACCTGAATATGGGTCGATACTCACATTCGTAACGAAGGAAGCCGCCTATAGCCCTAATAGAATGCCTTTTGGCGCAAAAAACTCATCAGCCTATTTCTCATTACTAATGATGAAATGCTTAGGAGATTTAAAAGATCAGAAAATTGAATTTTATTTAGATGATATAGTAATTGCCGCAAATTCATTCGAGAAAATGTTGGAGAAATTAAAAACGGTATTTTCGAGATTAGCTAAATTTGGTTTAACCATTGACCCTTCAAAATTACAAATGTGTAAAGAGAACATTAAATTTCTAGGATTTAAAATAAGTAAGGAAGGCATAACACCTTCAGATGATAATGTACAAAAAATAACCAATTTCCCTGTGCCAACGACAGTAAAAAAAGTAAAATCATTTTTAGGTTTATGTAATTATTTTAGGTAGATCATACCAAATTTTTCTGAACTATGCAATCCATTAATTGAATTAACAAAGAAAGATAAAAAAATTATATGGACGGAGAAATGCGAAGAAGCGTTTGTAACATTGCAAAACGCGATTTTATCGAAACCGGTAGTCAAGGCAGCTGATATGTCAAAGCCGTTCTTTTTGTCGACTGATTGTTCAAAAGTAGCCGCGTCAGGAATTTTACTTCAATCAGTGAATGGAAATTTTCATCCTATCGAGTATTATAGCAGGAAACTTTCAGACAGTGAAAAGAAATATCCGAGCATGAAACTAGAATTGCTAGCAATTCACGACGCTATAATACATTTCAAAGATTTTTTATATGGTACGCATTTTACGGTATTTACTGATTCTAAAGCGTTAACGCACTTTATTAATTTGGAAAATCAAAATTCTGATTTAATCGCAAGATGGTTATTAAATTTACAACAATATTCATTTGACATCAAATACATTAAAGGACAAGATAATCCCAGTGATTTTATGTCACGCCAAATTTTTTCTGAACAAACTAAGACTAAATTAATAAATAACATTATTGCTAATGACAGCGCTATAACAATAGCCAAAATTTTAGAAGAGCAAGCAAAAGATAGAGAGATAAAGAAAATTATTAACGGACTAAATGCAAAATGTAAACAGCCAAAATATGTAAATAAATACTATAAAGATGTAAATACGGGTTTAATTATGATAAAGACTGCTAGATATATCAGAAATCCTATGCAAAACGACAGAATTCTAATACCTCACAGTCTAAAATTCGCAGTTATTGAGTTAGCTCATACACCACATTTTGGAGTAGAAAAAACATATCAAATTCTGAATAGAAAGTATTACTGGAAAGGGGCATACAGTGATGTAAAAAATTTTTGCGCATCATGTGATGCATGTTTATGTTACAAGAATAAGGCTATAAGACCTATGGCATTACAACGTGTCCCACGTCCATGTAAACAAAATCACACGGTGGCATTAGACATTGTAGGGAAGCTACCGAGAAGTAACGGACAGCACGAGTACATCATAACGATGATAGACCATTACTCGAGATTCCTGGAGGCAGTACCCGTGAGAAATATTACAACTGCGAGTGTATTACAGGTCCTAACGAATTGGATTTCACAAAATGGCGTTCCTATGTGGCTGCTGACCGATAATGCTCGGCAACTGAAAAGCGAGGAATTAAAAAAATTCGCAGAGCAACATGGTATAAAATTGAAATATACTTCAATTTACAAACCCAGCTCAAATGCAATTTTAGAAAGAAGCCACTTGGGAATAAAAAATTCTTTGGCAGCAATGGCTGACCAAACATTTAATTGGCACAAAGTCTTGCCATATGTCAAATTATTTCATAATGCGACACCCAGCGCAAATATAGACCACAGTCCCGCTATTTTGTTTCTCACCAGAGATTTGAAATTACCCGGAGAAAATAATCTGGAAATAGCGGACCCTGATGACAGTCCGATATTAACTAAAACTGAATATGATAATGACGTCAGTGAAGCACTTACTTTAGCGGAAAAAATTAATAGATATACAAAACGAAAACAAATTCAAGCCCAAAGTCGCCAAGAAAGAATTTTTAAAAGAGTTAGACAGCAGAAATTATTAAAAGGACAAATTGTGTACTTAAAAAACCTGAGACCCACCACAGCATTACAAAAAAAATTTCAAGGGCCATATCGCATCGTAAAGGTGATCCGTAACAATAATTACGCTATCACACCTATGAACGATCCAAATAAAAAATGGATAGTTGTTCACGCGAATAAATTATATAAAGCAGAGCCGCGTAAAAAGTATTTACAAAGTAAACAAACACGGCGAACTGTTGACAGAAGTCAATCGCATGTAAACAAAGAATATAACGCCAATAATCCAAATGATGGGAGTACTAGACGTTATAATCTAAGGACACGCAAAAAATAGTATTCGAAAGCAAAATAATATAAAAAGTAAAAAAAAAAATTTAAAATTGTCTGCTAAATTAAGTGGAAAAATTAAAATATTATAGAGCAGAAATAAATAGTAAGTGTATGCAAATAAATGCAGCACAAGGTGTAGAGCCAGTGAATTCAAAAATAAAATTTGGAAAAGTTTTACAGTATGTGTAATATTATACAATAATGTTAAAATTAATTCAAATGATATTCTGCAAAATAATTTTTTTTAGTATTCTACAATAGTTATTGAAAATTTTAGAAGTTGTTCTGCAATAATTGGTTTTTACGATTCTACAATAAAATTAAAATTAATTGGAAAGCATTCTACAAGATGTGTAGCAGTCTATAATGATTTTTAAATTAAATTAGATGGTATTATAAAATATATTAGTTTCCTACAATATTTTGAAATTAAAGTGGAAAGCATTTTGAAATAATTTTGGTAGTCTACAGTAAATGTAAAAATTAAGTTGGAAGGTAGTCTACAAATAGATATTTTTGGTTAATGTAAAGAAAATGAATATAATTATAATAATAGAAAATTTATGTAGATAGAGCAACTTTCAAAATTAAGTGATAAATAAGTAAATAGACAACAAGTGTGTTACAAATAGCATAGTGCCACAATATGTGCAAAACATAGGGCAGCAAAAGTATATGGGTATTTTAGTATGTATTGTGTATTGTATATTATGTATGGCATATTGTGAAAACTGTAGTGTTGAGGAAAAGTGTGTAGTAGTGAAGACTTAGTGTGAGGATAGGCATGATAGTTATCCAAAATGCACGGTAGTCAACAAAATCGCAAAATTAAATAAAACTTCAAAAAAAATTGTCTGGAGGAAGGCAAGTCCAGCGGATAGGAATTTTTAAATCATGGATTTTCTGCAACAACAGCAACAAAAAAAAGAACAGTAGGAAAGTTTATCAGCGGGTTGACTGGTTAGCAGTAATGTTGTCAATAAGTATCAACGTGTACAACGTAAAAGTATTAGCGCCAGCCCATTTTATTAAAATTATCAGCGTTTCATCAAGTAGCAGTACAGCAAAATTAAAAAGTTCTAGATTCTCGTCCCTTTTATGCAAGTAGATATTAAATAAATGAACGGACAATGATAAAAGATAAATAATTTATATGAAAATATAAGTAAAATAAATAAATTTAATCTTAGAAAATATAAGTAAAGTAAATAATTCAGTGGACGTAAAAAAAAAATAAAATAAAAGATATCTGAAGTATAAATAATATGTAATACAATAATGATTTCAGGAAATTAAAATGTTTGAGAACAAAATAAAAACGGAGACTCGGAAAATTTTGAAGTGAAAGAAAATAGTAAATAAATGTTTTTTCCCTTCCAAACAAAATAAAAATTAGTCTACATTATAAAAATGGACATTGTCAAATACTATGTAAGTGGGGATAAGAGCAGGGAGATTAGGACCTACGAACTCGTAGGACAGTTATAAAATAAAATAAATATGAGGATAATATTTTTGATAAAACAAATATGAGGATAATATATTTTGTAAAATAAATATGAGGATAACATATTTGTAAAATTAATATGAGGATAAAATTTTTGTAAATATGAGGATTTTGTAAATATGAGTATAAAATAGAAATATAGGTAATAAATAAACATTTATGTATGGATACATTTTATGAATAGAGCAATAAATATCAGAAAAAATATGTAGAAGTGATAAATAATACATACAATACCCCTCAATGTTCTAAAATAAAATAAACTAAGGTGTTAGAAGAAAAAAGGAGAGAGATAATTAAATTTCACTTACTTGCAATTTGTCTTGCTTGAAAACGAAAGGTGGTAACAGTCAGTAGTGGGCATCAAAAATACAAGTCTTCCAATGATAGATGCTTAAGAGCAAGGTAGACATTCCAATGATAAAGATGTGTGGGATGGAATTCTTCACAAATTTTTTTTTCCTTTTTCTTGTACGGGTTTTGAAAAAATTGTATAACATAATTAATAAAATTCAAAATAAAGTCATGGAACATGGTAAACGCAAGTATATAATATTCAAAATCATAAAAGTATTAATCAAATACCTCATAAAAAGTTGACAGAATAAAAGCAAAATCATAAATAAATAAATAAATAAAATTTTAAGTCAAAAATAACAGTCACAGCTGATATAAATAATATGTAGTAAAATAATAAATATATATTGCATAAATAGTGTATACAGACCTTTTACAAAAACACGTAATCTGAAAAACAAAGTAAAAGTTAATTACATAAATGGATTAATAAACTTGAAGAAGTAAGAGTAGTTTCCCAGCCTTCACAGTCAGCGTAACAGCTCCATATATGGCCATTGTACGGCGAAAGCTATTCACCTTCAAAATAAATAGACAGGCAAAAAAAATAAACATCGGAGAAAATCTCCCATGCATAGTACGAGAATAATACAAAAAAAAAAGTTCTATTGTAAGCATACAATAAATGTATCAAAATTTAAAATTATAATTGCAGGCAATTATAGTTATTTAAAAATACCGGCCGGTATATATAAAAATAAAATACATTAGGAAAACACATTGATTTGTATGTAAATGATAAATGATTGAGTATGTTAATAAATTATTGCATTAATTAGACATCACAGTAAATAAAAAAAAGAAATAACAGATAAAATCAAATATGAAAGAATTATATTTAAATAAATAAATATGTAAAGTTATGCTGAAACGGGAACATAAAGTCAGTTATATCAATAACATAACAAAAGCATGGTATATTCATAATACTACACATAAAATAATATATCACGCGTTGTTGCAACAGGGGATAAATAAATCCAATAAATTAGAGGTACATGAAATCAAAATAATAATTCAACAGTCAGATCTGTGTTAAGGTCATAAGATAATAATAATAAAAAAAATATATATATATCAAATTAAATAGAATTAATAACAACATATGTAAAATAAATATATAATATGATACACATAAAATATAACTGTAAGTAAATTCCTTAAAAGGATACACGTAAAACCTCCCACGTCAATGTTAGCTCGCACATTCATCACCGGAAAGTCAAAAGCCCGCGCTTGACAAGAGGATACCGCCAAGTTACACGATAACGATTAAATCTTTAGCGATACATGCAAAAGGCAGTTAAGATCCCTTTTACGTAAGTTTGCGCTCTGCAAACAATGAAGACACTCATTCAAGGCTCGCCGTGGGGGTCAACAGATTCGCAGTTGCCATAGAAACGCGTTGAGGGGAGCAGAGGAAAGCTACGGGTCAAGCAAAATTTTTCTTTTTTCTTTTCTCCCTTCCTCACGCTCAGTTGTGTCACACGAAAGGGCAGTCGAAGAGGGAATTTAAAATGCGTATTATGAGATGCACAGTAGTTTGGAGTTGCGAAACGAGTATATATATTTGATATTTTGAATGCCGCGATGTAATATGATATAAATATGGTGTTCAAAAGAGTCATGATTTATACACACAAAAATATATAATATGTTATTCATTGTAACAAATAAGAAATATATACAGCTAAAAAAGTGTCGAAAAATTATGTACGTCTGTGAAAATGAGAAATCCAGGTAATGAATTGTGTATAGTTTAATGTAATGTTGTGAACTTGTATATAAATAGAAATGCAAATAACAATTATGATATAGTCTTCATTTGAAGTGTACAATAGACTGTACTAAGCAACATATTGAAAATATAAATATTGAAGTACCGGAACTTTGAAAGTTAAGTCACAGGATGGTGACTCATTCTTTCGTGCTCATGATAATTCAATGTGACAATAAGGTGTCTTCCGTGCTCATGATAATTCCATGTGACAACAAGGTGTCTTCCGTGCTCATGATAATTCCATGTGACAATAAGGTGTCTTCCGTACTCATGATAATTCAATGTGACAATAAGGTGTCTTCCGTGCTCATGATAATTCCATGTGACAATTAGGTGTCTTCCGTGCTCGTGATAATTCCATGTAACAATATAGTGTGCCTTCCGAACAGTGATAATTTCTTCAGGTACAGCAATATATGTGTCACCAAGTACGAGATGGTGTATCTTCCGAACAGTGAGTTCCTTCATTTTAGTGACATGTCGGTTGTAATGCACCAATATATGTATGTCAATGTTACAATATAGTGTGTATTACATGCGGTGATCTGCATTTCTGTGACAGATATATGTGCAGTGGATCAAAGCAACATTTCCACAGTGGCCGCAATGTGTACACATATGTATTCAGTGCAATGTTTACCGTGTGCTGAAATTTTCTCTCTGCAAGGGGGGATATCATGTAACACAATATTTGTATTACATGTTACATTCCAATTACGGATGCCAACCTAGCCATTTCGAAATTCCAATTGCGGATGCCAACCTAGCTAATGAGCTATTTAAATGCTGCAGAGGGAGCCAATGGCAATACAAACATAAATAAGCAGCGCATCCCCTTCTTCACTTCAACGAATCAACAACGACACTACAATGTGAAAAGAAAAAGGTTTGAGAGAATGTTCTAGTACTTTCCAGGAGATGCAATTTCGACAGCGTCCTAGACGCACCTGAGGTTTTTTTAGTCGACTTAAAACTCTCGAACGAGTCAGCATCATGATTTCTTGGGTTTGTGAAAGTGTCTAGAGAATGTGAGCAATAAAATGCTAGCGAGAGCAGTTAGATGTGTAACGGTTTTCCTACATCATTGAAATAGCACGAATATGCACGTAACACAAAGAGAAAAGGTAACCATCTTTCAATTGTCACTATTAGCAAGGAAGGCACACCTTTAACGATTATTAAAATAATTGACTACCAGTTCATATGAGTAGACATATGAACGAGTTCGTAATATTGAACTATAAGAACTATTCTTTATCGATTGTTTAAAGGAAACTGTTTTTAAGAAATTTAAATCAAAGATATTATGTGTGTAAATATATATATAGCTATTAATGTAATATTGTCAGTATTATGTGTCTTTTAGTAATTGATTTAATTATAGCATAGTTACTCCAGATATAATAGATATCTATTAAGTAAAATATTAAAATAAATTGAGCAATTAAGCATGTGTGTTTCTTTATGTTTTGTGTGTTCGTAGTCCGAGCTTGAGAACCGGGAGCTTACATGCTCCACCCTTAGTGGCGGCATCATAGGTAAGTCCTATACTGGTAAATTTTGATAAGGACAATTTTACCTTATGACAACAAACAATGTGTAATAGACTGAATTGACAAGATATTTTATAAATGCCCCAATTATTAAAATATTATATAAAGTCATTAAATATTATTTTATTGATTTTTGAAGACAATTTTATTGAGAATTCTAAGAATATATTGCTAATTTTAGGATAGAATAGAAGGCAACAATTATTTCGAAATGTTTAAATTGGATTTTCCTTGCATTGTACTGGCTTACAACATTTGATAAAATCACTACCAGTTATTTTTGGTAAGAATCCACAATCTAAAGCGACAGCTTTTCAATAATGTAGTTCAAGTCTTTATAAGTTGGAAGTAGAGCATAATTTAATAACACTGTAAGCATAAGTATTAAATGCGATAAGTTATCAATATGGGGATGGCTAGAACAATTAAGGTGGCAAGGTAAATGTAAAAAGCCTTCGGTAAGCAGCGGTTATGAGGAACTTTTACTGCGAATAACATAATATCTAAGAAGAATAAAGAATTATTACGTTGTACTTCATAGGTACGCTGAATGCAAAAATTAATAGACATCATAATGGAAAGAGCGGACTAAATCAACTTAAACATCGTCAAAGAGAGCAAAACAATCATCCACTTAAAGTATTATAATTAAAACTTAAAGTATTATAATAAAAAAACCTGAATATAATTAAACATAATTTAACACACTTTGAAATAATGCATGTAAATATTAAATGTCACACATAAATGCAATTAGAGGATTACCCATAGCCAATCTATCAGGTATTTTTATTTTCTAATGACACCACAGGCAAAAAGGGTACAGTCAATGCATTTAGTAATATTGTTTGCCTTATATTCTATCCTAAAATTAGTTTTAAAATTGTTGGAATTCTTCATAAGTTTGAATCAACAAATTGAATTTTTCTCCCCTTAGAGACTATATTCAAAATTTCAATAATTAGGGCATTTATCAAATTCCATTCCAATGCTGAGTATCGTACATTGGTAAAATATGCTCGTTGAAGTACCACTTGAAAGAACCCAAAAATTGTGTCAAAATTAAAAAAAAAAGGGATAATCTTCTTTCCATTCTCCCCCCTGTTGTATGATTAGTTTCAGTTTTGATTTTTCTCCTGTCTCTATTAAAAATGATCTTCAGTTTTCTATTTTTATTTCTTTGAAGCTTTTTACCCCAATAACATTTACAGTGATCTGGTTAATGAGTTGTCAATGACACCGTATTTTTCTGAGGTACGGAATGACCAATTCTAATTATATGTTTCTCTATTTTACTCTTTTTCTGCAAAGTACACTGAGTTCATGTATTCTAAATTTTAACTATTTTCAACTGTTTGCTTGTCGGATTCATCTGCGCTGCATTTTTCGATGTTTCCCTTCTCTTTCTTTACTATCGGTGGCGTTACTATGTGCACCAAGGTCCTGCTGTTCGCACTGAAGAAGGAAATTTAAAGGTTTTTAAACGTACATTTGCAAACTTAACTTGACTTTCGCAGCATTTTACGTAGAGATCCGGTTCATTACTGATCTTCCGCAAACTCACGTCCAGAAAACTATGAAGTATATAATAGGGATATATACATGCTCGTCGACTACACAATACATATCTGAACTTATACCTAATATTTGTACTGATGCATTAATTTTAAATATGACAATATGTAAACAAGAGCATTTTTGGTGTTTCTATAGTCACAGTGAAACGTTTGATGTCTTTAATTTTTATCAAATGACAGAAATATTCTATTCTTGTACGATAAAAGACATAACATATATGTAACAATATATGCCTGTAACAAGAAATCTATGACTAAAATTACTTTACGACAGTCATTTCTCTATAAAAACTTTTCAATTGCATTCCACATAAAGAAGTTCATTACCTTTTAAACCTCTTTGGCATAAACCATCCAATATCTTCTTTTAAACTCCATAAGAGGAAATGTTACTTAATATTTTGATCAAAATAAATATGAAAGGTAAAGAATCACTTAGTGACTTGCCGTTTATAACTCTACTACGCAGTAAAAAATCCATTCAATTTTACTTGATTTCAATCCAAAGATTTTCCCGATTCTTATCCCCGCTTCTATTATTAACGGTCATCCATCATTGAAAGAATTTCATTTTCTAGCAGAAAAATACAAGCACAGATTTCGTCCCCCACTCCCCCAGTACGAGATAAATAACCACGCTGCTGTCTGTGTTCAGTGTTATCATATTTGTTCAATTCGCTTCAAGTTACATTTCGCCAGTACCCAATTTAGATATTGTGCTCTGGGGACTTGTCAATCGGATTTGCCGTTTCCTTGAACAATGTTCATCCAATCGATCGTTGCTATTTGTTTTTCTTATTTCTAACGTATTGTACGTTTTTAAATGTATTGCACTCATTCAAAATTGCAGACGCATTATTTGATTGAACTTTAGGTCCCTACTTTTATCCTTCTGTTGTCAGCGTTTTATTAGTTGGTTCTTTTAGTGATACATGGAATTAAATACATGTTCTTCATGAATAATGATTGGATCGCTTTATTTAATGAATTGCTTTGCAATGTTTTCGTACAGATCTGATTTTTCAAAGCAATTGAGATCTTTTTGTAGGAACGAGATAGAGGAACTACTGTTCAGAACTGAATAATTTACCGTTTCGAAAAGCAATTTCCACTCAGTTGATTTTAATTTCTAGTACAATTGAATTTATTTTATTTCTTGTTAACATTCCCCCCCAGACTCAAAGTTCAGAATCCTACATCTGTGTCATATTTCTAATTCCATTAAATGTAATCTCTAAATAGATTTTTGTTATCTATTGTGCAATGCAGAGCATTTTATAGAAAATTTAATTAGTTTACAGTTTAGCCACTTTGCATACTGATTTGCATTATAAAAGAACAGTCACCGTGAAAAAAATAATCTTCCAATTCAATTAATGTTTACCACTTTACATTGTATTTAATCCTTCAATGCCTGCTGTGCATTATAGAATATGAAACAAAGTAGTTGTCAGTATGTTTTCAACGAACAATATTTATCTAAATGAAAAACGTAGCTAAATATTTATGTTAAGCTCCATACCAACTGATATTTTTAAAACAGATTTAAAATTAGAGAAATTCAATTTTAGAAAAAGAAAATTAAGTTTTTGTGATTAAATTTTATATTGGACAAAATGTTCAATATAGTATATGTCAATCGTATATGTCAATATCCAACATAGTATGTGTCCAATATAGCAATGTCCAATATAGTGGTTGTTGACATAGCTCAGTTTTATGAAAACAAGTGTAATTTTTTTCAATTTTTAACACTTTACAACAAAGTTGAGAATTGTTTATGACTTTGTTCATTCTGTCTGCCCGTTAGCTCGATAACTACCGTAAAAATGACTTAATCAAAATGAAACTTTAGTATGTTGTTCAGACGGTCTGTAGAACCTATGGGAATATAAATGAATAATATCACCCAATTAGTTTTGGATTGAACCCTAGTTGAAAAAATGAAATACATTTAACAATATGGGACCTAATTTTTCAAACATTTTTTAAGAGGATTTAAAATTCACAAATTGCTTCAAAAATTTTAGGTAATATTCAAATTGTTCCATTAAATATATAAAACAAATCAGCGAAATATATTTAGTAGTTTTTAAAATAAAAATTCAAATGATAATTACACCTCTTATATGAAGCGATCACGTGATCATGATATGAAAAAATCACATGACCCACTTCAAAATGAAATATGGCATCCATCTTGTCTCAAAATCGTGATTTTTAAAGTTCTTTTTAATTCATATTGAGTGTTGTATCCGTCCTAAAACCACATTATTTTTGCTTAAATTCTGCGCATCTACATACTGAAACAAAGCAAATACAATATATTTGAGTTTAAATGATCATCCAAATTTGATTATTTCTACAAAGAAGCCTATTTTAAACACTTTACAACAAAGTTGAAAAGTGATTATGAATTTGTTCATTCTGCCTGTCTGTCTGTCTGTCTGTCTGTCTGTCTGACTGTCTGTCTGTCCGTTAGCACGATAACTGCCGTAAAAAGGACTTAATCAAAATGAAATGTTAGTATGTTGTTCAGACTGTCTGTAGGTCTGCGGGACATATGGGAAAATAAATGAATAAAACCACCCAATTAGTTTTGGATTGAACCCGGGTTGAAAAAATGAAATACATTCAACATTATGGGACCTAATATTTCAAACATTTTTTAAGCGAATTTAAAATTCACAAATTGCTTCGAAAATTTTAGGTAATATTCAAATTATTCCATAAAATATATAAAAAAAAATCAGCAAAATATATTCAGTAGTTTTTAAAATAAAAATTAAAACCCACTTCAAAATAAAATATGGCATCCGTCTTGTCTCAAAATCATGATTTTTAAAGTTCTTTTTAATTCATATTGAGTGCTGCATTCGTCCTAAAACCGCTTTATTTTTGCTTAAATTCTGTGCATCTACATACTAAAACAACGCAATGACAATATATTTGAGTTTAAATGATCATCAAAATTTGATTATTTCTACAACGAAGCCTATTTTTCACTTATGCAAAATGTAAACAGCAATATATGTAGGATGAGTTGTATAAGAATTGCCGTATTTTTTTAACGCAAAGTATTTAGCTCATGGAGTCTGTATAGCTGATATTCATTGATTTTACAGAGAGAAGGGCGATTTTTTTCGATGAAGTTTTAAGCATAGAGTTTAATTACGTGTAGCTCCGTGGTCTTAATTTTTAAATAAAATAAATTATTATAGTATTGTGATAAATGAAATGAATGGGAATATATTTTTGAATGAAATGCTGCTTTTATAGAGAGAGCCAGGCGTGTTATTTTTTCTATGACGTCATTTGAATGAATGTCAGTTGTTTCCGATGAAGTTTTCAAATATAATAAATTATTGCAGTATTATGATGATTTTTAAAATATTACCGAGGAATGTATCGCATTTTAGAGATCTTTAAACCAGGCCATTTATATTTCAATACCGTCATTTGAATGCAGTTCATTTTTTTCGAAGAAGGATTAAGTTTTCAAATATAATAAATTAATGTAGTATTGTGATAAGTTTTAAAATATTACTTAGGAGTGTATTGCATTTCAGAGATGTTTAAATAAAATTGCATTGAAGTTGGAAAGTGTTTCATAATCAATGCTTTAAGCATGATTGATCTTTCTTGTATTATTTTTAATTTGAAAGTATTTTATTCAGTGGTATTTTTTACAGTAGCTCTTTCAATTTTTTCTTTATTCCATTGAGAAAGTTAGCTAATACAGCTCCGAAAACAGGCCCTCCTGTTTCCTTTATTCTTAAACACATTCTTTTATACGGTAGCCTATTTTCCCTGGCATTTCTAAAGTTGTTTGATAGAATATTACTTCAATATATATGAAGTAATATTTTATCGAGCAACTAAGTAGCTCATGTAACTTTCACGCACCGATTGTTCCTTCTTTTATTATTTTCTTAATTTAAGTAGACTTCTATAAATAGGTATATTTTACACACATTTAAACATATGCTTTTTTAACACTATACAACATAGTTGAAAAGTGTTTATGACTTTGTTCATTCTGTCTGTCTGTCTTTATGCAGGATTGATCTTTCTTTTTGTTCTTGATGAAATAAATTATTGGACATCTAGAGCAGATTTTATCTTTAATTTTATTATATACTAAAAAAATTCATAATAGTTTGTTATCAATAGTTTATTATCAAATTCATATAGTTTATCACAAATATTTTACAAAACTTTTCTGACCATATTCTTAATGGTTGATATTGTCGCTTCCCTCACAGCAAAGATCGTCACATGTGTGACAGTGACGTTGTAGCCACGTGACACCTGCGTCACAATGTGACATCATATTTGTGACTTCTATGCGACGTTACATATTAGTAACTTTGTAACTTCATTGTGACTATATTCTGTGACATTTCCACAATTTAATTAACACGTAACAATATGACGACATTACAATGGCAATTACAACGTGACGTCACAAACAAGTTAATTTGCGACGTTCAAACGATCATGAAAATGACCAAAATGACTTCGCTGAGACCTCAATAGGACATTGCCGAGACGTACTGAGACGTCCTGTGACGTCCCAAAGTCACAGTGTGACGTAAATCTTACGTCATTGTGAAAAAATGCTGTTAGGGTTTTGTAGCTTTAAAAACCGCTGAGTTTTCTATTTGTTTTATCATTGGACATTTAAGTTGTAGTCTTATTCCCCAATAAAGTGTTTCAGAGATGTGTGCTTACTCTTTACTTTTCCTTCTTACAATGGTTATTCTTTTATAGTATATATTTTTGTTTGGGAATAATTTCCTTCTTGGGTCAGTATATAACTATATATTGAAGGACGCCCACTTTCCTTTGTTGGCTTGGCTGTTCTTTCTTTGTATCCTAAAGAAGGGTGTTTGTTCTGTCTTCAGGGATTGGATGATTCCGTTCATAATTTGTTTTATGCAGTTGTTTAATTGAGATTTTGCATGTTTGCGATCTAGCAAAAATTGGAGCTCTGAGATACATTAAAACAGAAATGTTTTACCCAATAAATAAATAACAGGATATTTACGAATGCAACCTCATTCTATAGCACGTGATGTGTACACTTCATTTTGATGGAACTATTTAGTATTATTATTCTTTTTTGCACACTTATTTGATACAGTCATGCGAAACCGAAAGTGGCATCTCCAGAATTGAAAATGGAAATCCTTAGTGAATCCACTATCTCCCATTGAAATTCAATGCTGAATCCATATCAGTCATCATCTAATTTCTATCTGTTGCCAATCCTAAGATATAGATGTTGCAAAGAAAAAGTAAATTCTTTGATAGGAACTCACTTCTCTAGAAACGTAAGTGGAAAACCTTAGTGGGACCTCTCTCTAAAGTTTAATGCTGAAACCATATAAATCATCATCTAAGCTTTATATATAGCCGATTCAGAAAAAATGCGTTTCAAGGAATTTTTTTACTAAAGAAGAAATAACGGGAAGTTGAAATTTTCAGTGAATCCCCAACGCTCTTAAAAATAATCCATAGGATAATAAAATAATACATAGTAGCTGCATCCATATAAGACATCATCAAAGCGCTATCTATAGCCGATTCTGATAAATAGATGTTTCATAGAACATTTTTATCCGGAGTTGGGAAAATGCCTGAAGTGAAAATCAATCGTTAGCTCCTACTCTGTGCTACCCTTAAAATGCCTTCCATTAAAAACAAAAACAATTCGGAATTCCAAAAAAATATTATTCGTTCATTATCATAAGCATTGCAGGTGTCACCGTGTTAGATGCTTTGATGGTACAACTTTTGGACAGCTAATCATTGCTTTCCTTATACATGTTTTGCTTGTTAATGGTATCCATTTCTATTAATTAAACAAAGTTCCTCAACTGTGGAATCGTCTGTTTTTGTTTATCTTGCTTTGTTGCCTAGTTTACTACCCAAGCGTTTTAAGCGCTCCTCTAGGGTGCTGCAATTATTTTTGCTCGATTGGGCGTGATTATTTAATTGTGAAAAAATAACGTTTACACTCACGGATTTTATCCTTTACACAGTTAATGGGGTTCTTAAGGATTTTCCTAGAGACCCTTTTGAACATTTTAGCGTGCTTATAGTCGTGCATTTTTATACTAAAACTCTTTACAGTTCAAAATTTCTGTGGTTGAAGTCCTTTTGTATGATGTCCTTTTGTATGAATGCGCATTAAGTTTAAATTTGCGCTATATTTTACATACAACACTTGGTTGAATGTGGATGTCTGCGAACATTCTATTGCCATAGCAAGGCATGGTCACAGTAGAGGGCTAAAATGTGTGTATAATTTATTCAAAACCGCTGAAGATACGGACAAAAAACTTAACAGGTGTAAAGAAATAACTGACAATTTGATTATGAAAAATATTGAAGTGTTGAATACATCAAAAATTCTACTCTTTCCACCAGTGTTATTGGTAAAACAAAAGAAAATGTTCAAGAAACTAGAAAATAATGCAGAAGCCCAAAAGTGAAACAAAAACTAAAAACATAAACCTAAGAAATGATGCAAAAACTGAAAAATGTTGCAAAATTCGAAATGGTCTACAAATATATCTCAAAAGTGTTATGGAAAACATTGCCAATCACTGCTCCTGGGCGTAAAACATTATGCAGCCTCCTTTATATACCATATTTCTAAACTTTATTAAGTTTAACAATTATTTTATCCTGTAATAGGGATTATATGTAGAGTAATCCCCATGATGATTGTTATAAGAAAACATCTCAGTGATGTCTGGATTAATATTATGCTCTCTAAGCATGTAATTAAATAAAAATCAAGGTTCCTTTACAAGCTACTTTTTTTCGTTCTTGATTTTATATATATATATATATATATATATATATATATATATGTGTGTGTGTGTGTGTGTGTGTGTGTGTGTGTATACAAATAGTCCAAATACCCCATTTCTAACAAAATGCACTACTAGTCTTATGAAAACACATTTCAGTGACTGGAATAAAAATGATGAAGATCAGATGAAGATGACCTTGTGACTTAGCTTTCAGGAGGTCATTGAGGACAATTTAGGTCAGCCCTCTGTGACAGGTTCAGCTGGCCTGAGAACTCCATGAAATGTATTAAAGAATTACTGGAGAAAATGCGATAGATAGTAATTTTATTTCTGTGGAGCATTAGAGATATTGTTACATTCTAGAGTATATTACATAATTAAAGAGCTTTTATGTATTTAAAAAGTAATCCGTCATTTATTTTGTGTAAGAGTTTTGAATTATATGGAAAATAAATCTGACAATCTTGACAAGTTGGGATTTAGTGATATTTCCAATTTATATTTCTTCAAAAGAACTCAAATGGAAACTTATAATTTCGTATTGGAATTTTGCTTGTAAACTTCTAGTGCAAGAGTAGTATATAAACGTCATATGTAGTATTTTATCTAAAATATATGATATCTCACAAAAACAAAACTTCATGTTAAAAAACTTCCTGCCAAATACAAAAACTAAAGCCGATATTCAAGACAGTTATGAAATCCTGCACTTGTACTCCAGCTATTCGGATAGAATGAGTACATTCCAATGGATGGCACCAGGATAGCTCAGCCCAATAAGGTTCAAAATAAGAAATAATTAACAGGTACCATAAAAGACAACGACATACAAAATCTCATGTTACTGCGTGTAATGGAACCAGATTAGTTCGAGCTTCACATACTTGAATAATACCGACAAACAAACACCAGTTAAATAAAAAGTATAAAAAAACATATTTCTAAAATATGGATTAATAATTTAAGAGTAAATATTTATTCTCGTTCGTTTTTAATTTTTTCTCATTTTTTTATTTTTTTTACAATTTCTACAGCATTACTGTTAGTTTTGCGTCTGTTTGTCTACCTATAGCTTACCTTGTATTTACTATGGCTTAGTTCTTTACTTTAATTTGTTATGATTTTAATAAAATATCCATTCTCTCTAAATATTTGAAACCCTTATTATTTTATTGCAACAAATTCTAATATGATAGTTGTCCCTGCTATTAAAATTGGAAATTGAAGAGAATTTAGCAATTTGTTAATATAATATTGAGTATTATTTATATTTTAGTATTATTCACTTTTTACGTTTTTCAGTTTTCCATCTAAAGTGTTGGTGTTGTTGAAACCCAGACAGTCCAACCTACCAGAAAGGTGTAAGGTAACTGTTTGGACGGCCGGGAAATGCCACCCAATTTGGACCGGAACCCAGTGGGGGAGGCATCCACAGGGACCGTACCCTCCTTCCCCTACCACCAACCTCTCGGAAGGACTTTCGGACCCACATGTTTAACGTGATCGTACTCCGCATGAACACGGCGGCAGTTTTGGCAGTGGCTGGAATCGAACCCGGGCCTACCGAGTGCAACTCCAGCGCGCTAACCAATGGGCTACCGCGCCCCTCCATCTAAAGTGTGTAATATCCCAACAACGACTCATGTTAACATTCTGTAAAAAACTTATTCTCTTTTACATAAAGATATGCAAATAACATAGCTATTTATTTAATCACTTCATATTTTTTTAATTTAGGAGAACATGTTCTAAAAACAGAAGGCCTTGTCAAAGTACAGTAAATCAATCAGTCAGAGAATCAATAGGCTATTCCGTTATGAATATTTTCCATTTTAAATAAAAAGAAATAGGCAATGTCTTAAGAATTAAAAAAAATCTAAATATCCTGTATGTTATTTTGTCATTTTCTATTGAATAAAAAATCACATATAAAAACATGAAATATCTATCATGCATAAATCATTGATAATAAAACCTTTCCAACTGAAATGCAATTTCATTTAAACATCTCTAAAATGCGGTATATTCATCGTGACATATTTTAAATTATCACAGTACTATAATAATTTATTATATTTGAAACCTTAAAACTTTTTCCAAAAAATGAACGTTATTCAAATAACGTCATCGAAATATAAATCGTCTGACTCGTTATGTAAAAGCAGTGAATATTTCATTCATAAACTTTTATTTCAGACTTCAGAGTTAAATAATTTTGCTTGAAAAGGAATTCAGCAATTCTTGTACATCTCATCTTACAATCACTTTTTGCATTCTGCATCCAAAAAAATTGGGCTTCGTTATAGAAATAATCAAAGATTGATGTAATCAAAAATATTGTAATTCCGTTGGCGTAGAATATATATGTACAGAAAATACGCAAAATAAAGGCGTGTTAGCATGGATGCAACACTAAATATAAATTTAAAATAATTTATTAAATCACAATTTTGACACTAGGAAAAAGATGGATGTCATATTTTATTTTGAAGTGGGTCACGTGATCTCATATTATAGGTGTAATTATTTTTTTTTTATTTAAAAAACTAACTGACATATTTTTCTGAATTTTTATTTATATTTTTTATGGGATAATTTGAATATTTCCTAAAGTTTTCGAAGCAATTTGGGATTTCTAACTTCGCTTAAAAAATGTTTAAAGAATTAGGTCCCATGGGGTTCAATGTCTTTCATTTTTTTAACTCGGGTTTAATGCAGAACAAAGTGAGTGGTATTCATTTGCATTCCCATGTGTCCCACACACCGTCTCAACAAAATACTAAAATTTCATTTTGATAAAGTCATTTTTACGGCAGTTTTCGTGCGAACGGACAGACCGACAGAATGAACAAAGTCATAAACACTTTTAAACTATGTTATAAAGTGTTAAAAAGCTATTTTTAAATACATTTTTATCAATTGATTTCACATTTTTTTCGAATTTTGATTTTTTTTTTTAATGGATCTTATTTCTTTTGTCATAGCATCCCCGAACTGTCTTTCGACAGTTACAGATTATAATAATCGAAAGAAATGTTATTCTAATCTTTCAATTTCTTCGTGAGGGGTGCGATAGATCAGTGGTTAGCGCACAGACACCCCGAGTTCGATTCCTGGCTCTACTCAAACTGTCTCCGTGTTTACTCGGAGTACGAGCATATTAAATATGTTGGTCCGGAAGTCCAACCGAGAGGTTGGGGGTAGGGGAAGGAAGATACGGTCCATGTGGATACCGCCACCACTGGATTCCGGTCTGAATTGGGTGGCACTTCCTGACCGTCCAAACAGATACCTTACACTTTCTGGTAGGTCGGACGGTCTGGGTGAAAGAGAAGAATTTGTTCGTAAGTTATCGCTTTCAAAATGACAGACTGAATAATAGGTAAACAAATAGACCTGAAAAAAATGATTGGTTCTTATTCAGGGATGCTCAAAATGATTAAGTAGATCGAAGGAAATCCGTGAGTTGGACTTTCGAGTTCAAAAAATAATTTCTTTTACATATACTATATAGTGTAGGTATAATAGTAAAAACACTCAATTTGTGCTGCTTGTAGCTCAAACTACGAGTACAATGTACTATTTATATAATTGCAAGTTCCCTAGTTATTTTTCCTATATATATAACATATTGTATAAGGAAAGTATTGTGATATGATCAAAAATTTGAATTCGAGTTTTTGACAAAAGAGCAAGTTTCAAGTATCAGTGAACTAGAATCGAACGTTTTTAAAGTCATGTCTATGTGTATGTGTGTGAGTGTGTATGTCCGTCTGTGAGACTCTGGACGCGACACCTCAAGAGCGAATAGAGCGTTTCGAACGAAATTTGGTAAAGATATTTCAATCTGTGAATAATGGAATCCTCGGAATCTAATACTTAAACGTAATCGAATGTTCGAAAGGCCCCCCTCAAATTTTCAAACGATATTTTGAAAAAAAAATCATTAAATCAGAATTTTTAATAATGTTACGTAAATGATCATTTCTTAAGTAATTTTGTATTATAAAACGAATGACACAAGCGTTAGAATGCTAGCAAGAACCTTTCTCGATATATTGCAAATTTTTCAAATAAATTTCTAAACAAAAATCACACATATTAATTATTGTGAAATATGTTCACTTTTTATATCTAACACGAGTATTATATGATAAATTTGCGAACATCTTGGGGATCGAGTTCGTTCCATCACGAGAGAAGTTATTTTGGGTAATAGTTTTGTATTTCAACTTCAACAACTCGGCAATTTATATATATGAAATTTTTTTCTCTCCGTTTGTCTGTTAAGCTTGGCGATAAATTTGGCGAACTTGGTGACAAATTTAGTGAAATATCGCCAATTCGGCGAAATTTCGCCTCAGATTGGCGAAAATATCGTCAAAATTACAAAAATTACACTAATTTAACAAAAAATGAAACAAAATTAATGAATTGTTTATTAAAATATTTTAATTTGGATTAGATTGCTTACTGCAGATGCTATCAATATCGGCAATTATCAATTTAGAGTTGTGAGAAATATAAGTTAATTGGGTACTTTGAAATAGTTTTACATGTTGTCAGCCGCAAAAGCACCAAATGTACAATTCAACTTTCAAATCATTGTGCTATCGATCTGAACATAATTTTTTCACTGTGTAAGATGTAAATCCCTTTCATTATATAAGGGAAATCATGGGCTGCCGACATCAGATTCTCTGTTTATAAAGCGTTTGTTTTCAATGTACGACGAATGCCAAGGAAATATGTATACAAGGTTCTCTTTCTTGTAAATGTTTCATTTTTATTTTTTTAATTTATTGCAAAAATACTGCTGAATAGTAGGTGTTATATTTCATTATTTTCAGTTGAATATAAAAAAGTTTTTAATTTTGCCGAATTATGCCACATATATTGAGATATTTGAAATATACGTAACGAATACTTATAAGAATTCTATTAGAAAATTAGCTAAATTGAAAAATACGTAGTTTGTGCACTATTTTGTTAGTATCGAAAATGTGAAAGTAATTTTAATTTCCAAAGTTTAAACTTTGAATCATTTCAAAAATATAATTCTTTTAATATTTGTTCCGCCCATTTTCTTCCGTCTCTAGCTTAATAATATTTTTAATAGTTAAACTCTTATTCCAATTGAAGTTTAAAAACTAATAATTTTTTTGCAATCTGTTCCACAATTGTGAACACATAGATTTTGTTGATATGGTAATGAATTAACTCATCGCGAAAGTATACCGTACGTAAGTTAGCAGTTAAGGCTCTTTTATTTATAACATTGATCAAAGTTAAATGAAAGCAGCCTCAATGAGTGTATTTTTGTAATTACAATAATGTCTTTAAAATACTTCAAGCGAAAACAATGAACGACGAGACACGCTATAATCCATAGATTTTTATTCCTCATTCATCATAAGAAGTAATTACAGACGACAACTATTCACAGAAGCTGCTTTCTTGAATTTCTGGAACTTGAAAGAATTTGATTTACATTAAATACGTGAGCAGCGTATAAATTTTTCACGCCGCACTAATCTCGATTTGATGAACGCAGATGACAAAACAGAAAAATGCTTTGTGATGAATGGGAGAGGCTGCATTCAAAAGAATCGAATTCAAAATTTAAATGCGAGTGGGAGCAACAAATTATTCATGCATAGGATGAAGCAACTGGCGAAGTAGCAATTTGCTATATTCTTCTCTCAATTATCTTCAACTATGACTAAATGGATATGTAAATAAAATGAATTATTTGAATGAAAGTATAATTTAATTGCGCGGTCATTTTTAATAGTTCTAATTAGATAGTTGTTAAACTATTTAATGGAATAAATGCAGACATTTGGTTTTCCGGACAGGTAGTATCTATGCTTGATAACATATTTCTATATGGATCCTAGAAAAAGTCTATGATACCATATTTAAGGCTTGAACACGTTTAATTATCATGAATTATTTCTCCGTCTCTTTACTTTTCTGCGCTGCAACTCCAGTTATTATTTTCTGAATTTTACAAGTTTTCTTTCTTTGCTTATTTTTCACTACGCTAGGCGGCGCTACTGCACTGAATTCGTCAGTTTATATATTAAGTCGAGTGTTGTACAGAACAGAGCACCAGGCGCGAAGCGCCTTTAATCTCCAGTTTCAATATGTGGTTCTTATCGTCAAACTGTGACATTAATTCAGTGACCCTGTTTATATATTTCAAAGGCGAGGTACGTTTTATAGCTAGCTTCTCTTGACGTCAGCCAGCTTGCAATCCACTCGGGATATATCTTAATAATATTTTTTTTTCGTGAAATTAATATACTTATGCTCTCTCGTCGACTACTCTTATTGTATTAAAATATAACTTAATTTCCTGGACCGGTATATTTTACCAGGTCTGAGTTTTCCCTTCGCCCCACCCCCTTTTTACCTCTTCTAGGCTGTCAGCCAATACCAAGACAGCGTCACCAAGCAACAACATCTGAAACATCCATCATCTACGTCCTGTCATAGGAGCGAAGAAACATCTGCATAACGTCGGAAATTACTAAAATCGGACATTCTTCAAATATACGATGTGGGGATAAGTGCCCCTGGCACAGGCGCCCCGAAATGTTTCGTCTTGGCTTGATATTTGGCGTTTGGCTCTAGATTTATGCGCGTTGAAGAAAGAAATTCAGACATTTTTGAAAAGATAGTCTACATTCTATAATTTATTTGAGTAATATTATACTTTATAATCTAGCTATACTTTCCTTTTGCACTAAGTTACATTCTGTACTTATTTACTCTGAGTTAAATTGTTGAAATACTGTGAAAAATGCATTTTTAATACTGTGCGGGGATTTTATTATGTACTACATATGTATTTATTACAGGAAAATGAAGTAATTATTAAGAGGACATTAATGTAATATTTGTAGTAACTAACCTTTTAGCATTATTAATGATACCAGTTGCTCAATTTTATATTACTGTTTAATTCGATAGACATAGTGATAATTTGCTATTGCTATTTTCGCTACATGCATATTATAATGTATTACTTTCCCTACACACATAGTGTAATAATACTCACACATAATGTAATGGTACACACACATAGTGTAATGGTGGTTCGGTATATTCATAGAATGCAGCATGAATATAAAGACGTTATAATTTTTACTTTCTTTATATAAGTAATATGACGTATAAGGAATGTATTGTGATGGGGTCGAAAATTTGAATTCGAGTTTCCGACGTAAAAGTACTTTTTAAATATCCCTGAAATCGACCAAACTTTTGAGGTAATATTCTTGTGTGTGTATGTTTTAGAGTGTGTGTGAATCTGTGGAAGCGATATCTTGCGATGGAATGAGGCGTTTCAAAATAAATTTGGTACGTTTATTACAATCAGTGAATACTAGAAAGCTATTGATTTTAAATGCGATCGAGTGTCTAGAAGATCTCAAAATTATCGAATAAATCCTTAAAAAGATCCCGCAAAAATCAGGATTTTCATATAATCATTTTTGACAATTTTAATTCTAATCAGTTCTAGTTTAGTAATTCAATTTTAAACTTGTTTATTTATATGCAATTCATTCATTTTCATAATTTTTCATTATGACTATTTTTATGGAGCCTTAAGATATATCGTATAGTCCATCCGTATAAATGTGAACAGTTCTTAAAATGCATTGAACTTTGGAGAATATTATAACTCCGTAATAGCAACTTATGAGTTACTACAAATAGAAAATGGAGTTCTGAAGAGCGTAATATTTTCTATAGTAATAAAGGAAGATGTTTGTTTGTGTTGACTGTAGTAAGGTAAAATCTAATCGACGTATGACCATGAAATATGATTGACACGGGACGATGTGCCTCGACGAGATGTTTTTTAATTCGAATTATTTTTTTAGTTATTTAATGTTTTAGCACGGTTTTGAGCGATTTTTACACAAATCGGTTCTTAAGAGGCCGAAAATATTATCTCAGTGTTTCCACCATGACGCCATCGAACAGATCTAAGAATAATGTTGCTGACGAAGTTTGATCCGAATCTGTGAGAAAAATATCTTCATTTTTTTTTCAATACGTAGAAATGTTTCGTCAAGTGCAAAAAGTAAGATTGGCACAATTCTATAGTTTTGTAAAAAGTTGTGTGTATAAAGAAAATAATTTTTTTAATTAATACATTGTTTAGTTTCTGGTTTTTTTTTAAACGAACACATAAAATTTGGGAATATCGAATCCGCTCACACCGTAAATGAATTCTGGTGTATTTTTCTACCGAATGATTGAAACCTTGAAAATGAGGCGGATTGAAACTGATTTTGAAACTGAGTCTGTTTAAAGCCAATTTAGAAAGTAAGTTGTGTTATTTGTAAAGGCATTATTTATGTAGCGGGCTCTTATTTTGGATCCAGAAAATGTCGGGAAATTCGTTCTTCTTATTGGACATGATTGCCTCAAAGTCCATTTATTTAGAATCGGACTTAGGAATTCACCTAATTATAATTTGTGTAGTTCTGGACGACCAATAAATAGAGAACATTTGAACACGTGTAGAATACATAATGGTCTTGATTCTATTGTTCAGAGATATTCTGAAGCTATAAGGCTAATGGATTAATTGACAAATGCCTGAAATTTGTGAATAAAGAAATATAAATAATGTTGCCACAACTCAAGTAATAGAAATGCATTTTGTCAAGAACACTTTGATTATGTGTGCGACTTTTCATAACAATAGAACACATTCATCTGGGCATGTACGTTTTTTTATTATTATTTTCGACTTATACTTTGTATTATATTACTGACTTTTGATAATATATTAAATTGTATCAAAATAACAATACATTGAATTGATTTGAATTTTAATCTGCTGAGTTGGCGTAATTTACATGACGTCAACTGACTTCATCAACTTGAAAATGACGTCAACTGACTTCGTCAACTTGAAAATGACGTCAACTGACTTCGTCAACTTGAAAATGACGTTAAATTCTATAGGACGACAATACTTTAGACTTACTCGATTAAAAATAAATATTGTTTAATATATTTATTTTATTTGATTGTTTGGATTTTTAAAACCTATTTTGGAAAAAAGGTCGCCTCAATTTGAGCTTCTATTTAGGCTCAAGGTGATGCAGAAGTATCATAAATGCTAAATTTTACGAACGTAAATACTTTGGATAGTTTTTTTAGCAAACGTAGTTGCGTACATATAACGAAGGAACAAATACATCACGCTGAAATGATGTAAGTGCAATACGTGTATAAATTTTAAAGACTCGATTTCAAATTTTTATCTTGTTGCAATTTTTGTCCTGTATATATACTATGAAAAATATATCCAGGAAGCAGTGACTATAACTAGTAATAAATTGAAGCGCTGTGTATTATTCATTTTGTCAGATTTTGGACTTAGCTACTGTACACGTAACTATATACAGGGTGTCCCAAAAAGATTGAAACGCGCTTTAATTCTTTACCTGTTGGAGATAAGTGGGCAATGTAAATTGCAAAAATGTTGAAAGTAAGGTAGGAAATAAGACTACGTTAATGAAATAGTCCTCCCATTAATTTTCAAAAAGTTACACTTTTTTATTTTTATACGACCCCATAAGACAAATTTGGTCAATCAGAATTTTTTTAGTTTTAATGCAACAAGATCATAAAAAAACCCACATATCTGTATCCTTAAAATCAACTGAATTATGATAAAGGAAAAAATCTAACTTATGCCAATTTCCCGTACCATGTGAAAAGTTGTTCTATCAGTGAAAATGGGGATTATAAACAAATTGATGAAGGAAATTGTTTAGATCAAAAATACGTTAATATGTGCCAAAATTTTTTATCACAAATGCATCTAAATAAAGCATTACACAAACAGAGATTATATAAAGCAGTGGTACTCACTTGTATTCTATGTATCATCATCCAATTTTATTTTTTTTACGATATATCACAAATTTACAATTCTAATTTGATATATGGTCCTCATTCACAATGTTTAATTTTCAATTAAATATTAGTCGCTCAATTTTAAGGATACTTTTTTACAATTTTAAGGATTTTTTAATGATCTTGTCGCATTAAAAATAAAAATTTTCTGATTGACTATTTTTGTCTAAAGGGGCCGTGTTGTTGTTGAGATCCAGACCGTCCGACCTACCAGAAAGGTGTAAGGTAACAGTTTGGACGGCCGGGAAGTGCCACCCAATTTAGACCGTAACCCAGTGGGGGAGATATCCACAGGGACCGTACCCTCCTTCCCCTACCACCAACCTCTCGGAAGGATTTACGGACCCACATGTTTAACGTGATCGTACTCCGCATGAACACGGCGGCAATTGCGGCAGTGTGCAAATCCAGAGCGCAAACCAACTAGCTACCGCGACTGAAAATGTGGTGTTCCCAGGTTGTCACCCACCCAAGTACTAACCGCGCCCGATGCTGCCTGACTTCGGTGATCTAACGAGAACCGGTGTTTTCAGCACGGTACGGCCGTTGGCTTAGGGGGCCGTGTGGAAATTTAAAAAGTGTAATTTTTTTTAAATTAATGGCAGGACTATTTCATTAACGTTGTCTTATTTCCTACCTTACTTTCAACATTTTCACAATTTACATTGTACACTTATCTCCAACAGGTAAAGAATTAAAACGCGTTTCAATCTTTCTGGGACACCCTGTATGCCTGTTTCAGTTGTAATTTATATATTTTCTCTTTATGTAAGTCCATATAAATAACAACAAATATTTAAATTACCATATTTTTAATAAAAATAGAGATGTTCAAATCAGTTTATATCCTGATATTTCAAAAATGTTTTTCTTCAGCTCCTATTCTTCAAATATCTTACAAGCCGCAGAATGATGTCAAACTCAAATGCTGTAATCGAAGTCGAGGGGGTGTTATATCTCGTGTTCTCTCCCTACATCTATCGAATTTTTTGCCTTTTCAGCTGGAGAGTATCTCTTATGCCTACATGATCACTCACAATATAATCGAAAAAGAGAAGCTAAAACTCAAGTAGAACTCAGTCAATAATTGGTGACGCTAAGAACTCGTGAGAAGCTTTCTTCCGATTTCTTTAGAAGAAGAAATATATATCTCGCAGTGCAATAAACGGAAATGAAGGAATTTTCAAGCCCTTAATTAATTTCTGTTAGTTCAAGAAGTATGGTTTTGAGGAATCATATAAATGCAATTGCATTAGCAACATTAGTTTATTTTATTTTCTGTTACTTTGTGAGGTTATTTACATAGCTTGATTAGTTGAGCCGTTGACAGCAGGTATAATATTGAAGAGATCACGTGTTCACTTCCTATCTTTTTCATGACTTAATAAAACAGCTCATACGATATTTTATCGTGTTGCAAGTAAGTAAGTAAATAAGTAAGTGTAAATAAGTAAAATATTGGGATGGACAGAAATAGGAAACAGAACAGAGGAGAAATGTGGTTTCCATTACTGCCCAATATTATTGGTCAATGAGAATAAAATGTGGTGTTCTTTCTTAAGCAAGGATAGCTCAGAAGGATGTTGCTCATGAAATTCAGATATCGTGGGTTTGTGTATTTGATTAACCTGAGTTCATAAGTTTTTTTTTGTGTACCAAAAATGCCTTATCGTCAAATAACACACATATTAAATATCGAAGTCTAATGTGAGATGCTATTGAATGTATGTGTATTGGGACATTATGCTCTAAAACGAATTTAATGAAAATGTGAATTTTCTGAAGAATTTCATCATGCAAGCCTCCAACCTCGAACGACATGGAGCGTGAGTAATTTTTTTAAAATCCATTGTCCTTTCTTATTATCAATTATGTATAATATATTTAAAAACATTTCAAATTCCCGTTGAATATCGTTAACACAAGCAGTCAGGAAGATCGGAAAATTATTTATATTTAAAGTATCAGATTAGAATTTCGTCAGAAATTCAGGCATAACATCATATTGGTTGCACAATAGTAGAAATAATAAAAAAAATAAATTACTTTAGATTCATAACTACGAAACTTGCAATTTTTCATAAAATAAATTATGTACACTTTAGATAAAATTTATGAAAAAAAATTAAATAATCGTACTAGTACATTTTTTGAAAGCCTTCAAATATTAGGATACTTCTTATTTGTACTTTAAAAGATGTTTTTCTACACCAAAGCTGTTTAGGGCGTTCTTTAAGTTTTCCAGATGTCCCTAAACGGGAAGGATTCTACTTCTTCCAACAGTATCGTGAACTTACGAAACCTCCATATTCGTCCGAAGAAAATATCATTACCAACTGATTGCTCTTCATTACGGCTTTCAGTTAAAAAATAAAGAGAAAACCAGGATTGCATCGATTTCAGATTTTTCTGCAGAAATCCCATCCCAGCGGGTGAGGAATAATAGGTAGTTAAGACGAGAGTGCTGTCTTTATTGATCGATGCCGACTGATTTATCGTAATTTGATGAGTAAAGTCTTCACTGGGTTACGGTAATAGTCCTATATTCATTGCTTATCTTTAGCGGTAAGTCTTAGGAGACAGAACATGAAGCGTAATTCCACAGAAAGAGGTCAAAGGGGAATATTTGAATGTAGTAAAAATTGTTTTCTTTGCACACAAGATTACGTCTTGGGATTGGAATGAATTGGCTTATTTTTAGGGTTTCTGACAGCGAATACAGAAAGTAATTGGAGAAACAAGCACATAAGACTGATAGCAGACTTTTTAACGAAAGACAAAGAAGCGTTTGTTATGAGATTTTGTTTACAGAGTTTTGTTTATTCTTTATGATTAAATTTTACGAAAAATACGTAACTTTTAATTTTTAAAGAAAATATTGCACAGTTAGAAAATTTATTATTGTAGAAAAACAATGTACGTGATCCGAAGACCTATAATGTATTTATAATTAAATGTTTTCGTATAAGTATTAAATAATAAATTTTAGAATTTTTTTTAATTTTCAACGAAAATATAAATTACTGATGCCAAAACAATTAATAAATTCAAAACCAGTTAAATACTCTTCTTTTTACTGTGCCAAACATCATAGCATTGCATAATTTAATATATAAGTAAAACTGCATTTTTATTGAAATTAGAAGTTGTATTTTCACTCGTGTTCCATATTTCTAAATATAAACATGTTCCAATAAATGAGAAGATCTATAAAAGATTATCTGCTAGAAAATGTAGTCATTAACAACTGACTCAAACTTATACTTTAGAATTGAATCCCTGTAGTTTGGATATTTACAGAAATCTAGCATTTTATTTCGCAAACTATATTTTTTAACCTCTCATTTAGCGGAGAAATTCAAAAGCCATGGCATTAATGATTGATGTCATTGAAGCAAATTGCTCTATATCTAAAACATCTTACATTTAAATCAGCCGTTGGCCCGCTCTTCTAGATGGGATGTTTAGTGATAAGTTAAAATTAAAATTATTGCAATTGCGTTGGTACAGAATTCAGATACATCGATAATACGCAAAAATAAAGCTGTTTTATGACGGATGCAATGCTAAATATAAATTTAAACGTTCTTTAAACATCTACGATAATAGCAAAAATAGAAGCGGTATTTTATTTCGCAATGAGTCACGTGATCTCTTCATATATCATGGGTTGAAGACCCAGACCGTCCGGCTCGTCAGCAAGGACTTGAACAACAATTTGGACGGCCGGCATATATCATGGGTGTAATTATTAATTCAATTTCAATTAAAAATCTGACATATTTTGCTGAAATTGTTTTACACATTTTATGTGATAATTTGAATATTTTCTAAAATTACCAAAGCAATTTGTGAATGTCAATTCCGCTTAAAAATATTTGAAAAATTAAGTCCTATAAGGTTAAATGTATTTCATGTCTTCAACAAGGGTAGAACCCAAAATTAATTGGGTAATAGACAGAATGACAGAATGGCAAAAGTTATGAACAATTTTCAAGTATGTTAGAAAATGTTAAAAAAGGGAAGTTGTTTAAAAATTCAAAGGAAAGATTGGGAACTAATCATGATAATTTAAAGTGTTTTAGAAAGGATGTTGGACTCCAGGCTTTGAAGAAAATCTTAAAACGTGACTGAGTTAACTGTGACATCTGAAATCTACATTTGTGAATCCGACGTTTTTTTCAAGTTCAAACCCACCACAACTGTCCAAAGAAGCTTCTCAAAACTTTCCTTTAAACAATACGTTTACTAATATATTTGAATATGGTAGAAAATATTAAAAATCTGCTCAAAAGCATCTGATAATTATAGTACTGTTGATATAGATAATTGGTAAAGATTGTATATATATGTGTGTGTGTGTTTATATATATATATATACTGTTTATATATATATGAAATACAGATACGATATAGATATATATATATATATAAATATATATATATATATATATATATAAATATATATATATATATATATATTTATATATATATATATATATATATATATATATATATATATATATATATATATATATATATATATATATATATATATATATATATATATATATATCGTATTTGTATTTCAAAATTATAATGCATATTATTCACATTTAAATAACAACAATCTGATTAAATTTTCTAAATATGATTTTATATAAAATTTGATAAAATTTGATTAAAATTGTTTGTTTTAAGCCATTCCCTTTTAAATCTTTTAAATTCTAAGACCGTTTTTTGTGTAAAGACGTTTTAGAAATTTTTAAGTCATCAAAATCCGGGCCTTAATCATTACCATCAGATGGCTTTTCATTAGGTCTTTCAGTAAAAAAAAAAGAAACTTCGATTTCAGATATTTCTTCTGATATTTCATCTCTGTAGGTAAGGAATAATAGGTAGTTAAGACTAAAGTAAGTGATGACTGTATTGATTGAAGCTGGCTGATTATATGTAATTTAATGAGTAAAATCTTCATTGGGTTAAGATAGTCTGATATGCGTTGCTTATCTTTCGATGTGAGTTGCTGGACAGAGAATGTTAAACCTCATTCAGGGAAAAATATTAGTGTGACTATTTTTGAATGCGACAAGAAAAATTTGCAAGGAGAAAAAGGTGGTATGAATGAGTTTATTTATGGCTTCTGAGAACAAGTTGCTTGTGTAACTGGTGGTATATTGGTGTTTAGTAGTCTAGAGAAAATTGCTGTTTAAATTTAAATGGAAAATTTGTTGTGACATAAAGAATAGAATAAAAACGTTCCTTTGTTCTGATTCAGTTTAACGTAAAGTTGTAAACTGAATATTTGCTAACAATTCTAAACTGATGTAGATTTGTGAACAACCAGTACCAAACATATTACTTTATTAGCATTACTGTAAATAAGTATTATGTACAAAGCTTCTAAAAGTACTCCTAAAAGTACTATATATAAAGTTCTTTCTTTGCGCTGTCTATCTGTATCACTAAGACGCAACGATAATGCACCAATCTGTCGAAAATTTTCTTTGATTTTCCAGTTTTGTGAGAATTATTTATTTATTATTCTGGATTCAAAATTTAATGTTTTGCTATTTATGGGACAGGTACGCATTGATGGGGTGGTTTAATGTTTGTAACTTAATTGCATTTTGTTATGGAGTGATACAGCGATTTTGTTTGATAGGAGATTACACGATACTTATTGATACTGAAGAGAAATACATGGATAGCATGTGTGAAGAGATAGTAAGAGCGTAAATAGTTTAAGCAAATAGATGAGTGGATGAGAGTAATTGTTACGTAATTTTATGTACATAAACATAGTATTACATAACGTAACTATATGAATGAAAATTTCCAGAATGCCATTAATAATTTGTATCTTGCTACGTGGAAAACAAATAAAATACACTAATTATATAAAACAAGAAAGATCAATCATGCTTGAAGCATTGATTATGAAACACGTTCCAACTTCAATGCAATTTTATTTAAACATGTCTAAAATGCAATACATTCCTCCGTAATATTTTAAAACTTATCAGAATACAACATTATTTTTATTATTTGAAAACTTAAACATTCATCGAAAAAAAGGAACTTCATTCAAATGACGGCATTGAAATATAAATTGCCTGGTTTAAACATCTCTAAAATGTGATACATTCCTCGGTAATAATTTTAGAATTATCATAATATCCTAATATCACATATCCTGGCTCTCTCTATAAAAGCAGCATTTTATTCATAAATAAATTCCCATTCATGTCATTCATCACAAAACTATAATAACTTATTTTATTTAAAAATTAAGACCATGGAGCTACAAGTAATTAAACTCTATGCGTAAAATTTCATCGAAAAAAATCCTACTGCTCTTTGTAAAATCAATGAATATTTCATTCATATCAGCTATGCAGACTCCATGAACTAAATGATTTTGTGTGAAAGAAATACAGCAATTCTATTACAACTCATTTTACATATTTGCTGTTTCTACATATTTGCTGTCTACATATTTGCTTCAAAATGATATATGGCATCCATCTTGTCTCAAAATCGTGATTTTCAATGTTCTTTTTAATTCATATTGAGTGTTGTTACCGTCCTAAAGCAACTTTATTTTTACTTAAATTCTGTGTATCTACATACTGAAACAACGCAATTACAATATATTTGAGTTTAAATGCTCATCCAAATTAGATTATTTCTACAACGAAGCCTATTTTTCACTTATGTAAAATGTAAACAGCAAAATATGTAGAATGAGTTGTATTAGAATTGCTGTATTTCTTTAAAAAAAAATCATTTAGCTCATGGAGTCTGCATAGCTGATATGAATGAAATATTCATTGATTTTACAAAGAGAAGGACGATTTTTTTTCGATGAAGTTTTATGCATAGAGTTTAATTACTTGTAGCTCCATGGTCTTAATTTTTAAATGAAATAAATTATTATAGTATTGTGATGAATGAAATGAATGGGAAATTGGTTATGAGTGAAATGCTGCTTTTATAGAGAGAGATAGGCGTGTTATTTTTTTATGACGTCATTTGAATGAATTTCAGTTGTTTTCGATGAAGTTTTCAAACATAATAAATTATCGCAGTATTATGAGAATTCTAAAATTATTAACAAAAAATGTATCGTATTTTAACGATGTTTAAACCAGGCAATTTATATTTCAATGCCGTCATTTGAATGAAGTTCATTTTTTTCGATGAATGTTTAAGTTTTCATATATAATAAATTAATGTAATATTGTGATAAGTTTTAAAATATTACCGAGGAATGTATTGCATTTTAGACATATTTAAATAAAATTGCATTGAAGTTGGAAAGTGTTTCCTAATCAATGCTTTAAGCATGATTGATCTTTCTTGTTTTATTTGAAATAATATATTTTTATCTTTAGAAATTACTCCTATTAATTTTCTTTCTTTTAATAGTCCTATAAGATTTCTATTCGATTGGATACCTTGTTTATTTTTATTTACAGTAATATTTATTTCTAGCTTAATCTCCTTATTTAGAATTTGTTATATTCCTAATAAAGAACACAGCCAATTTTCTATTATATTATATTTCTATTCTATTATATTTTCTATTTCTATCTATATTTGTTTTATCAATAAGATTTTTAATCATTAGAGATAATATTATTTTATTCTTTTAGGATGAGAGATGGCTTAGGGATAACCTCTTATGCGTTAGTAATTTATTATCAAAATTATACTTCAGCAGCTTCAGGCGCTATTACTATTTCAAGAAATCGTTTAGGAGGTATTATAATCTTAATTTCTATTAGAATCATAATATATATCTTAAACTGAAATTTTTATCAATATAAATGAAGAATTTAAATTTATTACTATTATTTTAATAATAATCGCAAGATGCTCCAAAAGAGCACAATTTCCATTTTCAGCCTGACTTCTAGCAGCTATAGCTGCTCCAACTCCTATTTCAGCTTTAGTTCATTCTTCTATTTTAGTCACAACTGATATTTATTTAATAATTCGAATTATAAATAAATTTCATCCTAATTCTATATTAATTATAATTATTGCAAGAAGAGCAATAATTTATGCTAGAATAGCTGCAAATTGAGAACAAGATCTAAAAAAAATTATTACCTTATCCACTTTAAGACAAATTGCTATAATAATATTTGCAATTTCAATAAACTCTTCAATTATTGCTTTCCTTCATTTAATTATTCACGTTTTATTTAAATCTATAATATTTATTTGTGCCGGAATTATAATTCATTCTTCATCATATCAAGATGTACAAACAAAAGGATTAAATATATATAATATAACTATAATTCCTATAATTTTAGGTATAACAAATTTAACCTTAATAGGTATTACTTATATATCAGGCTTTTTCTCTAAAGATTCTATTATAGAATTAATAATATCATCTAAACTGAAATGTTTATTATCATTAATAATTATTTTCTCTATCGGAATAACAGCCTCTTATTCATCACGTCTTTGCATTAGATCAAATAATTTTTCAATTAAATCATCATCTAATTCAATTTATCATAAAAATTTATGGCTGTCGTCTGTAGCTGAAAATCTATGGCTGTCGTCTGTAGCTGAAAATCTATGGCTGCCGTCTGTAGCTAAAAATCTATGGCTGTCGTCTGTAGCTAAAAATCTATGGTTGTCGTCTGTAGCTGAAAATTGAAACGCCGAACAGCGGAGAAATTCAGTACAGAAGTATTTTAGGTCCCCAGACAACACTTCTCGACGATATATTTTAAAATTCAATTAGTTTTATAGTTATTTTATATTGAAGCACAATTTTGAGCAATATCCACGCATATCGGTTCCTTAGCGATTGAAATATTATCAAGTAGTTTTCATTCACATCATCGAATAGAAAATTCTTTCTAATGGTCTTTGAACTAAATCCATAAGACAAATCATTCATATTTATTTATTTATGTTTGCCGAGGAATGGATGTCAAGAACACACCCATCGCAAGCGATTATTTCTCTTTAAAATGGACCTGATCCAGAGGGGGGGGAACCGTTGACGTGTGTTGAAGTGCAGGCGATACGATAAGTGAATGCGATTAGTTCAAGAGTTACAAAAATTAAAATTACCTATGAAATCGAAATAATTTTTGTTAGAATGCCCATATTATTTGGCATTCTAACACTCTATTTTCACGTGGACGTTTTAGCCAAATTATAGAATTGTGCTAATCTTGGTTTGTGTATATAAAAGAGTGATCAAAGTGTGTAATGGTTTTACAATTACATTACTTTCAATCCTTTGTTCGTTACCCCACTAAGGGTTGTTTCTTTGTTTCTGGTCTCTCATATTGATGACAAGCATTCTCTTGAGAATTATATTTATAAAAGTATATATGTATATAAAAGAGTGATCAAAGTGTGTAATGGTTTTACAATTACATTACTTTCAATCCTTTGTTCGTTACCCCACTAAGGGTTGTTTCTTTGTTTCTGGTCTCTCATATTGATGACAAGCATTCTCTTGAGAATTATCTGGTAATAAATTGAATTCTTTTGTCTATTATGGAGGCTTTACGCTGTCTCTTCAAATATTCTACTGTAATTCATTTATTTAACATTATATATATATATATATATATATATATATATATATATAGCTGAATTTTAACGAAATCTCTCATTTCTATCTTATATTGGCTAGACATCAACATTATCTTGTTTTAACATTACATTTTAATTACATCCCCTTATACATTAGCCTCACTGTTTTTTATTATTTTATAGCTCTTACTGTTAGCCCCATTATTTTATAGCTCTTACTGTAGAATATCACCTTTTATTGCCTTTTCGCATTACTGTTATATGTTTCACACGATTGGCAAAGGTGGATCTCTACTTTTCAATTTTGCGATTGGTCTCATCATTTTCGTCTCCTACGGTTAGCACATTTTCAGTGACTTATAATCCAGGTATTCTTGTTTCCTTTATATTTGTTCTATCTTTATGTGTGTTGTCCAAGTAGAAATAGTTTATATATATATAATCTATCTATTTCTTCAGAATCATGCATATTTTGTGTTCATTTTGATTATATACTTGGACTCGACGAAGAGTTTTTTCGAAATAAACAATTCAATTATTTAGGCCTAGTCTTTGTCCTCGTGTATAGCATTAATGCTTGGAATTTATCAGTTTTTCTATTATTGATTCCATAATTTTTATATTTGTTGATTATCTTTAGCTTGATGACTCTAAATTTGCTTTTTTTAACACTTTACAACAAAGTTGAAAAGTGTTTATGACTTTGTTCATTCTATGTGTCTGTCCGTTAGCACGATAACTGCCGTAAAAATGACTTAATCAAAATGAAATTTTAGTATGTTGTTCAGACGGTCTGTAGAACCTATGGGAATATAAAGGAATAATATCACCCAATTTGTTTTGGATTGAACCCGGGTCGAAAAAATGAAATACATTGAGCCCTATGGGACCTAATTCTTCAAACATTTTTAAAGCGGATTTAAAATTCACAAATTGCTTCGAAAATTTTAGGTAATATTCAAACTGTTCCATAAAATATATAAAAAAAAAAATTAGCGAAATATATTCAGTAGTTTTTTAAATAAAAATTAAAATAATAATTACACCTCTTATATGAAACGATCACGTGACCATGATATGAAACGATCACATGACCCACTTCAAAATGATATATGGCATCCACTATACTCCGTTGTTTCTATGATTGTATAAAAATACGTGGTTAAAATTTTATGTAATCTGTGCACAACAACGGAATAAACGAGATCCACAGAGAAATGACACATGAGGACAATATTTAACTTAAATATTATGAAATAACACATAATCATGAAAAATATAGAGCTTAAATGCACAAACATGCAAAAAAGGGCAACTCACAAATTTTGAATCGGCCGCCAGCTTGAATAATCTTCATGCGAGTCTCACCACGTGATCCAGTTTGAATGCTTACCATACCAAAAACCGCGATGGAATGGACCAGTTGAAAGGGAGTGGAAGTTGTAGTAGATGGTTTTCAGTGAGATAAATCCAAGAGTTCAGAAACTAACCGAAAAGTCACCACTACTATCGAAAACATTTAAAGTAGGGCTAATACTGTTTTTGGAGCCGTAGCCTGTTTTATTTTATTTTTTTAAATATCCGCTTTAACTGTTTTATTAGTATTTTAAACTTTTTCTTTACCTGCGGAAGCGGTTTTTTAAATTTTGTACATATTTTGTGTAACCGAAGTTACTGTTTCTCTAGTATTTGCAATTTTTTATTATTGTCCGCAGGGGTGGTGTTTACGTTATGATGTTTCCACTACTATTGAGTATCGTACTTATAATGCAATATATATATATATATATATATATATATATATATATATATATATATATATATATATATATATATATATATATATATATATATATATATATATCAGAGTCAGCTCTAAAAAATGCAAATTTCGATGCATTTTTAAAGAAAATAAATAAATATAAAGACATTTTAACACGTTTTCGGTTCAAATATTGCTTGAATATTGCTCTTCAATTTTCCTGATAGTCTCAATATAGACATTCTATAATAATATTTCAGGTCGCTAAGAAATCGATGTGTGTAAATATCGGCCTAAATTGGGAAACGTTATAAAATACACTGACTTCCAAAAGTTAAGCAAGCGATGCAAATTTTCATTTCTCGAAAGCGTATTTAATTTGACTGGCTGAAAATCGCTGCAAATGTAGATGGCAGTCTGCCAATATCGTATGTTACAGCCAATCATGATTGACTGTCCGGATATAGGCTAATTATGCAGTCGTTGAAGACGCCAGCATTCTGAAGGGTTTGAGGAGGTGCATTTAAATGCTGATGCGAAGTGTTTATAAGAAAGTACCCATAGCAACTTGTGTTTTGCAGGATTATTTTTTAAGATATTCGTGTTTCTATGGTTGAAAGAAAACGAATGACAGATAGTGAGCGCTGGCCTGCTGTCGGACGCAATGAAGCAGGACAGTCAAAGATGTCGCTATTTTCTTTGGCGTTGATCATTCAGCAATTTCTCAATTATGGAAGCAATTCCAAACAAGTCAAACAGGTGTCCGGAGACCTGTGCCCGGTGGTCCAAGGATTTCCACCCCCGCTGATGATCGGTATATTGTTATAGTAGCCAAGCAGAAATTACAAGTGACCTCCACAACTGTTGCATCCATGGTTGCAGCGGCACTTGGTAAGACAATATCTACCAGTACTGTCCACCGATGGCTCCACGTGAAGGGACTGTACGCCCGAGTACCATGTTCTTGTATTTCACTAGCCGTACAAGCCAGAAGGGCAAGATTAAAGTGGTGTTGTCAACATGCCAATTGGACTGTCTCAGATTAGTGCAACGTCCTGTCCACAGACGAGTCCAGATTTGCCCTGGAATCAGATGATAAGCGTGTAAGGGCCTGGAGAGAACTAGGCGCACGCAATCAGGCCAAGAATATCATCGAACTTCACGCATTCAGAGGTGGCAGCGTCATGGTATACGCTGGAATTTCAATGGGGTATCACACAGATCTGAACATCTTTAAAGGCGGTTCTTCGACGGCTGCGCGGTGTCGGGATGAAGTCCTGGACCCCATTGCGAGACTCTACGCTGCAGAAGTTGGTTATGATTTCCTCATTGTGCCCGTCCCCATCGAGCTAACTTCGTTGACGAATACCTGGAAAGTCAGGACATTTCTAGTACGGAGTGGCCGGCGTATTCCCCCAACCTTAATCCCATTGAAAACCTTTGGGATGCTCTCTGGCGGGCTGTATCTGCACGTTTACCTCCCCCAGCCAGTTTCAGAGAGTTGGAAACTACTCTATTGGAGGAATGGCCATTGCTCGCATCTGCGATGGTTGATCACCGCATTGAAAGCATGGAAAATCGTTGTAAAGTTTGTGTGAAGGTCCGGGGTGGTCACATACCATATAAAACTATGGTTTTTTTTTGTTTGTTTGCCCTTAAGCATCACTTTGTTAATGATCCAAATGTGACTTCGTCATATAACTTACGAAAAGTAAATATTTTTTTCATCTTTGTACATAATTCTTGTTTTCTTTAATGCATAAATATATTTGCTACCTTCATGCACAATTTTGAGTTAATCAAAGCTTTATTTTTCCAATTTTGTTGATTTGACCGCCCGTGCTTAACTTTTGGAAGCCAGTGTAATTAAAAACTTATTTGAAATTTAAAAAAAAATCGCCGAGGAAGGAGGGGAGTGGTGCACCTGTTTAGCTCCTGAAGTACCTGTGTAGCAAATTTCATGGTTGTACGACACTTAGATTTACCTCTAAAAACTGCGCATATAGACACGCACACGCATAGACAAGCAGAGAAAGAAACAGAGAGAGAGAGACATATTACTTCATTATGTAAGATATATCGAAATATTCATGTTTTATTTTTTACTTTCCCTGCAATACATGGTAATGTATAGGGAAAGTATTGGAATCATGTCGAAAATCGCAACTCGAGTTTTCGACGGATCTGCACGTTTCGAGACCTCTAGAATACGAAAAACTATTTTTAGCGTGACGTCTGTCTGTGTGTCTGTGTGTCTGTCTGTCTGTCTGTGCAGATTTTGTATCCACTCTAACTAAAAAACTAATGGACCGAATTTCACAAAATTTGGTAGGTAAGTCACTTGTGAGCGAGTCTGGTGTTGATTAGTTTTGGGTATGATTTGGGATAAAAGAACCCGCCTTTTTTTGCGAAATGGCCCGCAAAATCTTGTATCCCCTCTAACTAAAAAACTTATTTACCAAATTTCACAAAATTCGGTACATGAGTCACTTATGGATCACTTTGGTGCTGTTTAGATTTTGGTATGATTCGGAAAAAAATAACCCGCCTTTTTTTGCAAAATGGCCCGCAAAAATCGTCAAATTCTAAACTAAAGAACTAGGTATACTCAAATATATCCATTAAATGCGCGTTTAATACGTAATTTTTAACGACGAAAAGAATAAGATCAAACCCATTACACTAGGACTAGCCGTTCTCGAGATATTTTAGTTTTTCGTATTTTCTCTACACCACCTTTGAAAATAATTTCGGTTACCGAATGAGAACGAAAATTGAATTAAAAGTGAAATAAATTTAATTAAAATAAAGAGAACGTGGATATAAGTCTGCAGGGAAAGTCATGTGCTGCCCACATCAGATTTTTATTTTCTTGTTTCGCCGAATCCTAAAATGAATGACTAGCACAACTCTTAATAGCTCTCAAAATGTGAGTGCATTTCGCATTCTAACCAAAACAATTTTTACAATTACTCCATTTTCTGATTTTCTGTCAATTTTCAACCAAAAGCATCAAAATTGAAATTTTCAATTGCCTTCTTTCTCCGGTTAGCAGTTTCCCGGTGGCAGTTGACATTACAAACTGAGCGTTGCTATGGGTTCTTTCCGTTCCTCCCCGTTTAGCGGTTGACGCTTGTGGGCATTCTTGATAAACAGTTTCGCTCGTCTGCACATACGTTGAAAAGAAAATATTTGGATTGAAACGAAAGGGGAATGTTATTCGTTCAATCAAGGGATTCGGAATTTGGGTGGTGTTATCTGTACCTATATTATTTACGTAGAGTGCACTTATTTAGGATCCAGGCGATTCATTCTAGTTTCAAATAAATTCCAATAAATTTTAATGCTGAGATGTATAAATCAACTTTTTAACCATTGTCTGTTTTTTTTACAACCTCATGAAACATTATATTTTCCCATATATTAGACATTTTTAATTCATTTGACACCTTTCAAAAACCGTCATTTCAATTTTAAAAAAATCAATAGTTAATAAAACCATTCGCTTTATTAATTTCAAACTTTGTTGTTAAAGTTACCCGAAATTCATGTGAATCAAAGATCTTATTATATGGAGACCATTTTCTCTTCACTCTATTAAAAGATTGATCAACATGTTTTAGATTTCCTGATACCACCAATTTGCACAGTCATAGTACTTTGATCCAAAACAATTTATTGTTTCAAAATTCAGTAGATTTGAAGTTCTTTTAAAAGATTTTCAACAGAAGAAGGCTTCTGCCTCTTTCGTATCTCGAAGCTTCTGAAATCCACAAATTCGTCGGGAGACAATACCATTACCATCTGATGGCTCTTCATTACGGCATAAAAAGCTGGAATTGCATCGATTTCAGATTTTTCTTCTCAAATCTCATACCAATGGGTGAGGAATAATAGGTAGTTAAGAATAAAGCACTGGCTGTATTGATCTACAACGACTGATTTATTGTAATTTGATGAGTAAAGTCTTCATTGGGTTAAGGTAATAGTCCGATATTCATTGCCTATCGTTTGCGGTAAGTCACTGGAGATAGGATATCAAAAGCTTCCTATAGAGAGGCATTAGAGGGATTTTTGTAGACTGCGGTAGAAATTGTTTACGGAGAACCAATGATCGTATCTCGAAATGGAAATATATGTGTTCTTTTATTTCTGACAACAAATAACATGTAAAATTATTTGTGTAAAAACACGTTGATGACTGTCAGCTGACATTATTATGATATAAACAACATGTAAGTCTTGTGTTTAAATGAAAAAAAGCTAGTTTATTATATTTTATAGTATTTCAGAAGTTAGCATTTTGTAGAGATGTAAACTTAAAAGTTATTCCTAGGAAAAAGCAATAAAAAAAAGGAAAGATTGATTTTGCAGAAACCAATTTGTGACAGAATTTAAGCACATATTTTCAAACCACCGTCCTTAATCATAGCAATATTTCATTTACATGCATATTTTATACTATAATTTTGTATATGTTTTAAGACAGACATATATATATTTATAAATACTACTCTACTGACAATTTTTAATTTCTTTGTATAATTTGAATTTCTATATCGTTCAAGTATATGATAAAGAACTAGGGAAATATTTTGTTAATAATTTACGAGTTATTTAAAAACTAATTTACTCATTATATGGTAAATTTCCATAGAAGATGCCAATTTTTTATGTTTGTTAATTTATATAGAACGTTCTGAACTATTTATGCAAAAAACATTTATTAAACATTAAACCGATATTTTAAAAAGTACTAACAGCTTGAATTTAAATGCATATATCCCAAAGCTGTAGTACATTGAAATCTAATAAAATTGTGAATAATAAAGATTTTGAGAAAATAGCTTTTACATTATAAAACACAGCATAAATTAATAAAACCATCCTACATTTTTGCCCCAAAACTTTTTTTGGCGATACCTTTGCATACTCCATTTTCTAAACTTAAGATTTGCACAATGAAAGTCACATGTTAATGTTATACATAAACCGATATATAATTATTTAGTTAATCAGTTCTGGAGCTAATCAAAAATATTTTTCCAAAGCGCCAATGTTTCTACCACTTTCGTATTCCGAATTTTTATAAATCCGCTCATTTGTCAGATAACAATATTATGACCAACTGATAGTTTTTACTTTCCTTAAATACATAATGTACTATAAGGAAAGTATTGTGACGATGTCGAAAATTCGAATTCGAGTTTTCGACGGCAGAGCACGTTTCAAGCATCCCTGATCACGAATCGAACATTTTTGAGATGATGTCTGTGTGTGTGTGTGTGTGAGAATATATGTGTGTGTGTGTATCAGTGAGTCTTTGGAGATGATATTTCACGAACGAAAGGAGCGATTCGAATGAAATTAGGTACAACAAGAAAGATCAATCATGCATAAGCATTGATTATGAAACACTTTCCAACTGAAATGTAATTTCATTTAAAAATTTCTAAAATGTGATTCATTCAGTGGTAATATCTTTTACATTATCACAGTACTACAGTAATTTATTATACATAAATATTTAAAACTGTATCGAAATATAAATCATCTGATTCTTTATGCAAAATCAAAGAATATTTCATTCATATAACTTGTATTCCAGACTCCAGAGCTAAATAATTTTGTGTGAAAAAAATTCAGCAATTCTTATGTAATTCATCTTACAATCGCTTGAGATATTTGCATTCTGCATATGTTAAAATTAGGCTTCCTTGAAGAAATAATAAAAGTTTAGGGATCATTTAAAATCACAACTATTGTAATTGCATAGGCACGGAATTTAGATACACAGATAATACACAGATAATATATATGTGTATGTGTATGTACTCAAAGTATTGGAATCGTGCCGAAGATCAGAACTCGAATTTTCAAAGTATCTACACGTTTTGGGACTTCTAGAACACGAAAAAACTACTTTTAGGAAGACGTCTGTGTGTGTAAGGGTGTATCTGTGTATGTTTCTGTGTGTCTGTGTGGATATTACATCCACTCTAATTGAAAAACTAATGGACCGAATTTCATACAATTTGGTAGGTATGTTTTTTGTGGGAAATTTTGATGTTCATTAGATTATAGTACGATTCGTAATTAAAGAATCTGCCTTCTTTGCGAAATGGCCGCAGAAATTGCCTTTATCCACTCTAGCTAAAAACTAATGAACCAAATTTAACAAAATTTGGAGTATAATATTTCAATAACCTACAAGTGATTTATATACCAAATTTAACAAAATTTTGTATATAAATCATTTGTAGGTTATTCTACTACGATTCGGGAAAAAGGAACGGGCTATTTTTGCGAAATGGCCAGCAAAAATCGTTATATATAAAAATAAAAGACTACGTGTGCTCAATTATATCAATTAAATTCCTATTTTATATGTGATTTTTGACAACAAAAAGAATAAGACTAATCCCATTACTCTAGGACTAGCCGTTCTTGAGATATTCTAGTTTTTTCGCGTTTTCGCTACGCCACCTTTGACAATAAGTCCAGCTATCAAATGAGAACCAAATTTAAGTTTAACGTGTAAATTCAATGTCATTTAAAATACTTATGTTGTGCAGATAAACTCAAATTATCATTGAATAAATAAAGAGAACGAATATGAGTCTGCAGAGAAAGACATGTGCTGTCCACATCAGAATTTTTAACAATATTACACCAATGATTTATAGAAGTGAACGGGGATTATTCTCAGGCCATTTCGAAAAAAATGTATAATCTATATTTAAAGATCCATCAAATTTTTGTCGAATAAAATGTTCAACAAATTTAAGCTGTGTACCAAATTTTAACTCTCTAGGACGTAGGAAAGTGCATTTAAAATGCCATCAATTAAATTTATCATGAAGAGTTATATAAAATTTTAAAAAAATGAAAAATTGTTATCTACCAAATTTATCTTAAAATATGAAGCCACTCCCATATGCAAAACGTTTAAACAAATGGAGAGATATTTATTATATAATATCTCTCTCTTTTCTTTCTGGAAGATATCCCAAAGTCAGAATTTAATTGAATTTGTTTTTTTCCCTATATTAAATAATTTTTTTAATTAAAAAACTACTTAACATATTTTACTGAATTTTTTTTTATATATTCTATGGGATAATGTGAATATTTCCTAAAAATTTCGAAGCAATTCGTGAATTTTAAATTTACTTAAAAAATGTTTGAAAAATTAGGTCCCATAGGGTTCAATGTATTTCATTTTTTCAACCCGGGTTCAATAAAAAACTAATTGGGTGATATTATTTATTTATATTCCCATAGGTCCTACAGACCGTCTGAACAACCTACTAAAATTTCATTTTGATAAACTCATTTTTACGGCAGTTATCGTGCTAACGGACAGACAGACAGACAGACAGACAGACAGACAGACAGACAGACAGACAGACAGACAGACAGACAGAATGAACAAAGTCATAAACACTTTTCAACTTTGTTGTAAAGTGTTAAAAATTGCAATCTGTGAATACTGGAAGCCTATTGTTTTTAAATACAATCGAATGTTCAGAACCCCTCTAAATTTTCGAGTGAAATTTTGAAAAAAATCATCAAAAAATCAAAACGTTTAATAAAGTTACGCGAATCGACATTTCTTACGTAATTTTATCTTAGAAAACGATTGACACAAACTGTAGGACGCTAGCATTAACCGTTCTCGAGATATTGCACATTTTTCAAAAAAAATTATTAAAAAATGAAGTAAAGTAAAAAAAAATATAGTTCTTAAGAAACATGTTCTCTTTTCATATGTAATGTCATACTATAAATTTAGTGATATCATTCTCGTAGATATAACTCGTTCCATTCACGAGAAAAGATACTTTGAGTAATAATTTTGTATTTGATCGCCAATAGTCATTTATCTGCTGTGAGAATAACTTATTTCTCCGTCCATAACGCTTAGCGAGATTTTGGCGACAAATTTGGAGGAATGTCGCCAACTTGGCGACTTTTTAAATGTTGCCAAATTGACGAAAATCTCGCCAAATGGATAAAAATGACGCTACATCAATGAAAATGGCGACTAATTGAAGAAAATTCAATATGTTGGAAAGAATATAAGTATCTACTATAAGAATAATATTTTTTTAACTGTAAAAGTAGTAAATTCATTGCATTATATAAGAAAAGTCATGTGCTGCCCACATCAGATTTTTTTATATAAGATTCCGGGAAAAAGAAGAAAAAAGTTGCATCGATGTCACATTTATAACTGAAATTTTTCATCCAAGCTGTCGAGTACTAACAGGTAGTTAAGTCTGAAGTGCTGACTACATTAATTAAAACTGACTGATAAATCGTACTTTGATGAGTATAGTCTCAATTGGGAGAATAGTCCGATATTCATTGTTTATCTTTTGTGGTAAGTCAGTAAAAACAGGGCATTAAAAGTATTCGAAGAAAAGCTAGAAGGAGATATTTTTAATGGAGACAAAGTTTCCTCACGAAGTACAGGAGATATTGTCTAGGAATTGAAGTGACTGCTCTTATTTTTCATCTCTGACAACAAATAACGTGAATAATTAATTGGATAGAGATACCTAAAGGATGCAAGATGCCATTGCTATCGGAGATAAAAAATAGCGTGATTTTAGTATAGGTACAGAATAGTTTTTTCGTATAATTCAATTTAACATGGAGTTGATAAATTTTATCTTCCTGACGAATATTTAAACTTTATTATGCAAAAAACAATGGGCGTTTTACCAAGAAATAATTTTTGTATTTTGAAGAATAACGATTTTGAAAATATGAATAAATATTTATACTAAAAAAATATTTTATAATTAAAAAATAGACTAAATAAAATCAATAAAGAAAAATTTAATGCGTTTAAATGTTGACTTCTAGATATAAAAGGCATTTAAATAGTTTGTTTCTATATAAATTCCAACAATTTTCCATGTTGAAAGCAAACGTAATTAAATATTTTCCAAGCACTTTTCTTATATCAAAATATTGAATGTTACAATAAATTTGATTCAAAATATATTTGAAAAATATTTTTCTTATCAAAACGATTAATTATTTGTATGATTTTTAAGATTGTTTTCCTTCACAAAATATCAATTAGGTAGAAAGAGGAATCAAACCCAGGTCTTCTAGATTGTATCCATTTATGCAGCCAGCTGGGTTACATATGCCATATTAAACATTCCCTTGAATATTCTTACATACAGTTTTTTAAACAGTTTCATTTATTTCTATTGAATGTAGATGTTATCAGACATTATCATAAATCAGGTTCTTTATTTTATCAGTATTATTTATTAAACCATATAAAAATTTATCAGTATCATTCGAACGGCACGGTACTCTTTGTTTGCACCATTGATGAAACTTACTCTCTCTCTCTGTCTAAGCTTTATTAGAAATATTCCGTGCACTATTTCTGTAGATTTTTAAACATATTTTCCGAAAGCTACGTCCACCTCTTCTTTCATAACCTGAAAGCTGCGAAATCCGCGTCAAGAGACAATATCATTACCATCTGATGGGTCTTCATTACAACTTTCAGCATAAAAGAAAAAATTACGATTGCATCGATTTCAGATTTTTCTACCGAAATCTTATCCTAGTGGGCGAGGAATAATAGGTAGTTAAGACGAAAGCTCTGGCTTTATTGATCGATTGGGGCTGATTTATTGTAATTTGATGAGTAAAGTCTTCATTTGGTTAAGATAATAGTCCAATATTCATTGCTTATCTTTTGTGGTAAGTCACTGGAGACAGTACATTTAAATCTGTAGGAGGTTAGAGGGGCATTTTCGAATGGTGCGACATATATTTGCGGAGGATATCTAATTGCATCTCAGAAGTTTGATGTATAACTTTATTCATGATTTCGGGCAACTAAAAGTTTGTAAAACACAGATGATACACATACTTTGAAGTCTAATGAGTTTGAAGGCTAACGACTTTTTAAAATGTTGCTAAATTGACGAAAATATTGCAAAAGTTATAAAAATGTCGCCAATTTGATAAAAATGACGTTAATTGGAGGCAATGTTTTGAAAATTTTGAATTCCGTCATACAACGTGTATACCTTCTAGTATATCCGAAATGTTCTTCTCTACCTTTGTCTGTAACGGTTGGAGATACAATTGGAGAACTTAGCGAATAATCTAGCAAAATTTAGTCTACTTGGCAATATTTCGCTCCAGATTGACGAAAATTTCGCCAAATTTGCAAAACTAACTCTAAGCTAAAGAAAATGACTCCAAATTGATGCATCAATTATTAAATATTTTAATATATGTATTATATTACTTGCTATCAAAATTGATAATTGTAAATTTAGAAATGCGTGAAATATAAGTTAATTGGGTACTTCAAAATAGTTTTACATGTTGCCTTCCGAAAAAGCACTAAATGTGCAATTAAACGTTAAAAACACTATGCCGTGGATCTTATACATCATATTTTCACTGTGAAGGAAGTAGTAAATTCATTGCATTATATAATGAAAGTTATGTTCTGCGCACATCATATTTTTTTATTATAAGGAACTAAGAAACTCGCTCCCGAAAAGACAGTTTACGCACCTTTCATATATCCAGTTCTTATGAGACGTATATTCATCCAGGTTAAAACTTGGTACAACATTTTAACTATATGATTTATCTTATTATTGTCGATTTTTCCCGCATGGGTTGTTTGAACTACGGCTTTATATATTGCAAACATTGTCGTAAAAAGCAGTATTTAGGTAAAGAGATAGACAACATACTTCTATGAATATTTAATCTCTATACCTTGCCTCCTAATCCGAACTTGAAGAATTTGGCACAACTTTTGTTTCAGATGGCGAGTTAATTTTACTTTACCTGTATAATATATTGGGATAATATATTATAATATATAGTATAATATATAGTATAATATTAGTTTAATGACGTTAAAATTAATAATGAAATTTTAAGGCACCGCGACAATCTCCATACCAATTTAGACCGGAACCTAGTGTGGGAGGTATCCACAGGGACCGCACCCTCCTTACCCTACCACCAATCTCTCGGAAGGACTTCCGACCTACCAGAAAGGTGTAAGGTAACTATTTGGACGGCTGGGAAGAGCCACCCAATTTAGACAGTAGCCCAGTGAGGGAGGCATCCGCAGAGACCGTACCCTCCTTCCCCTGCCACCAACCTCGCGTAAAGACTCAAAGACCAACATGCTTAACGTGATCGTACTCCGCGTGAACACGGCGGCTGTTTAGGCAGCGGAGGGAATCGAACCTGAAATTCTCGCTGGCTAACACTGAGCTACCGCGCCCAGGAGTTAATTTGTTGAAGCCCCAGACCACACGACCAACCCTAAGGCTAAAGAAGATACTTTGTGAAAGGCCCAGACCATACAGCCAACCCAGGGGTTTATGGCAGTTTAATGTATGGCCGGAGAAGATACTTTGTGTAATAGTTTTATATTTTGATGCCTAACAGTTCTCCAATAGTCATTTACATATATGAAATGCTCTGCTCTCTTTTTGTCTGTAACGCTTGGCAATAAATTCGGAGAATTTAGTGACTCATTCAGGAAAATATTGCCAACGTGACGATATTTCACTCCAGATTTATGAAAATAGCGTTAGAATTTCAGAAAATGACGGTAGGTTAACGAAAATGACTCCACATTGATGAATTAATTATTCAAATATTTTAATGTATGGATTATTATGTTTATTGTGGGTGTTATCAATATTAATTTTCAAATTAGTATTAATTGTCAATAATAATTGTCAAACTATTAATTGTCATTATTAATTATCAAATTGATGATAATTGTCAAATTAGAATTGCGTGAAGTTTATTGCGGACTTTGAAACGATTTTACATTGTATCATACGGAAAACGCCAAATATACAATTCAATGTTAAACACTTGTGCCTTATTATCCTATACATACATTTTTCACCGTGAAAGAATTAAATTCATTGCCTTATATAAGGACAGACAGTCATGCGCTGCCTACATTAGATATTTTAATTTGAATCTTGTAAACTTTTTGAGAAAACATGAAAAGAATATACGACAGAGCGGTTGTGTAATTATTATTTTATTTGTTGATGCATTTTTACTGTTCAGAGCTAGTAAAGAAAAATAGGGATAAAAGACATACCACTTTAATATATTTATCATATAATGACAGGCATAACTAAGTTAAGATGGACCGTTTCTTTTAACTGAAGTATATGCTCGGCTGCCATGCGATGAAAGCAAATATATTCCTAATTTGATGCAGAAACAATTAAGATAGAATTTTGTTCTGCAATTTCTGCTGTAAGTACCGATAAATATAGAAAAACTACGTTAGTCATTTTTTTTATTTTAATAATTTTAACACTTTTGTATATTTTTTTCAAGTGAACTAACTAATGCTGGAATGATACATATCTAACGAGTATTTAAGAAATATTTGCAGCATTTTCAAATTTAATCTTATTTTATTACTATTGTATATATTGCATGAAGCTGCCATATCTAGTTAAATAGAGACTAATATTATTGAGCACGAAGAAATAAAAATATTAATATTTAGAATTAATATTTGCTTCCAAGAAATTTTAATCTTACAACTTTGATGGCAATTAGGTATTAAGCTTTAAAAGAAATTATTCAAGTATATTTGATACTTTTAGATTATATTTAAATTAAAACAATATTTCAAAATTACTTTGTTTAATTTGTATAAAAATGCTAAATTTCCATTTTATACTACATTCAGAATTCAATTTAAAAGTGATAAGTTTTTAACATGAAATGAATATTTTTAAATGTTTCATATGTAAGTTGATTTATATGATGCCATAAAGCACTTCCACTAAATGAAAGGCTTATACGTTTATATTACTTTAATTACTTTTCACTGTATAATGTTATTTATGCTAAAAAGTTAAGCTAATTTCCTGTTTTTGCACTTGTAAAACAAATGTTTTGTTCTGTAATGCAAATTTATTCATGAAGACATTAAAAGATTCCCTCGCCAATTTTACGATTAACTTGATAAGAGTTTTTACTTAGATTGATAAAAAGAGCATTTTCATACTCATAATAAAACAAATCATCATTTCAGTTTAAATATATTATAGGTACATTTTTTTTTCAAAATTATACGTGCATTTTAAATTGAAGCAAGGGTTTATAATATTTTTAATAACGTTCTGATGTGGAACATCAAAATATCCTACTAATATTACTGCTAGCTATTAAACCATTTTCAATGTTTTCAGTCTCAATCGGTTAAAATTTCTTATATTTTGTCTAACTTAACCTTCTGTTTTCTGCTTTGAAGGATACACAAATTTAAAAGGAATGCTATTATCTTATCTGTTTATAAATATTTATAAGAAATAGATAGTTTGCATTTTGAGGTACAATTTAAAAGAAGCAAGATTGCAATCCGTCTACAATTACGCCCACAACAATTAAAACAGCTATGTCATAATTAAATTTCTATTGGCACACCTATTAAATAATGCAAACAATGCTTGTTTATACGTGCGAACGAGAACAAATGCTCTCCTATTTCCTACTATGGAGCTATATATATATATATATATTTTTTTCAAATGTAGACGAAGCAATTGTGTTAATTAATAATGGATTAACTGGGAGACAAGTATTATAAAAGTTAGAGTTCATATTGGATAACCTATATAGAAAAACTGAAAATCTGTCTGTCTACTGTCTGTCTGTATGTTTGTCTCATCATCACTGGAGAACGGCTGAAGCGAATTTCATGAAATCTTGTGGATGGTCTTGGAATAGACTCACTTAAAATTTAGTCAATTTTTCGAGTTTCCATGACCAGGGTTGGTGTAGATATTAATTAAAAACATACAGTTAAACCTCCCATAGACGTAGCCTTATTCAGACGATATTTTCTTGCCAATTTACTTGAAGAACATGATATTATATCACTTGGTAATGGGTTTATATCCAATGAGTTTATGGGCAGGCGATTTTTATTGAATCTTTTCCGATTTAAATAATAAGGAAATGTATATAAAATAAATTTTATCGAAATTGCATTTTTGACTGGATCATATCCATTACGGCCTTCAAATTTAAAGATTACTGGGATTATTGATATTTTTATTTTATTACGCCATCTGATTTATTTGGCAAAACGGTTAAAACACATAGATTGTGGTACGGGTTATTTTCTAATCTACGAGAATATAAGTAGTACGATATTATCTTTCCATACAATTTTAGCACTATTATTTTTACATATATTGATTTAATTTCATATATTTTGTGAATTTGTTTACAAAGGGACCAAGATGTTTTATTCGTCAGATCTGTCTGTGAAGATAATTTTTGTATACTATAAAAGCGCGGAACTTGACATCCTCAAATTTGAAATTTAGAAAACACAAGCACCAGTACCATAACAAACCGCAAATAACCACTTAGGTTCACCCTCCTGTCCGGGGAAGTAAATTTCCAAGATGACCTGCCCGAAACACAGAAGAACCGAAACATTTAAAAACATTTAAAACCAAAACCCTTACCTTGAAAAGAACGTTTTCATCTCCAGAAAAAGTATTAAATAAAACAAAATCACCGAATAATCAAAATAAACACACAAGAATTTAGAAGTTAAAGAAAATCATTGATTAAAGTTATGTATGGAGTTATCAAATCACATAAACTGAATCTTTATCAGCACGCCACAGGACTCAGATGCAAAAGATCTTATCCAAATGCCACAGGCTTCAGAGCGGCAAAATTCAATCAGAGTGGCAAAACATGAAATAATTATACACTTTATAAATTAAGGAGGGATGGTCCAAAGAACGAGGGCGAGCATTCGAAGTACATTTGAAATAGAATTTCAAATTTTGATTATAAAACATTATAGATAATCAATTTCTGTTCTTTAAATAATTAAATAAACAAATGTAATAAATCTTGCGAGCCGGCATTTGATGCATATGATGTTAGGCTCACCATTCAAGTGAGTCTTCATCGGGTGATAAAATTCACAGTCTACAATTCCAAAGCTTACCTCGAACCATGTTGGCGAAGGCGGTCTTCAAACAAACCGGCGGAGATCGGAAATCCTAGCGAGTAACACTCGCTCCATATAAATCGGGTCCGGCACACCAGTGGTGCCATACGGTCACATGGTCGGGCCAGGCTCGTCGCTCATGGTCTTCACGTACAAACAATCAACCAGCACAACCCGGATTCGTCAGGAGCGGAGTCAGATCCGGCATGGGCCTCGGGTCATCCCCAAAGGAGTGACGATGTTATGTATTCGGACCCGGCCTGGCCTTGGGTCATCTGGACGTCTCTTGGCCGCATTTCCCCAAACAGCAATCACTCGCGGATCTCAAAGAACCGGCACTGGCGGCCAAGTTCCCGAGCCCGTCGTAAGCATCGAAATATCAGAGCCGAAGCCCGGACTGAGTAGGGTCCAATTCCTGCGGCAACCTATGGATTTATGCCGACTACAAGGGGAGAAGGCACAGAGGCAAAATCTCTCATCCAGCAAAGCCGCAGCCGGGGGCCACGTTCTCGACGGAATCATTCACCGGGTTGGATCCCGAGAACCACCCGTTAAGCGAGACCTTAGCCACCGACCGGACCTTGGCTCAGGCCATCAATAGACACAGTCTAGTGGTCACGGCCACCCGGAAGAGTCGGGGTCTGATTGCCTCACCGGTTCGACGGACGGCTCATCGACATCCAGGTAACCCGATTATTATGCCCCCAGGTTGGAGGACCAAAACTACAGAGCTACGATCCGTAACCACTTCTTAGAGTGGCCGCTCCGGGGGGGGGGGGGGCACCGAAGCCTGGACTGCCGTAGAGTAGTCAGGCAATCAAAAGGGGAAAATGCGCGAGGGAGAATAGTGTCCCCAATATTTATGTCCACCTCGCGGACGCAGAGAGAGCTATCATTTAAATCCAAACCGTCAAAATTCTTCTCACGCTATCAATATCAGATGCCTCTAAGTCGCGCCAGCAAAAAGGGGAAAACCGTTCTCCCGTCGCGACTCAAAGCCACCACTTCTACATATTATTCTTCCCAGCAGAAACATATACATTGAGCGCATTCAATTTCATCAGCCAAAACGATGACCTCGAACTCGACGGAAGAAAAGGAACTTCGAATGCTCGAACGTTCGAAATAAAACTTTTACAAATTAATTCAGATTGTGGCTTAAAAAGTAGAAATATTCTAAAACATATCAATTACACAAATGAATGATAAGAGGGGTTTTCAACCAGAATTAAATAATTTAAAAGCTTTAAATAAATTAGATGACTTGAAATACATTATGAGTTTATACACTTAATGCAAAAGTAATGCGGAGTCTGGTCGAATCCCGACAATACAATACCGACAACAAAAATTCTTAGACTTTTCTTAGGAGCATTAATTAAAATGTTTTAATAGAAAGTTTTGAATAATAATGTCATTTATAATATTATAGGAATTTGCACATGATTGTGAATTTTAAATTTATTTATAATATATACGAGTGTCACACTGAAAATTTTTAGATATCGCTAAGTGGTACAGGTTAAACTTACCAACATTTAGGAGTGTTCAAAGTACTCCCCTCCAACATCAATGCACTTTTGTAGGCGAATTTCCCAATGATTAAATGCTTCAAGTCATCCATTTCTCGGAATAGATGAAAAATATGTTTTTATAGTCTCATAAATCTCATCTTCGGAATGAAAACGACGCTCACGTAATTTTTTTCTTAGATTAAAAAATAGCCAAAAGTCCCCTAACATTGACTTCCTGAAGATTTTCTGGAATACACTTAGTGGTTGTTGAGACCCAGACCGTCCGACCTACCAGAAAGGTGTAAGGTAACCGTTTGGACGGCCGGAAGACACTTAGTGGTGTACCAGTTAGCTGTAACTGTCTTCTATCCCTCTAGCTTTATGGCTTTAACCAAACCTGTACTTCTGAAGGACACGCCATACATTACTTTTTTCATTGCTCTTTGCCTTTTCGACATTGTTGGTTTGTGGTCATCTTCAAAGACCCATACTTTTCTTTCTTAACGTATTGGAACGCCAAAAAACAGTATGTACGTTTTATCGCCAGTTATGATTTTCGAAATAATGCGGTGCCCACCATCATTAAATAATTTTAGGGTTTCTAGAATGATTCTGACTTTTTTGGGTTTCTGAATGATTCACTTTTTGATGTTCTGTAAAATTATGGGGGACTCAACGACAAACTTATTTTATCATACGCAGTTCGTCATGAATAATTTTATGAATAACTGCGGATCCAATGTTAAGTTCCTTCTGTATCATTTGGTAGGTACAGCGATTATAATCGATTAACATTTTTCGAATGGTCGACATATTTTCTGGGACTACAGCTGACGAAGGTCTTCCTGTGTGTTTTTCCTCCAAGAGAGAATTTCGATCTTTTTTATCTCTGTAAACCATCTTAATACAGTGGCACGAGAATCATTGGCAGGAGATGGAGAATCATTTCTTGCAGACGTTGAAGACATTCTTCTTGATTTAGCCCCACTTTAAAATCATAGATTTTCATAACTCAATAATTCTCACGCTTCAACTGCATTTTCTTTTCTTTCAAAATTTATTCTACGATAGCTGAATTGTAATTGTTGCCACAAATTATCGTCTGCGGACATAAAAGAGTTCAAATTTAAGTATCCGATCAATAATTTCTAGCACATATCGTCTGCCTGTGTCTCAAAAATTTCAGTGTGATCCTCGTATATCGTACGAAGAACGAGTATACTGCTACTTCTTAATAAATGTTGCTTTAATGTTTGATTTCATACATATGAAAGTATATAAGATAAATACAAAATCATCAACATTTGAGACCCATAGGGCAAATACAATCTATATAAATAAAAATGAAAATCTGTCTGTCTGTCTGTCTGTCTGTCTGTCTGTTTGTCACACCATCACGGGAGAACGGCTGAACCGAATTTGATGAAATTTTGTAGGTAGCCCAGAAATAGCCCCACTTAAAATTATATCCGTGTTTTGAGTTTCTACGACCAGTGGTTCTCGAGATATTAGTAAAAAACGAATTTTTCGTTTGTCTCATCATCACGGAAAAACGGCTGAACCGAATTTAATGAAATTTGGTGAATAGCCTTGAAATATCCCCCCATAACTTTTGTCCAAGTTTCGAGTTCCTAAGACCTGGGGTTGTCGAGATATTGATGAAAAACGGAACTTTTTCCTAGGAGTTCTACTCCCTAACTCCGTGGTTTATCCAAACGAAAAGCTTGAAAATCGTTTGAAAGTGAATTAAAATTTAATCTCTGAGTTTGATGGGAGATTTTTTGCGTTAATTAGTCACTTTCTGAAAACATGAATTGTTTGAAACATGATTTAAAGGGGAAATCTATCTCCATGGTTCATGGTTTATTTAAAACAAGCTTTTACGGAACAATGAGAAGTATAAAGAAATCAAAATCGTTATTTAATTTCGCAGTTTATGTTATAAGACATGACATATTTAACATGTTATAAGATTCTATCTTATATCATGTTACTCAGAAACGCAATTAAATTAAATCTGTCTGTTATTTTTAATAATTATTTTTTCGATTTGAATAATAAATAAATGGATATAAAAATATATTTTAGAAAAGAACGATTTGATTTTTCTTATAGCATTTTTGACTGGATAATATCAATTACGGTCTTCAGGTTTAAAAAGTATTATTATTTATATTTTCGGGGATTATTGATTCAAGGATTATTGATATTTTCAAGTTATTATGCAATTATTTTATTATGACAAAAATTGTTTAAACTCATATATTGTATGTTGTACGAATCTTCTACAAATACACGTGTATATCTTTTAATCTACGAGAATATAAGTAGTACAGGTATATTGACATATGTTTTGATATATATTGGCATATATTGGAATCAATTACGACCTTCTGGTATAAAGAGTACGGATATTATTGATGTTTTCAATTTATTACGTCATCTCTTTTATTTTGGCCAATATTTTTGAGACGCATATTGTAATACGGGTAATCTTCTACTAACACATTGTCATATTTTCTGATCTGCGACAATATAATTAGTACGGGGTTGCATATATTCATTCAATTCCTATTTTTTCTTCTGTAAATTTGCTTACAAAAGGGGGCAGGATGTTTTATTCTTCAGATCTGATCGTGAAGATAATTTTGCATAGTGAGAACATATATTCTTAAACTTCTCTTTAGGAGCAATAAATTTAATATTTTAACAGAATTTGCACGTGATTGCGAACTTTAAGTTTCTTTAAATTATACACTCCGTACGAATAACGGGTGTGCTGTTAGTGGTTAATAAATTTTAACATTTTAGGAGGATATATCATGTTGCTCGGCATCGCAATTAAATTAAATGTGTTTGTTAATGTTTTTATTATTTTTTTTCGATTTAAATAATAAATAAATGGATAAATGGATATAAAAGTATATCTTATGAATGGACGGTTTGATTTTTCTTTTAATTATATTAATTGCTGACTGCGTACATCAATTTCATTTATTTTGGCAAAGAGTTTTCAAGCTAATATCGTATTTAGCTACTAAACTCATATATTGTGTTTAGCCAATAAATTCATATAGCCGATTGTTGAAACAGAAAAAGAGTAGAGCGGGTATATCTTCTAATACAATTGTAGTGTTTTCATTTAGTATATTGAAACGGGATAAGAATGTTTCATTCATATCTGCAAATTCAAAGCTACGAATTTGGAGGGATATCGCTAATTTGACAACTTTTCTTAAACTTTGCCAAATTGACGGAAATGTCGCCAAATTGATATAAACGACACACAAACAGCTGCCATAAACCTTCGGGTTGGTCGTGTGGCTTGGGTCTTCTACATATCAATGAATTTTTTTTTTTGTTTTGTTAGAAGAGAGTACTGAAATGATGTTTGGTTAGCATTTCTCTGTCAGACCAACCATCCTACTTAGTAATACATTTAGCGAATTTTTAAAATGTCACCAAATTGATAAAAATGTTTTCAAATCTATAAAAATATCTTGAAATTGATAAAATTGCGCTACATAAATGATATTAATTGTTTTTTGTTAGGGGATAGTATTGTGATGATATTTCGTCAATTTGTCGCAAAGTGGAACTGTCAGTTCTACAGTCCCACTTGGCGATAAATTTGGCGATTTTTTAAAATGTCGCTAATTTGACGAAACTGTCGCCAAATGTTCCATAGAAATATAACTATTTAAACGATATTTTTTCTACCAATTTATTTGAAGCAAATGATATGTCGCTTAGCAACGGATTTAAATCCAATGTGTTTATGCGGCAGACGATTTTTATTAAATCCTTTCCGATTTGAATAATGAAGATATGTATATAAAATAAATTTCTTTGCCATTTCATTTTGGATAATATCAATTATACTCTTCAGGTTTAAACATTATTATTATTGATATTTTCCGGAATTATTGATTCAGGTATTATTGATATTTTTAAGTTATTACGCCATTGTTTTATTGCTGCAAAAATTGCTGACACACGCATATTGTACGTTGTACGAGTAATCTTCTAGGAATGCACGGGTATATCTTCTAACCTACGAGAATATAAGTAGTACAGGTATATTGGCATATATTTTGACATATATTGGCATATATATTGGAATCAAATACAGTCTTCTGGTATGAAGATTAAGGGGATTAATTATATATTCAATTTATTACGTCGTCTGTTGTATTTTACCAAAAAACATTTGTGACTCATATTGCAAAACGGGTAATCTTCTACTAATAATCGGACATTATAAGTAGTACGTGTATATCTTCCCATATAATTTTAGCACTTTAATTTTGACATATATTGGAATAAATGACTGTCTTCAGATTTAAAGATTACGGGTTTATTGGTATTTTCAATTTATACATGTAATCTACTAATACAGGTTATATTTTCTAATATTCGCGTATATAATTAGTACGGGTCCCATACAATTTTAACGCTTTTATTTTGCATATATTGATTCAATTCCATATTTTTTTTTATATTTGCTTACATAAGGGGTCCAAGATGTTTTATTCTTCAGATATGTCCATGAAGATAATTTTATATAGCGAGAACAGAGATTCTTAAACTTCTTTTTAGGAGCATTATATTAAATATTTTAACAGAATATTTTGATTAAACATTCTGTATACAATAAGAATTTGGGCTTGATTATGAATTTCAAGTTTCTTTATATTATATACTCCGTACGAAGAACGGGTATGCTGCTAGTCTATATAAATAAAATTGAAAATCTGTCTGTCTGTCTGTCCCATCATCACGGGAGAACGGCTGAACCGAATTTGATGAAATTTTGTGGGTAGCCTAGAAATAGCCCCACTTAAAATTTAGTTCATGTTTTGAGTTTCTATGACCAGTGGTTCTCGAGCTATTAATAAAAAACGAAATTTTCGTTTGTCTCATCATCACGGGAAAACGGCTGAACCGAATTCAATGAAATTTTGTAGATAGCCTTGAAATAGCCCCCCATAAATTTTGTCCAAGTTTCGAGTTTCTAACACCAGGGGTTGTCGAGATATTAATGAAAAACGGAACTTTTTCTTAGGAGATCTTATCTCCAACTCCGTGGTTTATCCAAACGGAAAGGATGAAAATCGCTTGTTTTAAACGCTGAAATGAAATAAAACTTTATTTCCGAGTTTGATGCAGGATTTTTGCATTAATTAGTCACTATAGGAAAACATGAATTGTTTGAAACATGAATTTAAATGGAAAAATCTACCTCCATGATTCATCTTTCACAAGCTTTTACTCAACGATGAAAAGTATAAAGAAATCAAAATGGCTATTTAATTTCGCATTTCTATCTTATCGCAGATTCTATCTTATATCATGTTGCTCGGCAACGGAATGAAATTAAATGTGTTGTTAATATTTATTATTATTTTTCTATTTGAATAATAAATAAATGGATGTAAAAATATATTTTATAAATGAACGGTTTGATTGTTCTTTTATTTATATAAATTGCGGACTGCGTACATCACTTTCATTTATTTTAGCAAAGATGTTTCAAGCTCATATATTGTGTTTAGCTAATAAACTCATATATTGCGTTTACCCAATAAATTCATTTAGCCGATTGTTGAAGCAGAAAAAGAGTAGAACGGGTGTATGTATCTTCTAATACAATTTTAGTGTTTTCATTTAGTATATACAAACGGGATATGGATATTTTATTCTTCATATCTGCAAATTTAGAGCTACGAATTTAGCGGAATATCTCTGAATAACTTGGTAACTTTTCTTAAACTTTACCAAATTAGCGGAAATGTCTCCAAATTGATAAAAATGACACAAATCAATGAAATTAAATTTGTTTTTTTAGAATAGAGTACTGAAATGATGTTTCGGTAGCATTTGTCGGTCAGTCCATCCATCCTACTTAGTAACACATTTAACGAATTTTTTTAATATCACCAAATTGATAAAAATATTTGTAAATCCATAAAAATGTCATGGAATTGATAAAATCGCGCTTAATAAATGAAATTAATTGTGTTTTTTAGGGGATAGTATTGTGATGATGTTTCGTCAATTTGTCGCAAAATGGGACTATCAGTTCTATAGTCCCACTTGGCGATAAATTTGACGATTTTTTAAGTTATCGCTAAATTGACGAAAATGTCGCCAGACCTTCCATGGAGATCGCATTATTCAGACGATATGATTTCCATCAATTTATTTGAAGCAAATGATATCATGTCGCTTAACAACGGATCCAATGTGTTATGCGGCATACGATTTTTATTAAATCTTTTCCGATTTGAATAATAAAAATATGTATATAAAATAAATTTCATTGGCATTGCATTTTTGGCTGGATAATATCAATTACGGTCTTCAGGTTTAAACATCATTATTATTGATATTTTCGGGGACAGTTGATTCAGGGAATATTGATATTTTCAAATTATTATGCCATTCTTTCATTATGACGAAAATTGTTGAAACTCATATATAGTACGTTGTACGAGTAATCTTCTTCAAATGCACGGGTATATCTTCTAATCTACGAGAATATATGTAGTACAGGTATATTGGCATTTATTTTGATATATATTGGCATATATTGGAATCAATTACGACCTCCTGGTATTAAGATTACGGGGATTTTCGATATTTTCAATTTATTACGTCATCTCTTTTATTTTGACAAATACTTTTGAGACTCATATTGTAATATGAGTAAGCTTCTACTAACAGTGGCATATTTTCTAATCTACGACTATATAAGTAGTACGTGGTTGCATATATTGATTCAATTCTTTTATTTTTTGTAAATTTGCTTACAAAAGGGGCCAGGATGTTTTATTCTTCAGAACTGCCCGTGAGGTAATTTTGCATAGTGAGAACAGATATTCTTAAACTTCTCTTTATGAGCAATAAATTTAAAATTTTAACAGAATTTGCACATGACTGCGAAATATAAGTTTTTTTTATATTATATACTCCGTATGAAGAACGGGTATGCTGCTAGTGAGCAATAAAGCTGAATATGAATATATTTTCTTTGTGACGGGAGGAAGTGTGTGGGGCACTGCTTTGCCCATCCGTGACAATTGCAGTTTTGCAGGCACTTGTAGAAATGCTGTCCTTGTTTTTGTGTCGCTGAGTTTGTTGATGTCCTTTATGGTAAGTGATGTCATCTCTTGTGTTCATTTTGCAAAGAGTTGTTATCATTTTTATAAGAATATCAATTACATGTTTTCAATTTTAAGGTATACAAATATAGGGTTAATATAATATTCAATATTTTATATAATTCACACGAGGGTCAAATCTCATTAACATGGAATATTTCTATAATGACTTTAAATAAACTATAATTGACACTGTAAATATTTGAGACAAACTAACACAAAATGGAGTTCAGATTACAAAGGATGCTACTGAGGGAAATGCACATCCAGTTCAGTTGTCCTAGACTTAACAGGCACTTCGAGCCTGTATATCACAGAACATAGTGGACTGGACTAATGACCGTGATATATATATATATATATATATATATATATATATATATATATATATATGAATGAAAGTAGAAAAGAACGGGAGTGACCATATGAATTACATAAGAATGGTAGGGGTGGATTGCGACACCCCTTTCCCGCTTAAAGCAGCTTTTACAACCCGGGTAACGCTCACAGAACCAACATAATTCCATGATCAGCCTCCCAAATGTGCGAAAATAAAAGCACCAGAACAGACTCAGAACCAAAGAAGTAAACGAATCTATGAAGGAGAAACATCCGCTAGTCCAACCCGATGGAACGTCTCTTTATATAAGTAAAGTTGCTCATGCGCAGAGAAATATCAGGATAATAGTTACGCAGTCATGAATATTAAATCTCTATATCAACAATCAAATTACAAATTTTCTTTAAAAAACGATTTGTAATAATGTTGTACAAAATTGACTGGATAATTTCTTTTTATAGCTTCATCTGCAAATTTTTTACATTTGCAAATGCAGTCTTTCCAAAAAGTATTATAATTTTGGTTTCTTCTAAAATGTCCAATTATTATATTTCTGAAGACATACTTTGCAAGGTTTGAATTCCAATCGATAATATGATTTACCTTGATCCTGTATGAATCTCTTTCGTCGTGTAACTCTGTGTATATTCCATATTTCTTGTGTTTTTTGATAGCTAAATCCAAGAATTTTACCGATCCGTCCTCACACGCTGGATTTTCAATAAGGTCCAATTCGCTTGCGCAGAATGAAAAGTCAAAACATGGGGTGTTTTCATAGCCCCCAATTATCACATCATCGACATAACGGAAGTAGGGCATTTCCGATAGGATATGAGTGCCTCTTTCGTATTTAGATAGATATATATCTGCTAGTATTGACGAGCAACTCCCTCCCATAGGTATGCCCTTGATTTGTTTGTAAAAATTGCTTCCGTCGTGTAGTATGTTTTCCTTCAATACCAATTCCACCAAGTCCATGTATCTTCTATAAGTTACCATGTAACTTGGTAACTTATAGAAGATGCGTTATGTTGACGAAGTGCTCTTGGGGTGTTTTGAAGATACCACAAAATTCGATTTCACTTTCTACCCACAAGAAATAGGATTGATTGAAAACAGTAGACATGAAAATGCAACGGTGAATTTTCTGGATATCTGAATAAAAAAACATAGATTATACGGTCATTATACAACATTATATGATAAACGAGAATTATATAGAATGAAGCTCAATCATCTCATCGATTGGAAAACGTGTCTTGCAAAAAACAATTTCAGAAACATTATACCCGGACACTTCAGGAGAAACCGGGATAACAGCACCTTTAAGAGGGATTGCAACGTAAACAATTATAAAATCTTATCAGAGGAATTAAAAAAACATTATCCTTTATATTTCTTAAAGGATTGTTATGATTCTTTTTTCAAAGATCACCAGGATTTTGATAGTTTACTTCTTAATTCTGTATGTATGTAAGTTTCTGCGTTTCTATGGTGTATGCGCGCATGCGTAAAAAATGCTCATATAAAAGACAGTGTGTAGGGATGGTTTCTCATTTGGTCGTATGTCATTCATTTCTGAGGTTCATGATCCTCTGTCTCCGGGTGCCTTCGTATTTGCACGTTTGGGGGACCAACCTTTGCTTTGTATTGGTACCGTGAGCGTTGCCTAGGCAGTAAGGCTGCTTTAAACGGGAGGGGGAGTCGCAATCCTCCCGAACCATCATATGCAAAGCATTTGGTTATCCCTTTTTCCTCGTATTTCTTTGCTTATTTTCTGCTTCGGAGTCTAGTGCGGCATGGCGCCTGTTTCTGAGTAGTGCATTGGCTTTATGATGATGTAAGGGTGAAAATTTCAATTTTGAATTTAACTTGTCACTTTTATTTGTTATATATGTATATATATATCTATATAATAATAGAAATATAGTATAATAACCAATACCAAGTTAGTAAAACATTAATCAAATAAAATACCCATAATACACTCTAAGACAAAAAAATCGACGCACCAAGAAAGAATTATCCAAATGAGACAAAAATTGATACGTTTAATGTGAATGTACAGAAAAAGAAATGATTAAAAATTTCAAAACAATTTGATGATTTATTGCGATGAAAGATCTATACAAATATGAGCACGTCAATATGCCATTGGTTCACCTCTAGTCTTGATACCAGCTGTTACGCGAAGTGGCATTGATGCCTAAAGTTTCCGGATGGTGTTCTGAGGGATGTCGTTCCAAATGGCCTCTTAATTTTTGAACTAATTCGTCTACATTCTGGAACAGTCGCAGGAGACGCCCCATCTCAGTCCAAATGTGCTCATTAGGCGAGTGATCTGGGGATCAGGTTGGCCAAGGAAGTGTATCGTAAGCACGCAGACAATCAATGGAAATGCGTACCGTGTGTGGCCTGGTATTATCTTGCTGAAAAGTTAGCCCGGGATGGCAATACAGTAAGTCGTAGAATGTCGGCAACGTGCTGCTGTGCTGTGATGGTGCCACGGCGGACTATCAAAGGAACCCGGCTATCAAACGAAATGGCACCCCTAGACCATAAATCCCTGTTGTTGGGTCGTGTGGCGTGTGACAGTAAGAGCAGGATCCTGACGATGTTCGGGGCTGTCTCTAGACAGGTCTGCGCTGGTCTTCGGGACTCAGTTCGAAACGGGACTCATCACTGGAGACAATTCATTCCTAATCTGAACAATGTAACGTTGATTGGTCAATCGCTGTTGACGGTGCATACTGGTCAGTGGTAGTTTGCGTAATGGGCGCCGCGAGTATAGATTCTAGTTCCCGTAGTCTTCTATTATGGTCCGGGTGGTCACCTCCGTGTTTGTCACACGTTGGATGGTTGATAACGATGAATATCGTGCTGCCACAGCTGCTCTGACAATCGCTCTATCTTCCCGTTCTGTCGTCGCCTTAGGCTATCCGTTGCCCGCTTGCCGCTGAAATCTGCCATTCCGGCCCCATTCCTGACAACATCGTCTAATTGCTGCATCGCTTCTACCCAAATGCCGAGAGATTCGGCGGTGTGTCCATCCAATCTCATGCAGCCCGACCGCACGCCCTCTTTCAAACTCCTTCATATGCTCGTAGTGGCCGCGAATTCGCCGACAAAGCATTGTTACAATCAAGGTATATAAACACAATCGAAATCTACTGCACGTTTTGTTCCTGAAAGCGAGGTTCGTTTCTTATATACACCACTATGGTTCTCAGTTTCAATGCGCAGTAGTTCCGATTATTCATTCATTGACTGCGAGTTTTTGATCATTTGCATATTCTTCGGTCGAAAGGTATTTGCATGTACATTTTCATTACTATCGGATTATTTTGCGGGGTGCGCTGATTTTTTTTGTCTTAGAGTGTAGTTAAACCACGGCTACCATGCCAAAACAGAAATGAACGGCTATATATATATATATATATATATATATATATATATATATATAGCTACAGCCGCAAATCTCGGCATCATCGTTTGAGAAGATATGCAAATGATTAGAATTTGGGAGAAAAAGATCGAAAAAGAAATAGTGGCTACAATAAAGGATGCCATTTTAGTAAATCCTATCAATTAAGTTGCTTATGTCCCTCTTCGTACGATTATGCAACAATGTTGCAACTAGTCAACTGATTCAGTTGACTAGTTGCAACTGCATGTTGGTACTGCAGTTGCAGTACCAGCATGTCTCAGACGTGTTCTATTGTTGATAGCTCTAGTGACCTGAATGACCATGAAGAGGTAGTGGTGAAGTAAAATTTACATAAATACAATACTAATACTTACCCATAGTGTCCTCCAGTTGACCCTGAAAATAGTACAGTGGGATCTGAATAGATGGAGAATACATTTCGTCTACACTAAAAGAAACCGTCGATTTATAGCCACCACTAACACATTTATTAAACACATAAATTATCAAGCATTAATAATAATAATACAAATACAATACACTTAAAAGTACAAAGCTTGACCTCAGAGGTATACGGGATAATTAGAATGATTCCTACTTCGAATTTTCTTTAATTAAAATCCAATCTGTCAATCATGGGAAAATTCCCAAAAAGCTTAGAATTACACTGACACTTTAATTTAGATTAACACACAAATAATACGTAACATCATAATTGAAACTTAAAGATTACAATACCTTCCTCAGATGAAGTGGCAGTAATCCTAAAGATAGATCCTTCACAGTTTATAGTAGTCGAGAGATACACAGGTCATTGGGTACATGCTTTCTAACGAGATAGCGCTACAATCTGGATTTCGTCGCGGATTATCGCGGAGTTGGGGATTACAGCACACAATCTTCTCCACCGCCCAATTGCCGGTTGGCCCAGCGATTCCTGGAGGTCCGAGAATTACGTACAGGCGATGCAGGATTGGTCGCATCCCGAATAAACTTTGCGGTATCTTGCCTCAGACATGCCGCACCGATGACGGTTGACGCACTCAGCTGACGTGTGTTGTATGTGGTGAGGTGAATTTTACTCATAAGTGCAGATATACAGAATTAAAATACACTACTCTCACTTTCCACTAGTGCCTCCAGCTCAACCGCGTTTCGTAGAGTGGGGTCCAATTGGACCTAAGTACATTGCATTCCTTAATTAAAGAGTCAATTCCTTTTGTGGCCACTTAACAATTTATTAAAAGAACACATGAAATCTCAATTGACACTAATAACAAACATACAGAATTACAATTCTTCCCAATTTACCCAGCTTGACCTCGGGGTGTACGGTTAATTTCACATTAATTTGTATTTTCTAAAATTTTCCAAAACTTGCATTTAATTACTTTTAAAAAAATGTTCATTGGGCAAATATCCCATGAAGCTTAAAGTTAACCTTAAACACTGGAGATCACATCAAATACTGTTAATAAATTACTAAAAAAACATTTAAAATCAAATATAAATAACAATACCTTCATTACAGATGCAATGGCAAAGCAGATTGTTGCTGGTAGCTATATCTCTGCACAAGAGAAAGGGTGGCAATTCACTATTTTAAACTTCAGTTCAGTACTGGAAATTTTATAAAATAATCACCCGTCATTAGGATCAGATCGGTCGAGGCTCAACAGGGGAACGACAGTTCACACAAATATTATTCCGGAGATGGGCACACTGTCCAGTTCAATTCTCCTCCTCTTAACGTTCGCTTAGGCCCAGAGGTTGATCAGAACTTACGTACAGGCCGCTACAAGTAGGTCAACAGCAATTTTGCGAACTAAGCAGAAATCAACTCCTACGGACCTCACTGATTCCAGTCGATGTCACCCAGTTGACGCACGTCTGCTGCATAGGAGCCAGGGATTGATGCCCCTGCAAGACTTCGTCCACGTACCTTCGTAGTGAATGATTATGCTGATCGGTCGACACCGTTCTAGTAGCTGTGACTACGCACTGCCATGGCTGCAACAAACGAATGGCTGTTTATGGAATATGTCTACCCTAGAGTATGGTACTCCTTGTCAGGTATCAGGCGCCGGTTCCGTGAAACTTGCATGTACTGCCGTAGGACAAGTGCCGCCTAGTAACGCCTAACTGCGTTGCGCTGATGCATTGGCTTCACACAAGCGCTCAAAAACACCAGGAGACCTTTCTCCATGGAAAACCGGATTGCGTCTGAATGTTTTTTATTTTCAAAAGTCCTTCCAGAATTTTTAAAATAAGGGGAACGACAATTTAGGGAGGAAGTCCCCCGCTTTCCCATTCGATGTTTCCAAATCGCAATAAAAAAGGCGGTCCACTTTTGCCTCACACTATTGGTTGCGAAGAGACGCTCATTCTCTATGCGCTCCACTAAAATCGGCGAGCCGGAGGGCTTTCTACAAACCGGATGGTCCAAGGACCGGTCGCGAAGAGAACCACATCTGACAGGGCTATAAAATTTCAGAGATTTGTAGCTCAACTTTGACATTTTGCTGCAATTAATTCTCGGACTATTTACAACCCATATCAACTGCGCATACAAACCAAGGCGTCAAAAAGTCCCAATTTCGTCTGAGCAGAGGCATCGCTATACATAACACAATACATATTATATACATTTTAAGTAACATTACACTTGCCCCTTTTCATCCCTGGGCTACGTACAAAAATAATATGGAAATACTTCATAACATTGTACACTGCATAGGTGCCCAGGATTGATGCCCTGTAAACACGCTTGTATATCTCTGCCCTAGCTCGTTTTGGCTTAGAGCGGCCATAAACTTAATTTGCTGAATGGTTGCGTCTGACTACGAGCTACACCTGAGTGTACGTGCTCTCAACTGGGTACAAAAGGCGTTGGTTCCGTGCTGTATGCGTATGGCTGCCGCTAGAGAGTGACAGTGGACACCGTGCCTAAAAATGCGTCAAAATGCATATCGGATCGGGATTCGAAACAAGTGCACACCTACACTTGGAGACCGACTCTAATGATATCAGAATGCAGTCTAATTTTACATTTTAAAGTCGAGTCCCTACAGATTTTAAAGAGGGAGGAACAAGATTGAGGTGGAATTCACCTCGCCCTCTCATTCGTCATTTCACCTATGTGCGAGGAAAGGGCGGTTCTAATTTCGACCAAATTATTGGGTCGCATAGCAACTCTCATTTTCTATGCGTCCCAATAGAACTTGATGACCAGAGGGTTTCCCACAGCCGGGAGGTCCCCGACCGGGTCCTGATGTGAGCTAACACCTGACAGGGGCTATAAATTTCGAGATGTTTGTAGTTTTACAATTTGACATTTGCTACGACATCTCTTTTATGAACATTTTATAACTCCTGTCGCATGCCACTTAAACCATGGCGCTAAATCGTCTCATCTTGTCTGTGAGGAGCATCGTAGCAATAACTTACCATACATATAGTCTACATTGCCCTCCCCTTTATTCCTGGACTAACCTGAGGCAAGGACAGTAATTGCATTGCGTGCAAATATGTTATGCTTTATAACAGGGGTATTAAATCCTCGAAGACATTACTGAGAAAGTCGTGAAGTATGCGGCCGATCGTTGTCTTGTTAGTAAATGGAACCTGGGTGGCTTGACAGCATAGGCACAGCAATCAGCTGCAGAATATCGTCAACGCACAGTCTAGCCGTTAGATTGGCTTGTAGCACAATTAGAGAAGTTCGACTGTCCCACCTGATGGCTCCCCAGACAGTCACACCACGTATGTTTATCATGTGCCGCTCGACAACAAATTCGGAATCGGAAGGCTGGCCAGTTCTCATATGCGACGGTCATTAGCACTGAGAGAGAAGCGGGATTCATCGCTAAAGATAAAATTCCTTCAATCAGACACAGTCCAGGCTGACGGAACTCGGCAAATGCCAATGTTGCTAGTTGCTGGTAATGCAAAATATTGGATGTTGGCGATGCTCGGCAATTGCATATGTTGCCTATGCCTCTGTTGAGGGGTCAGTGGTAGGTGCGTTAATGGACGTCAACATTTAATCCCATCATCTGCCAGTCGTCTCCGAATAGTACCCCTTGATGCAGGTTGCATTGAGGATGGCAAGTGCCTTCGAATGGCTGATTGGTGTGGACGTGGCTCCTCTCCTGACTGCACGCTCCTCTCCAGCAGTAGTTTGTCTGGGGCTTCCTGCCCCTCTGTGATGGTTACATGTGCCTTTTCTGTGATCTATTGTTGTTATTATCGAGTACCTACCATACGCTCCGACCAAGATGGCGACTGATACGTTTGTTGGACCAACCAGCTTCTCTTAGGCCTGTGCTGCCACCTCTCTAAATTCGTTAATAGAGCCGTCGAATACGTCTCAAAGTCATTTTTGTACACAACATGCAGTATCAAAGCAGAAAATCCAGTGTCAATTGCCCGTGAGTGAGTATACCGGCCATTTTAAATGCTGCACGATGCTTCGTTCCCATGCGCGTTGTATAAGCCCTATAACATCACTTACGCTGACAGTTTGATCACGTCGTGTTTCGCGGCGGTAGCCCAATTTGATTTAGTCTAAAACAAAAAATTCCCGATATTTTTACAACTTAAACTTATTTTTATCAATAAACATGCTTTCATGGGTAAAATGTTTCATGAAATCAAATTGGGGCATTAAATATTCACTATTTTCCGGATCTATGTTTCAAATAAACATTGGAATTGGATATTCCATGTCAAAATCTCTTTATAATGTAACTCAATAGACAAGTATTTTTTAATATTAATCTAAAAGCATTCTGCGAATAAACATGGAACACATATCCTTTCCCTCTTCTGCGTTAAGAAGCGAGTAATAACATTAAAATCGATCAGTTGGAATAAACCGATTCGGTGATTTTCCTTTAGTAAATATTCAAATAATAAGCTGAATTCCCAAATGCAATTTGCAATTCAGTATAATGCGCAAGTTTTGATTATCAAATAATCGTTTCATGGGAACCTAGATTTGTTTCTTTCTTTGGCCATGATTGGAATATGTATTTACTAAATATTCCAGAAAAGTATGTTAGTTTTGTTTAAGCGGTTAATTAGTTGTTTTCTAAGGTTCTTATGTACTATTGTTCACATTTATTTTTTTTAACTTGGTTTTACACTAAAATTGATATATAAATGGTTCTTTTCATTAAAAGTTTGAAATTAATTTAATATCGAGTTCAAATCAGATACAGACATATTGTTTATGGGTTTTGAAGGTGATGGACACGATGAGGGACACTATGATGGACACTGACTATGGACACTGAGGATGGACACTATGTTGTCCAAAAGTGCTATGGCATTTTGAAAAACATTTCCTGTACGTCAAAATGGTGTATTAAATACAGTTTATAATACTTGTAGTCTTTGCTCAAAATATTTGAAGATAACGTGGTTGAGAAACAATCCATAGGACATATTTCTTAGTCCTATTACAAATTTTAATTTTCGCTAATTTGATACTTGAATTTAAATAACATATTTCTTCTTTTAATAGAAACCAATACAGCATAGATAGGTCAGCAATCACGGGTTCTTACTCTACATGTTGTAATATCCAGACTCCAGAGAACGGACAATGACTTCGCTTGAAATTTCATAGGCATTTTATTATTTAACAAGTTCTGTGGTAAGGTACTCAAATTTAAACCATTCATGTCTTTACCTGAAGGAGAAGGTATAGAGATATGTCTTGCACATTTTAACATTCGAAGTACCCTCCAAGTGTTTTGCAGATCTAAGTTTGGATTTTGAGGTAGTTGGCAATATCCTTCAGCACTGGTAATGCAGATGGCTATGATGTATTTTGTGAAAGTCAAGTTTGTAACCTTTGACTAAATTTCTATTTAAAAGTCTTCACTCATTTCCATTGACAAATTGCTTCTTTTAAATTCAATAAATATTCAAACTGTTGAATGAAGAGAGGATAACGACATATCAAGCGGCAGATTCCCATTTTTCAGTGAGGCATTCAACGTAATAATGAGAAGAAAAGTAATTTTATTGACTTTCGTAGGGATTAGATAATAGGTACAAGACAGGTGGATGCTCCATATAAAACGTATGGAGCACTCGAATTTTTCTTGTGCCACTGGATAAAAAGTTTCATGAACATTTCGATCTAGATAACTAAGGTAGTCCTCTCCAGATATGCGGACAAATACATGTCATAGTACAAGTATGGGTCGAATACATGTTATAGTTCGAGTATGGTGCAAAGACATGTTTTGCCTTGCAACATTGATTACACATCAATTAATTTTGTGGATGGGCAACATAAGCCCGATTAATACAAAAAACCAATATTGCAGCATACCATAATGTCGGTGCTAGGTCTGCAGTGTTCAAGACGTATGGGTTTCAAAAGTCAGATGCTGACCTGAATCTCACAACATACACATTACCATTTAGTTTGGGGCCTAACTTAGGTTCAGGAACATAGCTATTGGGTGATGAACGAGTACCGACTAGTAGGATGGTGTGAGCTGCTTTGAGACAAACGCAAGTGTTCTAAATAGCAAACGACAATATATATATATATATATATATATATATATTTAGTACGGTTTTATATAGAGTGATTCAAGTACAGTAATAGTGTAAGGTATATTCCAAGGTAAGGTAAGGTATATATATAGTGTAAGGCACTTATGGCGAAGTTTTAACTAGTAATAGTTATGTGGCTGTCCTCACAGATCATCTTCAGTAATTCATTCAGCCCTTCATCCAAGAAACATTAGGCTGCCCCAACAGGACAATTTTTACACGAACATGTTCATATACAGTTTGATGTTCTTTGAAAATAAGAAATTTGAATTCGAACTTGTTATTAGCCTCATCATTACCAAGATAAAAAATCTGCAGCGTACCTGTAGATTAAAGCACGGAGGAAATTTTTCAAACCACTCAATCCACTATGACTAAATTTGTCATTTGCTAAATTAGTTCGCCATGCAGTAAGCACAGACAGAAATACCGTTTGCTTTTAGAATCTCGGAGATTCTGTTTCGCTATGTGCTCTTGGTTACTAATGAGAAAATAGGTACTAGGGATGTGCCGTTATTATTTTGGAATGGGATTGCATAAGCTGATACAGACCAATATACACAATTTTTTATTTACGTTATGTCGGTACTTTTTATGTACCACATCCGTCTGCATTTTATTTTGCTCGTTTATTTATTTTCAATATTTTGTATTTGTTATGAAATGTTTGTAACGCTTTCCAAATATGCATTAAACATTTGTGACACATTTATATTCCTCTAAACTAGCTTTCGCATCATTCATTACAGATCATCCTAAACAAGTAAATTCTGGTAAATTCACTATTTTAGTCCGAAAGAAATTTGGTATGTTTAATCCAATTATGTACAGAAGAAACAAACCGTTAGTAAATACTTGAAGGCAAATAAGTGTGTTACTGCATTTTGAATGATATATCAAATATATCAATGACTGAAATCAGTAGTTAGGTAATTAAATATATCAAATTATACAAGTACATCTTCATCGCACGAATGAGCTGACTTCGAAACTGTGCTATCCACTTCAAAACTAGGATGCCCTAAAAGTGTACTTGATGGAAACTTCACTTCCTAATGTAAAGAACTGATTGAAAATTTTCTAAAGGTTAAGTGCTTACTGGATGAGGGTCATAATACATTCTTGTTATCTAATATCTTGCATGGAGACGGAACGATATCGGTCTTTTTATTTCAAATTCGATTCGCTGATTTTGAAAATGGTGTGAGTCATAATTTTTCAATTTTAGTCTTCTGATGCAGTTTGTTTTATTGTGTAAAAGAATATCTAACTGATTGTGATAAGAAAAGTGTTAGTTGATGATTGTATGATTATTGTTCACACCCATATTTTTTATCTTTGAGTTTGAAAACGTCGTAAATTATCGATTCCCGCATTTTTCAAATTAAATGTTAGTTTTTTCACCGCTAAACGTGAAATATTATCGAATATCTGGCAATAATGTTTTTCATTTTCATCCCCATGTCATCCTAGCTGGAAAAACTATGACTGCTGATAGTGACACAGACGACCTGGCGACGGCGATTAGCATGGCATTAACATTTTGTTTCATAATGTCAACATAATCCATTACATTAATATTTATTTGAAACTTTCAGCAGCTGGTTTGTTTATTTTTGTTATTACTGTTCTTCACAATAACATTAGCATATAATTAACATTATTAACATGTTTGAGTTTGAATAAGTTGTATGTCATAAACATTACATTACAGTCTAACTCAACCAATACAGAAAACAAATTTAATTTTCTAAGCATAATCGATCAACTTGATAAGGATTAACATTTTATAAATCTCGGATTTTTAAAAATTCTTTGAGTAGTCGAGTAAAAAGTTTTGATTTTGAAAAGAGCGCAAGTCATGACCATTTCTATCAATCTAACTCCGCCAATATGGACAAGAAAGCATTGCTTATGAAACACATAAAGCATTGCTAAAGAAACACTTGCTAACTGCAGCGCAATTTTATTTAAACTTCTCTAAAATGCGATAGATTCGGCGGTAATATTTTTAAAATTATCACAATACTACAATAATATATTATATTTGAAAACTCAAAAATGCATAAAAAAATGAACTTTATTCAAATACGTCATTGAAATATAAATCGCCTGACTCGCTGTGTAAAAGCAGTAAATATTTCATTCATACACTTTTAGTCCATTCCTTTCATTCATCCAAATACTACAATAATTTATTTTACTTTAAAACTTAAAACCATGGAGGTAAAAGCATTTTAACGCTATGCTTAAAATTATAAAATCGTCTGCTTCTCTATGTAAAATTAATTAATATTTCATTTATATCAGCATTATTCCGGACTCCAGGGCTAAAAAATTTTGCTTTAAAAAATTCAGCAATTCTTATACAACTCATCTTACAGCTTGAGGTGTTTACATTCTGCATACGTTAAAAGTAGGCTTCGTTGTAGAAATAATCAAAGTTGGATGATAATTTAAGCTCAAATATATTATAATTGCGTTGTTTCAGAATATAGATGCTCAGAAATTAAGCAAACATAAAGCGTTTTTAGGACAGATACAACGCTAAATATAAATTAAAAAGAACTTTAAAAATCACAATTTTGACACAAAATGGTTGCTATATTTTATTTTGAAGAGGGTCACGTGATCTCTTCATATAATATGTAATTAATATTTTAATTTTTATTTAAAAAACTACCAAATATATGTTGCTGAATTTTTTTTATATTTTTCATTGGATAATTTGAATATTTCCTAAAACTTTCGAAGCAATCTGTGAATTTTAAATTCTCTTAAAAATTTTTCGAAAAAGTAGGTCCCATAGGGTTCAATGTATTTTATTTTTCATCCCGGGTTTAATCCAAAACTAATTGGGTGATATTATTCATTTATATTCCCATAGATCCCACAGACAGTCTGAACAACATATTAAATTTTCATTTCGATAAAGCCATTTTTACGGCAGTTATCGTGCGAACGGACAGGCAGATAGACAGACAGGATGAACAAACTCATAAACACTTTTCATCTATGCTGTAAAGTGCTAAAAACGAATTAAAAAATTATGAGAAAAATCGATCAACCCGGCAAGGATTTGCATTTTATGTATCTCAGATTTATAATTCATCAAACAGTCAAATACAAATGTTTTATGTCATTTACTCAAAATGTTTATTTTTTACTTACACCCTTTTCAAAATCAGCGATTCATTTTACAATAAATTTCATTAAATTCTCTAATATACTATCAATTTAAAGTAATTTGTATGACCTCAGTATCTTAAACTTTTTTCTTGTAGGCATTTTTTGCATCCACAAGCAGTAGGATTCAATGTTGAAAATAACCCCAAATTTCATGTTCTTATTATATTATTGTATTTTATATCGCTTTAATGCTTCTAGACATATTTTTTTTCCATTTTGAAAATTCGAACCTGTCAAACATATTGTCAAAATACACCTCTGTACATAAATACATATTTAGGAATTGGTCTTCATGCTTTTTAAAGGCGATCTATAACATAGTGCTTCTGAGTCTTACCACTAAGAAGGCTGCGCCTAATTACAGTTTATACCCGTATTTGTAATAGATATTGAATGTCTTAGACCACCAGTATTTATTACTTAAAAGCTCTTAACTAGCAATAGATTACTTGCAAGCAGCTGCTGACCGTTTATTCGTTCGTTTAGCGGGATAAATACGTGCCCGTTGCGCGGCGCAAGCAATCCACGTCCGATACTACAATGACGTTTACCCCACCCCCCCTCTTCATGCAATAAATGTATACTTATATACTAAGGAACAGGGGCGTAATATATTCAAACAATTGCCTATATATCGGTCAGAATCGTGCACCACTTAGCCGTCACAAGACGTTGCTCTAACGCACTAGTGGGGACGGAACACTACTCTAAACAAGACAGCATTCATGCCCGCAGGTGGGACTCGAATCCAAGACCCGGCAATCAAGCGAGCGGAGGACACGTTTGCCTTGACCGCTCAGCCGACGTGTCCTAATATCCGGATTAAATATACGTTCAAACGAACTTCATTAACGATATCACTATGCATAAACGATAATTTGTCTACAAACCATATGATTCTGATAAATCTGATTCGCTGTTCTTAATTATTTCTTTCTATGAAAATATTTGAAATATGTTTGAAAGGCAATATATATTATGAATATATTTTGTTTATGACTGCGTTGTTGTTGAGACCCAGACCGTCCGACCTACCAGAAAGGTGTAAGGTAACTGTATGGACGGCCGGGAAGTGCCACCCAATTTAGACCGGAACCCAGTGGGGGAGGCATCCACAGGGACCGTACCCTCCTTCCCCTACCACCAACCTCTCGGAAGGACTTACGGACCCACATGTTTAACGTGATCGTACTCCGCATGAACACGGCGGCATTTGTGGTAGCGTGCAAATCTAGCGCGCAAACCACGGGGATACCGCACCCGAGATGGCCAACAGCACGCGGTGTTCCGAGGTGGTCACCCACCAAGTACTAACCGCGCCCGATGCTGCTTGACTTCGGTGATCTAACGAGAACCGGTGTTATCAGCACGGTACGGCCGTTGGCCCTTTTATGACTGCGTGTAAGCTTTTTCAGAAAGGAGTTGAATGAGTTGGGAGTTAACATTTTGAACTGAAGCACAGCGATCTATACACCCGCTGTAACACTACTGGGCCTGTCTGTAACACTACTGGGCCAGCATTGTATCGGACTGTTTGAGAATAAATTGAAAATTCTGCATTTGTCAAATTTTGATTTATATATTCTAAATTTTAAATCTGCGCAATTAAAACGCTTTCAACCATGTATATGCTTATGTGGATTTAAAATACGAATTCTTGGCGTAAAATGTCTCGGTTTGTCTTATATGGTTGGTATAGATCTTGAGATATGCATATAACATTGGAAAAACTACGAAAAATAGGGATTTAATTATTTGAAATAAATCGCCTCCAAAGTCAAAATTTTTATAAAATTTCGAACTGCTTGTAAAAGTTCGCAAAGGTTGTGGAAAATATATCGGATAAATAAAAAATAAGATTTTTTAAACATTTATATGTAACTTGCAATATTTTTTCAGACTTTTACCATTATAGTTTCGAATTTAATTGGTTGTATTGGTTCAATATAAGCAATCGGGTTGACTATTATTAGCACTGATCTGTCTGCACACCGTATAAGTATGGACCGAGAACCAGCAGTCTATGCGCCCGCCTAGCGGGTGTATATATGTCTGTGTTTTTGGTTCCATGGGATCAATTTCATAAATGTAGTTGTTTAACGTTGGTGGCTATTAAGAAGTAATTGCAGTCTACGAGCACTGCTTCAAGTGTGACATGAATACTTCAAAATGTTCCTTATCAATATCTCCAGAAAATCTGTTATGTCAGTATAGCTTAATCTGGACCTTACCCCATAACACCCTCCAATTTCTTATCCTTTGTAAGTGCCCCAGTTTTTATGTGTTTTACGCTTTATATAGTAATTTCTAAAACTCTCCAATTAAAAACACTTTTGTGAACATTTCATATCTGTCAAAACCGATTGTCTGTGACAATTTCTTTAACAATTTTCTCAAATATATGGCATTCGAAAAGGTCAACAACTTTCCTCCAAATAGGACTTATTTAATCCAATTATGCAATCGAAGTGACAAATCATTATAAAACGTTTGAAGACAAATGAGAACGTTACTGTATTCCGAATGATTTATCAAATCTGAAAATGACTAAAAGCGGTGTTTAGTTAGCTGAATATCGAATTCTACAAGTCCCTTCCCATCCCGTGAAAGCTCTGCCTGCGAAAATGTGCCATCAATTTCCGAACTAGGAAGCTCTGAAAATGTACTGATGGAAATTTCACTTCCTAATTTGGAAAGTGATTGGAAATTTGCTGAAGGCTTTAGTAAATGAGGGTGATAAATGTTTCCACATACAGTCTAAAATAATAAATGGATTTTGGCGGGTATCTCTTTTCTTATTTTATATTTTAGAATAAATTTTCTTCGATTCTTTGATATATTGCCAATATCTGGGGAGAATGTATTATCTCAGTAATCTTAAACTTTTCCTTTTACCATCCACGGAATGTTTGTTTAAATGCTGGAAAGAGCCCGCGAATTCCCTGATATTGACGGGGATTTCCCCTTTAAAACCTCAAAAAGTCATTTTTTCTACTTCATATATTCTTTTAATGGAATATGAAGAACATTTAAAATAAATAATTATGAAATTATTCCAGTTAGAACTCGTTTTGAAATTAAATTGGTAAAGCTATACATAAACAAATCCTTCAGGCATTCCTAATTTGAGATAGTTTTTCTCAAAACTTTTTAATCTAAGGCGCATTAGCATTAAAACTAAATAAACCAGAATCTCAAAACTTTGCAATTGTGTTAAGGGCATATTTACATACTCTGCCTGAATTTAAATAACTATCTGTCGTCAAATTTGTATTCAAAATTTTGACAATTTTCGTGTTATTTTTAGTATTTTATCACAAAACTACTTTATTTGTACTTTTTGAAAACATTGATATAATTTTAGTAGAAGTTAGAATATATCCTGTTTAAAGATTATATTAAAACGAATTGGGAATGCATAGAATTCATGTGTCGCATTTTTTCTAGAAATCTACGCGTATTATACTTGTATCGCAAGACACACTTTCAAAAGCTATTAATAATTCTATTATAAAAATAAAATGTTCTACCAAACTATTACTTAATGCATATTTTGGCAGTATGGGGTAAAGGGCAAAACAACGAACGCTGAAAACTTGATACAATTTGAAGAAATAATAGCAGGTCCATAAATATTTGAATATCCTACTACAAGCAATAATTTTTCAGTTGGTAAAGTGATCTCCCCCCCCCTTACATTATAACTAATAAGACAGATATAGTTTCTTAAAGCTTATAAAGAAAATGTTTAAATGTCCCACTTACAAATTGGTTATAACGTTCTAAAGGGATACATCCAATGACGCTTAATTTATAGCTGAACCAAAGTAGAAATTTATCCGCCATTGCCCGGGATTTAAACCAGGGATCAATTAATTCATTCATTCAATTTTCAAAAGGCAAAATCGCTCGTTCTGCAAATACAATCACGGCTATTTTCTGCCCGTTAAGGGGCTGTAATATGCTCCAAATAAGCGCCTGAACTCGTCTTAGCATGCTGCGTGGTCGCCTTGAGCCCGGCGTTGGGAACATACACCGTTGTACCCTAATACGACAGCGTATTATTCCTTAAATTTTAAATACGTCTTTCGCTCTCTCCGCGAACGTAATACGTTCTACATAAGTTCCTTTGATACGCATTTTACCCTCTGCGGGAACATACGTTTGATACGCATTTCACCAGGAGCATACGTTTGATACGCCTTTTACTCCTTGGATGCTCCTTAAATATTATTTCTTGACATGATTCATATATCTCCTTTGATACCCTCTAATACTTCCTACATCTGCGTGGGCGGAATAGGCCCACGCAGAAGCTTTTAATATAAGTAAGCTTTTTGATATGCCCTAAATAAGATCCTTTTATACGCCCTAAACAACCTCCTACAATATGCTCTAAATACGCTTTTCGACATCTGAGCGGATGTAATATTCCCAAAATAAGTTCTTTTGATATGCCCTAAATAATGCCCTTTGATACTTCCTAAATAAGCTTTTTTGATACGTCCTAACTAGCGCACAAGGTACATTCAAATAAGATAATGGTTAATCTCGCTTAAAATTAACAGTGCTGTTTCCAAATTAAAATATCAGTACTAAAACGTTCTGAAAACTCAGCTTTGCGTGACGTCACCAACCGAACATTTGCTGCCGTCACCTGATGTTTCCTGCCGAATTCCAAATAAAGGAATCTTCACATAACAATCCTCGACCGTCGGTGTTTATGAGCATGAGGACTTCGTATTCGACCCGATCCTTTGTGGAATTTTAATGTTTGTTAAAAATTAGTGGTACATTTATACCTTATAAAATTTATAATTAATGAAAGGATGACATAAGGATTTTTGTTTTTGTTTTAAAGTAGTGTGTAATATTTAAATGAGCTGATTTTAAATTATGAAGATCGGATTGTCAGTTAATTTTTATATCGCATTTGTAAAATCTTCAAAATCTTTCAAATTCTTCAAAACACGAAAAGTATATATATGTTCTTAAATTCTTAACAATTCGAAGTACGAAACACTAGTACGGATTCAGTTTAATCTTTGTTTGAAAGAAGAATTTTCGATCCATCCTTTGTTGTCAAGATGGAAACACTGCGATAACATTTTCGATCGCTGAAGAACCGATATGTGCGAAGGTTTCTCAAAATGATGCTTTAATATTTAATAACTAAAAACTAATTTGAATTAAAATATCGCTTCGAGGTGTCCTGAGCTGAATTATCATTGCACCTGATTTTGTAGCTGTGTGTTGTTTAAATTTCCTCTTCACCACCAACACACAAATCAACATATCTCCTTTTATTATGCATTTGGATACATTGTCGCACTTGCAACATTCATCGTACAAAGTTTCCAACTTTTCAGAGAATTTATGTTTGAGATATAACGACTTTAATGCTAAAAGGTGGAGTCTTTTAGCCTTCGGTATCCTATTATACAGAGATGTAGATATCTCTTAGAAGTTTAAAGTATAGAAATAATATTTTGCGCTCCATAGCAAAGATCTTTTACCACTTTCGAAATGGTGCAAACGCAAAAGGAAGAGAAATGGAGAGAAAGTGTGTGTAAAAAGTTTAAATTATAAAACTTTACAGATGTACAAAACAGCATCTTAAATATCTCACGTTCTATTCATAATATCTACTCCTCTAATCTTACAAATTCTTGTGAACATATTAAAATATCACACAGAATCTTACATAATAAATTAAGATCTATGTATATATGTCTTTTTGCAGTGCAGTCTGTAACGGTAAGTCTGTAACTAAGAGTTATACGAACATGACATTTGGCACACATATATTTCAGGACCCGTATAGGTACACCTCGTTATTATTAACAGCTTATAATATAGTTGAAAGTGTTTATGACTTTGTCCATTCTGTCTGTCTGTCCGTACGCACTATAACTGCCGAAAAAATGAATTTATCAAAATGAAATTTTAGTATGTTATTGAGGCAGTCTGTGGTACATTTAGGAATGTAAATGAATAATACCACCCAAATAGTTTTGGATTGAACCCGAGTTGAAAAAATGAAATACATTGAACCCTATGAGACCTGATTTTTCAAACATTTTTAAGCGAATTTAAAATTCACAAATTAATTTTAACGTATTCAGAATGTAAACAGATCAAGCTATAAAATGAGTTGTATAAGAATTGCTGAATTTCTTTAACGTAAAATTATTTAGCTCTGGCGTCTTCAATATAGCTGATATGAATGAAATATTCATTGGTTTTACTTAGAGAAGCAGACGATTTTATAGCAGACTTTTTGATGAAGTTTTAAGCATAGAGTTAAATTACTTTTACCTCCATGGTTTTAAGTTTTAGGTAAAATAAATTATTGTAACATTGTGTTAATTTCAAAAATATTACCGCTGAATGAAAGAATGGAATAAAAGTTTATGAATGAAATATTAACTCTTTTTACATAGCGTGCCAGGCGATTTATATTGCGATGATGTCATTTGAATAAAGAGTTTTTTTCGATGAAGTTTTAAGTTTCCAAATATAATAAATTATTGTAGTATTGCGATATTTTTAAAAATATCACCGCTGAATATTTTAGAGATGTTTTAGATACATTTTAGAGATGTTTAAATAAAATTGCGCTGCAGTTGGAAAGTGTTTCATACTCAATGCTTTATGCATGATTGATGTTTCTTGTTTAGTCCTTAACTAGGTGTTTAGTTATTTTATGTATTAGCCTGATTTTGGCCGATATTTACCCAAATGGATTCCTTAGCGACCTAAAATGTTATCACATTGTTTACATCTTAACACCATCGGAAAAATCGGAAAATTTTCTTTCGAATAAACTTTAAACGGAGTCCACACAAGGAATAAACAAAATTTAAGGAATTTTTAAAAATATATACTTTCGTGCGTTTTAAACCTCTCCGATTTATATATTCCGATATACAAAATTTGGCCTGCCATTCAACGTTCATATTTTAACAGCAACTCCTAAATATATCGCAGGCCATTCTAGAAAAAAATTATTTTATAAACCCATCCATTGATTATTTATAAAATTTTTACCCAACTACGTCTTTGATATTTTTAATAAATCTAGCGATTAGCGGACCTATCATCCTATCAGAGTAAGATATAGGATCGAAACTTCTACCATTCTCATGTACTGCGGAAGGAACAGGCTCATTTTTTGAAGGGAGAGTTGGGGGTGAAATCTTCTTCCTTCCGGACTTCGGAGATATCTTCTGTTTAAGATTATTTGAGGTTTTGAGTTTTTCGAGATTTGGAGTATGGTGTTATCTGTATCTGTATTATTTAAGTATTGGACACTTATTTTGCGGTGGCCAATATATAAATTGGTAAAATTGTACTGAGATTGTTGAAATTAAGATTTATATTGTGGTATGCAATTTTCACAATTATTTATACGAATAAAATTTATTTATTTTGTTATTTTATATAACTACCTTGCTTTAATTCCCTGACAACACCTGTCATGATGCATGACATTGTATTACATATTTTGGTAATTACTGTAGGAATATTTCATGCCCCAGGTTGCCCAGAAATGAAAGGGAGCAGGTGTAGCAATTACTCGAAATGTACATATAATATGCATTGTGTTACTCGTATATAGCGATGCCTCTTTACAGACAAGATGGGACTTTGTGGCGCCTTGGTGAATGCACATTTGACATGAGTTGTAAATATTCATAAAAGAATTTTGTAACAAAATGTCAAAAGTTCAAGCCACAAATCTTTAGAAATTTATAGCCCCTGTTAGGTGTGGCTCTCTCTTCGTGGCCCGACCTGGGACCACCCGGTCTGTAGGAACCCTCCGGTCCTAGAATTTTAGTGGAACGCATAAAAAATGGCCGTCACTGCGCAGACTAATAGTGTGAGTCGAAATTGTACCTCCCTTTTTATTGCATTTCGGAAACATCGTATGGGAAGCCGGGGGACTTCCGCCCTAAAATTGTATTCCCCTCGTTTCAAAATTCTGAAGGGACTTTGAAAAAATGTGAAATTTAGACGCAATCCTGTTTTTCATGGAGAAAGGTCTCCTGGTGTGTTAGTACACTTGTTTTTGAGCCAATGCACCAGTGCAACGCATTTAGGTGTTATTAGTCGACACTTGTCGAACGGCAGCACATGCCAGTTTTAACGGAACTGGCGCCTTATACCTGACAAGGAGTACTCTACTCTAAGGTAGCGCATAGCCTCCATAAGCAACCATCCATCTATTTGGAGTCTATGGCCGTTCGTAGCAAATCAGCTAGGACGGGCTGTTTGTGAGTCAACGGGAAAGTCGCCACAGTGCCACACAGCCCTGACTCCAGACGACGTAGTGTGAGAACCCTTTGAACTCTTAACTACATTCAAGTCGTAGAAACTGTGTGTACTGCAAGGACGGTATCGACAGCTCAGAGTACATCTCCTTCACAGCGAGTGTACGCGGACGGAGTGTTTACGGGGCGTCAATCCTGGGCCCCTATGCAGTGTACGACACGCGTCAACTGGGTACGTCAACTGTCATCAGTGCGGTCCGTAGGAGACTGCATTTTGTTAGGCGGGAAACGACCTACAGGCAGCGGCCAGCACGCAAGTTTCGACATTAAAGGAATCGCTGGGTCAAATCCGACATTAGGAGTAGGTGAATAAAGCGGACTGTGTTCCAATCTCCGGGAATCCCTAATGAAACATCGGATTCTATTAGCTGTGTGATCGCGTTTACGGAAATTCTATCCTATGAAATGGAACCTATTGAGGGCCACCCATTTCATCTTTGTGGAGGCATAGTGACAACCATCTATGAGGAGGTATTATTCAATTCATCTGTATGGTTGTATTGTTTTTTTTTTCTTATTGTCCATTGAGATATAATATGTATTGCGTATTAGTATAGATCAAGTGTTTAGTATGAATTTTAAGTTTTTGGGATAACTGCCCACTGAATGATGTTTGAAATTAAGTTAATGCAAATTTTGGAAATTTTGAAAATCTATATTAATTAAAACCGTACACCCCGAGGTCAAGCTGGGTATATTAAGCATAGTGTTATAGTGTAAATTGATGATTATTGTCAAACTGAATATTTCATGTTTTTTTTTAATAAATGTGTTAGTGGCCACACAATTTGACTCGTTAATTAGTCTTACACAATGTACGTTGATCCGTTCGAATCCCACTATATAAATCACAGGCTGAGCTGGAAGGCACTAGTGGTAAGTAGTATTAGTGTATATATTAATGTATTTATGTGTAAAATTCACCTCACCACAACACCGGGAACGTTTTCTAGTTGTAATATATAATGTGTATTTGAAAGTTTATTGCCATCGATATGTTGCCTTCAAATAATAAATTTATCACATCGAGAGGTGAGCAACTTGACTACATATCCATCAAAATTATTAAACTATAAAAATGAAGACAACTTTTCCGAAATCTGGAAGCTTCAATACAAAACATTCTGATCTATGATTGCACGTAGGATATAAGTGCACATTTATTGGCTGTATATCGGAACACTGGGTTTAATATTATTCAGACTGAGCTCTTCTCGAGCTCTATAAATAGTTCCGTGTTGCCATCGTAATAATAATATGATGTTTGACTCTGTATGAAGGCATTTATAATCCATCAAAAGAAATATCGCATCATAATTTTAAAGCGATACTAAACGTTTTGATTACTTTGGGAAATGGTTCGATGCTGGACAGGTGGTCCGCAGAGAAAGACATTCAGTTAGAAACTTAACTTTCTAAAGTGATATATGTTTTTTTATTACTATTTTGTAAAGAACCTTGCTGTCTTAACCCGTAATCGAGCCCTGGATCTCCGAACTGGCTAGCCGAAGCTCAACCGTTGAGCTATAGGGACGAAATTGCAAACTCTTATCATTGAAGTGTACTCTGTACTATCCACCCTCATCAAGTCGCGATGGTTGTTCATAAAGTACTTGTTTAAATGTTAACTTTTTTATTACATTTCTGACTTTGATAAATGAATTCCAATCCATTTTTTGTGCAATATGTGGTGCTTGGGGCAACATACAATTCCAACAAGAATAGAAAATGGCACAAAACAATTCAAAGGGAAGAATTGCGATGACATCAGTAAAGAGTCTTGCTGCCCTGAACGGGAATCAAACCCTGTATCTCCGAACTGACCAGCCGACGCTCTACCGTTGAGCTACTGGGACGAAAATGCAAGTTCCTATCATCTAAGTGTACTCTGCACTATCCATCCTCTAATGTCAGATTGGCGGGCAACTGACACTCTGACTGACCAATTTCTGTTATTTTTACCCCAGGTTAGCCTCCTGTAACTACTAATTTTATCCAGGTTAGTATCCTGCGTGGTCGTTATCCTCTGAATTTGAAATAGGCGTTCAATCTCCTAGAGTCCAATGAATCCGTACTAATCCTACTAGGATCACCTTCAGACCTCCGACATCTTCAGTAGATAAAATTAAAAACTGTATTCTTGTTTCCATGGAAATTTCTAATAAAGTGACCTAAGCTTATGAGTAGATTCTGCTCTCATTTAATTTTGATCAATGAATCCCTTTATTTCATTCTTATTAGCTTATTGTATTCCCTCTATTTTTTTTTCTTTAAAAAAAAAAAAAAAAAAAAAAAAAAGCTATGTTAACTGTTCTTATTTTTTTGGATCTTTCTTTTTCTTTTGACACTTTTCTTTGTATTCTTTCTTATTTTTCTTTTCTAAATTTTATTCTAAATTTCTGTTTTTGTTTTCATACGCCATTTTTTTTCCTTTTCATATATTTTCTTTTTATATATTTTCTAAATTTTACTTTTAAAATTTTATTATTTTCTTTCATTTTAATCTATATTTTATTATATTATTATACCTCACTCTTAATATGAGTTTTCAATGATCTTTTTATCTATATTCGCAATAACCATTTTCCCATTTTTGTAAAATGGACGCACTTGTCAAGTTCAAATATAATGTAAAACTGTCTGTTTAATCACAATATTTATTATAAATTGCAATATTTTTAGACCTAAATAAAAGTTCGTTTGGTGGGATGGTAGACCTTGGGTGCCTCCTGAATGCAGGAGGTATCCTTTCCCGGCCGTGCAGATAGCTACTCTAAACCCAATATGTGAGTCGCACGGTCTGAGGTCTTCAGACCTCCGACATCTTTACTTTGTTCGGGCGTCATTGTAAAGAGCCTTGCTGCACCAATATGTAATCGAACCGTGGATCTCCGAACAGGCCAGCCGACGCTCTACCGTTGAGCTACTGGGACGAAATTACAAGTTCTTATCATCGAAGTGAACTCTGCAATTTTTATATCTAAAGGTATATGAGGTAGACGGAATACATCAGAATGTAAAATCTGTAGCCGCCCCATACAAGAGTTTTATGTACAAGTTCATCTATTATAAAGCTGTTCCGTTGCTTATTCTAAGGCTCTTTCCTATAGTTATTTTAGGCCAACAACTTGCACTTGAAGATCAGTGACGCTTTTATGCTAGCTCTGAATAGGAAATCAGATGAACTCACTAAAACTAGACAACGAAATTCAAAGGGCTTTAATTTGTAACTTCGAAACTCTCGTAGGTTACACGTGTATGCACGTCAGTGGCATAATGCTTTATTGATACAGAACATGAATTCCAATTCGGCAGCATAAAACATAGATTATATTGTTTCAATCAAATGTTAAATTGGTTCGACACATCGACATCGATAATACACGGCGTTAGCAGGAATGTTTAAGCGTAAGGAGAGAAGATGGGATCGAAAAGTTCATCACAGTTGTTGAAATTATGAAGTCCATTGGTTTGAGCGGATCAATGCACGTGGGTCTTGTATGGATTTTCTTACCATGTAATGTTGCCACAACACCCCACAGATATATTAAAAATATATTCGTCTTTTCATAAGCAACTAAACAATTATTTTTGTAACACCTCTGCAGTTAGTGTCCCTTAGTATATATAGTTATTGGAATTCTATAGTCCATTGGTCTGCGCAGATCAATGCGCGTGGGTCTTGAAGGGATTTGCTTATCACGTGATGTTGACACAATATTCCACACGTAGATTAAAAGTATATTCACGCTTTCAATATGCAACTGAACAATTATTTTCGTTATACCGCGCCACGTTTGTGCCCTCCATATATAGATTGTGATTGACGTCTTTGAGCTTCAATTCTTGAGCAAGCTTTAAGTTTAGAGTAATTCTGAAATACAAGCTGTAAGAAAATAATTTAATATTCTATTCATAGGGTAAACTAATTAATGTTTTATCTTTTAAGTGAATCATTACATATTGAAAGGGCTCATGATCCACACACATTGCCGTTGTAAAATTAATACTCTATAATATTCTAAAATGCCTAACTCTTCATTTCTGTAGTCCGGCGTCACCATAGAAAAACTATAAATCCTAAAAGATAAGCAGTAAACATACGGTCAACTTAAATGACAAAGTATTATTATGTTGTACTTATATTTATTAAAAATATCATATTTTCAATTTATATTTGAATTATCCTCAACTCTGTCCTTATTTGGTTTAAAAGACACTAGAGCTTAACCTCTCACGATGATCTTTACTGGAATATCCAGCTGAACATATCTGGTGATCTTATCATGAAACATAAATATTAATTAATTTTAATGTTTACATTGAAGTCTCAAAGTCTGGCCCCACTGTCCGTGTCGGACTGTAGACTTTATTGCCTGTAACTCTGAGTTTATCTGGTGTTGATATAAATTATCATGCTGCATCCCCAAATCGAGCTTTTATATCATCACACATATAACAAGCATATAACAAGCCTACGACTTCGATTCTTGTGCCCACCCATTCGAACACCCATTAATGGAAGTCAAAAACTCTATAATATTAAAATCGTTTATCCCTCTCTTTTTGCAAATGTGTACATTTATAAAAGATATATTTTTAATTTCAGAGATTCTTTATGAAACAAACCCAGAATAATGTTTTGAATTACGAATATTAAAATATATTGCGAAATTCGAAATACATATGATTATTCCCTATCACACAAATAAATTATCGCAATAAATTTTGTATGTGTAACAGTTTGTTTTTAAGCGTCGTAAAGCATTCTATGAATGCATTTTTCACATTTAAATATGAACAGCATCATTTAACAAACACGCAAGAATTTTCATAAACTCAATTTAAACAACCTTCCAGAAGTTACGAAGATTTAATAAAATGTATTCTGATCTAATCTTGAGTAAATAACGTAAAATATAGTATATTATTTATAGGATTGCATTCTCTGAGTTTTATGTCATTCAGACTGTACAGTAACATTAATAAGTGGTAACCATTTGTCGCCTAAATGTTAGCTTACCATCTCTATGTACAAATCTTTAATCTATTGAAATAACTGTCTCCTAATTTCAAAGACAGAAATATGAAATTTGTTTTAGTTTAAACGCATGCATTCTGAAACAATTTGAAAGTTAGGTTCACGTCATAGGAAAGCATGCGCTTAAAAATTAAAGCACTCTTAAGTTGAATTGACTTTTTTAGATTTTATACAAACCTCAAAATTAAATTATCCCATAGCTATGAACATGATTCCTAAGGAAGTCCTTAAACACCCCAAAAACTTTTTAAAAAAAATTCCATGACTATACACATTAAATATATATATATAGTAAAATAGCCATGAGCGAAAGAATAAAAGTGATTGCATTGCCCCTAGTAGATAATTTGACAAGTTTGGATGACAAACTCGGCAATAAAGTGAGATAGACGAAAAGAGCCAATTACAAAGTTGTAGAACATTGCCTAAAGAGTAAAAATCGACAATAAAACTTCACTGAAGGCATTTATTTAACAAAATAGGGTCATTGGCAAATTTTTGCTATATTCAAGAATGCCAAAATAAGTAACACTTGCATGAACATAAATCTAGAGTGAAGCTTGAAAAAAAGGCCTTCCATCTGAGATAATGTATATTTAAATTCAAAAAAATATATTACTGCTTACTACTTTTAAAAGCCTAGCAGGTGTCGTCACAGTGACTGATGATACATCTATGCGACATGAATCTATTCCCTTCTAGATACGCGTTTATTTCGTTCCTCGTATTGATTCCTGCTCACTAGATGCAACTCTATAACTCTGCTCTATAACTTTGTAATTAGATATTTTCGACTACTTCGCTTTGCTTCCGAGATCGTTATCTTAACTTTTAAATTTCTCCGCTGGGGTCGCTGCAGTCACTTTTATTCGATCGAGCATGATTATTTTACTATGCATCGATCCAAGTCCTACACTAATGGCTCTCAACCTTTTTTCCTCACAGCACACTGTCCTTTGAAGTGTTCGTGAGCATACACTGTACACTCATTAATATTTCTAGGCAAAATCATTGCGGTGCTTAAGGACTTTGCTAGAAACCTTGGATAGTCCCATCTGTATAGATAATGTCACCAAAAATACACATGGTTGTAGGTTTGATCAAGGTTTTTAAGCTTCGGTCCTCAATGACTTACGATTACTTTCAGCATTTTGATATAATCTTGGTGTTTCTAGCATAAATCGTGCAGCTGAATTTCCAAGAAAACCCAATTTAAAGGATATTTCCCAATGGAATGATTATCATTAGCTCTTATTAAAATTTATTTTCTTTCTCTATTAATTATGTTTGCACCGTAAGTTTACATTTTATATGCATCAATTCCTAAAATCCAGCAATATTGATTTTACGCTATAGATAGATAAGGGTTTCTTTGAGAAAAAGAACTCGAAATAAAAATGAATAGCACACTAATAAATAAAATTACATTTTACGTAGATAGTAATAAAACATATAACCACGAAAAGATAAGTGGATATTACATCCCATTGTCTACGACATAATGTCTTCAGATGAAGTAAAATTATCACATTGATATTATCATTATCGCAATATATAGTCCGGCACAAAAGCTAAATTTAGATAGTCTTGCAAAACGTATGATGATATATGCATGCAACTTAAAAGATACATATTTATACCAATGTATCTGAGCACGGAGTGTAATATTAAAGGGATATTGAATACTACCATTAGAATATTGAGCACCTGACTCCCCAGTTCTAATTCACGAATGCAAAATTATCCGAATTCAAAAAGCAGGGTGGAATATGTTGCAGCTCAAGGAATGCTTGCATTCAGAAACTGTAGTTATACTATATTGGTGTTGTTGTTGAGACCCAGACCGTCCGACCTACCAGAAAGGTGTAAGGTAACTGTTTGGGACAACAGGGAAGTGCCACCCAATTTATACCGGAACCAAGTGGGGGGGGGGCATCCACAGGGACCGTACACTCCTTCCCCTACCACCAACCTCTCGGAAGGACTTACGGACCCACATGTTTAACGTGATCGTACTCCGCGTGAACACGGCGGCGGTTTTGGCAGTGGCTGGATATTATATTGGTGTGAAATGTATAAACACGTCAATTCAATGTATGTATTAAAATATTCCTTTTTGTGTACTTTAATCGTTATGAACATATACATTGGAAAAATATTTTTGCTCTTAATGTGGCATGCGAATGAAGATCTAGACATAAATTTATTAACGCCTCTTAAAAAAATCTGATGTAGGCAACACATGACTTTCCTTATATAATGTAATGAATTTACTACTTTTACAGTAAAAAAATAGGTTTTTCTTATAGTAGATACTAATATACTTTCCAAGATATTGAATTTTCGACAATTAGTCGTCATTTTCATTGATTTAGCGTCATTTTTATCCATTTGGCGAGATTTTCGTTAATTTGGCAACATTTCAAAAAGTCGCCAAGTTGGCGACATTCCGCCAAATTCGTCGCCAAAATCTCGCCAAGCGTTATGGGCGAAGAAATAAGTTGTTCTTACAGCAGATAAATTACTATTGGCGTTCAAATACAAAAGTATTACTCAAAGTATCTTTTTTCATGAATGGAACGAGCTAGATCCACGAGAATGATGTCACCCAATTTATCGCATGGTATTATATATGAAAAGTGAACATTTTTCTCAATAGGAAATATTTTTTTTTTCATTTAATATGACTTTTTAATAATTTTTTTGAAAAATGTGCAATATCTCGAGAACGGTTCATGTTATCGTTCTAAAATTTATGTCAATCGTTTTCTAATGAAAAATTACATAAGAAATGTCTATTTGCGTAACTTTATTAGTGGTTTTGATTTTTTGACGATTTTTTCAAAATTTTATTCAAAAATTTAGGGGGTTCTGAACATTCGATTACGTATAAAAACAATAGGCTTCCAGTGTTTACGAATTGTAATTTTTGTACCAAATTTGGTTCGAATCGGTCCATTCGTTCGTCAGTTATCGTCTCCACAGACGCACTGACACACACACACACATACTTTCACACACACACACACACACACACACACACACACACACACACACATCACTTCAAAAATGTTTGATTCGTGATCAGGTGTGCTTGAAACGTGCTCTCCCGTCGAAAACTCGATTTCGAATTTTCGACCCCGTCACAATACTTTCCTTATACATTATGTATATAAGGAAAGTAAAAAGCCCGAAGTATGAATATTTTTGTTAACTAATAGTAAAAGTGGCATTATCACTAAAACTGTTTAGTTTCTTAAAAAAGTCGACCTGGACGTTAATGGGCTAATTTCATAATTCATTCAAGATAATTAGCTAAAACAGCTTTCTAAAATATTATTCGTTCACTTAGGATATTAAGAAGTATAATTTTGCAGAAGAATTTGCTTGATAAATTAATTGTTTAGTAAAATTAGACCATATATGTCGTCATATTTGCAAATGGGAAATAATGGCTATGTTTGCATGGGGATTAACAGGATTATTGCTGGACTCTCACAAGCATCTCCTCTAAAGAAGCTTTCTTGCTATCGAAAAGCGATTGTCAGAGCAATATCTAAATTTTATAAACTTTGAAAGAACTTTACATGATGTAAAAAATATCTAGTTAAACACCACAGGGTGACATCATTAGAGATTCCGCCACCATATTTCGGAAGGTTCTACTATTTAAGTCAGATATATTTTAAAACGAATTAGAAATGTTTCACAAATATTTTAAAGTGTACAACCACAAGACGTATACAACAGTCAAAAGTGATATTTACTGTTAGAAATGGAATGTAAGTAAAAAGAAAATGACAAATATATATATATTTTTATTTTTCATATTCAGTAGTTGACAGTAGAAAATAGATAGCAGTAATTTAGCTTTTAAGTTACTGCTCACCCTGTAGTTATCCACTAGAGGTACAGTTAGCCAAAAAAATCCGAACACCTCTTGTTATTCTGACTCATCGAATCGTACAGTAAAACCAAATATTATATCATTAGACAAATATATTATTAGTTACCAAATAATCATTATGATCAATATATCATTAGTTACTAAATAATCATTATGGTCAATATATCATTTGTTATCAAATAATCCTTATGGTCAATATATCATTAGTTACCAAATATATCATTAGTTATTTTAATAAAACCGTTTATTAGTTATGACTGCTTGAAATTTCGAGCTCCTAAATTTGAGTTTGTGTTGCAGTGTTCTTTTATATTTCCCCAAATAATTAGTCTTCTAAACTTATTCCTGTTTCATATTGTGATACTAAATAACCCACACAAAATGTATTCCATATTTCATCTTTAAATAAATTTTAGTATTTATTATGAATTATGTAATTCATATTTGACAAAATATGAATACAAACGTGGGTAAATTTTGACGACAGTCAATTTAGCACTGTCGGGAACCTTGGTGTTGTTGTTGTTGAGACCAAGACCTTCCGACCTACCAGAAAGTAGGGAACCTTGGTGTGGAAATTTAAGCCATTTCTTTCAGTACTTATTGAAATACAGACCTATATCCAAAACTGCATCATTTTGAAGCTTTCTGTGTACCATCCATTAATTGCCAGTGTAAACTGGCAATTAATGGATAATTCCTATTTTATATAAAATAATTTTAATTTCGAATTTCATTCAGAAATCGAAATTAACAAAAATAAATAGTGAAATTGCAAATTAAACTGAAATGTATATTTATTTATTCAAATATATATTTCTTCAATGCAAGTAATATCCTTGAAGCATATGTAGACAAAGTACAATTTTTCATACTTCGGACTTTTTATGGTTAATTGAAAAACGTATTTAGGCTATCTTATTGAAAATGGAATACGAATTATTTTGTTAATTTTATTTAAAGGCATAACGATGACTACAAACAGTTTTTGTGCAAATGTTACCTTCTGTAACTATGTTTGTAACTATGTTCTGAGACTATGTTACGGAATTGAATGCTATAAAAATTAAAGCCAATAGTCAAAGAAACATTATAGTATTTATAATTGCATCAGTCAAATGCATCAGCCAATTGCATCAGTGATTTTTATTCAACTTTGTGAGGGAACGTAATTGGTAGCCCAGAAGGAGCTAAATTTTTTGGTTTCATTAAATCCCATTTAATATTAACGTATGGTTAAAAAGTTATTTGGGATGCCACTAAAATTTACAAACTCTAGCCTACACATATTTTCATAAAATGTTTTTGTAAAGAGTTTGTGATATTAACGAAATATAAAACGTATAACTTTAATTATGGAGACGAACGGCCCCGAACGGTTTCTTCCGTGTATCTCCTTCATTTCTCATCGGAGTCGCACACAAATATATTTTTAGAATTATATCAATATGAGACATTTCATAATAGTATAAAATGTGGTTTCTGCTATTTGAATTTTCGAAAAGGACAATAAACTAAATACGAAGTTTACCCAATGCAAATTATGCAATTTAGATGCACATTCATTTACAGTAGACATTATTCCGAGTCTATTGACATTTTTTATTTGGTTGTACGATCCGAGGATCCGGAACAACGAGAGGTGTTAAGATTTTTTGACCGACTGTACACGTGCTTCTAAAGGTACATAAGAAAGTACAATAATACGAAAACCATGATGTTCTACTCCAAGATTTGGCGTTTTAAATAGCTAGGACACAGGAACTGTGTTATCAAGTCTCAGTTTTTAAGGTATCAGTTTTTATCAATGCCTTTTTTCTTTTAAAAATATACTACATTTTTCAAATATTCGGATATTTCGGATATTTCGCCTCGCCATCGGATTGTTAGCAGGCGTTTTAGACAAATCGTAGGATTCTGGGTCAATATTTAGTATTTTAAATCACTCAGATATACATGGGATGATGGGTTTTAATAGTATAGGTTACATCAATACATGAAAATATGAAAAAATTTTTTGGAAGCATACTTAGGTGGTATAACTAAAATGATGGAATATCATTTATTATTATGTTTTATAATTATTTATATTTTCAGGAAATAGTTTATTGCAAATACGTTTATTTTATCCTATTTTCCAAAAAGCGAATTTACTGCTTTGCTTTATATTGCTTTATTTTACTAGCACTGCAGAATAAAAAATCTGATGTGGGCAGCACATGACTTTCCCTGCAGACTCAAATTCATTTTTTTTTATTTCTTTAATAATTCATTAAATTGAGTTTAATTGCACAAAATAACCCTAAATTTTCATTTTTAATTCAATTTCTGTTTTATTTAGTAATTAGACATTTTTGTAAAAGTGGCATAAATAAATGCGAAAAATCTCAAATATCTCGAGAAATAGTTAGTCGTAGAGTAATAGAGTTGTTCTTATTATTTTCCTCACCAAAAATTACGTATATAAAACAAGCATTTAATTGATATATTTGAACATACGTAGCTTTTTTTCAGATTTTGCGGTTTTTGCGGGCCATTTCGTAAAAAAAGGCAGGTTGCTCTTTTCCGATTAATACCAAAATCTAATCAGCACCAGAGTATCGTACAAGTAACTTATCCACCAAATTTTGTGAAATTTGGTCAATTAGTATTTTAGCTAGAGTGAATATATGAAATTTTTACGAGCCATTTCGTAGAAAAAGGCGGGTTCTCTTTTTACGAATCATACCAAAAACTAATCAGCACCAGGAACATGCCCAAGTGACTCACCTACCAAATTTTATGAAATTCGGTCAATTAGTTGTTTAGTTAGAGTGGATACAAAGTCTGCACAAACAAACAGACAGACACACACACAGGCACACAGACACACACACAGACACACACACAGACACACACACAGACGTCACGCTAAAAATATTTTTTTCGTATTCTAGAGGTCTCGAAACGTGTAGATCCGTCGAAAACTCGAGTTGCGATTTTCGGCATGATTCCAATACTTTCCCTATACATTACCATGTATTGCAGGGAAAGTAAAAATGTAAAATTTATTACCACATGTGATCAAGTATTTGTGAGAGTGCGGGTATTTTACATGGAAAGTAAAATAAATATATAATAAATTTTCGCAATTTGGCAACACTTTCCAAAAAGCGCCTATATATATTTCGAAAATTTGGCGCTAAGCTGTTACCATGATTAACATATTGCACCAAGACGGGCAGATAGATAGCAAGGAAGGATTTATTTTACAAGTATACGTTCCAAAATTCAGAAGATTGAATACAATAGGACCAATATTAAAGATACATATGTATGTGTAGATTATATTTATAGACTGATTGGACACACCAAGTTAAGTAATATTTAGACGGAATATCCCACTTGACAAGTGATCCCTTGTTTCCATCGCAACGATTATTTCCTACTTGACTCCGCATGCAAATCATTGCTAATCCATGCATGGAAATTTCTCATCCTTGTTCGAAAAGTAGCTTAAAACAGGTTGCAATGGGAACGCTTGAATTCGTAAACGGATTAGTGCTGGAGAGGTTTTCATCAGGACAACGCATGTACTCAACAAAATTTGTTTTCATTAAAGTCCGCTCTAAAATTGTGTTAGTTCAGCAAAACTGTTTTTAGGAGACATCGACTTATTAATTTCCCTATCACAGAACAGATTTTAGGTCCATGACGAGGTGAAAAAATTACAAAAAGGAACGGCACTCTCATCCGATCAATAATAATAGTTATTACCAGAACGATTCACTTGAGTTGCTCGGATCATAAATAAGTATCCGGTACTTAAATAATACCGACACGGGTAACGCCACACTCAATTTCCATGTGTTTTTAATTAAAGTTCCGCTCTAAAATTGTGTTAGTTAAGTAATACTGTATTTTAGAATGCTTCTATTTATTAAAATCTCTATCACAGAAAATATTTTAGGTCTATGGCGAGGTGAAAAATTACAAAATGGAATCACACTCCCATCTGATCCAGAATAATATTTATTACTAGAACGAATCACTCGCGTTGTCCGTATCATAAGTAAATATCCGGTACTTAAATAATGGAGACATGGGTAACACTATACTCAATTTCCTAATCGCATATTTGAAATAAAATTATTTCCACGATACAAATAAAATCCCAAAATGAGAACCACAATTTTTCATGTCTTCCACAAGCAACGTAATTTTTATACTATTTTCAATACTCCATTTTGAACGCTTATGAATAGCAGAAGGAACTAAATGGCTGCTATCATCCATCGATCTATGATTACACATTAGAACGTTTCCCACCTCCGCAAAGCAGAAATATAAAAATCCAAAACATTTCTGCGGATGAGAGCCTCTGTCAAGAACCACACCCATTATGCGCAATCCGCTTGCCCTTCTTTAAATGCATCTGTTCCAGAGAGGTGGAACTCAGAATCTCAGTTGAAGTGCAAACGTTCCATATCGATGACTAATTGCTGTCACTTACAAAATTACGAAAATTCAAATTACTCAAGAAATCGGAAATATTTTTTGTTAGATATATATAAGAGAGTTTTAGCCAAATTATAGGATTGTTTTTATCTTATGTTTTTGGATGCTATGATATATATATCAGATCACATAAAAAATGCAAATTTCTATGTATTTAATAAAACTAAATAGGACGGAATCATCTCATGGATTCGGTTAAAGCATTGATGGAACGAAAGTTCCTTTCCAATTGTATCGAGATGTAAATTCTGTGATAATATTTTAAGTCGCCAAAGAATCGATTTGTGTGAATATCGCTCAAAATAGTTATGCATCTGGCTAAAAAATAAAATAATTAAAAACTATATCGAAATTTAAGAAATATAATGCAAAGGTGCACCTATTCTGGTCCTGAGGAATTTGTATACCAAATTTCATGGCCGTACGACGCTTAGATTTTCCGCTACAGACTACGCAGCCATACACACAGATATCTTCCCTTTATGCAAGATACGACCTACGTTTCAGTATAATTGCTATATCAGCCCATTGTAATAGATATAACAAATCATCTGCAAATAATAAATTACAAAATTAAACGTTCTTAAAGGAACACAAAACTTTTAATAAAGATACATTTATCATATATAGATTACACCCATCTTCACTTCATATCAAAACTATAAGCACATGCACTTTATTTAAACAATCGCTCATAATGCCTGAATCTGCCATTCCTCGTACTTTTATCTGAGTCTAGACATGCAATATAAAAATACGTATTTATGGAATTGTATGACAAGAATGAGGTTCATATTAATCAAACTGAATATGAGTTCTACAAGTGGCCTTTTGTTGCCACCGTTATAGGCCTGCACAGACTGACTTCTATTGTAAATCATTATTAATATCTTGAAGGAAATATCTCTTCATAATTTGAAACGACGCATCGGCAAACGCTTTATTGCTTAAGAGGTTCTTGTGAGAGAAACACTCAATGAGTTAAGATTGTGCTCACATTACAAATAACAGCATCAATGGACCTGTTAGGCGTTTATTATGGGTTCATCAGCTTGGCATAGCCGAAATCTGTAATGCTACGTAGTTTAATTTTTCTTTACAAGTCCTACCCTTCTTTCGTTTTCATCGAAGTATATTTGAAAATTTTAAATTTATAACATTTTAATATTATATTAAATCACACTTTTCTTCATTCACATAAATTATAACGTATTTTGGGGGGATATTAAATAATCAAACTACAAACGGTGCTGCATAAAATATCATTTTATATATGACACATTTCCTTTAATTAAGTTAAATCATATTCCATGCTTGAAAAACTTCACATACAAAAGGAAAATCACTATCGCTGTAAACGCTATTTAGTAAATAGCAATACAGTTATCCAAGAGTCTAAAGCCTATTTGGGATTTACAGTGTAAAAGGGTAACTTTTATAGTTTTGTATCAGAACACTAGGTTTAATGCTATTGCAGACGAATATTGAACGTTACAAATGGTCCCTTGTTGCCATCGCAACGATAATGTACTGCCAGACTCCTCATGTAAAGCATTGCTAATCCTTTGAAGGAAATTTCTCATCCTAATTCGAAAAGCGGGATAAAACAGGTTGCGGCTTAAGCATTTGCATTGTGAAACAGATTATTGGTGTAGAGGTTATCGTCAGTGTGTACGTTCTACAAGTTGTAATTTAAATGGCATATATTTTGTTTTGTTTTCATAGGCACTTAAAAAAACCGCCATTGTTCTTCGGAACTCCTATAGGAAAATATATCATGGATTATTTAGCGTTTCAAATTTTATGAAAATATCAATTGAAACTGATGTATTCATTTTAATAATTTAATGAAATTAAGATACATTTAAAAGAGTATTATGCGTAAAATATTTTCTATACAAATTTGGTAACTATTATTTCATTGAGTACTTTCAGAAATACTACAAAAATAAAGGCAGAATTCCTTTGAGCGTTCCGCAAACGATATAGACCAATGTAAAAGGATAGCCAAAAGAACATTTTTTATATCCATGTAGGAGATTGCCTCTGTGCAAATTTAGTTTCAGTCGGGATGGTAATGTACACTACGTGACAGTGAAAATGAAACACCAAGAAGAAGTGGGTAAAAAAGTGATGAAAATCGGCAAACAGAGAGAGACAGCAACGAACAATAAGTGATGTTTATTACAACATGATACATATATATACTGAGCGATAACACCGTCTGATCAGTGGGTTGTATCACCACAACGGGCGGCGATACAAGCAGCAACACGTCTAGGTACAGAGTCAATGAGCGTGCGGATGATGTCCTGAGGGATGGTTGTCCATTCTCTGTCAACCATTTGCCAGAGTTCGTCTTCTATACACGGCTGTGGCAGCGCACGTAAACGACGTCCAATCATATCTCAGACGTGTTCGATTGGTGAGAGATCAGGGGAGACTGGTGGTCAGGGAAGCACCTGGGTAATCTTGCAGGTCATATTGGCTGATGTGGGCTGTATGTGGTCGGGCGTTATCCTTCTGGTAAATGATATTGGGCACGTATGAAGCAAGGGCAATATCATCGGTCACAGCACTTCATTCACGTATCGTTGGGCCGTCATAGTGCCCTCAGTACGGATCAGAGGTGACCTTCTATCGTAGGCGATGGCGCCCGAAACCATAATGTCGCGTTGTCGCGCGGTGTGGCGTTCCACTGATGCGGCCGGATTGGATTTGTAACCACGTCGACGCCAGACTTGTACACGGCGACTGGCATTGCTAAAATAGAAGCGTGAATTGCCTGAGAATGCGACCCTGTGTCATTCCGCCGTCCACGTGGCTCTATCCCAATACCATTCCAAGCAGAGGTGTCTGTGCTGTTGGGTTAACGCCAGGCTTCTTAACGTTCACCATGAGTGCAGGTAACCGATGACCAACCGGCGGAAAATGGTCCTGTTCAATATGGGAGCATTTAAAGTGTCCTGCACATGCTGCAAAAGGGCGACGAAAGTGTCCTACGGGGTCGCCAACTCTTTCTAGAGGATACGTCGGTCCACGCGTGCTGACGTCGCTCTGGTCGTACCAGCACCTCTCAAACGTGCCACATATCTTTTGTTCCAACCACTTTCGCCACAGCCGGTGCACCGTAGACGCGTGTAGGTGGCTATCCGCTGAGATTTGACGTACGGACCAACCTGTCCTTCTGAGTCCGATCACCATACCCCTCGTGAAATCGTCTGTCTGCTGGAACTGCCGCAGTTGACGGCGGCCTGGCATTCTCTGCTACTACAAGGTTCCTCTGAGTTACCAGAAAGCAGTCCAAGTGGTGTGGAAGAGTTGAGTAGTGTCTAAAAGGGAGAAAAAATGACGAGTAGACTGCGGAGACTAGAGGTGTAAATAAGTGGTAAATGTGACCTTAACCCTTCGTAGAAGGGGATGCAGTAAACAGACGCAATTAAGATAAGGTAAAGGGAATGAACAGGTATCAAAGACAAAAAAGTTTACAATAGTTGTTCTGAAGCATGGGGAAGTTGATTAAAAGATTATGTAAAGGAAGCCAACGTGAGATGTGAAAATAATATTACAGGTTGGCTAAATATACCTATTTTTAACGAAAATAGATAAATCAAAATATTACATATTTATGCACTATATTTTTTATATTATTTTACAATTTTTATTACTATTTTATTATTTTCCATTCTTATAGATACAAACTATTAAAAATAATTGCTTGTTTTACATTATATATTATCAGCCCATGAACAATTATGCTTAGATATTGCAATAACAGTAGAATTATTAGAAAAAAAAAATTTGTTTTCAAATGCAATTGAAGCGAAAAATAATGACCCGTATTTTCATTAAGATGCAATAACATTCGTTTTCTTTTTCTCTTTCATATCGGCCATCTTTTAAGTTTTGTCAGATTTGTGTTGAAGAGTGTCATTTATGTGTTGATTCAATTACAAATGCATGAATAAACACAATCCTACAACGCCGACTTTAAATAGCCATACAGAAAGACATTGGGGCTTCAATCAATATGAAGGATAATGCACTGCTTTTGTATGAGATAAGAACACCCACAGAAATTATCAGAAATGTATTTTTCTAAAAGATCTAGCTTTACGATTTAAGTGTATTGATTTTTCATTCAAGAAAGACATTTGAAAGTTAGGAAAATATATTTCCATTGGCGGAAGACTAAACAGCGATAGGAATTGTAAAAGAGGAAATTTTATTTCTCCCTCGTTTTGCATTATATTAACTTGCAAATCATAAAACCATCAAAGGCAGAACTTTACTGCAATATACATATTCAATGTGTTATATAAGACGTATTATAATCTTGATGTTCGATTTTTTGTATTTTATTCAAATTGAAAAGTAAAATCATTTATATTTAACAATTTACTAGAGAAACTCTGCTAATACTTTTTTTTTTCAAATTTAAATAGTGACTAATATAACTTTAATAATAACTTATAATAATAACTTGTATACCAATATACATTAATGTTATATTGGTATACATGACGCACATTTTGTAACAATTTACTGTACATAATTGAAACATTTAAAAATGGAATTGATAGGAAATTTGCATTTTAAATATGCATTTTACTTATTGACTTTTACTATTCATTATGAAAATATAAGGAAATATATATATAAGGAAGTATACAAGGAAATATAGGAATTATAGTATATAAGGAAATATATAAGAAAGTATATAAGGAAAGCCTGAGCAGTGTATATAAGCACTAATAACACACTAATGATATTTCTACTTATATACGTTGCTCAAGTTTTCCTTATCCTTTGGACAAAGTGTATTTTACTTATTGAAATAGTAGCAAGCTGTATTAGATGTACTCTCATAAACAAGGAAAATGATACTCTTGGAAAAATAAGCTGCAACTTTTTTTATATTTTTTACTTTGTTAGATAATGTATGGTGCTTAACGTCTTAATAGCGTCTCTTTGAGCATAAAAAATAGTTGTCTTAATTGAAAATTGGCTTAGTTAGGTCCAAAGATTCAAGTTGTTTGTATTTCGAGGCACCTGGTGGAGAACCCTCAGATCATCACGTCGAATAGTAGCAAGTTTTCTTTTAAAATTTTGAGGTTCAACAGCAATACGATGTCAAGCATTCATTCCACTGATTGGTTTAGACTTGGTTCCTGATTGGTCGAGCCTTGCAGCTCATACATCGTGATTTGCAGTACCTTGGATGATTGACAACCTGACAAAAATAGGAAAAATATATAGGTGCAAGAGAAGGAGGAAGTTTACTGAGTAGCAGAGCATTATAGAAGAGAGATTGGGTTCCTAGTGCAAAATATGCATAACTCCTCGTAGTTTCTTTCCTACACAGTGGTCAACGAGGTATGTTATGGGGTGACTTTCAATGCTACAAAGGCCGCAATGAAGCGTCATCTCTAGTCCAATCTTTGAGTTAATTCGGCGGAGGTAGATCAGATAGATGAACTCCCTTTGCATGTGGCTCGAAAGTTGGTCTTGGATCCAAAATAATATGCACAGGTCATAAGCTCAGTAAAGTTGTCCCCTCGTGGTTGAGTTTTGTCGTTTTATGTCCCCAATATGAGATTCAGGAAGAATATGAGTGCCTTTACCCCTACCCACCATTTTGTCCACTATGGATGAAAAATCCGGCGCCTGTACCCTAACAGCATTTTTTCACAGTGACGTAAGATTTACGTTACACTGTGACTTTGGGACGTCACAGGACGTTGCAGTACGTCTCGGAAATGTCATATTGAGGTCACAGCGAAGTCATTTTGGTTATTTTCATGGTCGTTTGTGACGTCGCATATTAACTTGTTTGTGACGTCACATTATAATTGTCATTGTAATGGCGTCACATTGTTACGTGTTAATTAAATTGTGGAAACGTCACAGAATATAGCCACAATGAAGTTATAAAGTTACTAATAAGTAACGTCGCATGGAAGTCACAAGTAGGATGCCACATTGTGACCCAGGTGTCACGTGGCTACAACGTCACTGTCACACATGTGACGATCTTCGCTGTGAGGGTAGGTTGGATGGTCTAATGGTTGATACTATAATACCTCGTTTGCACTAAAACTTTCGATCGCAATCGATGTGAATCCGATCAGGCTTGAGATGAAGCGCGTTTGCAAGCGTTTGCACTACAAAGGCGGTGAGGTTGTCAGACGGCTTTTACGTATCTAATATTTTTCTTTAACCGTAACCGTAAATTGGATTGCTTTGATTGAAACTATTGATAATTTAGTGGATAAAAATCAGTTATTAACATTTGCAATTTATTAGAGTGGTTGACGAAGCTAGTGACCATATATGTAGTTTTCATTATAAATTCCAACATTTTGAGGGAGGTATTATTACTCTTCAACTCAGACCGTCCGTTGAATGAATTCCGATTTACTAGAAGGTGTTGAAAACCCAGACCACTCGACTCACCCTAGGGCATGAGCAGCAAATTGAGTGGTCGGTTACTAGAAGGTGTAAAGTATCTGTTTGGATGACCGAGTCAGTGCCACCAAATTTAGAACGGAACCCAGTTTGTGCGGCATCCACAGGGACCGTACCCTCCTTCTCCCACCACCAACCTCTTGGAAAGATTTAAGGAACCACATATTTAACATGCCGTACTCTGCGTGAACATGGGGACAGTTTGGACAGAGTCGAGAATCGAAGTCTTGTCGTACGAGTGCGACTTTTTAATTTTATATAATTTTTTGATAAATTTACTTGGAAAAGTGCAATATCTCGAGAACAGCTCATGATAACGTACTAAAGTTGATTCAATTCATTTTCTAATAAATTATCATTTATGTAACATTATTGTAAGTTGTGATTTAAGGATTTTTTGAAAATTTTAAAGGTTCTCTTTTTGTGATGATTTTTTAAATTTTTATTCGAATATTTAACGGTCGTCTAAACATTCAATTGTGCTTAAAATTAATAAAATTCTAGTATTCATCTATTATAATTTTTGCAACAAATCTCATCCAAAACGCTCCATTTGCTCGTGAGATATCGCATCTATAGACTCATGAACATAGATACATACATACACACAGACATTACCTCAAAAACTCTCAACTGGGATGCCTGAATCATGATTGTCCGTCAGAAATACGAATTTGAATTTTCCACAATGTCAAAAACTTTTCCTGTACATTATACTACGTATATAGGAACATAAAAATCGAAAGGCCATTTCCAAGAATTTTTCTGGTTTCCGTGCAGGATGTAGTAGTATATAAATAATTTTCCGCATAGATTTAACTTGGGGATCTGTGATTTCACTTATCCGAGTCCACAGCTTTCTCATGACCTGTAACTCGGCTAATTTTATAATATTGCGCTCAATTTGGTTAACTTGTCATTGAGAAATATTGTCATCGACCCAAAAGTGTTTAAGATGATAGTTAGGAGGCTCCGCTTTTACCTTACTGGACTTCATTAAAGAAGAAAATCAAACATCACCCAAATGGCGGCTGAAAATAACGCTTGGACGGGCAAAGAAATGTGATTAAAAATATAAATTTTCTGCCCTAGGCAGTTGCCCATGTTGCCTTTGCAGTAATCCGCCTCTGCATATATCTAACATTTGATCATAAGTATTTTGAATGGTTGATGTATTTATTACATATACCCAGCGTTTGCTGATGCGCGTATATTATTCCCTACTAAACAGTTGGCAATATGCATTTGCTACATATTCAACTACAGTGATCAATAATGAAATAAGAAAAATAAATAAGTGAAAATTTATTGATCATTTTCTGAGATTGACAACAATTAAACATAAAAACATATATTCCAAAACTATATTAGTAATATTGATTTTAATTATTATGTATGCCAGTCAAATGTAGCTACTGTTTTCAATTTTCTGATCCATTAAATCTGATTGATGAACGAGAAACAATCATACATCTTAATGAATTCTGGTTATTTCAATTTTATTATTCCTATATTCTATACACATCTAGGAAATAAATAAAAATGCATTCCTACATCTCGGATTGTAAGTTTTCCAAGTTAAACATTATACCCATAACTATAATTATTTATTAATATTTATGTCTCAAACGATTGGATAAACCTATGAGTCGGACGAAAATATTTAATATAACAATAAACCAGGTGGTTTCCTCATGACGTCATATGAATATTCCCTATTATGAATGAAATATATTAGGGTGACTTAAATATTCAACTTGCGGATGTTGATAGATCTAAATATATGTATGTGTTAAGTTATAACAAATGAAAAATATTGCAATAACTGAACATTTTAACTCGTGGATGATGATAGATCTATATATTTTATCTATAAAAACACGTTCTCCACAAATCAGGAAAATAAATATTCGAAACCTGTATTCGAAAGTTTCCTCCCTCATACCAAGAACCCACCCATTTTACGCAACCCCCCAACACCGTTTTAAAATGGATCTGATTCATAGCGGGGGAAGTCAGAATATCAGTTGAAGTTCCAAACATTCCATTGCGATGACTAATTGCGATCACTTAAAAATTAGAAATTTTAAATTACTTATGAAATCGAAAAAAAAATCGTTAGAATACAGAGATATATGTGGATGCTTTAGTCAAATACTAGAATTGTACTATTCTTAGTTTTTCTGATGCGACGATATAGTACATATCAGATCAGTCAAAATGCAAATTTCAATGTACTCTAAAAAAAAATAAATATGAAGGAGTTATCCCACGGATTCGGTTCAAACATTGTTCGAAAAAACGTTCTTCGATCTTTCCGATGGTGTCAAAGCGGAAGCTGTAATAATATTTTAGATCACTAAGGAATATATTTGTGTATTTAGTGAAGTGTAAAATTACTAAAGAACTAATTTGAAATTAATAAAATATAGCCGACGTGCACCGGGTTCTCAAGTACCTGTGTACCAAATTTCATAGCCGTACAACGTTCACATTTATCGCTACAGACCCGCACAAACAGTTTCCGTTATTAAGTAAAATTACATACACTACGTAACATATAAAAGTCACGTGTAATTTGAGCATGTAATAATTCTAAAATTTAAGAAGAGTTTAAAAATACATGTAACACATATCTAAAGTGGAGCTATAATCCTTTTCGTCATCATTTCCAGCTTCGAGGGGCAGGTTTAAAGTCACTTCTACGGCTTAGATATATATTTCTTCGAAAATAATGCATTTCACAAGCTAACGTAGCATATTAGTACATCGTCTGAGGGTGATGACATCAGTCTAGACGTTCAGGTATCCATATGTTGTAAATACAATAGAGTAAAAAATAAAATAATGTGGTGCTATACTTACCAATATGGCTGGAAACAGTTTTTTTCTTTAAACGAGATTTTTAATAGTATTTTTTGCAGTCATGTGCAATAAAATTCCCGCCGAAAATTATTGAGATACTTTTAGGAAATTTCATAGATTTCTTTTCTGATCGTTGGGTTTGACTAACATCGATAAATTTACTATGGTAATTAAAAGGAGTGTGGCTCCACTCGACTTTCTCATACCAGAATTCCTTTTAAAGGAGCTTGTATTTTTGTTACAAATAGTGCAAGAAAAATTTGAAAAAGCTATATAATTGATTCAAATGATCACAAGTATAGCATGTTAACTTTCATTTTAAAATTCTTGAAAATATGTTTCGATTGATGCCAAGTTTGAGAATGTGCCCCACCTTCCTCCCGAAAGTTGCTATTGATGTCAGGAATATAAAAATTGTATCATGGCTATTTTTCAATACTAATGATTGAAACTATTGAACTTCGTGATCATTGCTCCATAAACAACCCATTTTACTTATAATCATGTTAAATCTTGTCCTATGCTGCAATGTTAAGAAAATATAAAATTTATATTAATTTTCGATGTTTTCGTTCGAGTTTCAAAAAATTCTATCTAGATTTTTCGTTAACAAAGTCGAATGTAAAATTTTCTGAAAATACAGTAATATTTGTGGCAGTTACCGTATACACAAGAAATCCCCCACAGACAGACAGACAGGACATCTCTCTAAAAATAGTTAATACATGTTCAGGAGGTCCTAAAATATATATTTACATTAAAACCTTGATCTCGAAAATTTTTGTGAAGACAATAATTTTCCTATACTTCGTATGACAAAGTAAAAATCTGGATATGTGGTATGATTCGTGTATAGACTTGCATATCTAGAAATCGAAAATTTAAAAGATTTAATTTCCATATATTTTGTGAATTATCAAAAAGAATCACGCAACACAACATTATTTAAATAATTAAAAACTTATCATAATCTATTTGATTAAATGCTAGATGGCTAAATATTTTTTGTTAAATGCGCATAGGTTATAAAGGGTTTATAAAAGTAACACCAAAATAGTGCAAATGGACTTCATTTTAATGCGCTAATATTTATTTCATTCCATTATAATTTATATGTGATTAGATTTTATTTGCCTAAATATGTTTTTGTCAAATGCATATATGTTATAAAGAGTTTATAAAAGTAACACCAAAATAGTGCAATTGTCCATGAATTTACTTTATTTTCATGCAGATATGGTATTGTATAGAATGTTTCAAATTCTATACATGGATTAAAACATTTAAATCGGATCCTTTACGCAAGTACAAAATGAATTATAATACAGCGGTGCCGTCTTTCTTAACGGAGTTCGGAAAAATTTTGAAGTTAAAAGTTTATCAAACATTAAGAGAAATACATCATATATATGTAAAAATCGTTCAAAAACTGACCGGAAATGTACTGCCATTTTTTTTAATTAGCTACTTGCGGTTAAAAGCATAAACATTTTAGATATACTAAAACTATATTTGCAGCATATATATACGAGCATATATATACAGTATGCGAATTACGTATACTGTACTAAAAAATCTAAAGGTAGCCAATAAAAATAGTGTATTTTGATATTAACATAGTTTAAAAAAAACACTGTTAGTCTCAGTTCAATGTCACAACACACACCGAAGGTAGACGTTTCCGGAAGCTTAAGATAATGATGTCGCTTTCTGCACGGGAAAAATGAAATCAAATTATAGAAATATCAACCATTGGTGGGTTTTGTGAATAAAAACCTACTTTTACGTCCTCGTTGTAGTTCGAGCTCAGTGGGTATGCCAGCTGCTAGATAAAACTGACCTGAGGCAATTACCAACTACTAATATTTTTAACACTTTACAACAAAGTTGAAAAGTGTTTATGATTTTGTTCATTCTGTCTGTCTGTCTGTCTATCTGTCTGTCTGCCTGTCTGTCCGTTAGAACGATAACTGCCGTAAAAATGACTTAATCAAAATGAAATTTTGGTATGTTGTTCAGACGGTCTGTAGGACCTATGGGAATATAAATGAATAATATCACCCAATAGTTTTGGATTGAACCCGGGTTGAAAAAATGAAATACATTGAGCCCTATGGGACCTAATTCTTCAAACATTTTTTAAGCGGATTTAAAATTCACAAATTGCTTCGAAATTTTTAGGTAATATTCAAATTGTTCCATAAAATATATAAAAAAAAATTCAGCGAAATATATTCAGTAGTTTTTCATATAAAAATTAAAATAATAATAACACCTCTTATATGAACCGATCACGTGACCATGATATGGAAGTATCACGTGATCCACTTCAAAATGATATACGGCATCCATCTTGTCTCAAAATCGTGATTTTTAAAGTTCTTTTTATTTCATATTGAGCGTTGTATCCGTCCTAAAACCACTTTATTTTGGTTTAAATTCTGTGCATCTACATACTAAATCAACGCAATTACAATATATATGAGTTTAAATGCTCATCCATATTTGATTATTTCTATAACGAAGCCTATTTTTCACTTATGCAAAATTTAAACAGCAAAATATGTAGGATGAATTGTATAGAAATTGCTGTATTTTTTTAACGCAAAAGAATTTAGCTCATGCAGTCTGCATAGCTGATATGAAAGAAATATTCATTGACTTTACCCAGAGAAGGACGATTTTCTGCGATGAAGTTTTAAGCATAGAGTTAATTACTTGTAGCTCCATGGTCTTAATTTTGAAATAAAATAAATTATTATAGTATTGTGATGAATGACATGAATGAGAAATTATTTATGAATGAAATGCTGCTTTTTTTGAGAGAGCCAGGCGTGTTATTTTTTCTATGACGTCATTTGAATGAATTTTAGTTGTTTTCGATGAAGTTTTTAAATATAATAAATTATCGTGGCATTATGATAATTCTAAAATTATTGTCGAGTAATATATCACATTTTAGAGATGTTTAAACCAGGCAATTTATATTTCAATGCCGTCATTTGAATGAAGTTCATTATTTTCGGTGAAGGTTTAAGTTTTCCAATATAATAAATCAATGTAGTATTGTGAGAAGTTTTAAAATATTACCGAGGAATGTATTGCATATTAGATATGTTTAAATAAAATTGCATTGCTGTTGGAAAGTGTTTCATAATCAATGCTCTAAGCATGATTGATCTTTCTTGTTTTTAACACTTTACAACAAAGTTGAAAAGTGTTTATGACTTTGTTCATTCTGTCTGTCTGTCTGTCTGTCTGTCTGTCTGTCTGTCTGTCTGTCTGTCTGTCTGTCTGTCCGTTAGCACGATAACTGCCGTAAAAATGAGTTTATCAAAATGAAATTTTAGTATGTTGTTCAGACGGTCTGTAGGACCTATGGGAATATAAATAAATAATATCACCCAATTAGTTTTTTATTTAACCCGGGTTGAAAAAATGAAATACATTGAACCCTATGGGACCTAATTTTTCAAACATTTTTTAAGTAAATTTAAAATTCACGAATTGCTTCGAAATTTTTAGGAAATATTCACATTATCCCATAGAATATATAAAAAAAAATTCAGTAAAATATGTTAAGTAGTTTTTTAATTAAAAAAATTATTTAATATAGGGAAAAAAACAAATTCAATTAAATTCTGACTTTGGGATATCTTCCAGAAAGAAAAGAGAGAGATATTATATAATAAATATCTCTCCATTTGTTTAAACGTTTTGCATATGGGAGTGGCTTCATATTTTAAAATAAATTTGGTAGATAACAATTTTTCATTTTTTTTAAATTTTATATAACTCTTCATGATAAATTTAATTGATGGCATTTTAAATGCACTTTCCTACGTCCTAGAGAGTTAAAATTTGGTACACAGCTTAAATTTGTTGAACATTTTATTCGACAAAAATTTGATGGATCTTTAAATATAGATCATACATTTTTTTCGAAATGGCCTGAAAATAATCCCCGTTCACTTCTATAAATCATTGGTGTAATATTGTTAAAAATTCTGATGTGGACAGCACATGTCTTTCTCTGCAGACTCATATTCGTTCTCTTTATTTATTCAATGATAATTTGAGTTTATCTGCACAACATAAGTATTTTAAATGACATTGAATTTACACGTTAAACTTAAATTTGGTTCTCATTTGATAGCTGGACTTATTGTCAAAGGTGGCGTAGCGAAAACGCGAAAAAACTAGAATATCTCAAGAACGGCTAGTCCTAGAGTAATGGGGTTAGTCTTATTCTTTTTGTTGTCAAAAATCACATATAAAATAGGAATTTAATTGATATCATTGAGCACACGTAGTCTTTTATTTTTATATATAACGATTTTTGCTGGCCATTTCGCAAAAATAGCCCGTTCCTTTTTCCCGAATCTTAGTAGAATAACCTACAAATGATTTATATACAAAATTTTGTTAAATTTGGTATATAAATCACTTTTAGGTTATTGAAATATTATACTCCAAATTTTGTTAAATTTGGTTCATTAGTTTTTAGCTAGAGTGGATAAAGGCAATTTCTGCGGCCATTTCGCAAAGAAGGCAGATTCTTTTATTACGAATCGTACTATAATCTAATGAACATCAGGATTTCCCACAAAAAACAAACCTACCAAATTGTATGAAATTCGGTCCATTAGTTTTTCAATTAGAGTGGATGTAATATCCACACAGACACACAGAAACATACACAGATACACCCTTACACACACAGACGTCTTCCTAAAAGTAGTTTTTTCGTGTTCTAGAAGTCCCAAAACGTGTAGATCCTTTGAAAATTCGAGTTCCGATCTTCGGCACGATTCCAATACTTTGAGTACATACACATACACATATATATTATCTGTGTATTATCTGTGTATCTAAATTCCGTGCCTATGCAATTACAATAGTTGTGATTTTAAATGATCCCTAAACTTTTATTATTTCTTCAAGGAAGCCTAATTTTAACATATGCAGAATGCAAATATCTCAAGCGATTGTAAGATGAATTACATAAGAATTGCTGAATTTTTTTCACACAAAATTATTTAGCTCTGGAGTCTGGAATGCAAGTTATATGAATGAAATATTCATTGATTTTGCATAAAGAATCAGATGATTTATATTTCGATACAGTTTTAAATATTTAAGTATAATAAATTACTGTAGTACTGTGATAATGTAAAAGATATTACCACTGAATGAATCACATTTTAGAAATTTTTAAATGAAATTACATTTCAGTTGGAAAGTGTTTCATAATCAATGCTTATGCATGATTGATCTTTCTTGTTAATTTTAACACAATTCTCGCAAAACAGCAATTGCAACACAATAATTGTAACGCAATAGTTGCAGTACAACAATTGTAACACAACAGTTGTAATAGAACAATTGTAACACAGCAGATGTAGTACAACAATTGTAGTACAGCAATTTTTTTGTTCCCACTCCGAAAAACGGCAATTTATTGCTAATGAACGCTCAGGATTGGGGAAACTTTATTCAATACTCGTTGAAGTGCATGGCTGCAAATTAATTTTAGCATCTATATCAACTTTTTAAGCATTAGTGCAAATTACAAATGGATTATTGATATTCGAGTATTATACAACATGACCTTTATATAATAAAAACAATTTTGAATTATTTTTAATTGGTACTGGAATTCAAATTTTGTGTGGTTCAAGTGCGTGAATGTGTATAATGCATGCCGATTAGACTAATGTTTTATCTTACATTTTCAGCAAATCGACCCATAAAGCCTCGAAGTATTGAGCTTGAAATATCAGTTAAAATAGAAGACATATGTCACATAACTGTTGCTTTTATTAACACTGCTTTAAAATCAATCAAATCAATTTTAATTTAAAAGATGTAATCAAACTAGCAGTTGTACAAAAAGAGAGAATTTGCATTATATTTTATGCATAAAGATCCAAGGAAAAGTGTTTGCGTTAAATAAATATTTACTTTCTTTTGCTAGAATCAAAATGTAGAAAAGCAAATATAATTCTTTCGCTTTTGTAACAGAGGTTAAAACTCTACGTGAGAGGGAAATATAAAATGCAGTTTTCTAATCAAATGACTATGCCTTGGAAAAGAGTTAACATTTTTAGTGTTTATTGATTATGTCTCAGATCAGTGGTTTAAAGTGCATTATTAGATGTTTTCAGTACTAAAGCATATACACTATCTGCATTAATTATGATTTAATATTTTTTATATTACAATGATAAATTTATAATTTTACTTTCCCTACAATATATGGTAATATATAAGAAAATATTGGAATCATTTCGAAAGTCACAACTCGAGTTTTCGACGAATCCACACGTTTCAGACACTCTAGAAATAAATATTTTAGCGTGACGCCTATGTATCTGTCTGTCTGTCTGTGCGACTGTCTGTAAAATGCATTTATCCACTCTAGCTGAAAACTTATTAACCAAATTTCACAAAATTTGGTAAATTAGTCACTTATGAGTTGTTATCCTCGCCCTGATTAGATTTTAAAAGAAAAGAACCAGCCTTTTTCTGCTAAATGTACTGCAAAAAACGTATGTATCTACTCTAGCTGAAAAACTTATTGACCACATTTCAAAAAAATTGGTAGAAAAGTCCCTGGATTGATTATAGTTTGGTACTATTTGGAGAAAAGAACATTTTTTTCGCAAAGATGAATTTTTTAGCGACATATCCCGCGAAAAGCAGGAAAGTCTAAAATAAAAGACTGTATGCTCAAATGTATCAAATAAATGCTTATTTTATGAGGAAAACAAGCCTAACTCCATAACTCTATGACTAACCGTTCTCGAAATATTTTAGCTTTTTTCGCATATTTGCCGAGTGACCTTTAAAATTACTTTCAGAAATCACCAAATGAAAACAAAAATTGAATTAAAACCTCAAATTTGGTGTAATTTCAAATAATTATCCGTACTATTTTGTGCAATTATACTCAATTTAATGAAATATGAAAGAAAGAGAAAATAAATTTGAGTGTGTAGGGAAAGTCATGTGCTGCCCATATCAGATTTTTATTGTGGTTCTCATCCTCTACTCTCTGGTGATCGATGAGCTCGCTTCGCGAAATTTTTCGTACCGGCTGTTACACAGGCGTAATACGCCCATTGGGAGTCTGTCCCTTGCTCCCTGGTACTTACTACCCGATATTCTAATATATACCCGATATACTAATTTTGGAATTACACTTCAAAATATACTAAACTGAATATATACTAGACGGAAATACTAATGACCTGGCCTTCAGTACGTGTAAACAGATACTCAACCCCATGTGTAGTACAAGTATTCATACTCAGTTCCACACTTTTATACATATAATTAAATGATATCCCCAGAACATAGAATACGGAGCTGATAATCCATGCAGATGACAGTGCGATACAAAAAAATGCATGGGCTCCAGTAATGATTACACAATAGTGATTACTTAGACATACTCCACATTTGGCTCCACAAGTTGAGCTAAGAGTAGTTAAATTAGCTAAAAAGCCAAACTCGCTTTTAACTAAATGTCACTGGATTTATTTCTGTTTTGATAGGAAACACCCACTGCCTCTTTATATAAATATTCATGTCCTATATGTGGAAAATCGGTCAATTATTTATATGTACCTTTAAACTACCATCTCACCTCGAAATGGCACATAAATACTGTCATCAGAAAAGCCAATATTGCAACTGTATGCTCTATTCCCTTATACGAAACGAAAATCTAAGCTGTCAAAATAAAATTTTACTTCATAAATCGTTCCGTACCTCATAAATCATTCGTACATGCGCCACCTGTACGGGGAAAAGTTTGTAAAACCTAATTAGATTCCATAAAGACATACCAAAATTGAAAGGATTAGAAGAGCTCCCTACCTAGGATTTGAGAAACTCACTCATAAGATTTTAAAATAAAAACCACGAGTACTGAAATTAAAAAAGACGTCCTAAACATTTTTGGGTAAACTTCCAACTGTTCCCAATGAACAAATTTTTAACTTACACGATTGTGGTCACCGAAATGATAACATCTAATAAGAGACCTCACATAGTGCTAAACTTGAAATGACTTAAAACCCCGATAGGACCCTGTTCCTTAATTATTTAAACTAATTTGCAATCAGGACTCGGAATAAATATATTATTCTAAATCTACCCTTAAACTGGTAATTTTGTTATTAACACTTTACAACAAAGTTGAAAAGTGTTTATGACATTGTTCATTCTGTCTGTCTGTCCGTTAGCACGATAACTGCCGTAAAAATGACTTAATCAAAATGAAATTTTAGTATGCTGTTCAGACGGTCTGTAGAACCTATGGGAATATAAATGAATAATATTACCCAATTAGTTTTAGATTGAACCCGGGTCGAAAAAATGAAATACATTGAGCCCTATGGGACCTAATTTTTCAAACATTTTTTAAGCGGGTTTAAAATTCACAAATTGCTTCGAAAATCTTAGGTAATATTCAAATTGTTTCATAAATTGTATAAAAAAAATTCAGCGAAATATATTGTCAGTAGTTTTTTAAAATAAAATTAAAATAATAATTACACATCTTATATGAAACGATCACGTGACCATGATATGAAACGATCACATGACCCACTTCAAAATGATATATGGCATCCATCTTGTTTCAAAATCGTGATTTTTTTAAGTTCTTTTTAATTCATATTGAGTGTTGTATCCGTCCTAAAACTACTTTATTTTTGCTTAAATTCTGTGCATCTACATACTGAAACAACGCAATGACAATATATTTGAGTTTAAATGCTCATCTAAATTTGATTATTTCTACAACTAAGCCTAATTTTCACCTATGTAAAATGTAAACAGCAAAATATATAGAATGAGTTGTATTAGAATTTCTGTATTTTTAACACTTTACAACAAAGTTGAAAAGTGTTTATGACTTTGTTCATTCTGTCTGTCTGTCTGTCTGTCTGTCTGTCTGTCTGTCTGTCTGTCTGTCTGTCTGTCCGTTAGCACGATAACTGCCGTAAAAATGAGTTTATCAAAATGAAATTTTAGTATGTTGTTCAGACGGTCTGTAGGACCTATGGGAATATAAATAAATAATATCACCCAATTAGTTTTTTATTGAACCCGGGTTGAAAAAATGAAATACATTGAACCCTATGGGACCTAATTTTTCAAACATTTTTTAAGTAAATTTAAATTCACGAATTGCTTCGAAATTTTTAGGAAATATTCACATTATCCCATAGAATATATAAAAAAAAATTCAGTAAAATATGTTAAGTAGTTTTTTAATTAAAAAAATTATTTAATATAGGGAAAAAAACAAATTCAATTAAATTCTGACTTTGGGATATCTTCCAGAAAGAAAAGAGAGAGATATTATATAATAAATATCTCTCCATTTGTTAAAACGTTTTGCATATGGGAGTGGCTTCATATTTTAAAATAATTTGGTAGATAACAATTTTTCATTTTTTTTAAATTTTATATAACTCTTCATGATAAATTTAATTGATGGCATTTTAAATGCACTTTCCTGCGTCCTAGAGAGTTAAAATTTGGTACGCAGCTTAAATTTGTAGAACATTTTATTCTACAGCAATTTGGTGGATCTTTAAATATAGATCATACATTTTTTTCGAAATGACCCGCAATTAATCCCCGTTCACTTTTATAAATCATTGTTGTAATATTGTTAAAAATTCTGATGTGGACAGCACATGTCTTTCCCTGCAGACTCATATTCGTTCTCTTTATTTATTCAATGATAATTTGAGTTTATCTGCACAACATAAGTATTTTAAATGACATTGAATTTACACGTTAAATTTAAATTTGGTTCTCATTTGATAACTGGACTTATTGTCAAAGGTGGCGTAGCGAAAACGCGAAAAAACTAGAATATCTCAAGAACGGCTAGTCCTAGAGTAATGGGGTTGGTCTTATTCTTTTTGTTGTCAAAAATCACATATAAAATAGGAATTTAATTGATATAATTGAGCACACGTAGTCTTTTATTTTTATATATAACGATTTTTGCTGGCCATTTCGCAAAAATAGCCCGTTCCTTTTTCCCGAATCGTAGTAGAATAACCTACAAATGATTTATATACAAAATTTTGTTAAATTTGGTATATAAATCACTTGTAGGTTATTGAAATATTATACTCCAAATTTTGTTAAATTTGGTTCATTAGTTTTTAGCTAGAGTGGATAAAGGCAATTTCTGCGGCCATTTCGCAAAGAAGGCAGATTCTTTTATTACGAATCGTACTATAATCTAATGAACATCAGGATTTCCCACAAAAAACATACCTACCAAATTGTATGAAATTCGGTCCATTAGTTTTTCAATTAGAGTGGATGTAATATCCACACAGACACACAGAAACATACACAGATACACCCTTACACACACAGACGTCTTCCTAAAAGTAGTTTTTTCGTGTTCTAGAAGTCCCAAAACGTGTAGATACTTTGAAAATTCGAGTTCCGATCTTCGGCACGATTCCAATACTTTGAGTACATACACATACACATATATATTATCTGTGTATTATCTGTGTATCTAAATTCCGTGCCTATGCAATTACAATAGTTGTGATTTTAAATGATCCCTAAACTTTTATTATTTCTTCAAGGACGCCTAATTTTAACATATGCAGAATGCAAATATCTCAAGCGATTGTAAGATGAATTACATAAGAATTGCTGAATTTTTTTCACACAAAATTATTTAGCTCTGGAGTCTGGAATACAAGTTATATGAATGAAATATTCATTGATTTTGCATAAAGAATCAGATGATTTATATTTCGATACAGTTTTAAATATTTAAGTATAATAAATTACTGTAGTACTGTGATAATGTAAAAGATATTACCACTGAATGAATCACATTTTAGAAATTTTTAAATGAAATTACATTTCAGTTGGAAAGTGTTTCATAATCAATGCTTATGCATGATTGATCTTTCTTGTTTTAACACAAAATAATTTAGTCCATGGAGTCTACATGGCTGATATGAATGAAATATTAATTGATTTCATAAAGAGAAGGACGATTTTTTTCGATGAAATTTCAGGAATAGAGTTTAATTTTTTGTAGCTCCATGGTCTTAAACAAAATGTTTAAATAAAATAAATTATTATAGTGTTGTGATGAATGAAATGAATGGGAGAAAGTTATGAATGGAATCCTGTTTTTATAGAGAGATCCAGGCGTGTTATTTTTTCTATGACGTCATTTGAATTAATTTCAGTTGTTTTTGATGAAGTTTTCAAATATAATAAATTATCGTAGTATTATGATAATTCTAAAACTATTACCGAGGAATGTTTAACATTTTAGAGATGTTTAAACCAGGCAATTTATATTTCAATGCCGTCATTTGAATGAAGTTCATTTTTTTCGATGAAGGTTTAAGTTTTCAAATATAATAAATGAATGCAGTATTGTGATAAGTTTCAAAATATTACCGAGGAATGTATTGAATTTTAGACTTGTTTAAATAAAATTGCATTGAAGTTGGAAAGTGTTTCATAATCAATGCCTTAAGCATGATTGATCTTTCTTGTTTAAAGTAATTTAGATCTGTGCTACCGCCTAAACTGTCAAACATAAATGTGTACCAAAATGCCACATTTTGAGTTTTAGACTGAATAAAATTGTGATTGACCGATTGTTACGAATGTATCCTCTAAAATCGTGGGTATATAGGCAGGATACAAGAACAAGTCCATGTTTCTGGATAACTTAAGTTTATTCACAAGCACGAAGTAAACAGGAACAATATACAATCAAATAGCATTTAAATGCTCCACTAATTTCACAGAATAACCAATATTATTCTCAAAATACTGACGAAAATAATTTCACAAAACAGCAGCGAGTTGACGTGAAAGTTTCCTTATAGGGCGCGGTAGCGCATTGGATAGTGAGCGGGAATTGCACTCAGTAGGCCCGGGTTCGATTCCTGTCGCTGCCAAAACTGCCGCCGTGTTCACGCGGAGTACTATCACGTTAAACATGTGGGTCCGTAATTCCTTCCCAGAGGTTGGTGGTAGGGGAAGGAGAGTATGGTCCCTGTGGATGCCTCCTCCACTGAGCTCCGGTCTAAATTGGGTGGCACTTCCAGCCCGTCCAAACAGTTGCCTTACACATTTCTGGTAGGTACGACGGTCTGGGTCTCAACAACAACAACAAAGCAGCAGCTACTATTCTCAAAACATTGACTATTCTCAAAACACAGCCCAATGTAGCTCGTGTCACGTCAATTCGTCAACAGCCCTGTAATTAAGGGATGAGCTAGCTCTTTTATAGTCTCCGTAGAAATTTCTGAAAATATCTTCGTATCTCCTAGCCTAATCGTTATTTCGTGGAGTTTCTCAAAGTTTCCAGAACTCGCCAATATATCACAAAAATGGAGACAAATTGCCATATCTGTAAACCCTTCTTTTAACTGGTAAATTCTGGAAATCCTGGGCTCACATCATCCTGACATCATGGACTGTGTTTTCTTTGCCTAGCCCTTGAAACAGATGAAATAGGAGGCGCCAATGAGGGAATATTGCTAGTTCGCAACACTCCCCCCTCCTTCAAATTGCAAATCTCGGAAAGTATCAATCTACAGTGGTCCAAAATATGGGCCAATCTGTCGACACAGATTACTTTTGGCTTGGTTGAAGATGATCTCTGGTTTCTATAAAATACACTGCTTATTCTTTTCTTAATAACGTAGGGTCCTTCACCGTTGTGCCGTAATTTTGGCGGAAATCCTGGTCGTCGCCGAGGGTTGAATAGCCATTTTCTGTCGCCTTCTTGGAATCGTACTTCATTAGATTTGGTATCGTACCGGATCTTCATTCCATCGATAGTAATGTTGATCATCTCACGAGCGGAACGATGAACCTCCTCCAACCATGTCTGCAGATCTTGCACACCTTCATCAGGCGATGAAGGAGCATCACATCTTCTTCCAAACTTGTCACACGGTAATCGTAGATCCCAGTCAAACTGCATTTTTGATGGAGAATGACCGGTCGATTCGTGGACAGCACCTCTGTAGGCCAGAAGGAACAAAGGCAGGTGACGGTACCAGATCATTCCGAGTAATTTGTACGTTCCCGTGAATATGTCAGAGCTAAAGTTCGTTTCCTGTTCAGAATGGTTCTGAGTTAGAATTTCACTAATAGTTGTAGACTCTTGGTCAGAGGTTGCGTAAGCTTCTGGTCACTCTATGAAATATTCCATTACTATTAATATGTACTTGTTATTGTCTGCAATTCGTGGTAACGGCCCCAAAACGTTAAGTGCAATTCTCTCGAAAAGAGCTCCGACATTGTAACACTGAAGATGCCCACGTGTTTTCTTTTTCGGTCCCTTCCGAGTGTGCATTTATTGCACCAGAGCTCGACATCGGATCTCGCATTGCACCAGCCGGAGCGTTCGCGAACTTTGTTCAGCATCTTGATGAAACCAAAATGTCCTTAAGTGGATCTGTCATGTATATCTTGCATCTCGTCATTTATCACTTCCTGTCCTACTTTCTTCTCGTCTTGCTCGGCTTTCATCGCGTTTCAATCCGGCTTTAATGAAAGCCATCATCTGATCTTGTCCAGCTTTAATAAAAGCCATCATATCTTTCAATTGTTCCTCCATAGTTATTCTAGTTACTAGCACATACACTTGTCAAGTTTCCAGAAATCCCAGCTTCTGACACCAGTTGTTACGAACGTACTCTCTAGAATCATGGGTGTATAGGCAGGATACAAAAAAGAGTCAAAGTTTCTGGATAACTTACATTTATTCAGAAGCACAAAGTAAACAGGAACAATATACAATCAAACAGCACTAAAATGCTCCACTAATTTCACATAATAAGAGATATTATTCTCAAAATACTGACAAAAATAATTTCACAAAACAGCAGCTACTATTCTCAAAATATTTACAAAAATTACAGTCCAGTGTAGCTCGTGTCACATCAATTCGTCAGCAAACCTGCAACGTTCTAACTGGCAAATCCTGGAAACCGTGGGCCCACGTAATCCTGACGTCATGAACAGTGGTTTTTCAAAACCATCTCAACTAAGAGTAGAGACGGTTTTGGTTTTCTTTGCCTGGCCTTCGAGACATACGAAAGGGGAGGCGCCAATGAGGGAATATTGCGTATTCGCAACAGAACAGTAGTATTTTGCTTTGATAGCTTAGCTTTTCATTTCCTATGTGTAGGTATATCGCACCGGTTGCCATTTGGACGTTTTTACGACATTCATCATATGCAAGTTCCAGGTTAGGAAAGAGTCTATAGTGTTACACCTAAATATTTGGCTCATTTTTAACTTGAAGAATATGGTTATTTCTATAAAGGGGCGGCTGAATATTCCTTCCATATGAAAAGTAAATCCAATGACATTTACTTGGTTTTAGCTTTATTTACCACTTTTACAGCCAGTTTTGGGGTATATCTAAGTGTTGGTATAACTGTTGTTGTAACAGACTTACTGTGGACCAAGTACTTTTCGCTAGTATCGCACTGTCATATACATTGAGTGCCAGTTCCTTATGTTGAGTCTTTGGGGATATCATTTAAGTATATTTAGAAGAGTGTGGGACCAATAATGAATCCTTGCGGTACATTAATTTTACAAGGTTCTTTTATAGTATAAGGTTGGGTCATCAGTTCGGTAAACAATCGGAAAGTTGTCAGCCTAGCGTCGGTGAACTAACATTTCGTCATTCGTGACGCCACAGACCAGGAGTTTTTTTGCCAAAACACAGCAAGTTTTCCCCTTATTACATTTAAAAATTGTTTGTAATTTGTTAGTGGCAATATCCAGACGTCAGCAATCTGCACAGTTAGTGTTAATTGGGCTATGCACACTTTCCTCAGTGATGTCCAAAGAATTATCGGTCTCTTCAGAGAATCCAAGAACAAAATGAGCGCGTTTGCCATTCCCATGAAGAGGGAATAAATAATAAAAATGAAGTCAGCCATACTCGAGTTGAACCCCTCTTGCCTATTATTGACTGATATTAGTTCAAGTACACTATGAATCACATGATTTTTACACTAAGTTTAATCAATGGTGCAGTGGTTTCACCTAAAAAAAATAAACACAAAAGGTAATCATGATTTATCTCAAATTTTGGTCATTTATCTCATATTTACTTTTAATAAATATTTTATACAGGTTTGATAAACGGATAGAATATTCTATTTTCAACTCCACCTGCTTATATTTGCGGCGTAAGCCATTAAATATTTGTGTTAAACAAAATGACATTTGTGTTGATTACGAATAAATTTGACAAATGATATTTGCGGTAATTAAAATATAGATTAGATATTACAATTCGTTAATTTATTACAGTATAATAATAGAACTATTTTATATTTTCAACATACGTTTATTTAATTACTTTGGCACAGTTTACCTTCTATAGTAGTTATACATCCTTTTTATTTCAAGTTCATTAATTCTTATTAATCATCTTGATTAGTCAAGTATGCTTCTACTTTTAATAAATAAAACATAATTTGTTTAATAGATTTCCAAAAAAATAAAATACTTTATGAGTTTTTGAATCAAAAATTTAATAAGATTAAATGAAAAACGGGGCGATATTTTTCTCTTACAATTTCATGTATTTTTTCAATCTTGTTTGCATGCTAAGTTGATATATCTAATCACAAATACATCCGGAGGCCGTTCATCTTTCAGAAATAAATAAGCACTTTAATTACATCTTGAATTCATTATGCATGTGTGAAACTTGTCATTTTAGATTTCTTTCGATACAGTTTTTTTGAGGAAAAAAATATGATCATTTTTTCATGTCTACGTTAATTAGTTTTAACGTGGATATGAATCAAGAAAGAAAAGAAATTAAGTGCATTTGTGTACTAGTTTCGTTTTCTTTTTATTAATAGCAACATTATCACATGTTTATTATGGCTATTTTAAGTTATTTTAAAATGAATGTCCAAGCAAGCGAATAATTCCTTCGCGAGATAATCCACTTTTTGGTAATATTAGGCAAACAAATTATGCAATGTTCAAATATCATAGAAACACAGTGATGAAATGTGTTATAATTTTCTAGTACTCCCTTCCAGAAGGCAGAATGAAATATATTCTTTCTGCCTTCTTGTATACTATTTGTGTATAATATACAAGATATTTTTAAAACTATTTACTAGAATTGCTTCTTATCAAATCTCAGTTTATGACTTTCCTTATATACAAATATGTATAAGGAAAGTATTGTGACGGGATCGAAAATTCGAATTCGAGTTTTCGACGGGAGAGCATGTTTCAAGCATCCCTGATCACGAATCGAACATTTTTGAGATGATGTCTGTGTGTGTGTGTGTGAAAGTATGTGTGTGTGTGTGTGTCAGTGAGTCTGTGGAGACTATAACTGTCGAATGAATGGACCAATTAAAACGAAATTTGGTACAAAAATCTCAATCAGTGAATACTGGAAGCCTATTGTTTTTATACGCAATCGAATGTTCAGAACCCCCTAAATTTTCGAGTGAAATTTAAAAAAAAATCATTAAAAAATCAAAACCTTTAATAAAGTTATGCAAATGGACATTTCTTATGTAATTGTTTATTAGAAAAGGATTCATACAAACTTGAGATCGGTAGCATGAACCGTTCTCAAGATATTGCACTTTTTTAAAAAAAAAATATCAAAAAATTATGTAAAATAAAAAAAAGTATTACCTATTGAGAAACATGTTCACTTTTCATATGTAATATCATGCGATAAATTTGGTGACATCATTCGCATGGATCTAGCTCGTACCATTCATGAAAAAAGATACTTTGAGTAATACTTTTGTATTTGAACTCCAATAATCATTTAGCTGCTGTAAGAATAACTTAATTCTCCATAACGCTTGGCGAGATTTTGGCTATGAATTTGATGGAATGTCGCCAACTTTGCGACTTGTTTAAATGATGCTAAATTAACGAAAAACTCGCCAAATGGATAAAAATGAGGCTAAATCAATGAAAATGACGACTAATTGACGAAAATTCAATATCTTGGGAAGAATATATCTTCTATAAGAATAACCTATTGTTTTTACTGTAAAAGTAGTAAATTACTTGCATTATATAAGGAAAGTCATGTGTTGCCCACATCAGATTTTTAATTTTGTATATGCACCATTTTAAGTAGTGTACTCAAATATTGAATTTCTATTTCATTATTGGTTATATCTTAATATTACCTTATTGGTACAGGTTATGGCAGAATTTATTCCAAATATTTCAATATACAGAGAGAAGCATGATTTGGTAAAGTTTGAAAAGACAAAAATATCAATTTTTCTCAGTATAAGTGAATAAACTATAATTTTACTTTTAATACAAATAATTTAGTTTCATAAAATAAAATAATAATTTAGTTTCAATAAGTTTAGTTTCATAAAATAAAATAATAAATAATAATAATTTAGTTTATTAATTTAGTTTCATAAATCTGCACACGAGGTTTGATGTATATTGGTAGTGTGTGCTTGTAATTCGTGATATAGATAATAAATTAAGAATATTTTGCTGCGCAACAAGAAAAAAAATCTGATGTGGGCAGCACATGACTTTCCCTGCAAACTTATATCCACGTTCTATTTATTTCAATTAAATGTAATTCACTTTTAATTCAAATTTCGTTCTCATTCGGTAACCGGGTTTATTTTCAAAGGTGGCGTAGGGAAAGTACGAAAAACTAAAATATCTCGAGAACGGCTAGTCCTAGTGTAATGGGGTTGGTCTTATTCTTTTCGTCGTTAAACATTACGTATTAAACGGGCATTTAATGGATATATCTAAGTATACCAAGTTCTTTAGTTTAGATTTTGAAGATTTTTGCGGGCCGTTTTGCAAAAAAAGGCAGGTTATTTTTTTCCGAATCGTACCAAAATGTAATCAGCACCAGAGTGACCTATACGTGACTCATCTACCGAATTTTGTGAAATTCGGTCCATTAGTTTTTCAGCTAGAGTGGATACAAGCTTTTGCGGTTGAAAAGTGGCGTAGGGAAAGTACGAAAAACTAAAATATCTCGAGAACGGCTATTCCTAGTGTAATGGGGTTGGTCTTATTCTTTTCGTCGTTAAACATTACGTATTAAACGGGCATTTAATGGATATGTCTGAGTATACGTAGTTCTTTAGTTTAGATTTTGAAGATTTTTGCGGGCCGTTTTGCAAAAAAAGGCAGGTTATTTTTTTCCGAATCGTACCAAAATCTAATCAGCACCAGAGTGACCTATACGTGAGTCATCTACCGAGTTTTGTGAAATTCGGTCCATTAGTTTTTCAGCTAGAGTGGATACAAACTTTTGCGGGCCATTTCGCAAAAAAAGGCAGGTTCTTTTATTCCGAATCGTACCCAAAACTAATCAGCACCAGCCCCGCCCACAAGTGACTTACCTACCAAATTTTGTGAAATTCGGTCCATTAGTTTTTTAGTTACAGTGGATACAAAATCTGCACAGACAGACAGACAGACAGACAGACAGACAGACACACAGACAGACAGACAGACAGACAGACACACAGACAGACAGACAGACACACGCACAGACGTCACGCTAAAAATGGTTTTTTCGTATTCTAGAGGTCTCGAAACGTGTAGATCCGTCGAAAACTCGAGTTGTGATTTTCGGCATGATTCCAATACTTTCCCTATACATTACCATGTATTGCAGGGAAAGTAAAAAGGAAAATACGTTGAATAATTGCTTTTTTAAATAATTTCTGGAATAACGCTGAATAGAATTTACTAACATAATTTCACTAAATAATTGTGCATATAGAACGGTTTATCTTTCCGATTCTAGTTTCATTCACTTCCACATAAAATTATATACAACGTTTCCTATATAAATATGTTTGGGTATTCTTTGTTTCTAATTCATCATGAGATCATCGGGAAAAATATAATTACTTCATTTACCAGAGTGAGATAATAAAGTATGAAGAAAACAATAATAAGTCATAAAACACTCAATCACGTAAATCAAGTCAACAGTGGAGATTAAATTATACACATAAGTAAAGACAGATGAAACAAGAAAGATTAATTATGCATAAACCATTGATTATGAAACACTTTCCAACTGCAATGCAATTTTATTTAAACATCTCTAAAATGCGATACATTCAGCGGTAATAATTTTAAAATGATCACAATACTACAATAATTTATTATATTTAAAAACTTAAAACTTCATCGAAAAAAATGAACTTTATTCAAATGATGCCATCGAAATATAAATCGCCTGGCTCTCTATGTAAAAGCAGTAAATATTTCATTCATACATTTTTATTTAATTCATCAAAATACTACGATAATTTATTTTATTTAAAAATTTAAAACAATGGAGATAAAAGTAATTTAACTCTATGCTTAAAACTTCATCGAAAAAGTCTGCTGTAAAATCGTCTGCTTCTCTACGTAAAATCAATGACTGTTTTATTCATGTCAGCTATATTGCAGACTTCAGAGCTAAATAATTTTGCGTTAAAGAAATTCAGCAAGACTTATGCAACTGTTTTTTAAGAAATAATCAAAGTTTGATAATCATTTATACTTGCGGCAGCAAAGACATCTATCAAAGAGGCCACACGAGCCAGTACCCGAATTATAAGAACAGAGGAGGAGCTAGCTTTTGCTCAGTGATTATAATGTCGGTCTAAAATGCATGAGGTCCCTGGTTCGGGGCCCGGCGACGCTCAATCGCCACAATGATGACTGGACGTTTGAAACACGCAACCTTCCTCTCCAACGATCTCACCATCTCAACACGAGATGGCAGCACCACACGGAGTCAGAAGCCGTGACACTCCCTTCCCGGTTGACCACGTCTGCCCGTCATGCCGAGGCGACACGCCTCCCGACCTTCCTTTCATCAGCGGAAGGAGTGTGCGGCAGCAAAGACATCTATCAAAGATGCCACACGAGCCAGTACCCGAATTATAAGAACAAATGAGGAGCTAGCTTTTGCTCAGTGATTATAATGTCGGTCTACAATGCATCAGGTCCCTGGTTCGGGGCCCGGCGACGCTCAATCGCCACAATGATGACTGGACGTTTGAAACACGCAACCTTCCTCTCCAACGATCTCACCATCTCAACAAGAGATGGCAGCACCACACGGAGTAAGAAGCCTTGACACTCCCTTCCTGGTTGACCACGACTGTCCGTCACGCCGAGGCGACACGCCTTCCGGCATTTACTCATCAGCGGAAGGAGTGTGCGTCAGCAAAGACATCTATCAAAGATGCTTGGAGCCTGTTCCCGAATTATAAGAACAGAGGAGGAGCTAGCTTTTGCTCAGTGATTATAATGTCGGTCTACAATGCATCAGGTCCCTGGTTCGGAGCCCGGCGACGTTCAATCACCACATACTCAAATATATTGTAAATGAGTTATTGCAGAATATAGATGCAAATAAATTAAGCATAATAAAGCGGTTTTAGGACGAATACAACACTAAATATAAATTAAAAATAACTTTAAAATCATGATTTTGCCACAAGATGGATGCCATTGATCATTTAAACTCAAATATATTGTAATTACGTTGTTTTAGAATATAGATACACAGGTATCATGCAAAAATAAAGGGGTTTTAGGACGGATACAACAGGAAATATAAATTAAAAAGAACTTTAAAAATCACGATTTTGACACAAGATAGATGCAATATTTTATTTTCAAGTACGTCGTGATCTCTTCATATAATATGGGTTTAGTTATTTTTATTTTTACTTAAAATACTACCGAGTATATTTTGCTGAAATTTTTTTTCACATTTTTTATGAGATAATTTGAATATTTCTGATAACTTTTGAAGCCATTTGTGAATTTTAAATTCGTTCAAAAAATGTTTGGAAAATTAGGTCCCGTAGGGTTAACTGTATTTCATTTTTTCAACCCAGGTTCAGTACAAAACTAATTGGGTGACATTATTCATTTATATTCCCGTTTGTCTCACAGACCGTATGAACAACTTACTAAAATTTTATTTTGGCAAAGGCATTTTTTACGGCAGTTATCCAGTAAACGGACAGAGAGACAGACGGAATGAACAAAGTCATAAACACTTTTCAATTATGTTGTAAAGTGTTAAGAACGTTGTGTGACATTTAAGACGGAATGCACGAGAACTGCAATGGCAGAAAATAAATACTGTCATTTTGCAACCACCATTGATTGCATGCCAACGTCATATCAAGCAAGCTGCTTCAATTTAAACAAAAAAGACAATTCAATGCTTAAAGCATTGATTATGAAACACTTTCCAACTTCAATGCAATTTTATTTAAGCATGTCTAAAATGCGATACATTCCTCTGTAATATTTTTAAAATTATCATAATACATTAAATTATTATATTTGAAATCTTAAACCTTCATAGACAAAAAACGAACTTCATTCAAATGACGGCATTGAAGTATAAATTGCCTGGTTTAAACATCTCTAGAATGCGATACATTCCTCGGTAATAATTTTATAATTATCATAATACTACGATAATGTATTATATCTGAAAACGTCATCGAAAACAACTGAAATTCATTCAAATGATGTCATAGAAAAAATAACACGCCTGGCTCTCTCTATAAAAGCAGCATTTCATTCATAAACAATTTCCCATTCATTTAATTCATCACAATACTATAATAATTTATTTTATTTAAAAAATAAGACCATGGAGCTACAAGTAATTAAACTCTATGCTTAAAACTTCATCGAAAAAAATCGTTCTTCTCTTTGTAAAATCAATGAATATTTCATTCATATCAGCTATACAGACTCCATGAGCTAAATAATTTTGTGTTAAATAAATACAGCAATTCTATTACAACTCATTCTACATATTTTGCTGTTTACATTTTACATAAGTGAAAAATAGGCTTCGTTGTAGAAATAATCAAATTTGTATGAGCATTTAAACTGAAATATATTGTAATTGCGTTGTTTCAGTATGTAGATGCACAGAATTTAAGCAAAAAAAGAATTGTTTTAGGACGGATACAACACTCAATATGAATTAAAAAGAACTTTAAAAATCTTGATTTATGGATACCATATATCATTTTGAAGTGGGTCACGTGATCTTTTCATATCATGGTCACGTGATCGCTTCATATAAGAGGTGTAATTATTATTTTAATTTTTATTTAAAAAACTACTGAGTATATTTCGCTGAATTTTTTTTTATATATTTTATGGAACAATTTGAATATTACCTAAAATTTTCGAAGCAATTTGTGAGTTTTAAATTCGCTGAAACATTTTTTGAAAAATTAGGTCCCATAGAGCTCAATGTGTTTCATTTCTTCAACCCGGGTTCAATTCAAAACTAATTGGGTGATATTATTCATTTATATTCCCATAGGTCCTACAGACCGTCTGAACAACATGCTAAAATTTCAGTTTGATTAAGTCATTTTTACGGCAATTATCGTGCTAACTTACAGACAGACAGACAGACAGAATGAATGAACAAAGTCATAAACATTTTTCAACTTTGTTGTAAAGTGTTAAAAACGCCATGCCAGATTTCCAGAATATTGGTCTTCACTAAATTTTGCAAAAGTGAAAAACAGATCAGTAAGTGTTTTTTCTGACAGAGCAGCCACAACACCATAGGCAAGACAGCATCTTGCGGTGGTGTTGTTCTGTCTTTTTAACCTAAATCAATTAATACTTTTAGTCAAGTGCTTTTATTGGTACAACAGTGTATTTCTATCTTAAATTATTTTTGAGAGCAGTTACAGTCAATTTTTATAAAACAAATTGTTTGTATTTTTTCTTCGTCTAAGATTAACACTAATTCCAAGGATATATATTTGGACTAAAAATCAAATATTTTACAAGTTCAATATATGATTTCCATATCTAAGTTTTGTATGTATCTATTTATGCCAGATAGTTTTCTTTTGAGTTATGTAGGAATATGGTATTGAAGTATAATCTTTATATACTTTATTTTTCACGGTTAATTAGAATTAAGATATTATCACTTGGGAAAAAAGTAATCTAAAACTTTACATTTTAGTATTTTGTGACGTTCTAAGCATTTCAAAATTCGGTGAAGCATAAGCTAAATTAAAGTAATTTAAATGTATATCTCAAGAGAGAAATTAAAGATCAGATACATGTACAAATTTAGTAGAACGCTTTTTATAAGAGATGTTAAGAGCAGTGAACTTTTGCTTATTCAAAAATATTTATTCAAAATATTTATGCCATTGGAATATGACGAAGCATTTTTATTGATTCGCACTAAGCCTCCAAGCTCTTTCCTAATTATACTCAATTTAATCATATTATTAATTACTAATATAAATTAAGTCAGATTTGAAGTGGTTAATTGAAGCAAGTGGTAAATTTTCGAAGACAGCTCTCAGCCAATACGTGATTGGGTTAGAAATAAAGTTTAGTACTTCAGATTTTGATTTAAAATAATACAAGAAAGATCAATCATGCTTAAAGCATTGATTATGAAACACTTTCCAACTTCAATGCAATTTTATTTAAAAAAGTCGAAAATGCAATACATTCCTCGGTAATATTTTAAAACTTATCACAATACTACATTGATTTATTATATTTGAAAACTTAAACCTTCACTGAAAAAAATGAACTTCATTCAAATGACGGCGTTGAAATATAAATTCCCTGGTTTAAATATCTCTAAAATGCAATACATTCCACGGTATTATTTTTAAAACTATCACAATACTACGATAATTTATTATATTTGAAAACTTCATCGAAAACAACTGAAATAAATTCAAATGACGTCATAGAAAAAATAACACGCCTGGCTCTCTCTATAAAAGCAGCATTTCATTCATAAACAATTTCCCATTCATTTAATTCATCACAATACTATAATAATTTATTTTATTTAAAAAATAAGACCATGGAGCTACAAGTAATTAAACTCTATGCTTAAAACTTCATCGAAAAAAATCGTTCTTCTCTTTGTAAAATCAATGAATATTTCATTCATATCAGCTACACAGACTCCATGAGCTAAATAATTTTGTGTTAAATAAATACAGCTATTCAAATACAACTCATTCTACATATTTTGCTGTTTACATTTTACATAAGTGAAAAATAGGCTTCGTTGTAGAAATAATCAAATTTGTATGAGCATTTAAACTGAAATATATTATAATTGCGTTGTTTCAGTATGTAGATGCACAGAATTTAAGCAAAAAAAGAATTGTTTTAGGACGGATACAACACTCAATATGAATTAAAAAGAACTTTAAAAATCTTGATTTATGGATACCATATATCATTTTGAAGTGGGTCACGTGATCTTTTCATATCATGGTCACGTGATTGTTTCATATAAGATGTGTAATTATTATTTTAATTTTTATTTAAAAAACTCCTGAATATATTTCGCTGAATTTTTTTTTATATATTTTATGGAACAATTTGACTATTACCTAAAATTTTCGAAGCAATTTGTGAATTTTAAATCCGCTTAAAAAATGTTTGAAAAATTAGGTCCCATAGGGCTCAATGTATTTCATTTTTTCAACCCGGGTTCAATCCAAAACTAATTGGGTGATATTATTCATTTATATCCCCATAGGTCCTACAGACCGTCTGAACAACATACTAAAATTTCATTTTGATTAAGTCATTTTTACGGCAGTTATCGTGCTAACGGACAGACAGACAGACAGACAGACAGAATGAACAAAGTCATAAACACTTTTCAATATTGTTGTAAAGTGTTAATAACAACAGATTTATAAATACGTTTTTAAGACTTGCGAATAAGGATGTATGATATGCTAAATTAAAATGATATTTTTAGGATACGGAAAATATCCCAGAGTAGGTCTTAAACACAACTGGGATAGGAAAGTTTTATTATATGTATAGTTTAGAACATATATGGTGATGGTGACTGTTGTAGAATAGTGATAGTATTCGACAACTTTACACCTACCTTCTCCTCTGGCTATACTTTGTCCTCATGGACGTGCCTTTAAAAATATAAGGACAACTTCGAAGGATGTATGAAAGATACCAAACTGCCAGTAAATTATTTATTATTGATTAATTCATAAATTTTTAATATATTCTTACACAATAATAGAGATAAATTGCAATGCACAGACATTTTGTTAAATGACTCCCTTCCTCCCAATTATTTCTTTTGCATATTAAATTCCTTAAGACTAAGTTAATATACCATTTTGTTAAGTACTGTCTAGGGTTATATTTAGGAAGTTTTTGATTAATTAATTGCCTAGGGTAGAGGTTCTCAACCATTTACTATCAGCGAACACTAGACTATGATAAATTCTTCTAGAGAGCACCAGCATTATTTTATTTTCTTCTACAGAGCACCAGTACCATGTTATTTTTCTCTAGTGAGTACCAGTGCTATGCAAGTTTTTGTAGAGAACACCAGCACTAAGTTAATAATTTCGAAACACCAGTACTACGTTAATTTTTAAGGATCAACAGTATTATATTGATTATTAGAAAGCACCAGTACTATGCCAATTTTTCTAGGTAGCACCAGCATTATGTTTAATTCATTTAGAGAGCACCAGCACTTAGTATATTGAAGGGTCACCCAATTTAAAACGGAACCTCCTTCTTCTACTTCGACCCAGACCGTTCGACATACCAGAAAGGTATAAGGTGTCTGTTTGGACGGCCGGGAAGTTCCATCCAATTTAGACCGGAACCCAGTGGGGGAGGAATCTACATGGCCGTACCCTCCTTCCCTATCACTAATCTCTCGTAAGGACTTACGGACCCACATGTTTAATGTGATAGTACCTCGCTTGAACACGGCGGCAGTTTTAGCAGTGACGGGAATCGAACCCGGGCCGACGGAGTGCAATTCCCGCACGCTAACCACTGGACTGTCGCGCCCCCAAAACGGAACCTAAAATGTGTAAACTAAGAGAACCGTGCTATCCTTCAACTAACCCACCACATTTCGAATGAACTTTTAGAGCTATAGATTCATCGCGCCCTTACTCCTTGTAGACATTGGGATAGTTTTGGGCTACGCTAAGGATTGAACACGGGATGCGCACATGCCACTCTTCCCCCCTTACCACTCCTTCAAACTAGCTTTCCTAGATCCCTCTAGTACTAAAGGGTGGCATGTGGGAATATACATTCATTCAGTAACAAAAAAATGTTTGTTTTAGTGCTCCTTATGTCATTTAAGTTTGCCCTGAGAGATTTCGAATCATCCTGCAAATTAAAAGTGGCACTGCATTATTCCACAGGTTTGCGATCATATTAAAAACTTCAGATCTGAACAATATTCTATTCATTTCCCATTGTTTATGTAGATTAGCATAATGGGCGTCTTGATATATATGAATTAAGAAATGCTGCCATAAATTATTTTGTTATTAGAAAAATTGAAATTTATCAGTTAAATTTTCAAAGTTAAGTTGATTCAAAGTTCAGTTAAAAAACAAGCCTCCACCTGGGATTTAAACCACATATATCCATTGTCCAGAAGACGCTTTATAAATTGATCTATTGGTAGGTATTTGTATTTAACTACCTTGAATATTAATAAGGCAGTAGCGTCACCAGAAAAAAAATGAGAGTGGGGAGATAATCAAACACATTGTTTCCCATTTTTTTAAATACAATTTCTCAGAAATTTAGTAGGTTACGATAATTTTCTGGATGGAGAGAGAGTTATAGCAGCACCGCGTTGGTGGCGGTAAGTAAGGCGCATAATGCAAATAAATTTAAAATAGATTGAATAAATTTAATTTGAGGAATATTTCATAAATAAATATAAAATACCCATGTTCATTTTTTCCCTTTTAAACCACCCATGCTTCTTTTACCTCTTTGTTAAATAGCTTTCTGAATTTAAAATGAGCATATACCTTTAAAATTTTTTAGCGAATCTTTATTTTGGCCGGCTGTATGACAGCTTTAGGCAAAATCCTGGAGTTTGGGAAAATTCCCTTGGTATTTCTCGACTGGAAATACTTTAAAGCTTTAACCGAAAAAGAATAACTAAAATACTTTTAGTGAAATATTTGTCATTTTTCTTGTAAAATAAAAAGCGGTTTCTCTTTTAAAGCATAAAAGAAAAGTGACGCATCGTTAAATTCATGTGTATAATTTAGATTTTTCTTCGCCAATTGATTTGAACAGATCAATTGGAGAATAAAAACTTTTATTCAGGTATAAGATCAGTGAATTTGTAAACTTACCTTTTATTGTATGGCCTTCAAAACATTTTTATTCCAGCAGAATGAATTTTATTGGAAAAATGTGAAAGTTATATGGAATGTTAAAAATTGAATTTAATTGCTTGAACGTTGATGTAAAATTAAACGTTTAATATAATTTCAACTTACTAATTTGTATTTTGGATCGTCTGCATTAATTAAATATGGTATGAATGCCAAATATCTAAAAATTAAAATAAAAATCGCTCAAATTAGTGCTACAAAAAATTTGATGTAATTTTAAATATCGTCAATATTACTTCTTAACAAAATAAAATGTATTGCTGCTAAATATATTAATATTTTATCAGAAATTCAAATTAATAATTGCATGTTAAACGGAATATTCATTTTCATAAAATTAGATGTAAAAGTAGATTTTTAAGAGGTCTCAGACGCCTTCATGTGCCATAAACATAGAGAATTTCCATGTTTCAAATTTTATTTTCCATCTTTTCTCTTAGTCTTCAATACCACCTAAAACTTTTATGGGTAGTAAGTGAATACTTATAGAATATATGATAATGTATTCAACAAGGTGAATATGAGAATATTTGTTTTAATTGCATAATTTTCATAAGTTTTGATAGCTATATTTTCAGAAATTTTGAAATGTTTAATATTTGAAATATAATTACATTTTGGTAGATGTTGAGCGCAAGTGCAAAATATGAGAAATCGAATAAATCACATTTAAAATTAAAATGCCTTCAAAACGTCAAATAAAGAAATTATCTCCCATTATACTATATTAAAAAATATCCACTTTACATTCACAGAGATATTTCATAAAAAATAATATTAAAACAAGAACGTTCAATGAATCATAAAGCATTGATTATCAAACACATTCCAAATTCAATGCAATTTTATTTAAACATCTCTAAAATGCGATACAATCCTCGGTAATATTTTAAAAATTATCACAATATTACATTAATTTATTATAATTGAAAACTTAAAATTTCATCGAAAACAATGAATTCATTCAAATCACTGTATTGAAATATAAATTGCCTGGTTTAAACATCTCTAAAATTCGATTCATTCCTCGGTAATATTTTTAGAATTATCATAATACTACAATAATTTATTATATTTGAAAACTTCATCGAAAACAACTGAAATTTATTCAAATGACGTCATCGAAATATAACACATCTATCTCTCTCTATAAAAGCAACATTTCATTCATCATAATACTATAATAGTTTATTTTACTTAAAAACTTAAGACCATGGAGGTACACGTAATTAATGTCCACGCTTAAAACTTCACTGAAAAACCGTCCTTCTCTTTGTAAAATCAATAAACATTTCATTCATAACAGCTATATTGCAGACTCCGTGAGCTAAATAATTTTGCACTAAAGACATGCAGCAATTCTTATACAACTCATTCTACATATTTTGCTGTTTACATTTTCCATATGTGAAAAGTAGGCTTCGTTGTAGAAATAATCAAATTCGGATGATCATTTAATCTCGAATATATTGTAATTCAGTATGTAGATGTACAGAATTTAAACAAAAATAAAGCGGTTTTAGGACGGATACAACACTAAACATGAATTAAAAAGCTTTAAAAATCGCAATTTTGACACAAGATGGATACCATATTTTATTTTGAAGTGGGACGTGATCTCTTCATGTAATGGTCACGTGATCACTTCATATAAAAGGTGTAACTATTATTTTAATTTTTATTTTAAAAACTACTGAATATATTTTGCTGATATTTTTTTTATATATTTTATGGGATAATTTGAATATTTTCTAAAACTTTCGAAGCAATTTGTGAATATTAAATCCGCTTAAAACATGTTTGAAAAATTAGGTCCTATACGGTTCAATGTATTTCATTTTTTCAATCCGGATTCAATACAAAACTAATTGGGTGATAGTATTCACCCAATTAGTGATAACTATCACCCATTGGGTGATAGTTCCTATAGGTCCTACAGACCGTCTGAGCAACATACTAATATTTCATTTTGATTAAGTCATTTTTACGGCAGTTATCGTGCTAACGGACAGACAGACAGACAGAATGAACAAAGTCATAAACTCGTTTCAACTTTGTTGTAAAGTGTTAAAAATGAATAGCCGTCACTGAAGCTATTACTCTTTCAAAGTTTTAGCGTTATTTAAGCCGGACAATACATATTCAGAACTTTCCAAAAATTCAAACAAAATTGTGCTATTTGATGCATTGATTTTATTGGCCCATATTATACTACTATTGTCGGTTGTGAGTTTCAGAATCAAGGAATCGGCGAGTCAACCTTTTCCACCAATAGTTTTAACATTCGTTAACTTGTTCTCCAGAACTGCGTTTTTATTTTTTACAAGTGTGAACCCATGTGATTTTGCACGTGGACTACACATTCAATCCTTTGCATATGAACCCAATGCCGATCAATTATATGGATCGGAATTTTGTAGAGAAAGGCAGATCTTTTTATCCACATCACCAGTGTACCTTTCGTAACGAGCACCGCACGTTTTCTCAGATATAGAACATATTTTTGTCGTACCATCAGCTTCCATCTTTCGTGCTGAAAGGTGGTTTTCAGACATATTTCAGTGCATCGTTTTTGCTACTTGGCGTATCGTTTGCCGTTTTTAACACTTTACAACAAAGTTGAAAAGTGTTTATGACTTTGTTCATTCTGTCTGTCTGTCTGTCTGTCTGTCCGTTAGCACAATAACTGCAGTAAAAATGACTTAATCAAAATGAAATTTAAGTATGTTGTTCAGACGGTCTGTAGGACCTATGGGAATATAAATGAATAATATCACCCAATTAGTTTTGGGTTGAACCCGAGTTGAAAAAATGAAATACATTGAGCCCTATGGGACCTAATTTTTCAAACATTTTTTAAGCGGATTTGAAATCCACAAATTGCTTCGAAAATTTCAGGTAATATTCAACTTGTTCCTTAAAATATATAAAAAAAAATCAGCGAAATATTTTCAGTAGTTTTTTAAATAAAAATTAAAATAATAATAACACCTCTTATATAAAGCGCTCACGTGACCATGATATGAAAAGATCACGTGACCCACTTCAAAATGATATATGGCATCCATCTTGTCTCAAAATCGTGATTTTTAAAGTTCTTTTTAATTCATATTGAGTGTTGTATCCGTCCTAAAACCACTTTATTTTTGACTAAATTCTGTGCATCTACATAGTGAAACAAGGCAATGATAATGTAGTTGAGTTTAAATGCTCATCCAAATTTGATTATTTCTACAACGAAGCCTATTTTTCACCTATGTTAAATATAAACAGCAAAATATGTAGATTGAGTTGTATTAGAATTGCTGTATTTCTTTAACACAAAACCATTTAGTTCATGAAGTCTACATAGCTGATATGAATGAAATATTCATTGATTTTACGAAGAGCAGGACGATATTTTTCGATGAAGTTTTACGCATAAAATTTAATTACTTGTAACTCCATGGTCTTAATTTTTAAATAAAAAAAATTATTATAGTATTGTGATGAATGACATGAATGGGAAATTATTTATGAATGAAATGCTGCTTTTATAGAGAGAGCCAGGGGTGTTATTTTTTCTATGACGTCATTTGAATGAATTTCAGTTGTTTTCGATGCAGTTTTCAAATATAATAAATTATCGTAGTATTATGATAATTCTAAAATTATTACCGAGGAATGTATCACATTTTAGAGATGTTTAAACTAGGCAATTTATATTTCAATGCCATTATTTGAATGAAGTTCATTTCTTTCGATGAAGGTTTAAGTTTTCAAATATAATAAATTAATGTAGTATGGAGATAAGTTTAAAAATATTACCCAGGAATGCATTGCATTTTAGACATGTTTAAATAAAATTGCATTGAAGTTGGAAAGTGTTTCATAATCAATGCTTTAAGCATGATTGATCTCTCTTGTTAATCTATATAAATAAAATTGAAAATCTGTTTTTCTGTCTGTCTGTCTGTCTGTTTGTCCCGTTATCACGAGAGAACGGCTGAACCGAATTTGATGAAATTTTCTGGGTAGCCTGGAAATAGTCCCACTTAAAATTTAGTCTATGTTTGGAGTTTCTACGATCAGTGGTTCTCGAGATAGTAGCAAAAAACGAATATTTTGTTTGTCTCATCATCACGAAAGAACGGCTAAGTCGAATTTAATGAAATTTTGCGAGTAGCCTTAAAATAGCCCGCCATAAATTTTGCCCAAGTTTCGAGTTTCTAATACCAGGGGTTGTTGAGATATTAATGAAAAACGGAACTTTATCCTCGGAGTTCTACTCTCTAACTCCGTGGTTTATCCAAACGGAAAGGATGAAAATCGTTTGTTTAAAACGTCAACGTGAATTAAAACTTCATTTCTGAGCTTAGTGCAGGATTTTTGCATTAATTAGTCACTATCTGAAAGCATGAATTGTTTGAAACATGAATTTAAATGGAAAATCTAACTCCATGGTCTATGCTTCTCAAGCATTTACTAAACAATGAAAAGTATAAGGAAATCAAAATGGTTATTATTTTTGCATTTTATGGGGAAGACATCAAAATGGTTATTTAATTTCGCAGTTTATGAGGAAGGTTCTTTTTTATATTATGTTGCTCAGCAACGCAATTAAATTAAATATGTTTTTTAATATTTGTTATTATTTTTTCTATTTGAATAATAAATAAATAGATGTAAAAATAAATTTTTAAATGAACGGTTTGATTTTTCTTTTAATTATATTAATTACATACTGTGTACATCACTTTCCTTTATTTTGACAGAGTTTTCAAGCTTATATATCGTGTTTAGCTAATAAACTCATATTGTGTTTAGCCAATAAATTTATTTAGCCGATTGTTGAAACAGAAAAAGAGTAGAACGGGTATATTTTCTAATGCAATTTTAGTGTTTCCATTTAGGATATGCAAACGGGATCGGATGTTTTATTCTTCAGATCTGCAAATTCAGAGCTATGAATTTCGCGGAATATCGCTAACTTGGCAACTTTTCTTAAACGTTGCCAAATTGACGGAAATGTCGACAAATTGATAAAAAACGACGCAAATCAATTAAATTAAATTTGTTTTCTTAGAATAAAGTACTGAAAGGATGTTTAGGTAGCATTTGTCGGCCAGTCCATCCATCCTACTTAGTAACACAATTAGCGAATTTTTAAAATGTCACCAAATTGATAAAATGTTTGAAAATCCATAAAAATATAATAAAATTGATGAAATTGCTCTTAATAAAGGCAATTAATAGTGTTTTGTTAGGGCATAATATTGTGATGATTATTCGTCAATGTGTCGCAAAATGGGACTGTTAGTTCTATAGTCCCACTTGGTGATAAATTTGGCGATGTTTTAAATTGTCGCTAAATTGACGAAAATGTCGCAAAACCTTCAATGGAGATAGAATTATTCAAACGATAAGATTCCCATCAATTCATTTAAAGCAAATGATGTCATGTCGTTTAGCAACGGATGTAAATCCAATGTGTTTATGCGGCATACGACTTTTATTAAATCTTTTCCGATTTGAATAACAAAGATATGTATATAAATTAAATTTCATTGACATTGCATTGTTGACTGGATAATATCAATTACAGTCTTCAGGTTTAAACATTATTATTATTGGTATTTTCGTGGACTGTGGATTCAGGGATTATTGATATTTTCATATTAATTCTATGCCATTATTTTATTATGACAAAAATTGTTGAAACTCACATATTGTACGTTGTGCGAGTAATCTTCTATAAATTCACGGGTTATCTTCTAATCTACGAGAATATAAGTAGTGCAGGTATATAGGCATATATTTTGATATATATTGGCATATATTGGAATCAATTACGACCTTCTGGTATAAAGATTACGGGGATAATTGAAATTTTCAATTTGTGTCATCTGTTTTATTTCGGCACAGATTTTTTAGACTCATATTGTAATAAGGGTAATCTTCTACCAACATACAGGCATATTTTCTAATCTGCGACAATATAAGTAGTACGGGGATATATATATATATATATATATATATATATATATATATATATATATTCCCATATAATTTTTAGTGCTTTCATTCTGGCATATATTGGAATCAATTACGGGTTTATTGATATTTTCAATTTATACATGTAATCTACTAATACAGGTTATATCTTCTAATATTCGAGTATATAAGTACTACGGGTCCCATACAATTTTAGCACTGTTATTTTGAATATATTAATTCAATTTCATATTTTTTGTATATTTGCTTTCGAAATAGGCCAGGATGTTTTATTCTTCAGATACGCCCGTGATAATATTGCATGATGAGAACAGATATTCATAAATTTCTCTTTAGGAGCAATAAATTTAATATTTTAACATAATTTTCATATGATTCTGAATTATAAATGTCTTTATATTGTATACTCCGTACGAAGAACGGGTATGCTGCTAGTTTATATATATAAAATTGAAAATCTGTCTGTCTGTCTGTCTGTTTGTCCCATCATCACGAAAGAACGGCTGAACCGAATTTGATGACATTTTGTGGGTTGCCTGGAAATAGCCCCTCTTAAAATTTAGTCTATGTTTCGAGTTTCTACGACTAGTAATTCTCGGGATATTAGTAAAAAATGAAACTTTCGTTTGTCTCATCATCACGAGAGAACGGCTGAACCGAATTGAATGAAATTTTGTGTATTTCCTTGAAATAGCCCCGCATAAATTTTATCCAAGTTTCGGGTTTCGAAGACCGGGGTTGTCGAGATATTAATGAAAAACGGAACTTTTTCCTAGGAATTCAACTCTCTAACTCCGTGGTTTATCTAAACGGAAAGGATGAAAATCGTTAGTTTAAATCGTTAAAGAGAAATAAAACTTTTATTTCTGAGTTTGTTGGAGATTGTTTGTGCTAATAAGTCACTATGTGAAAGCATGAATTATTTGAAACATGAATTTAAATGGAAAAATCTACCTCCATGGCTTATATTTTTCACAAGCTTTTACTCAACGATGAAATGTATAAAGAAATCGAAATGGTTATTTATTTTCGCATTTTATGAGGAAGATTCTATTTTATATCATGTTGCTTGGCAGCGCAATAAAATGAAATGTGTTTGTTAATGATTATTATTTTTTTTTCGATTTGAATAATAAATATATGGATATAAAAATATATTTTAGAAAAAAACGGTTTGATTTTTCTTTTAATTATATTAATTGCGAACTGCGTACATAACTTTCATTTATTTTGGTAAAGAGGTTTCAAGCTTATATATAGTGTTTCGCTAATAAATTCATATATTGTGCTTATCCAATAAATTCACTTAGCCGATTGTTAAAACATAAAAGAGTAGAACAGGTATATTTTCTAATAAAAGCTGTCTACCCAATAAATTCATTTATCCGATTGTTGAAACAGAAAAAGAGTAGAACGGGTATATCTTCTAATAATATATGTTTTAATTTATTATATACAAACTGAAACACGATATTTTATTCAGATCTACAACTTTAGAGCTACGAATTTGGCTGGATATCGCTAACTTTGGCAAATTTCTTAAACGTTGCTAAATTGATTGGAATGTCTCCAAATTGATAAAAACAATGTAAATAAATGAAATTTATTTTGTTTTGCTAGTAGAAAAGTACTGAACTGGTGTTTCGTTAGCATTTGTCTGTCAGTCTAAACGTCTTACTTAGTAACACATTTAGCGAATTTTTAAAATATCACCAAATTGATAAAAATGTTTGTAAATCCATAAAAATATCTTGAAATTGATAAAATTGCGTTAAATAAATGAAATTGTGTTTTTTTAGGGGATAATATTTTGATGATGGTTCGTCAATTTATCGCCAAGTGGGACTGTCGGTTCAACAGTCCCACTTGGCGATAAATTTGGTTATCTTCTAATCATCGATAATAAAATCAAAATGCCGCCAAACCTTCATTAGAGATCGCATTATTCAGACGATATTTTGACCACCAATTTATTTGAAGCAAATCATAACATGTCGCTTAGCAATGGATTTAAATCCAGTGTGTTTATGAGGAAGAAGATTTTTATTGAATATTTTCCGATTTTAATAATGAAGATATGTATATAAAATAAATTTCATTGCCATCATATTTTTGACTGGATAATATCAATTACGATCTTCAGATTTAAACATTATTATTATTGATGTTTTCGGGGATTATTGATTCAGAGATTATTGATATTTTCAATTTCTTATGCCATTGTTTTATTGCGGCAAGAATGGTTGAAACTCATATATTGCACGTTGTACGAGTAATCTTCTACCAATTCACCGCTATATCTTCTAATCTCTGACAATATAAATAGTACAGGTATATTGGCATATATTTTGACATATATTGGCATATATTGGAATCAAGTACGGCCTTCTGGTATGAAGATTACGGGGATTATTGATATTTTAAATTTATTAATTAATCTGTTTTATTTTGGCAAAGATTTGTAAGACTCATATTATAATACGGGTAATCTTTTACTAACATTAGAACATATCTTCTAATCTACGACATTATAAGTAGTACGGGTATATCTTCCCATTTAATTTTAGCACTTTTATTTCGGCACATATTGGAATCAATTACTGCATTCTGGTTTAAAGATTACGGATTTATTGATATTTTCAATTTATACATGTAATCTGCTAATACAGGTTATATCTTCTAATATTCTCGTATATAAGTAGTACGGGTCCCATACAATTTTAACGCTCTTAATTTGCATATATTGATTCAATTCCATATTTTTTGTAAATTTGCTTTCAAAAGAGGCCAGGATGTTTTATTCTTCAGATCTGCCCTAGAAGATAATTTTGAATAGCGAGAACAGACACTCCTTAACTTCTGTTTAGGAGCATTATGTTAAATATTTTAGTAGAATATTTTGATTAAAAATGACATTTAGTATACTATAGGAATTTGCACATGATTGTGAATTTTTAGTTTCTTTATATTATATACTCCGTACGAAGAGCGGGTATGCTGCTAGTACCTTTATAAGATTCGCAACCTTTACAAATCGACGACATAACATGAGTATAAATCACCACGCACTCGAATATCAGTAGCAAAATCATTCGCTTCAACTTCCTATTGAACAGCAGCTTTCATAGCAGTGTCTTCAGCAGACGAAAAAGCAATTTTAAACTTGCTAATGATAGAATCATATGATTTTTGTGTAATAGGGAGAAGCAAACACATGATTGAACAGAATATGTTGAGCCATGGCATGCCTTGACTAATGCACCGTATAGGAAATACGCCTGTTTATATCAGAAACGTTATTTTTAGGTCCAACAAGTTAGTTTTGAAATGTTCTATTTCACTCAATTTTTTGTCGTCAATCTGAAATGTAGAGCTTTGGCCACATACAAATTCCTTTGTTAATTTTATACTATTATGACACATTTCTTATACAAGGGCCAACGGCCGTACCGTGCTGAAAACACCGGTTCTCGTTAGATCACCGAAGTCAAGCAGCATCGGGCGCGGTTAGTACTTGGTGGGCGACCACCTCGGAACACCGCGTGCTGTTGGCCATCTCGGGTGCGGTATCCCCGTGGTTTGCGCGCTAGATTTGTACGCTACCACAAATGCCGCCGTGTTCATGCGGAGTACGATCACGTTAAACATGTGGGTCCGTAAGTCCTTCCGAGAGGTTGGTGGTAGGGGAAGGAGGGTACGGTCCCTGTGGATGCCTCCCCCACTGGGTTCCGGTCTAAATTGGGTGGCACTTCCCGACCGTCCATACAGTTACCTTACACCTTTCTGGTAGGTCGGACGGCCTGGGTCTCAACAACAACATTTCTTATACAAGAACATTATCGATGTTTTAATTAAAATTTAAATATCTACAATTCTGTACTCCCTTGAAAGTATATGCTGGATAATACTCAAAGGTAGAAGCATTTAGTTTTCTTCCTGATGTTGTCAATGGTATACTCTGAGCAAATAACTTCTGTGTTCCATCTAATTTTATAACATCTGAAATTATATCAGTTTTGACGAGATCAAAGTCGAGCAAGTGAAATTAAAACACTGAACGCAACAAAACTGGTCTGACTGACTGACGGAAAAGGCTTTGGAAAACCCGGCATTATCGCTATTGCTCCGCAAAACTGGTTAATGTGCTGTTTTCATAAACAAAACATTGAATTTGAATTGTGAAATTGGAGAAAAGCTGCTTACTTATCTTCATTTTTTACTTGTTAAAATTTATCAAACCGGTCAAATCAAATGAAAATTCAAAGTTTAACGATGTAAACAATCAAAATATGTTGTTTGTGGTCGCTTTAGATTCAGAATTATTCCTTTAACTCCCAGAACATGATTAATTATTTTTGCTTTAACTTCTGTTTTAATAGGAATTTCTTTACGTAAGTTGTACCAAAATGTTCAGAATTAGTAAGAGTTCAACATATTATAAAATTAAAACGAAATCGAAATTGTTGAAGGTTTAAGAGTGCTGAGACCCCTTAAGAAAATTACTATTAACCCCCCTTACACCCTTATATTTATTTAATTAAGTATTTTAACGAATATACTGAACATCAATTTCTAAAGAGCAATATATTTCTAGAAAGTTATATTGCATAACAAATACGGAATTCATATTCAGGAAATTGGATGAAAAGTTAAACTTTTATTAGAAATTTCACTTATCAATTAGTACTTTGGATCTTTGTATTAATTTAGAATCTCATTTTTTCTTAATACCCTATTTCATATATCTAATATAAGTCGATATGTTTGAGTGGCTATTACTTTTTGTATGGGATTTCTTTTGTTACTGTTTTAAAATTTAACCATATTGAACTTTTACAAATTTGATTATTGAAAATTTTAACTTAATAAAAACTTTACAATAACCAACTGTAAAGTTTATATTATGGTAAACACAGCATAGTTTTATTTTTAATTATAGTTTTGTTATCTTTGTTTCATTCACATCTATTTAACATTTAAAGATTCTTACACTTTGGAAAATATAATAAAATGTTTGTGGTGTAATGGCATCTACAGTGGTGTTTTAGGGAATATATTCTAGACTCCATCTTCTGTTGTTTTTAATCATTAAAATGTATTTAAATATGTTCAAAGTCCTGAATTAAAATTTGTGGCTGTGAAATATGGTATGCATAGCCTCTGAAGTGTGTAATTATAATAGGAATATTTTCATTAGATTTTGGAAAGGAGTTTTGGTTTCATTTTGGAACTTAAGTTACTTCGCACGAATCTAAATTATGGATTGAATTACTTATGGAATTTCCGACAGATAGTATAACGGATTTCTTTATAAATAGAGAAAAATATGCGGAAATACAGACAAACATAGATGTCGGTTGTAAGCCCAAATCCAAATTTATAATAAATGTTACTACATGTGTCGATATTCGTGTACGTCAGTAACAAAAGGATTAATGACAAACATATTTTCGGTAATGCCTCTTTGAGAGTATTTATTCAAATTTATGAAAGCCATATAAAAGTGTATTTACAATTTTAATCAATTACGTCATTTATTAATATACGCCGTTTAAGAAATATACTGTGGGCAGCACATGAATTTCTTCACATAATGCAATGCCTTAATTTGTTTTCAGCTTAATGGTGTAATGAACATGACCCATTGCTTTTAATGTTGAATTGTACATTACAATTTGAAGCTTCTCTAGCTGATGACATGTACGACCCTTTAGATCCCCATAATAAAACGTACCTGCCCCACAAACTGTGAAACTCAACTCACTATCTTGTGAATTAATAGTTTTAATTTGCTCAGGGCTGCAGGGATTATCAAATAAATTGAATTTCATCTTCTAAGATATAGAATTTTCATCAATTTGGCATAATTTTCGTTAATTTAACACTTTTTTGTCAATTTAGTGGCAATTCCCAAAAGTTGCCAAGTTGGTGTGTATATTGATTAGAACCCATATGAAAACTTCATAAATTTTTGTATATTTTATTATTTCAACTTATTTAAAAAAATATTCCTAAACCTATATAACACTATGTACATCAAGTGTAATCATATTATAAAAATAAATAAATAAATGCATAAATAAAATTCCAGTATTCGCCATGCATGGTAGAATCATCCATTATAGGAAATTTTTATATTGTTATTTTATGCTATCCAATTACTGACCCAAATCTAGGATCAATAAATTTTACGCAAATCATCAACAATTCTTCCACTTCTACATCTTCCCTATTTTACCCATCCATTAACAAGCTTTAACACAATCTTGCCTCCTAATACTCTTAATGCAAGGATATTGTCAGAATAAAGGCCTCACTTTCAAATAAATTTATTTCCATTAATTTTGGAATGATATAATCCTCGTCTCTATAATCTGGATAATATTAGCGTTTTAGCATATAATACCGTCTGATTTGATAATTTTTAAGCAAGTGATTAAGACACTGTGTTTGTAGAAAATGTATATATTAGTGTGGTGCACATTTTTAAACAAAATTTTAAGTTAACATTTAAGAAACATATTTAATCAATCATAGAACATGGTCGTATATCGTATGATTGTGAAACTCATTGCATTGTACCGCTAATTAAATCCACCATATTAGCTTCAGTGCGAGTTCCTGTAATAAAATGCATTAATATACTACCACAATTAGCTGCACCATTTTTACTTTAAAAATAACATTATTTATTAAGAACATTCTCTTAATTATTAAATTAATTACAACAATATATCACATATTATTTTGCGGAGGAGAGTGGACATGTGAGACCAGGTAAATTCTAATTATCAAAATGGTCTATGACCTGCTACAATAATGATACGTACAGCAGGTGCTGAAGAGGCCATCAGGACTGTCGCTCCTCTTACATATTCGGAGCTTTTTTCTAAATGTAAGGCAAAGGACAAGGCCGTCTGGATGGTACCACCGGTACACACATGGTTCCAGAGTAGGAGCCCAGGCGGCTATTTGGTTTGGGGCAGCAGTAGACGAGATTAAACTACACTTACTCGCTTCCTCAGTGGTCATCTGTCATCAATGAGTTTTATTGGTGGTAGTAAGCATTTCGAAATCTGCACTAAGTGTTCTACTGCTCAAGCCTCCCCTGACCACATTTTATCCTGTCTGGGGCTCACCAGGCAGGACCTGGCTCAAGATCCCCTTTTGGTGCTGGACTTTCTGAGAGTGAACGGGCTTATAGACCTGATCTAGCATTGCTGGTCTTGGGGGTGAGAAACAACAACAAACAACAACAACAACATGATACGTACATACCTTCAATTTATCTTGCAAATTTGACACACAGCTCGTACGTTGGTTCTGTTTCATCGCTCGTACTCTGTCTGGTAATCAAACATCAATGCATATCGTACTGGTACTAAAACAAGGTGTGGAACTTCTACTCGTACTGAAGTCGATCTCCATAGTACTACATCTGGTACTCATCTCATCTGTAGTTGAAGTCTCTCTCAGGATATTTCATTGCCGTCTCTATGGAATCTCACGTTCAAGTGCATATCAGGACATTTCGTTGAAGACTCTGGAAAAACTGACATTCAAGTGTATAAGAAATATGTAGAACTTTTTTGGTTGCCGCCTCTTTTTGCCTGAAGTCTGATACGCCTCTTCGACTATCTTTGGTCGACCTCAGGTCAATGCCACCAGACATCTTCCATATTGGTTAACATTTTTAACCAATCTCGTGGCTTCACTTTAGCCTCCTCTATTTATGGCCTACTTGACCTTTCGGATCAGGGTGCTGTAAAACTGACGTCATTCAGACTGATGTCATTATTTGACATTACAGACCCAATAAATAATGAACATAAAACTGTCTCACATATTCCTGGGCTCACCTCATATATATCGAACATAAAACTATCTCACATATTCCTGGTCTCACCTCATAAATATTGAACATGAAACTGTCTCACATATTCCTAGTCTCACAATTAGTATGTCAGGGATATGCGCGTAGCCGTCTCTGATATTTTGAAATCTGTTGAAAATATATTTAACAGTTTTACTTGTTTCTTTGTTTTGAATTGTTTGATAATTCAAAATTAGTTAAAGTATGAAAACCAAATAAACTTTTACACATAGGACAATAAGCCCGACCATCCAATTAATTGCTCAAGTCCTCAGGATGAGTCGGACGGTCTGGGTCTTCAACATAGGACAATAGGCAGTCATCATGATTTATTTTTTACATAAGCTTCTTCAAAGCTATAAGCTTATTTTTTATATAAGCTTTGCGCATTCAAAACACCATTTTTGACTGATGTTAATAGTTACAAAATGAAAGTTTTGATAAAAATCAAAAGTGATAGGCGATTTATTAGAGAATTTTGTAATTGGTTTTGCTTAATTATTATTGATAATATTGCTTAATTATTGTTGAAAATATCTATAATAGCGAAAACTGGTGTACCATTTTCCAGATTGATAATAATCATACAACAGAAAAAAAAATCTGATGTGGGCAGCACATGACTTTCCCTGCAAACTTATATCCACGTTCTATTTATTTCAATTAAATGTAATTCACTTTTAATTCAAATTTCGTTCTCATTCGGTAACCGGGTTTATTTTCAAAGGTGGCGTAGGGAAAGTACGAAAAACTAAAATATCTCGAGAACGGCTAGTCCTAGTGTAATGGGGTTGGTCTTATTCTTTTCGTCGTTAAACATTACGTATTAAACGGGCATTTAATGGATATATCTAAGTATACCAAGTTCTTTAGTTTAGATTTTGAAGATTTTTGCGGGCCGTTTTGCAAAAAAAGGCAGGTTATTTTTTTCCGAATCGTACCAAAATGTAATCAGCACCAGAGTGACCTATACGTGACTCATCTACCGAATTTTGTGAAATTCGGTCCATTAGTTTTTCAGCTAGAGTGGATACAAGCTTTTGCGGTTGAAAAGTGGCGTAGGGAAAGTACGAAAAACCTAAAATATCTCGAGAACGGCTATTCCTAGTGTAATGGGGTTGGTCTTATTCTTTTCGTCGTTAAACATTACGTATTAAACGGGCATTTAATGGATATGTCTGAGTATACGTAGTTCTTTAGTTTAGATTTTGAAGATTTTTGCGGGCCGTTTTGCAAAAAAAGGCAGGTTATTTTTTTCCGAATCGTACCAAAATCTAATCAGCACCAGAGTGACCTATACGTGAGTCATCTACCGAGTTTTGTGAAATTCGGTCCATTAGTTTTTCAGCTAGAGTGGATACAAACTTTTGCGGGCCATTTCGCAAAAAAAGGCAGGTTCTTTTATTCCGAATCGTACCCAAAACTAATCAGCACCAGCCCCGCCCACAAGTGACTTACCTACCAAATTTTGTGAAATTCGGTCCATTAGTTTTTTAGTTACAGTGGATACAAAATCTGCACAGACAGACAGACACACAGACAGACAGACAGACAGACACACAGACAGACAGACAGACAGACAGACAGACACACAGACAGACAGACAGACACACGCACAGACGTCACGCTAAAAATGGTTTTTTCGTATTCTAGAGGTCTCGAAACGTGTAGATCCGTCGAAAACTCGAGTTGTGATTTTCGGCATGATTCCAATACTTTCCCTATACATTACCATGTATTGCAGGGAGAGTAAAAAGAACATAATACAGTACTGCACATATGCGCGAAAGTGGGCGTTCTTTTTTATGAGCATGGGCAGCGTGGCTCGCATGTATCACAATTCTCGCGGCTGTCTGAATGTTTGCTGTAATACTCATTTTCGGCTCATATTTTACTATCTCTGGTTCTAATGGTTGGATTTTAAACTTGAAATTGCATATTAATCGGCTTTATGTAACGCATATTTGGTTAAATATAGTACGCATATATCTTATTCCTATTTGTAAGACTTATACAGTGAGGAAACATACTTAACAATCTTACTTATGATACAATCTTACTTATAATGAACTTACTTATAATAGTCAATCTTGCTTATAATGAACTTACTTATAATAATAAATCTTGCTTATAATGAACTTTTATACCTGCTTAAATTTCCTGCCACTCAACCAGCTGCTCATACCCCTGGGTGAGTCGAGTGGCCTGGGTCTCCAACACCAGCTTAAATTTATATCCACTTAAAAATATACATGGCCGCAATGATGTTTACACAAAACATGTCATTGAAGTGAATAATATATTCCTATGACCTGTTATATTAGGCTACGCTATCTGTTTGGAAGTCAATGCGTTTATAAGTACTTAAAATATGTATAATTGCATAAGTGTTGATAATAAGTTTTAAAACGGCTTATGCAATCGGATTTTAAGAATATGATTGTTTTGATTGAACTTTTAGAAGTGTAACGTGTGCTAAAATCTTAATGCTTCACATTTTCAATTTTATTTATTGTTAAATTCTTTGGTTATGTTTTGTTTGGTTATGTTTACTTTGAATATGAATGTGATTTATTAAATGTGTTTAAAACTGTCTCTTATTATTCATTTTTCGTAAAATTTCCGGTTTCCGAAAACACTGTGAGCTACAAGAATCATTCTATAAGAATCATCAGTTTGAAATTACTTATCAGAATCTATCCATAGAATCAATAAAATAGGTCTATTGGCGCAGGGACAGTTTAATAACTTCGTAGATTTTACTTAGTTTTATTAGGAGGATCAACACATTATTACTCTTGAATCTTTACGCGCGTAGAAACTTTAGCTGAAACTTTTAGAATCAAATTTGTCAAAATATAGCTTTTGCCTCGTTTTGAAAGCTGAAGGTAATTTTTGTAGTGTTATTAATCGTGTTATTTTATATAATGTATTTAATTATTCCCTGTTTTATTCATACCAGTTGTTGATAGAAACGTTAGAATTTAAGAATAATTTCAGAAAATTTATTATAACTACACGGAAACAACGTACAAAATAAGGTAAATTTGAAAATATAGGATGAGGTTGGTTGATTAGAACAGTAACAGACTCTGAAATGACAGCCATTTCAGAGTCAGTTGACAAGCACTTTAACCTACCCCGCATACTTAAAAAGCAGTATATGGCAAATATAGGACAACACGCATATAATTATTTTTGCTTCTAATGCAGACAAACGTTTATGAAATTATTTTTTTAATAGGTCAGTGTATCAAATTTTCTTTAAATATTTTGTTGAAATGTTAAAGAAGTTTTGACAACATTTTAACACTTTCCAAGATGCCTGAAAAGTGTTTATGACATTGATCATTCTGTCTGTCTGTCCGTTCGCATGAAAACTGCCGTAAATTGACCCAATTAGTTTTATATGAAACCCGGGTTGAAGTAATTAAATACATTGAACCCTATGGGACCTAATTCTTCAAACATTTTTTAAGAGAAGTGAAAATGGGGATTTTTAATTTTTTTTTAACTTATAAATAGTGTTGCATCCGTTCTAAAACTGCTTTTTTTTAGAGTTTTATCTATGCATCCATATTCTGCGTCAACGCAGTTACAATCTTTTTGAGTTTAAATGATCATCAAAATATTGTTATTTTTACAACGAAGCCTGATTTTAATGAATGTAAAATGTAAACAAGTGATTGTAAGATGAGTTGTATAAGAATTGCTGATTTTTTTCACTCAAAATTATTTAACTCTGGAGTCTGGAATAAAAGTATATGAATGAAATACTCACTGCTTTTACATAGAGAGCCAGATGATTTATATTTCAATGACGGCATTTGAATACAATTTGAATGAAGTTTTAAGCATGGAGTTTCACGCAATTTTACATCCATGGTTTTAATTTCCAAAGTAAAATAAATTATTGTAGTTCTGTGATAATAAAAATAATATCGCCGCTGAATGTATTGTATTTTAGAGATGTTTAAATAAAATTACAGTTGGATAGTGTTTTATAATTAATGCTTTATGCATGATTGATCTTTCTTATATTTATATTTAGTGTTGCATCCATCCTAACAGCGCTTTATTTTTGCAAATTATCTGTGTTTCTAAATTATTTCTAAATTCTGTGTTTCTAAAAAGAGCACAACATTTCAGTAAATTCAGTGACTGCCGACGATAGTAATTTACAATTAGTAAAACTATTTAAAAATTATTCAAACTTTGAAATAAAAAACATTTCATACTTTAGAAAAAATGTTAATTCTACTAATATGTGACATTATTTATTTTTAACACTTTACAATATAGTTAAATAGTGATTATCACTTTGTTCATTCTGTCTGTCTGTCTGTCTGTCCGATCGCACGATTACTGCCATAATAATGATTTTATCAAAATGAAATTTCAGTATGTTGTTCGTACGGTCTGTGGAACATGTGGGAATGTAAATGAATAATATCCCCCAATTAGTTTTGGATTGAACCGTGGTTGAGAAAGTGAAATACATTGAACCCTATGGGACGTCATTTTTCAAACATTTTTTAAGCGAAGTTAAAATTCTCAAATTGCTTTGAAAATTTTAGGACATATGCAAACTATCCCATAAATTATAGAAAAGGAATTAAGCAAAATGTGTTCGGCAGTTTCTTAAATAAAAATTAAAATAATAATTACACCCATACTATATGAAGAGATCACGTGACCTATTTCAAAATAAAATATGGCATCCATCTTTTTTTTCCAGTTTCAAAATCGTAATTTTTAAAGTTCTTCTAAATTTACATTAATGTTGCATCAGTCCTAAAACCACTTTATTTTGCGTATTTTCTGTGCATCCAAATTCTGCGCCAAAGCAATTATAATATTTTTGAGTTTAAATGATCATCACACTTTGATTATTTCTACAACGAAGCCTAATTTTAACGGTTGCAGAATGTAAACAAATCAAGCTGTAAGATGAGTTGTATAAGAACGGCTGAATTTTTTAACGCAAAATTATTGTGCTCTGGGGTCTGGAATATAGGTGATATGAATGAAATATTCATCGTTTTACATAGAGAGACAGACGACTTTATCGCATTGCCTTTTTCGATGAAGTTTTAATCATGGAGTTTGAAAGTTCTTTTACCACCATGGTTTAAAGTTTTTAAGTAAAATACATTATTGCAGTACTGTGATAATTTAAAAAATATCACCACTGAATGTACCGCATTTTAGAGATGTTTAAATAAAATTGCATTGTAATTGGAAAGTTTTTCATAATCAATGCTTTATTTATGATTGATCTTTCCTGTTAAGTTTCATTTTAATTTAATTTGTGAGATTTGTCCGAACTCTTAGTAAGTTTCATAATACAAAAAGTATCAATCTGTTTTGCTTTCTCTGCAGAAGTTTAAAAAAAGAGTAGTATGCATACCTACCGGTATTGATTAAAATGTAATGATTTAATATAACATTGTTACGATGTACTTTTCACAGCTGAAGATAATATAAGCTAACAATACTAATCGACATTCAGCATTTTACTTTTATCATTTGTAAATTTAGGGTATAATAATGCAAATAATGTAATTCATATTTTTAATATCAGCTCTATGTATCAAAAAACAAGCATTTTAAAAAAGCATGTATTTTACAGATATATGCATATACGCGGGCATAAAATAAATAAGTTTCCAAAAGTCATGGTAGTCAACTTTAGAGTATGGATTGCAAGAGTAATCGGTAGATATGCATAAAACGTATGTGTGGCAAAAAAATCATTTAATGTATGTGTGGCAAAAAAATGATTTAATGTATGTGTGGCAAAAAAATCATTTATCATTGTAAAAGTTTGTGTTGAATTAACTCTAGATCATACTGCATAATTTAAATATTACTTGTTTATTAATTTTTTTTATTATCGAAGCAGTGAAACCATTTAAGTACCTATTTGTAAGGTCTATGTAATCTTTAGCTATAATTTCTCTTAGCTTTACGTTAGTTCATTTGTTTGACTTGTTAGTTGGCTTGTTGACTTGTCAGTTCGTTGTTAGCTTGACTCAGGTTGAACTATTGATTTATTTTGTACTGGTAAACTGTTTTATCGGTTACGGTTAAGTAGACCAATAAGTGAACCGGCCAACCAAATTTCAGCGATCCTGCTTGTAAGACAGGATAAAGCTTAGGGTTCGTTTGTAGAAAGAGGGGGGATTTATGTGTGGTGCTCGAAAATGAAAAATATTTTTGAAGTTAGTTAAACACATTGTGTTGATACTTTGAAATGCCGCGAATAACCCACAGTTAACTCTTTAGTACGAGTTCATGGAATAAAATATATGAACATAATACTACAAAATTAACTGCTTCCATTTTAACTTTAAAATACATATTTATTAAGCAACTTATAATCATAATTAGATTACAACAATTAACGATTATACTTATATTTACGGATGAGACTGGACATGTGAGACCCGGCATACAAAAATTCCTAAACCGACTATGACCTTTTATATATCTTCTTGAGCACATACCTTCTTGTTGTCATTAGACGTTTGTGGATCATTGGTTGTTGAACCCTCGCATCATCACTGCATTATATGAGAACCTTGATGCATCTCTTTATGCACCTGTGCCAACTTTTATGCATATCAGCATCCGCACACTCCAACTATATTCTCATCTATTACTGATCTCTCTGTTGAACTTTATGCATGTCCATATCGACACTGACTGCTCCAACTATTTTCTCTAACTCTTCTTACATCTCTGAATCTGTTCTATCCTTTTTACATATCTGAATCTGTAGAATGTTATGTCGGTCGCCACCTTTTTTTCCTGAGTTCTGATACGCCTCTTCGACTATCATTGGTTGACCTCAGGGTGGCGCGGTAGCACAACTTAACCAATCTCGTGGGTTTATCTTTAGCTTTTTTTTATGGTTTACTGACTTCTTGGGTCAGGACCGCTGTAAAACAGGCATCGACCAGACTGGGTCCTTTTTCTGGCCTGTTAGATGTCATAAATAATCATATAAACCTGTCTACGTGAATTCTGGTCTCACACAATGAATGAAGGGATCGAATTGTTATTGGAGAAAAGTCGAAAAGCGGCAAGTGTGGCTTTCGTACGTTAGAATCAAGATGAGATAGCAAGGTGTGTCAAAAGTTCCTCCCCTGTAAAGTTCAGTAGTGCGAGCGGAAGTATGGTGCTCTAGCTATCATATCGAAACTCGGCAGTAGTTGAACCTGGGTAAGATAAAGTTTTGAATATTTTAAAGTATGAGCGAGAATGCGTGAGTTCTGCAAGTATTACCAACCACAGTACAATTAGTTGGGCACAGGGTAATTTAAACGGTGACTGCAATCCTTTAGCTTTAATTGCACAAATTATTTATTTAAACAGCCAGTAGCTGTATATTTTCTATTGGATTAAATAAATCAGTTTTGATTTTAAATCGTAGTCTCCGTGTGGTCTTTCCTTGGCCGTTAGAGATGTAATTGATTTTTTTAGGAAGTTTGAAGTGAGTCACTCTTTGTTTAATACATAGAAAAATACTAATACATTACAATTATCAATTTTTATTTATATTAATGCCTGTTTGTCACAATATATGACTTTTGTAGGGACACAGCAGTAGAAAGATTGAAAAACGAATGAAAATTGGTTTGTGATTTTTAAACTGCAATACAACAACGGTCAAATGAACACATATCTTTCAAAATCTAAAAGCTTCTACGGGAAACTGCTTCGATGTCTACGGCGACGAACACGTTGACAGGGAAGGTTGGTGTATTTAACAAAACCGACAGAAAACTCTTTTACTACTTTGTTAACCAACATTTGCCTTTAAATAAAAATACAGCACTATTGTGCGATTGAAAGTGTGTGCCAGATATTAAACATTAAATTGAAGGCATAATAACCATTTAAATGCCGAAATGTCGTCAATTTTCAACCCTTAATATTATACCCAACAATAAAAAAAATAATTCATAAGATATTGATTTAATTGTAGCTAGAAAATACACCAAATATTTGTAACAAATTTAGCGCTAAATAAATTTATTAGCATTAACAAAAATACATATGTCTAGCCGTATACCCATTCTTTGAACGGAATATGCAATATAATGAAACTTAAAATTCACAATTATGTGCAAATTCTTAAATGACACTGTTATTCTAAACATTCTTATAAAATATTTAAATTATGCTCCTAAACAGAAATTTAAGGATCTCCGTTCTCGCTATACAGAATTATCTTCACAGAAAGATCTGAAAAACAAAACATTCTAATCTCGTTTCTAAACAAATTTACTGAAAATATGAAATTGAACAATATATGCTAAAATAAAAGCGCTAAAATTGTATCAGAAGATATACCCGTACTATTTATATTCTTATGGATTGGAAGATAAATCCGTATTACTGACATTTTCATAGATTTGAAGATTGTACCCATGTATTAGAAGGTATAACCGTACTAAAATATATAGATTTGAAAAATTTTCACCAAAATAAAACAAATGACGTAAGAATTTGAAAATATCAATAATATCCGTAATCTATAAATCCAAAGTCCGTAATGGATATAATCCAATCAAAATTGCAATTACGTTACAATTTATTTTTTTACATTTCTTTATGTAAAAATGCTATCACGTTGCTTTTTTCAAATAACTTTCCGGAAAAAATATCGTTTGCAAAATGCAATCTCAATAGAAGGTTTTATAGTGCTTTTTTACACATTACAACATAGTTTAAAAGTGTTTATGCCTTTGTTCATTCTGTCTGTCTGTCCGTTCGCACGAAAACTGCCGTAAAAATGACTTTATCAAATTAAATTTTATTATGTTGTTGGGACGGTCTGTGGGACATAAGGGAATGTAATTGAATATTATCACCCAATTAGTTTTGGATTGAACCCGCGTTGAAAAAATAAAATAAATTGAACCCTATGGGACTTAACATTTCAAACATTTTTAAGTGAATTTAAAATTCACAAATTGCTTCTAAAGTTTAAGGAAATATTTAACTTATCCCATAAAATATATAGAAAATATTTTAGCAAAATATGTTCGGTAGATTTTTAAATAAAAAAAATAATATTTACACCCCCATGGTACGAAGACATCACGTAACCCATTTCAAAATAAAATATGGCATCCATCTTTTTTCCCCAGAGTAAAAATCGTGAATTTTAAAGTCCTTTTAAATTTATATATTGTGTTGCATCCGTCCTAAAATCGCTTTATTTTTGCGTAATTTCTGTGCATCTATATTCTGCGCCAACGTAATTATTATATTTTTGAGTTTAAATGATCATCAAACTTTGATTATTTCTACAACGAAGACTAATTTTAACGTATGCAGAATGTAAACACATCAAGCTCTAAGATGAGTTGTATAAGAATTGCTAAAATTTTTTAACGAACAATTATTTATCTCTGGAGTCTGGAATGTTATATGAATGAAATATTCATTGATTTCAAATAGAGAAGCAGACGATTTTACAGCATTGACTTTTCGATGAATTATTAAGCATGGCGTTAGAAAGTACTTTTACCTTTAGTACTTACCCTGTAAGTTTCTATGTAAAATAAAGTATTGTAGTATTGTGATAATTTTAAAAATATCACCGCTGAATGAAAGTAATGAAACAAAAGTGCATTAATGAAATATTCATGCGTTTTACGTAGAGAGCCAGGAGATTTATATTTTGATGACGTCATTTGAATAAAGTTCATTTTTTTTTTCAATGAAGTTTGAAGTTTGAAGTTTTCAAATGTAATAAATTATTGTAGTATTCTGATAATTTTAAAAATATCACCGCTGAATGTTTCGCATTATGTAGATGTTTAAATGAAATTGCTTTGCGGTTGGAAAGTGTTTCATAATTCATGCTTTCTGCATGGCTGATCTTTCTTGTTATATTAATATCTCGATAACCTGTTTCCCGGAAACTCGAAATATGGACTATATTTTAAGCTGAACTATTTCAAGTCTACCCTTTAATTTCATCAAATTCGGTTGATGAAATTTTCGATTTATATTCCTTTGAAGAGTGGAGATGAAACAAACAGCCACACAAACAAACAAAATAAATTGTTAGACAAATTTTCAATTTTATTTATATATATATATAAAGAAGTATATTTGAAACAATTTTAGAATAATAAACAATTATTTAACCTGTGATACAAACGTCTCCTTTTGATTTTGAAATCAGACAGTTGGAGAGTCTCTGAAGCTACCGTGTTACATTACTGTGAAAAAAAAGCAGCAATAAAATGTTAAAATATTCTGAACACGTTAGAACTTTTTATGAATTTTTATCAAAGCGTTTATTCTTTTTTTTTCTAGGAACTTTCTCTATTTCTTACATTTCTAGAAAACAAGATACCGCACACATTTTTATGAAAGTAGTCTTATTTATAAATTGAATTTTTGCTCTTCCAATAGATATTGCAGTTAACCCGAAAACTTTAATAAAAATTACTTTTCAATGAAAAAACAAACTTAGAATTAATACGTTGATGATTTTCAAAAGCTTTAAAAAATACCCAAAATGCAAATAATTGAGGAACTGAAGTAATTTTGATGTAATTAAAAAACATAATTGATCAAATTATAACACCGGAAATATTAATTTCTTTGAACTTTGCATTAAATTTCAAGACTGTAACTAATTTAAAACTGTGACGAAAAAATGTGTCGGGACTGGGTTTTACGAAGTATATTAAAATTACGATGAGAGGACAACATGTCAGTAAATTCAGTGACAGACGACGATAACAATTTACAATCAGTAAAACAACTTGCAAACTATTCAAATCAATAACATTACATACTTCAGGAAAAAACACAATTCTACTAATATGTGACTTTATTTGTTTTTTAACACTTTACAACATAGCTGAAAAGTGTTTATGACTTTGTTCATTCTGCCTGTCTTTCTGTCTGCCCGTTCGCACGATAACTAACTGCCGCAAAAATGACTTTAACAAAATGGAATTTGAGTATAGTGTTGTGTTGATACGGTCTGTGAGACATATGGGAATGTAAATGAATAATATCACCCAATTAGTTTTATATTGAACCCGGGTTGAATTAATTAAATGTATTTAACCCTATGAAACCTAATTTTTCAAACATTTTTTAAACGAAGTTAAAATTCACAAATTGCTTCGAAAATGTTAGGAAATATTCAAATTATCCCATAAAATATATAAAAAAAATTTAAACAAATTATGTTCGGTAATTTTTTAAATAAAAATTAAATTAATAATGACACCCATATAATATGAAAAGATCACGTGACCCACTTCGAAATGAAATATCGTATAAATCGTGTGTCAAAATAGTGATTTTTAATGTTCTTTTTAATGTATATTTAGTGTTGCATCCGTCCTAAAACCGCTTTATTTCAGAGTTTTTTCTATGCATCCATATTCTGCACCAACGCAGATACAATATTTTTTAGTTTAAATGATCATTAAACTTTGATTATGTTTACAACAAAGTCTAACTTTAGTGGATGTAAAATCTAAACAAATTATTTTAAGATGAGTTGTATAAGAATTGCTGATATTTTTCACGCGAAATTATTTAACTTTGAAGTCTGGAATAAAAGTGTATGAATGAAATACTCACTGCTTTTACATAGAGAGCCAGACGATTTATATTTCGATGATGTCATTTGAATGAAGTTCACGTATTAAGCATGGAGTTGCACGTAATTTCACCTCCATAGTTTTAATTTTCCAAGTAAAATGTAATGTTGTAGTTCTGTGATAATTAAAATAATATCGCCGCTGAATGTATCGTATTTTAGAGATGTTTAAATAAAATTACAGTCGGATAGTGTTTTAAAATCAATTCTTTATGCATGATTGATCTTTCTTGTATTTATATTTAGTGTTGCATCCGTCCTAACAGCGCTTTATTTTTGCATATTATCTGTGTTTCTAAATTCTGTGCTTACTCAGTTACAATATTTTTTATTTTAAATGTTTAATAAACTTTGATTATTTCTACAATGAAGCCAAATTTTAACGTATGCAAAATGAAGCAAAACATGCGATTTTATAAGAGTTTTATAAGAATTGCTGAATTTTTTAACTCAAAATTATTTAGCTTTGGAGTCTGGAATATAAGTGATATGAATGGAAAATTCATTGATTTTACTTAGTAGAGAAGCAAGCGATTTTATAGCATTGTCTTTTTTGATGAAGTTTTAAGTTTCCAATTATTGTACTATGATAATTTTAAAAATATCACGTCTAAATGTACCGCATTTTAGAGATGATTAAGTAAAATTACATTTCAGTTAGAGAGTGTTTCATAATCAATGATTTATGGAAGATTAATCTTTCTTGTGTTTTTCCTAAGATAGCTGAAAAGCATAAAATATTATATTCCGAAATTTGTTTGAACTATATCCCATCTCCCTTACATAAAATCTATATATACTAATTGCCAAGTGTCCGCCTGTCCGCCTGGCTGTCACGCTTTTTTAGGCACTTCCCGAATAGATAGAGACTTGCAATTTGGTACACGGGTCGATCGTTCGATAAAACCCCCTGGAAAAATCGAATTTATGGAAAATGTTCTATAGAGAGGTTGCCCCAATACAAAACGCTCGAAAAGTGAAATGATAGAAAAGCATGCTTTGCGATGAGATAGAGACTTCAAATTTGGTGCATGGGTAAATCGTTCGAAAGGAAGAAAGTGTCCAATTTCAGATTTCCAATTTTTTCTACTTAAGGGGGTGCCGCACACCAAAAGGTTCGAAAAGTGAAATGATAGGAAGGCATGCTTTGCGATAACATAGAGACTTCAAATTTGGTGTATGGGCAAATCGTTCGAAGAAAGGGTGCAATTTCAAATTTCCAATATTTTCTACTTAAGGGGGTGTCGCGCGCCAAAATGTTCGATTTTCGGAATAAGGGAGAAACGTCCCTTTTAAAACGTGATAGAGGCTTGATATTTGGTATATGGGCGAATCATCTGATAGAAATCTAAAAAAGAATAGAGTTTTTCAAAAATGTATATTTAAGGGGGTGGGTACTCCACACTAAAATATTCGAAAGGTGATATGCTAGAAAAGCATGCTTCGCTATGAGATAGAGACTTTAAATTTGGTGTACGGGTAAAAAGTTGGAAAGGAAGAAAGTGTGCAATTTCAGTTTTCCAACATTTGCTGTTGTAGGGGATGCCGCTCACTATAATGTTTGATTTCCCGAACAAATGAAAAACGTATCCTTTACAGTGTGATAGAGGCTTGAAATTTAGTATATGGGCTAACCATTTGACAAAAAAACCAAAGATGAATAACGTTTGACAAAAAAGTTCATTAACGGTGTGTTGCACAGAAAAAGGTTCGAAAAGTGAAGTGATAGAAAAAACATGCTTCACGATAGGATAAAGACTTCAAATTTGGTGTACGGGTATATAGTTTGAAAGGAAGAAAGTGTACAATTTCAGATTTCCATTATTTATTACTTTAAGAGGTTAAAGTTCCAAAAGAGAAATAATAAAATAGGGCTGCATCGGGATGAGATAGACTTTAATGTGGTGTACAGGTAGATAATTCGAAAGGAAGAAATGCTCAAATTAACTTTCCCAACATTTTCTTTTTTAGGGGGTTCGGCACACTAAAATATTCGATTTGTCGCATAAATGTAAAACGCGGATTATTAAAAATTTACATTATTCAAGGGTTGCTTATTGCGAAACCGTTGATCTTCAACGGGTATTCGACTAGTTATCTACTATACTGCCAATCCAATATCATCATCCATTTGTATAACATCCAAGCTTTACAAACACAAGCTTTACAAACAAGATTTCTAACTCTGCTTTCTAATTTTCAAAATTCAAGTATAATGTCAGAATTAAGATAGATAAGTAATCTTAAAATAAGTTCATTCGTATAAATTTTGGGATCATTTGGAATATTTAAACCTACAATTTATAGATAAAATTGGCGCATCAGCATATAAAGACGTGATAATATAACATAAAGCTGTATTGTAACACGTCAAAAGAAACATTACTTTAAAAATAAAGACAACCAAGGAATTGGCCATAATTAAAAGTACTTTATTAAAATCTCCTTTAAAGACGTACTAAAATTACTTCGCCATAGCGCTTTTCTTTTCTTTTACTATACCCTTCATCAGTGGCAAATTGAAAATAAGTGACGAACAAGTGCTTAAATACAGGCTATAACCGCCAGACAAAATTTACATATTAATCATTTTACATTTTAAATACGAAGCATTTAAAATATTATTTAATTATTAAATACAAAAAATACATTAAAAGAAAAAAAGATTCATAAACTAAATAGTAACCAATAGATATGTCGCCAAAAACAAAATAAAGAAACTACTAAATATTCAGAAAATCATATAACGGTTTAACAGGTAGTAAGTCGAGAACGAGACGCCAAGCATAACTAAGGGTCTGAACGGGATCAAAATTGCAAATAGAATCACGATAAAGATTAACAAGAAATATCAATCATGAATAAAGCTTTGATTATGAAACACTTTCCAACTGCAATACAATTTTATTTAAACATCTTTAAAATGCGATACATTCAGCGGTAATACTTTTAAAATTATTACAATACTACAATAATTTATTATATTTGAAAACTTAAAACTTCATCGAAAAGAATGAACTTTATTCAAATGGCGCCATTGAAATATAAATCGCTTGGGCCTCTATGTAAAATCAGTAAATATTTCATTCATGCATTTTTATTCCATTCGTCACAATACAACAATAATTTATTTTACTTAAAAATTTAAAAGTATAGAGGTAGAAGTAATTTAACTCTATGCTTAAATCTTCATCAAAAAAGTCTTCTATAAAGTCATCTGCTTCACTATGTAAAATCAATGAGTGTTTCATTCATACCAGCTATATTACAGACTTCAGAGCTAAATAATTTTGCGGTAAAGAAATTCGGCAATTCTTATACAACTCATCTTACAGCTTGATGTATTTACATTCTCCATAAGTGAAAATTAGGCTTCGTTGTAGAAATAATCAAAGTTTGATGATCATTTAAACTCAAATATATTGTAATTGCGTTGTTTCAGAACATAGATGCATAGAAATAAGGCAAAAAAAGCGGTTTTAGGACGGATACGATACTAAATATAAATTAAAAATAACTTTAAAAATCACGAATTTGGCACAAGATGGATGCCATATTTAATTTTGAAATGGGTATATACCTATATTATATGGTTCATATAATATAGGTTAATTAATATTTTAATTTTTATTTAAAAATCTACCGAATATATTTTGCTGAATTTTTCTTTCAAATTTTTTACGGGATAATATGAAAATTTTCGAAGCAATTTGTAAATTTTAAATTCGCTTAAAAAATGTTTAAAGAACTAGATCTCATAGGGTACAATGTATTTCTTTTTTTCAACCCAAATTCAATCCAAAACTAATTATGTGATATTATTCATTTATTTTCCCATATGTCCCGCAGACCGTGTGAACAACATACTAAAGTTTCATTTTCTATAGTCATTTTACTGCAATTATCGTGCGAAAGGGCAGACGGACAGACAGATAGAATGAACAAAGTCATAAACACTTTTCAACTATGTTGTAAAATGTTAATAAAAAGGAATTCAGAAAGTAAAATATTACGGCGGTTATTGCAGCTAATTAAAAGAAAAGTCTTATCAAACATAGTATGAAAATTATCGTTAATAACATACTGAACTAGAGCCGTGGCCAGTTTACAATTTTTAACATTTTACAACATAGTTGAAAAATGTTTGACTTTGTTCATTCTGTCTGCCTGTCTGTCTGTCCGTTCGAGGGATAACTGCCGTTAAAATGACTTTATCAAAATGAAATTTTAGTATGTTGTTTAGACGGTCTGTGGACCTATAGGAATATAAATGAATAATATCAAACTATCAGTTTGAACTGAACCCGGGATAGAAATATGAAATACATTGAACCTTATGGGACCTAATTCTTTAAACATTTTATAAGCAAATTTAAAATTCAACTATTACAACAAATTTTAGGAAATATTCAAATTATCCCATAAAATATATGAAAAAAGTTTCAGCCAAATATATTCGGTAGTTTTTTGATAAAAACTAAAATAATAATTACACCCATATTACATGAAGAGATCAGGTGATCCGCTTCAAAATAAAATATGGCATCCATCTTGCGTCAAAATCGTGAATTTAAATTTTTTTAAAATTTATATTTAATCGGGTATCCGTCCTAAAACAACTTTAATTTTGTTTAATTTCTATATGCATCTATATTCTAAAACAACGCAATTGCAATATATTTGAGTTTTAATGATCATTTCCATCCATCTCTTTGTCAAAATCGTGATTTTTACATTTTTTTTCATTTATATTTAGTGTAGTATCCGTCCTAAATCCGCTTTATTTTTGCTTAATTTCTGTGCATTTGCATTATGAAAGAACGGAATTACATTATATTTGAGTTTAAATGATCATCCAACTTTGATTATTTCTACAATGAAGCCTAATTTTCACTTATGGAGAATGTAAACACATAAGGATGTAGGTTGAGTTGTATAAGAATTGCTGAATTTCTGTAACGCAAAATTATTTAGCTCTGGTGTCTGAAATATAGCTGATATCAATGAAACATTCTTTGATTTTACATAGAGACGCAGACGATTTTATAGCAGACTTTTTCAATGAAGTTTTACACATAGAGTTAAATTACTTTTATTACCATGGTTTTAAGTTCTTAAGTAAAATAAATGATTGTAGTATTGTGATGAATGCAAGATATGGGATAAAAGTGTATGAATGAAAAATTTACAGCTTTTACATAGAGAGACAGGCGATTTATATTTCAATGATGTCATTTGAATAAATTGCATTTTTTTCGATGAAGCTACGTTTTCAAATATAATAAATTAATGTAATATTGTAATAATTTTAAAAATATTACCGTTGAATGTATCGTATTTTAGAGAGGTTTAAATCAAATTGCATTGTCGTTGGAAAGTGTTTCATAATCAATGCTTTATGCATGTTTGATCTTTCTCGTTAACATAATATTTTTACTATAATATTTTACGCAAGTGTCACAGCAAATCAGTTCCTTAGCGAACAAATATATCATCACAGTGCTTTCATCTTGACACCATTGGAAGGATCAAAGTACGTTCTTTTCTACTTTATTTGGACCGAATACACAGGTCAAATTTGTCATATATATATATATATACATATATATATATATTTATTATATTTATTATATATATACATCGATATATACATTTTTCAGATGTCTGTTTTCTGCTTCGTTGCAACAAATATATCATGACAGTGCTTTCATCTTGACACCATTGGAAAGATCAAAGTACGTTCTTTTTCAACTTTATTTGTACCGAATATACAGGTCAAATTTGTCATATATATATATATGTATATATATATATATATATTATATATATGCATCGATATATACATTTTTCAGATGTCTGTTTTCTGCTTCGTTGCATACGAAAAAGGAAGATTAGTACGGTTCTATATTTTTGAAAATATATGTGTTTATATCTTCACATTCAAATATCTTTTTAATTACTATATAATTTGATTTTCAGTGAATTTTCAAATACACGCAAAAAAAAATGAAATTTTTGTGTTTTCATTTTTCTCCCTTTCCTCTTCGCTGTGCAGTGGGCCTTGCAACTGAAGTCACAACCTGTTCGTTGCTAAGCCAAATACGTATTTCTAGAGTAAGTGATGAATGATATTTTAAGTTTATTAAGTTTTTCACTATACTTTGAAAATTTGCTGATAATTTCGGAGTTATATATTCACTGATAGTAATACAAATATATTTAAATTTTCTAATATTTCGGAATTATTTGTTTACCGCTAATATTGAAATAATTGTGACTTAGATTTTTAATTTTGTGATTTTGAAAAAGGATTTTCGGTATTTTTCTCTGAATATATAATTCGCTATAATTGTTCTTGTTATGAGATATTTTAAAATCAAAGTGATGATACGATTTTCGAATCCCGCCTCATTAATGTAAAGTATTAAATTGTTTTGATCATGTCTCAGCTTCTATTTATGTTAGAGTTTACTTTTAAAAACTGCAATTTTTGCTTGAGCAAATGAATTCCGTGTATCGGCATTGATTGCGCTCCGCAAGCTTATTTAAGACATTTTGCGTCCACGCAGCAAGTTATATATTTTTGTTGTAAGAGAAGCATTGTTGGATTTTATTGAATTCTCTGTTTCGATGTAATTTTTATCAAAGGTTTGCATCTTAAATGACGGGTAATGCCGGATATATTTTCTAGTGAAATCATAAGTTATTGAAAGAATTTTATACCATTTATACTAAAACTTTTAATCGCCAATTTCTGATCCAAATCTAGTATTTGTAACAACACATTTCCTGAAACAATCAACCTATTTTTACTTCTGTCATTTTACCTTTCCATTGACTACAGGATTTTCTCAAAACAGTTATATACTATATTCTTTCACAATTTTCTTAACACTAAGATAATATCAGAATATATTTTTAATTTTCATTCAGTATATTTTGTCGCATAATTCGAGAGATGATTTGGAATTTAGTAATCCATTATCTAGAAATAATTCTAGTGATTAAATTTATAATGGAGACAGATTAAATATTTTTGGACAGAAGTGTATCAGACACAATGATTGTAAAGACAATTTAATTATCATTACATTGAACTCATAGATATATCTGCCCATTAGAAATTTCTTATACAAAAAATATATAAGTATTCGTAATTATTTTTACTCTGTCTTGATCTATTAAAATTATATCCAGTATAAATACAAGTGATACATTATCGCATGATGTAATTGTCCCCTTTTAATTATAATTGTCCCCTTCTAATTATTATTTAATTTTCATTATTTTTTACTTTCCGTATATATAAACATAGTATATTGTATAAGGAAAATATTGTGACCGGGTCGAAAATTCGAATTCGAGTTTTCGGCGGGAGGTCACGCTTCAAGCATCCCTGAATACAAATCAAACGTTTTTGAAATGATGTTTGTATGTCTGTGTGTGTGTGTGTGTGTGTGTGAGTCTGTGGAGACGATATCTCACGAAAGAATGGAGAGATTCGAACGAAATTTGGTACACAAATTACAATCCGTGAATACTGAAAGCCTATTGTTTTGTATACGTAATCAAATGTATAGAATCCTCTAAATTTTCGAATGAAATTTTGAAAACATCATCAAAAAACCAAAACATTTAATAAAGTTACGTAAATAGTCATTTATAATCTAATTTTTCATTAGAAAACGATTGACGCAAATTTGAGACCGTTAGCGTGAACCATTCTCGAGGTATTGCACAGTTATCAAAACAATTATCGAAAAATCATATAAAAAAATATATTAACTAATAATTTGATGACATCATTCTCGTGAATCTAGCTTGCTCCATTCATGAGAAAAGTTAATTTCAATAATACTTTTGTAGTTGGACGAAAATAGTTATTTGTCTGCTATAAGAATAACTTTCTCCTTCCATAACGCTTGGCGAGATTTTTGCTGAATGCCACCAATTTGGCGACTTTTAAATGTAGCCAAAATTTCGAGAATGTAGCCAAAGAATGACACTAAATTAATGAAAATGATGAATAATTGATGAAAATTCAATATCTTGGAAAGAACATAAGCGTAGACTATACGAGTAACCCATTTCTCCGTCTATAACGCTGGGTGAGAAATTTAGAGAGAGTCGCCAACATGGCGATTTTTTTAAATGTTGCCAAAGTGACACAAATATCGCCAAATTGATAAAACTGACGCCAAATGAGTCGTAATATTTCGCACATTCTGATTTCCGTCATATGACGGGCATACATTCTAGTATATAAGAAATGGTCTTCTCTCCGTTTGTTCGTAACACTTAGTGATGCATTTGGTAAACTTGGTGAATAATTTAGCAAAGTATCTACAACTTAGTCATATTTCTCTCCCAGATTGAAAAAAATATAGTCAAGATTGCAAAAATAACGCTAAATTACTGAAAATGACGCCTAATGGACGAATTAATTATTAAAATAATTTAATATATGAACGATATCGCTTATTGAAGATAATGTCAATATTGATAATCGTTTTAAAGTTGCCCGAAATATAAGTTAATTGGGCATATTGAAATACTTTTACATGTTGTCACCCGGAAAATCACCAAATGTCCAATTCTACGATAAAAACACTATACATTATTTATTACACTATACCTTACTATACATTATTACACTATACACTATCTTATACATTATTTTTTTACTGTAAAAGTAGTAAATTCATTGTATTATATAAGGACAGTTATGTGCTGCCCACATGAGATTTTGTTCGTTTTTATATTACCATATTTATATATATTAGAACACGAACTTTGTTTCATTGCCACAGAAAAGTAATTATCGGGAAGAAAACACCTTTCGTTATACTAAATATTTATAGACATTAGTACATAATATGCTGAAGACCGGAAAACTAACACTCTTAAAAAATAAATATTTTAAAATTTCATTTTGCTTAATAATGTATAGTGCTTAACATCGAAAATATGTGTTTCGAAAGAAAATTGATCTAGTTAAATTCAGATCCGTAATTTCTGTCTTTTTTTCGTGGCTTCTGTCTTTTCAGCTCGAGTTTATGTTTTTTATATCCCCGGTAAAGTCTTCAAGAGGGTTCCGAAAGATTTTAAACTCCTTTTTGTCCACTTCAAAAGAAAATAGAAAATCAAGCTCCGTAGGTTCAGTCAAGTATTCGATGCTATAAGTGTGGAAAAATTCAGTCTTCTAAGTCACCGTAGGGTTGCTTGAGGGTCTGGAAGAACCCATAATCTCCACTCCAGGGGTGTAATAAAAAAATTTTCTACGTTATGTTCTATTCGATAGTCGATTCTATAAATGTGCAAAGACTCAGCCTTCTATGTCACCAGGAGGCATCTGAAGGGTCTGAAAAGACTTATCGAAAAACGATTTATCCGCCCCCGAGGTCGAGATAAATCGAAAATTTGGCTACATAAAGGTCTGTCTAATAGTCGATATTATAAATGTGCAAAAAATCAGTCTACTAGGTTGCCAAGGGATCAAAACCTGGAAGAACATCAATACTCATCATTTTCTCCGCCTTGTGGTGTAAATGGAAAATTCGTCTCCATTAGGTTCTGTACCGTAGTTGATATTATAGGTACAGTGCCTAGAAGCATAGTGCAGTGCCTCTTCTAGGCACTGTATTATAAGTGTCCAATGATTTAGCCTTATGATTCACCGGTGGGATTCTGGACGTCTGAAATGACTAGAACACGTTACGGGACTAACAATTATGGTAATTTTTATCTGTTATTTTTATCATTTAATTTATCTTTCCTTCTTTCGATCCAGACTGTCCAACCTTGCTGATGTTGTAAGTTATCCGTTTGGACTTCCGGGATAGTGCCATCCAATTTTGACCGCAGACCAGTGGGGGAGACATCCACAGGGATTTAACCCTCCTCCCCTACCAAAAACGTCTCGGACCCATATTAGACCCATTATTTAACATGCCTATACTCCCAGTGAACACCGGGATAGTATGGGTTGAGACGGAAATAGATTCGATTATCTTTCTTATTTCGACCTAGACCGTCCGATCTACCTTAAGGTTTAAGGTAACTGGTTAGGTGTCCAAGTCAGTGCCACTCAATTTAGACTGGAACCCAGTGGGGTGACATGAACAGGGACCGTACCCTCCTTCTCCTTCCTGCCACAAACCTCTCGGAAGGACTTTTCGACCCACAGATTTAACGCGCCCATACTCCGCGTAGATCAGATCATTGCAATTATCAGTCACATCTATAAAATATATGTAACAACTTGGTACTGAAACTACACAACCGATTGATACCAAACATTGCACAAATATATAATGCCACTCAAAGATGAAAATTTCTACATATTTTTAAGCTCTCTGGAAGCATTCCCAGTACGAGTATGGATACTCTGCCCAATACTAAAATAATTGAAATAAAAATTGCTTAAATTGAGAGCATATTTAGAGCAAATATGGAATGTTACATGAGTATAAAAAATACCACGACGTTAGTGAAATATTTTAAACTTTATAAGTAGTACGTACATACACATTTTGCAATATCTCCGAAACTTGCAACAGGATCAAAAGTAAATTTTATACAAATAGGATTGTCACAGAACATGCAAATTGTCCAGGAGATTTTAGAAACAAGCATATATTGTGCGCAGTATACGCATGCGCATTATGCAATATCCCAACCTTTATCCAATTGACACCAAATTATCAACTACAGAATATGTAGCTAATATTGAGTAGGGAAAGGACGAGTAAAGTGGCCAATCAAAAGAACTAACTTTTGAAATTAATAATCAATTTAAAACAATAAAAACAATGATATTAATCAGTAATATGATTTATATAGATTTATGCTTTTGCATGAATGAAGGAAAATGGATACAGTATGGCAACGTTTATAAAATAAATACATATTTATAGATAAAATATAACTAATTAAATCAAGTAAAATCGTATTTACACAATTTTTAAAATAATGTAGTAAATAAGCGGAATAACTGCTGTTCATTTTAAGTATATAAGTAGTAAATATTTTTCAATTTTTAACACTTTCCAACATAGTCGTAAAGTGTTTATGACTTTGTTTATTCATTCATTCTGTCTGTCTGTCGGTTCACACAATAACTGCTGTAAGATGACTTTAGCAAATTGAAATCTTAGTATGTTGTTGAGATGATCTGTGGGACATGTGAAATGTAAATACATAATACCACCCAATTTGTTTTGGATTAAACCCGGGTAGAAAAAGTGAAATACATTGAACCCTATAGGACCTAATTTTTCAAACATTTTATAAGCGAAGTTCACAAATATATAAGTTCACAATAATATAAGTTCACAAATTGCATTGAAAATTCTAGGACATATTCAAACTGTCCCATAAAATATAGCAAAGGAATTGAGAAAAATGTGTTCGATAGTTTCTTAAATAAAAATTAAAATAATAGTTACAACCATACTATATGATCATCAAACACTACAATGAAACCTAATTTTAATGGATGCAGAATGTAAACAAGTGATTGTAAGATGAGTTGTATAAGAATTGCTGAATTTTTTCACTCAAAATTATTTAGTTATGGAGTCTGGAATATAAGTGATATGAATGTAATGTTCATTTATTCATTGCTTTTACATAGAGAAGCAGACGATTTATATGTCGATGACGTCATTGAAATAAAGTTATTGTTTTTTCATGAAGTTTTAAGTTTTCAAATATAAAAAATTATTATAGTACTGTGATAACTTAAAATATATCAGCGCTGAATGTATCGCATTTTAGCAATGTTTAAGTAAAATTGCATTATAATTAGAAAGTGTTTCACAATCAATGCTTTATGCATGATTAATCTTTGTTGTTGTTGTTTTTTCGCTTAGTGAAAATTGTGATTTTTAAGAAACGCTTATATTTATTTTTAGTACTGCATCCGTCCTAAAACTGCTTATTATTTTCCTTATATACATAGTATAATATATAAGGAAAGTATTGGGATGTGATCGAAAATTCGAATTCGAGTTTTCGAAGGAAAAGCACTTTCAAGCATGCCTGAACACGAATCAAATGTTTTTGGAGTTATGTGTGTGTGTGTGTGTGTGTATCAGTAAGCCCGTGGAGACGATATCCCAAGAACGAATCAAGCGATCCGAGCAAAATTTGATATAAAAATCACAATCAGAGAATACTGGAAGCCTATTGTTTTTACACGCAATCGAAAGTTCAGAACTCTCCTAAATTTTGAAATGAAATTTTAAAAAAATCATCAAAAAAATAAAACAATCGATAGAGTTACGTAAATAATCAATTCTTATGCAATTTTTTATTACAAAACGATTGGCATAAACTTTGGAATGCTAGCATGAACTGTTCTTGAGATATTGCACATTTTTTAAATACATTTATCAAAAAATCACATAAAATTGAAAATAAAATATTAGCTATTGTGAAATCTGTTCACTTTTCATATGTAATATTATGCGATAAATTTATTATCATCATTCTCGCAGATCTAGCTTGTTCCATTAACGCGATAAGACACTTTAATAGATTTGTAATTTAACGCCATTAGTCGTTTATCTACTATATTATCTACGATTTCTCCATAAACAATGCTTGGCAAAATTTTGGCAGCAAATTTGGCGGAATATCGCCAACTTGGCGAGTTTTTGAAATGTTGCCAAATTGATAAAAATGTCGCCAAATTAAAAAAAATTGCGCTAAAGCAGTGTTTCCCAACCTTTTTTGTGCCATGCCCCACCTAAGGTTTTCTAAAATTCTTATGCCTCCTATGTAACATATACATAATTTTTTATATTCAAAAATTGAATTCTTCACTGAAGAAACTTAAATGATAGGTTTTAGGAAGAAATCACTAGGAAATTGTTGAGGAATCACAACTAGGAAATTGTTGAGGAATCACAGTAAGTAAATTTTCAAAACATACAATGGAGAACTGAAATTCAAGTACGAAATAATTTTAATGAAAGATTTGAGTATGAGCAGTAAATAGAAACTTTAATGTTGCTCTTTTTGCACAATTTTTCTTTAAAGTTTGAAAGTAATTCAAATTATGAATTAATATGAGCACTATGTTTCGCCTTCAAATGCGCCTCAAGACGACCTCGTTTCATTGATTCGTTGTTGGCATAAAAGACAGAAAGGTGACCGTTCATCGCGGACAGCGGGTATGAAACCACATTTTAAATATTCCTCCGAATACTGACGAATTTTTTTCTTGCTTACACCACTCATTTTACTATGGGCTGAAAGAAAGAAATATAAGATCAATTAAAAACTAAAAATAAAGTATGTGTTAAAATTAATTTAATGTGAAGTGGAGTAAACGTAGACTAAAAAATCCATATTTAAATGTATATGACACATTTACCCCACGGCAAAATAACATATTTTTACCATTTGACAAATTTTTCTGGAAAATGATGCTTCTAAGACTGAAATAAATAAAAATAAAACACAAATACTTACCACTTATATTTATACAATGTATATTTTTTTAAATCAACGAGACTTTTACAACAGTTTTAACGGACGCTTATTTCAAATTAACACCATCGATTCTCCTTTTAACTCTTTGCACTCAACAGGCGACCGTCCCTAGCATCTAATAATCTTTGGAATGAACATGGCGGAATTTATTTGACGTTTCCCAGTGTGCTCTGGTGCGCATAATGTGAGTTAGGGTTATCTATTTTGACTCAGGTGGTTTTAACTACGACCGCCCCTAGCGTCTTATAGTGAAATCACGGCTACGAACATGGCGGACAGAAGTTACCTATACTGGACGTTTACACAACTCAAGTAGCAACTCAAAGTCGCCATACGGTTAACTTAAACTCTGGGCGAGTTCATTTTCGATTTGCCCCCCTTAACAATCAAATTGCCCCCCTGTGGAGCGTGGGCCCCACGTTGGGAAACACTGCGCTAAAGCAATGAAAATGAAGACTAATTAATGAAAAATAATTCTTGGAAAGAACAAAAATATCTTGGAAAGAACGATCGATATCTTGGAAAGAACAAAAATCTACTATAAAAGACGATACTTAAATACTTTTGTATGACGCCATTTGGACGCCATTAGTCGTTTATCTGCTATAAGAATAACCTGTTTCTCCGACAATAATGCTTGACGAAATGTTATAGACGAATTTGTCGGAATATCGCCAACTTGGCGAGTTTTGAAATGTCAACAAACTGATGAAACTGCGCCAAATTGATAAAAATGTCACCAAATGGATAAGAATGAAGCTGAATCAATGAAAATTACAACTAATTGATTAAAATTCAATATGTTGGAAAGCGAACAGTGTTTTTCAAAAATGTTCATTTATGGGTTTGCTCCACAAAAAAACGTTCGAAAGGGGAGATGATAAAATAGTATGCTTCGGGATGAGATAGGGACTTTAATTTGGTGCACTGGTAGATAGTTCGAAAGGAAGACGTGCGCAATTTAAAATTTACAATATTTTCTTCTTTAGGGGGGTTCCGCACACTAAAATATCCGATTTGCCGAATAAATCTGAAACGCGAATTATTAAAAAAAAGACAATATTCAGTGGTTGCTTATTGAGGGACCGTTGATTTTCAACGGGTATTCGGCTAGTTTATTATTAAAATATTTAAATATATGGACTATATTGCTTATTGAGGATGCTATCAATATCGATAATTGTTAATTTACACATGCGCAAAATATAAGTTAATTAAGTACGAAATAGTTTTAGATTTTGTCATCCGAATATACAATTTACTGAACAAAATGTACAATTTAATGTTAAAAACACTGCGCCGTGGATCTTTTAGTACTTTTTCGCCGTTAAAGAAGTAAATTCTTTGCATTATATAAGAAAAGTCATACGCTGCCCACATCAGATTTTCTTTTTTATTAAATGTAGCCAAAATTTCGAGAATGTAGCCAAAGAATGACACTAAATTAATGAAAATGATGAATAATTGATGAAAATTCAATATCTTGGAAAGAACATAAGCGTAGACTATACGAGTAACCCATTTCTCCGTCTATAACGCTGGGTGAGAAATTTAGAGAGAGTCGCCAACATGGCGATTTTTTTAAATGTTGCCAAAGTGACACAAATATCGCCAAATTGATAAAACTGACGCCAAATGAGTCGTAATATTTCGCACATTCTGATTTCCGTCATATGACGGGCATACATTCTAGTATATAAGAAATGGTCTTCTCTCCGTTTGTTCGTAACACTTAGTGATGCATTTGGTAAACTTGGTGAATAATTTAGCAAAGTATCTACAACTTAGTCATATTTCTCTCCCAGATTGAAAAAAATATAGTCAAGATTGCAAAAATAACGCTAAATTACTGAAAATGACGCCTAATGGACGAATTAATTATTAAAATAATTTAATATATGAACGATATCGCTTATTGAAGATAATGTCAATATTGATAATCGTTTTAAAGTTGCCCGAAATATAAGTTAATTGGGCATATTGAAATACTTTTACATGTTGTCACCCGGAAAATCACCAAATGTCCAATTCTACGATAAAAACACTATACATTATTTATTACACTATACCTTACTATACATTATTACACTATACACTATCTTATACATTATTTTTTTACTGTAAAAGTAGTAAATTCATTGTATTATATAAGGACAGTTATGTGCTGCCCACATGAGATTTTGTTCGTTTTTATATTACCATATTTATATATATTAGAACACGAACTTTGTTTCATTGCCACAGAAAAGTAATTATCGGGAAGAAAACACCTTTCGTTATACTAAATATTTATAGACATTAGTACATAATATGCTGAAGACCGGAAAACTAACACTCTTAAAAAATAAATATTTTAAAATTTCATTTTGCTTAATAATGTATAGTGCTTAACATCGAAAATATGTGTTTCGAAAGAAAATTGATCTAGTTAAATTCAGATCCGTAATTTCTGTCTTTTTTTCGTGGCTTCTGTCTTTTCAGCTCGAGTTTATGTTTTTTATATCCCCGGTAAAGTCTTCAAGAGGGTTCCGAAAGATTTTAAACTCCTTTTTGTCCACTTCAAAAGAAAATAGAAAATCAAGCTCCGTAGGTTCAGTCAAGTATTCGATGCTATAAGTGTGGAAAAATTCAGTCTTCTAAGTCACCGTAGGGTTGCTTGAGGGTCTGGAAGAACCCATAATCTCCACTCCAGGGGTGTAATAAAAAAATTTTCTACGTTATGTTCTATTCGATAGTCGATTCTATAAATGTGCAAAGACTCAGCCTTCTATGTCACCAGGAGGCATCTGAAGGGTCTGAAAAGACTTATCGAAAAACGATTTATCCGCCCCCGAGGTCGAGATAAATCGAAAATTTGGCTACATAAAGGTCTGTCTAATAGTCGATATTATAAATGTGCAAAAAATCAGTCTACTAGGTTGCCAAGGGATCAAAACCTGGAAGAACATCAATACTCATCATTTTCTCCGCCTTGTGGTGTAAATGGAAAATTCGTCTCCATTAGGTTCTGTACCGTAGTTGATATTATAGGTACAGTGCCTAGAAGCATAGTGCAGTGCCTCTTCTAGGCACTGTATTATAAGTGTCCAATGATTTAGCCTTATGATTCACCGGTGGGATTCTGGACGTCTGAAATGACTAGAACACGTTACGGGACTAACAATTATGGTAATTTTTATCTGTTATTTTTATCATTTAATTTATCTTTCCTTCTTTCGATCCAGACTGTCCAACCTTGCTGATGTTGTAAGTTATCCGTTTGGACTTCCGGGATAGTGCCATCCAATTTTGACCGCAGACCAGTGGGGGAGACATCCACAGGGATTTAACCCTCCTCCCCTACCAAAAACGTCTCGGACCCATATTAGACCCATTATTTAACATGCCTATACTCCCAGTGAACACCGGGATAGTATGGGTTGAGACGGAAATAGATTCGATTATCTTTCTTATTTCGACCTAGACCGTCCGATCTACCTTAAGGTTTAAGGTAACTGGTTAGGTGTCCAAGTCAGTGCCACTCAATTTAGACTGGAACCCAGTGGGGTGACATGAACAGGGACCGTACCCTCCTTCTCCTTCCTGCCACAAACCTCTCGGAAGGACTTTTCGACCCACAGATTTAACGCGCCCATACTCCGCGTAGATCAGATCATTGCAATTATCAGTCACATCTATAAAATATATGTAACAACTTGGTACTGAAACTACACAACCGATTGATACCAAACATTGCACAAATATATAATGCCACTCAAAGATGAAAATTTCTACATATTTTTAAGCTCTCTGGAAGCATTCCCAGTACGAGTATGGATACTCTGCCCAATACTAAAATAATTGATTAATTGACTAAAATAAATGATGAATTTGTCGGCTAGTTTATTATTAAAATATTTAAATATATGGACTATATTGCTTATTGAGGATGCTATCAATATCGATAATTGTTAATTTACACATGCGCAAAATATAAGTTAATTAAGTACGAAATAGTTTTAGATTTTGTCATCCGAATATACAATTTACTGAACAAAATGTACAATTTAATGTTAAAAACACTGCGCCGTGGATCTTTTAGTACTTTTTCGCCGTTAAAGAAGTAAATTCTTTGCATTATATAAGAAAAGTCATACGCTGCCCACATCAGATTTTCTTTTTTATTATCTGTGTATCTAAATTCCATTCCTACGCTATTACAAAGTTTTTTATTTTAAATGATCACTAAGCTGATTGTTTCTACTACGAAACCTAATTTTAACGTATGCAGAATGTAAACAAATTAAGCGATCGTAAGATAAGTTTTTTAAAAATTAATGAATTTTTTTAACTCAAAATTATTTAGCTCTGGAGTCTGGAATATAAGTGATTTGAATGAAATATTCATTGATTTCACATAGAGAAGCAGACGATTTTATAGCATTTCCTTTTTAACACCTTTTAACATAGTTGTGAAGTGTGTATGACTTGGTCATTCTGTCTGTCTGTCTGTCTATCAGTTCGCACGATAACTGCCGTAAAAATTATTTTAAGAAAATGAAATGAAATTTTAGTATATTGTCGAGATGATCTGTAGGACATATTGAAATGTATAAGAATGATATCACCGAATTAGTTTAGATTATCGATTATTTTAGATTACCGAATTAGTTAGGATTTAACCCGGGTTGAGAAAATGAAATACAGTGGTCTATGGGACCTACTTTTTCAAACATTTTATAATCGGAGTTGAAATCCACAAATCGTTTTGAAAGTTTTAGGAAATATTCAAATTATCACGTAAAATGCATAAAAAACTTTCATCAAAACATATTAAGTAGTTTTTAAAAATTGAAATAATAATTACACGCGTATTATGTGAAGAGATCACATAAATCATTTCAAATCATTTTTTTCTCTTTTAGTGAAAACAGTGATTTTTGAGGAACGCTTATATTTATATTTAGTGTTCACAACCGTCTTAAAACCGCTTTATTTTTGCATATTATCTGTGTATCTAAATTCTGCATCTACTCAGTTACATTATTTTTTATTTTAAATGATCATTAAACTTTGATTATTTCTGCAACGATGCCAATTTCTAACATATGCAAAATGTAAACAAAACAAGCGATTGTAAGGTAAGTTGTATAAGAATTGCTGATTTTTAATGCAAAATTATTTACCTCTTAAGTCTCGAATATAAGTGATATCAATGAAATTTTCATTGATTTTTCATAGAGAAGCAGAGGATTTTATAGCATTGCTTTTTTAATGAAGTTTTAAGTTCCAAGTAAAATAAATTATTGTAGCACTGTGATAATTGTAAAAATAACACCGCGGAATATATCGCATTTTAAATACAATTGCATTTCAGCTGGAAAGTATTTCATAATCAATGCTTTATGCATGATTAATCTTTCTTGTTTGATAAAGTTTTAAGTTTACACATAAAATAAATTATTGTAGTGCTGTAATAATTTGAAAAATATCACTGCTGAATGTATCACATTTTAGAGATGTTTAAATAAAATTGCATTTCAGTTGGAAAGTGTTGCATAATTAATGCTTTATGCATGATTAATCATTCTTGTTGAACATAAAAGTGGTACATAATTGAACAAGAAAGATCAATCATGCTTAAAGCATTGATTATAAAACACTTTCCAACTTCAATGCCATTTTATTTAAAAAAAGTCGAAAATGTAATACATTCCTCTGTAATATTTTAAAACTTATCACAATACTACATTGATTTATTATATTTGAAAACTTAAACCTTCATTGAAAAAAGTGAACTTCATTCAAATGACGGCATTGAAATATAAATTGCGTGGTTTAAATATCTCTAAAATGCAATACATTCCAAGGTAATATTTTTAAATCTATCATAATACTACGATAATTTATTATATTTGAAAACTTCATCGAAAACAACTGAAATTAATTCAAATGACGTCATAGAAAAAATAACACGCCTGGATCTCTCTATAAAAGCAGGATTTCATTCATAACTTTCTCCATTTCATTCATCACAATACTATAATAATTTATTTTATTTAAAAATTAAGACCATGGAGCTACAATTCATAATCTTTATGCTTAAAACTTCATCGAAAAAAATCGTCCTTCTGTTTATAAAATCAATTAATATTTCATTCATATCAGCCATGCAGACTCCATGGACTGAATTATTTTGTGTTAAAGAAATACAGTAATTCTAATACAACTCATTCTACTTATTTTGCTGTTTACATTTTACATAGGTGAAAAATAGGCTTAGTTGTAGAAATAATCAAATTTGAATGAGAATTTAAACTCAAATATATTGTCATTGTGTTGTTTTAGTATGTAGATGCACAGAATTTAAGCAGAAATAAAGTAGTTTTAGGATGGATACAACACTCAATATGAATTAAAAAGAACTTTAAAAAATCACGAATTTGAAACAAGATGGATGCCATATATCATTTTGAAGTGGGTCATGTGATCGTTTCATATCATGGTCACGTGATCGTTTCATATAAGATGTGTAATTATTATTTTAATTTTTATTTAAAAAACTACTGAATATATTTAGCTGAATTTTTTTTTATATATTTTATGGAACAATTTGACTATTACCTAAAATTTTCGAAGCAATTTGTGAATTTTAAATCCGCTTAAAAAATGTTAGAAAAATTAGGTCCCATAGGGCTCAATGTATTTCATTTTTTCAACCCGGGTTCAATCCAAAACTAATTGTGTGATATTATTCATTTATATTCCCATAGGTCCTACAGACCGTCTGAACAACATACTAAAATTTCATTTTGAGTAAGTCATTTTTACGGCAGTTATCGTGCTAACGGACAGACAGACAGACAGACAGACAGACAGACAGACAGACAGACAGACAGACAGACAGAATGAACAAAGTCATAAACACTTTTCAACTTTGTTGTAAAGTGTTAAAAATAGAAGATTGCTTTGTATAATGATTAAATACAGAAAACATTAATTCGCATTTTGTTGACACAATAAGTCATTGTCATCATCATAAAATTCCAGTATATTGATGGCCACTGTGCCCCCCCCCCCTCTGAAAGCAATTGTGACTATAATTCGGATTTTGTTAACAGAATAATTCATTGTCATCATCATAAAATTCCTGTATACTGATGGCCACATTGCCCCCCCTCCTGAAAGCAATTGTGACTATAATTCGCATTTTGTTGACACAATAAGTCATTGTCATCATCATAAAATTCCTGTATACTGATGGCCACTGTGCCCCCCCCCCCCCCCTCTGAAAGCAATTGTGACTATAATTCGCATTTTGTTGACACAATAAGTCATTGTCATCATCATAAAATTACTGTATACTGATGGCCACTGTGCCCCCCCCCCCTGAAAGCAATTGTGACTATGAGTTACTAACACTAATTATATGATCTCTTTCATTGTTCTAAATAGAAATGTCCATAGCATAAAATATTAACTTTCTATAATTACTGATTAAAATGGATAAAGTTGAATGTTAAGTCAATAATAAGCATAAAAACACACACTTGCTTAGCAATAGATTGCCTGAAGAACACTTTTTAAATGCAAAACTTTAAACATATCTACATAGTTCGTGGACTCAATAAAATAATTTTAATCTCAGACGAGCTGGATTACTGAATCTCTCTATAAGACAATTCAAACATTTTTGTTCTTTTCATATTTGCTACAGTGCACAGTTTTATAAAATCTTTTATGTAGGCTCTAGTGCATATTATCTTCAAAAGGAAAATTTAAAGCTTCTATAAAATCACTTAATAAAAAAATAATATTGTAAATACATGCCAACATCTTAAATATGTATAAATATATTATTGTGTTGGTAATATTAATTTGCAATGTAAATTTTCAAATTGTGAACACGAAATTCCTTTAATATAAATGCATTGTATAAAATGATAACGGCTTCTGGATTCACAGTGCAAAAATTTAAAAGTGGAATTTCCATAAGTATCTGAAAATGTAATACATATCTTGTTGAATAGTATTTAAGTTAAGATCAAATACAATAGTTTATTCACTCTTTAGAAAAGACTACATTTGTAATTCTATATTTGCAAACCACTAAATAACCCCGAGGATTAAAGTTCTTTAAAAAACCTTGGGGAAATTAATTCAAAAGTTTTCATTCTCATTCTTTTCATACATATTTTAAATTTTCTCTATCCATCTTCCTCGCTGTTTTTCCTAATTCATTGTTTTCTCAGGAGGTCCAATTAAATAGCACATCGGTTCATCGGTCATAATTTATTCTAGATTCTAGGAACAATACGGCAACGAAATATATTGTTTTGCGGATTCCTTTAAGAATAAATTTAAACGGAAAAACATCTGAACAAAGACGAATTTGCTGGATTAATGCAAAGGTAAACTATATTGGTCAATTTTCATCAAAGTATTTATACCCTTATATTCAGTGATAAAAATACAGGCCCATTTAATAAATAAAATTAAGCATATACTTATAAAGTAATAATTATAAAACGTATAAAATAAAGTTATAATGATTAAAAATTAAGTGTATAATTATAAGTAAAATTAATCGATACGTAAAAATCTGCAATTTTGAGCATTATGTGTGCTTTTACAAACTTTAACTTCTACACTAATTCTAAAACAATTTTCATTTTATGTGATCTAGTCATATAAAAGAAGTTCAATACATCTTCCTGGCAGATATTTTAAGAACTTAACAATGCAGTGAGCAACTAAATGTTGCCGGGCTTGATCATTTTATTGAACGTTTAAAAAGATAGTTGGATTGCATTTTTTTTCATATTACATTTTATTAAAGTATGAACATTTCAGGCCTCATTTCTTGTTACAGACCGCTGCATTTTATTCAACGATTATCGATATTATCACCATTATCATTACACTAATCACCACCACTACCACAAATTGCATTATAGCTATAAAACCTTGCTAAATTACATTAATAATTGCAGATGTGCTCCTGTAGTATTTTCAGTTTCATTTCTATGCATATTACGCTAGAAATAACTTGATGTGTTTTCATTCTTTAAAAATATTATTATACAAATGTTATATTGTTACAAATACATTTTTTAAGATTACGTTAAATGTGTTTATACTGCAAATATACAATTTTACAAATATTGTGAATTATAATAGAATAATTTAAAGTAAATTATAATTCCGTGCTATGTTGCAAATCCAAAATTACATTATTAAGCTATAAATATTTACATTTGTGATATCGTTCTTAACATACGTGTTATTAAGGTGAAGAAAAAATACTTCTTTAATCACGAAAAGTATGGCACTTGCAGGAAATCGTTCCTAACTGAGAGTACGATAACAAAACGCATTCATTGTTAAATTAGTTGCGACACAAATATGAAAATCTGATGTGGGCAGCACATGACTTTCACTACCGACTTACATTCACCTTCTCTTTATTTCTTAAATAATTCAGTAAATTTAGTTTAATTGCACAAAATAACATCCTTAATTATTTTAAATTACACTGAAATTTTACATTAATTTTGATTTTCGTTTTCATTTCGTAAATGGACTTTTTTTCAAAGGTGGCAAAGCGAAAATGCGAAAAAACTAAAATATCTGGAGAACGACTAGTCTTGGAGTAATGGGGTTGGACTTATTATTTTCGTCATAAAAAATTACGTGTAAAAAGTATGATGTTGGCAGCACATGACTTCCCTTATACAGTGCAGTGAATTTACTCCTTTTACAGTCAAAAAATAATGCATAAGATCCACGGTACTGTGTTTTCAATGTTGAACTGTACATTTGACTATTTTCCGAAGGAAAAGATGTAAAAATATTTCAAAGTACCCAATTAATTTATATTTCACGCAACTATAAATAAACCAATATTAATATTGATATCATCCTCAATCAGTGGCGTAGTCCATATATTAAAATATTTTTAGAATTCATTCATTAATTAGGCGTCATTTTCATTCAATCAGTGTCAGTTTTGTAATTTTGACGATATTTTCGTCAATCTGAGGCGAAATATCGCCAAGTTGGCGATACTTTGCTAGATTATTCACCAACTTTGCCAAATATATTACTAAGTGTTACTGACAAACGGAGAGAAGAGCATTTCTTATATACTAGAATATATGGCCGCCATATGACGGAAATCAGAATTTGCGAAACATTACTTCTCATTTGGCGTCATTTGTCACTTTGGCAACATTTAAAATAGTCGCTAAGTTGACGATGTCCTGCTAAATTTATCGCTAAGAGTTACGGACGGACGGAGAACTGGGTTATTCTTATTGTCTAATCTTATGTTCTTCCCAAGTTATGGAACTTTCAACAATTTGGCGAATTTTTATCAGTTGGGTGAAATTTTCGGATATTTGGCAACATTTAAAAAGTCAGCAAGTTGTAGATATTCCGACAAATTCGTCGCCGACATTTTGCCAAACGCTACAGAAAGAGGGAAAAATAGGTTATTCTTGTAGTAGATTCTTATATTATTTCCAAGATATTGAATTTTCGTCAATTAGTCGGTATTTTCATTGATTTAACATCATGTTTATTAATTTGGCGGAATTGTTTTAATTCATTAAATATTTAAAAAGTCGCTAAGTAGGCGATATTCCGCCAAATTCGTCTCCAAAATCTCGTAAAGCATTATGAACAGATAAATAAATTATTTTTATAGCAGATAAATGATAATTGGCGTCGAAATACAAAAGTATTCCACGAAAATGGATTATTAACAAATTTATCGCATGATATTACACATGAGAAGTGAATATATTGCACAATAGTTAATATTTTTTTATTTTATGTGATTTTCTGATAAATTTATTTGAAAAATGCACAATATCTCGAGATCGGTTCATGCTAGCATTATATAATGCATGTCAAAGTTTTTTAATGAAACATTACATAAGCAATGACTATTTTCGTAACTTTATTAAAGGTTTTGATTTTGTGACGATTTTTTCAATATTTCACTCCAAAATTTAAGTGGGTTCTGAACATACGATTATGTTTAAAAAGAATAGGCTTCCAGTATCTATAGATTGTAATTTTTGCTCCAAATTTCGTTTAAATCGCTCCATTTATTCGAGAGATATCGTCTCCATAGTCTCACTGAGAAACACACGCACTTACACACATACACACACACACACACGCACATAAACACACAGAGAGAGAGAGAGGGAGAGAGAGAGGGAGAGAGAGATCATGTCACAAATGTTTGATTCCTGTTCAGGGATGCTTTAAACGTGCTCTCCCGTCGAAAACTCGAATTCGAATTTTCGAACCCGTCACAATATTTTCCTTATACTTTATACTATGTACATGAAAAAAGTAATAAGCATTTAACTAATATATTTGAGCATACGTCATCATTTATTTGTAGATTTAATGATTTTTTGCTGGCCATTTCGCAAAAAAAGGCAGGTTCTTTTTCCCAATTCGTGCCAAAATCTAGTCAGCACCAAGTTAACATAAAGGGATTTAACCACCAAATTCTGTAAAATTTGATCTATTAGTTTTTCAGCTAGAGTAGATAAGGCAATTTTTGAGGACCATTTCGCAAAAAATGGCAGGGTTTTTTTTTTCCCGAATCGTACCAAAATCTAACCAGCACCAGGGTCCCCCCTCAAGGAACCTACTTACCTTCCAAATTTTATGAATTTTTGTCAATTAATTTTTCAGTTAGAGTGGATAAAAAATCTGCACAGACCGACAGAAAATCGCACACACACACACACACAGAGAGAGAGAGAGAGAGAGAAATAGGTCTCTCTAAAATTAGGTTTTTTTTGTGTTTTAATGGTCTGAGTTGCAATTTTTGGCATGAGTCCTGTACTTTTCCTATACATTACCATGTATTGCAGGAAAAGTAAAAAGGCCTGAATTCCATTACTAAGATAGTATTAAAATTACCACTAACAAAGTAATTACATTTAACACATTTTGAGCAACATTAAGCAGAGATTATTTTTAACACTTTCCAATGTAGTAGCTGAAAAGTGTTTATGACTTTGGTTATTCTGTCTGTCTGTCCGTTCGCACAACTGCCGTAAAAATGATTTTATCAAAATGAAATTTCAGTATGTTGTTGAGGCTGTCCATGGGACGTATGGCAATGTAAGTGAATAATATCACCCAATTATTTTTGGATTGAACAAGAGATGAAAAAGTGAAATACATTCAACCCCGTGTGACCTTATTCTTTAAACAGTTTTTAAGCAAAGTTAATTTTCACAAAATTAAATTTCGTTTTGGAAATTTTAGGAAATATTATCCCATAAAATATATAAAATAGATTTTCCCATAAAATATATAAACAAATTTGAAAAAAATATGTTCGATAGTTTTTAAATAAAAATTAAAATAATAATTACATCCATATTATATGAAGATATTCATGTGACCCATTTCAAAATAAAATATGGCACCCATCCTTTTTCCAGTGTCTAAATCGTGATTTTTAAAATTCATTTAAATTTATATTTCGTGTTGCATCCGTCCTAAAACCGATTTATTTTTGCGTATTTTCTGTGCATCTATATTTTGCGCCAACGCAATTACTATATTCTTGAGTTTAAATGATCATCAAACTTTTATTATTTCTACAATGAAGCCTAATTTTAATGTAAGCAGAATGTAAACAAATCAAGTTGTAAGATGAGTTGTATAAGAATTGCTGAATTTTTTAACGCAAAATTATTTAGCTATGTAGTCTGGAATATATGTGACATGATTGAAATATTCATTGATTTTACATACAGAAGCAAACAATTTTATAACATTCCCTTTTACGAAGAAGTTTTAAGCACGGAGTATGAAAGTAATTTTATCTCCATGATTTTAAGTTTCTAAATAAAATAAATTATTGTAGTACTGTGATAATTTAAAAAATATCACAGCTGTATGTATCGCATTCTAGAGATGTTTAAATAAAATTACGTGGCAGTGGGAAAGTGTTTCATAATCAATGCTTTATGCATGATTCATCTTTCTCATATATATTTGTAACAGAAATGCTTTTGTAATTAAAACTTGGAAGTTGATAAATTCAGTCATATTTGAAATTTTTATAAATCTTTGAATGTTTTGTCATACGAATATACATTTTGTACTTTCTAAATTTTAAAAATGTATAAATTTGTATAAATACATAAACATGTGAAAAAAATAAGCTCCAAAACATAAAAATGCAAAAAGGACAAATTCGGAAAACATTATGATGTAATCAATTGCATTTGATTTTAAAATTCATTAATGTTATTCAACTACGAAGTCAAAATTTTGTGGCATTAAAGTATACCAGAATTCACACAAAAACGAATGAACACAGCTAGTTTCAAGACAAATATTTTTCTAATAGTTTTTAGTTTTATAGTTCATGTATTTTTTACGAGTGTTTTATATTTGAAGTATATAATTGCATCTATATTGAATTTTTTATTTATTTTGTATTTCCTACATTCATCATTTTCACAGCATTTATTTCAAACTTTTATTTTCTATTCGCAGACAAAAGTTAATGTTCTTAATGGATTCTTGTGTTTGTTGTAACATGACATCTATTCCGCAGGAAATCTCTGTTTCAACATTCTTTGAGAGTAATTAGTAATTGTCATATATTATTTCAGTGGCACATTCTATGTTTATTAAAAAAAATCTTATATTGCAATTTGTTGTATTTTTATTTTTGTTTATTACTTTCCTTATGTACATTGTATAATGTATAAGGAAAATATTGTGACCAGATCGAAAATTCGAATTCGAGTTTTCGATTGGAGACGGGAGAATGTTTTAAGCATCTCTGAACATGAATCAAATGTTTGTGTGTGTGTGCGTGTGTGTGTGCGTGCGTGTGTGTGTGTGCATGTGTGTGTGTGTGCGTGTGTGTGTGTGTGTGTGAGAGAGAGAGAGAGCAAGTCTATGGAGACGATACCTTACGAATGAATAGTACGATTTGGACAAAATTTGGCACAAAAATTAAAATCCGTGAAAACTGAAAGCCTGTTGTTTTTAAACGCAATCGAATGTTCAGAACCCCCTAAACGTTTGAGTGAATTTTGAAAAAATCATCAAAACATCAAAACCTTTATTACAGTTACGTAAATAGTCATTTCTCGTGTTATTTGTCACTAGAAAACGATTGACACAAATTTTTGAACGCTAGCATGAACTGTTCTCGAGATATTGAACATTTAAAAACATATAATAAAAAAAAAGTATATAAAATAAAAAAAATATTAACTATAGTTAAATATTAGCAGAAACAACAAGCACAACTATAATAGAAGGTCTTTATTTCACTTCCTATAAGACGTACAAAATTTAAAAAAGGCCAGAGCGCTTTCGAGCGTAAATACGCTCTTCATCAGTGGCTACATGGAAAATAGAAATGATCGTTCATATATAGACCAGAAAAGGCGACAAATTTGCATAAATACAATTATCAATAAATTTACGTTTATCTAAGGAGAATCTAAAAATACAAAACATTTTTAAATGTGTGAAAATGTTTTGTATATTTGGATTCTCCTTAGATAAACGTAAGTTTATTGATAATTGTATTTATACAAATTTGTCACCTTTTCTGGTCTATATATGAACGATCATTTCTATTTTCCATGTAGCCACTAATGAAGAGCGTATTTATGCTCGAAAGCGTTCTGGCCTTTTTTAAAATTCTGTACGTCTTATAGGAAGTGAAATAAAGACTTTCTATTATAGTTGTGCTTGTTGTTTCTGCTAATTGAAATCAGATGTGATGTCAATTTATTTATAGTTAAATATGTTCACTTTTCTTAAGTAATATCATGAGATACATTTGGTGGCATCATTCTCTTGGAGCTAGCTCGTTCCATTCATCAGAAAAGGAAGTTTGGGTAATACTTTTGTATTTGAACGGCAATAGTAATTTATCTGTTATAAGAATAACTTATTTGACCATCCATAACATTTAACGAGATTTGGGCTGAATGTCACCTTGGTGTCTTTTTTAAATGTTGTAAAATTAACGAAAATATCGCCAAATTGATGAAACTGACGCCAAATCAGTGAAAATGACGACTAATTTGTGAAATTTCATTATCTTGAAAAGAACATAAGAGTAGACTATAAAAATAAACCATTTCTCCATCCGTCCACTCGTAACGCATGACGAAAAACTTGAAATGAAAACTTGAAAATGATGAATAACTGTTGAAAATTCAATATCTTGGAAAGAACATAAGCGTATAGATACAATTATCAATAAATTTATGTTTATCTAAGGAGAATCTAAAAATACAAAACATTTTTAAATGTGTCAAAATGTTTTGTATTTTTGGATTCTCCTTAGATAAACGTAAATTTCTATTTTCCATGTAGCCACTAATGAAGAGGGTATTTATGCTCGAAAGCGTTCTGGCCTTTTTTAAAATTCTGTACGTCTTATAGGAAGTGAAATAAAGACTTTCTATTATAGTTGTGCTTGTTGTTTCTGCTAATTGAAATCAGATGTGATGTCAATTTATTTATAGTTAAATATGTTCACTTTTCTTAAGTAATATCATGAGATACATTTGGTGACATCATTCTCTTGGAGCTAGCTCGTTCCATTCATCAGAAAAGGAAGTTTGGGTAATACTTTTGTATTTGAACGGCAATAGTAATTTATCTGTTATAAGAATAACTTATTTGACCATCCATAACATTTAACGAGATTTGGGCTGAATGTCACCTTGGTGTCTTTTTTAAATGTTGTAAAATTAACGAAAATATCGCCAAATTGATGAAACTGACGCCAAATCAGTGAAAATGACGACTAATTTGTGAAATTTCATTATCTTGAAAAGAACATAAGAGTAGACTATAAAAATAAACCATTTCTCCATCCGTCCACTCGTAACGCATGACGAAAAACTTGAAATGAAAACTTGAAAATGATGAATAACTGTTGAAAATTCAATATCTTGGAAAGAACATAAGCGTATAGATACAATTATCAATAAATTTATGTTTATCTAAGGAGAATCTAAAAATACAAAACATTTTTAAATGTGTCAAAATGTTTTGTATTTTTGGATTCTCCTTAGATAAACGTAAGTTTATTGATAATTGTATTTATACAAATCTGTCACCTTTTCTGGTCTATATATGAACGATCATTTCTATTTTCCATGTAGCCACTAATGAAGAGCGTATTTATGCTCGAAAGCGAGATTATACGAGTAACCCATTTCTCCGTCTGTAACGCTGGGTGAGAAATTTAGAGAGGCGTCGCCAACTTGCCGACTATTTTAAATGTTGCCAAAGTGACAAAAATATCTCAAAATTGATAAAAATGGCAAAAAATGAGAAGTAATGTTTCGCAAATTCTGATTTCCGTCATATGACGGGCATACCTTCTAGTTTTTTTAAAAATATGCTTTTTGAAAAAACCTTAAAATTTTACTTGATTAATTACAGAATAGAACTTGGAAATAGCACAATCAGAATGAACATTAAAAGAGCTTAGAAATGTTTGCATACGCAAATAACTGCCTCTGATCGGTGCATCACACCATCGCAACAGATGCATCATCACATGAGAAAGTTGTTTTTGCTCTGCATTGACCAATCGCCTTGCTTACGCAAGCTTAGAGCACGCGGCAAAGCACTCTGAGCGACCCTTAAGCATTTCACATTTCTGCTACATTTTGAGAGTGTAATCAGCCTGTACCGACAGTATTCCGCAATACAGCAAAGAAAAACTTTTTGAAATGCTTATGTTGTACAGTTTATGCAATCGCAATGCTAACGAAACTGCAAGGGAATATCAACCTCCGTTTCCCAATTACATCCTTCTGGAAAATCTATTTCCCGATTGGTGCAACGAGTGCGTGAAAGAGGAAACGTACATCGTGTAAGTAGACTAGGTCGGCCCAGATTTCACTGAACTGATGTAGAAATTGATATTTTGGCTTACTTCTGCATTCATCCACATAGTAGTGTTCGTACCGTTACTTCAAAAATGAACATGCCGCGTGCAACAGTGTGGAGAATACTGAGACTGAATAAATGGCATCTGTTTAACATTCATGGTGTGCAAGAACAGGAGACAACAGATTATCAACCTCGTCTAAATTTTTGTAATTGTGCTCTGAATCAGGAAGACGCAAATCCCTCTTTTCTGAAAAACGTAATGTGAGCTGGCGAATGCTGTTTTAAACAAGATGGATGCATAAATCCTCGAAATGAGCACTTCTTGTCTGACAAAAATCCATTCGTGATACGTGATATTCATCATCAGGAGCAATTTTCTGTGAATGTATGGTGTAGTATTTTGAGAAACCGTTTGCTTGGACCCATGCTGTATGATGGTACGGTGATGGATGACAGATATGTCAATGAGATTCTGAATGCCGTTAATACTGATTTTATGGATGAACTGCCCCTAACAGAACTTCCACATGTATGGTTTCAACAGGACGGATCTCCAGGTCATCATACTACAGTTGTTAAACACTGGTTAAATAACGAGTTTCCAAACAAGTGGATTTGCCTGCATGGGCCAGCCGAATTTTCCCCTAGATCGCCTGATTTAACGTCTATGGATTTTTAGTTGTGGGGTCGTTTACGCACAACTATTTATCTGGCACATCCCTTAAATAAAGCAGAGTTGCAACAATGCAATCAGGACGGTTGTCGTGACATCACCGAACAAGAACTTGAACGAGAGCACAGAAGTGTTATCAGACGAATCCAGCTCTGTATTGGCATGGATGGAAAATATTTTGAACAAGCTTTGTGATCTTTGTGTAAAGTTATTATTTCTATACAGTGTAGATACTTTTGTACCAATAAATAGCAAAGTTATTATTCATTTATGCAATCATTGTTTTCTTTCGTATGGACCCTGAAACGCGATCTGCCGACATGATTTTTCCCCTCTGAGAAACCATATCGATGCATCGATAAGAGGTTTAAGTCAGCATTTTTGTCTTTTTATATCTCTGTGACTTTTTATGATAAAATGCTGAAATTTTTTACATCACCTTATTATCTCATCCGAGGACGTGAGCAGCTAGGACGTGAGACTCATCCGAGGACGTGAGCAGCTAGATGGCCGGACGACCATCTAGCTGCTCACGTCCTCGGATGAGTCGGTCGTTCTGGGCTTTCGACATCACCTTATTAGTGTATGGGGGACATTTTACTTATTGGAAATGTTTTTGCAAGGGGGCCGTATAATTTGCACAAAGGCCGTTTTTGCACGGGGGCCGACGCGGGAGCCGTAAAATGTAATTTTTTTATTTCTTAAAATTTAATTCCCTAGAAAATTTTAATCGATTTCATAAAATTCTGTACCTTTTTTTACGCAACTTTGTAATTTATTATATATGTCTAAGATCAATATTTAAGGAATAAAAGCGGAGGTCAATGTTTTTGGGACACCCTGTATATACAAACACACAAACAGCATATATTCAACGCTTGTCTAACCCGGCTAGCCAGTGGACCTGCTGTATTCTGGAGGCCAAAAAACTTTTCCCATTTGCACTAAGTGCCGGCAAGTCCAGACTTCGCCAGAACATATTTTGGACTGTCTCGGGCAGGACAGGGAGGACATTTATGGTTCTCCCCTTTTGGTATCGGATTTTATTAGGGTCAACGGTTTTACTGATCTGATCTGATTCCGTCAGACCTGATGGGAGATTAGAAACCACAACACAGCGTATATAATAAAGGACGATATCTGTCTGTCTGTCTCTCTGTGCAGTCTATAGTGGGTGTGTCGTATGACCATGAAATTTAACACACAGTTACTTCACCCGGGCCACATAATTAGCTACCATAATCCTTCGGGGCTGGTCGTGTGGTCTGGGTCTTCAACACAGTTACTTCAGCACCCACCTCAGCGGTTTTTTAAATTTTGGATTTACATTTTCAGTTATTTTATGTTTTAACCTGATTCACAACCATTTTAGCAGTCATTCGCACAAATTGATCCCTTAGCGATCTAAAATGTTATAACAGATTCCATCTTGACACCATCGGAAAGATCGAAAAATTATCTTTGAAACAAACTGTGAACGGAATCCATATGATACAATAATTAGACGGTTTTTAGTGATTTTCTTAAAAATATGTACTTTTCGTTCATTTTAAACCTCTGCGATTTTTATATTACGAGAAAAAGTAAAATGTCTTATCATCCGTCGTTCATTTTTTGCAGCACTTGCGTTCAATATCACAGATTACTTCAGAAAGAAATAATTCCATAAACCCATTGTTGATTAGTTTTAAATTTTTTAACCAAGGCATGGCTTTGATATTATCAGACTACTACAGGACCCGAATATGTGCACCTTGGCGATATTTTTTTTAATTTAGAATAATTGTTTTGGTTATTTTGTATTTTAGCGCTATATTTATACTAGAAGGCCAGCTCAATTTCACAATGATCTCGATTTCTCCGTGAGACAGAGAGAATCTTACTGTTTTCCGGAGCTTTAGTATCTATTGAAGTCAACCCCATGCTTTAATAAAGTCAGAGTTTTCATTGTAGCCTGTCTTTATTCATTCCCGTGTAATATTTTTCTGAAGTTTTGACTAGGTGTACATTTGATTGGATTTCATATCATGCACGTTGCTTTCTTCTTCGCGTTTTCATGAGAGCTCAAAATGGGTTTAGGTGTTCGTATTATTTTTTATTGGGCGCTTAGTAGGACCCGGACAACGGTGGGTACTTCGTTATAGTATTACATAAAAAAGAAAATATCTGTCTGTGTGTCTATCTTTGCAATCTGTAACAGGAAATCTAAGAGTTGCGCAGCCATGAAATATTGTATGTAGGTACTTCAGGACCCGAATATGTGCACCTTGACGATATTTTTTTTAATTTAGAATTATTGTTTTAGTTATTTTATATTTTAGCGCTATATTTATACGAATTGACTCTTTCGCGATCAAAAATGTTATCACAGAGTTCCCATCTTGAAAACATTGGAAAGATAAAAAAATTAACTTTCAAATTTCAAATGGAATTCATGCAATTAGTAGATGGATTAATACATATATATATATATATATATATATATATACTTTTCGCGCGTTTTAAACCTCTCCGATTTTTACGATGTAAAATAAATTACGTGCAATCCGACGTTTATTATTTAACACCAGGTCCCTCTAAATATAACAGATTGTTTCAAATAAAAAACTTCATGAAGCCATCCGTTCATGAATTATAAATTTTCGATTCGTCAAAATTTTTAATCATTTTTTTCAGTAGCCTTCTTCCTTCACACCTGACGGCTACCGCCATCTAATAGCAAATATATTTATAACATCTTAGTGATATTTTATTTATTTATTTAATTATTTACTTTGCGGATAACGTGTGGGAATTTGGCGACAATTTAGGCGAAATAATATATATATATATACATATATATATATATATATATATATATATATATATATATATATATATATATATATATATATATATATATATATATATATATATATATATAAATATATATGTACATATATATATATATATATATATACAATGCATTTCACAAAGGACTCCCTAAATTTGAAATGAAACAACTCGGAAATGGTGATTGACAGAAGACTGAAACAAGTGATATGTTTATTGGGAAACCCGTAAATATCTGATACAAAAGTTTCAAAATTAGTTACAAATGTTGCTGACAGATGGCGATGTACGCTGTAGTCGCAGTACGGATCCCTATAAAGCAGTGGTTCTTAACCTTTTTAAGCCGCGACCCAAATTTGAGAAATATGTTCATGTCGCGACCCAAAAAAAAAGTCAAAATTTTTCATTGCTTTATTTTAGATCGTATTTTTAAAAAATCTTCAATCCTACGATGATGATTTTTTTTAACTTACAAATTTTTTATTTATTTTTTTAATAATAAAGATAAATAAAAGTACTTTTCGATCCAAGGAAAATTTAATTAATAATCAAGTGTTTTTAATAATTTTTATTGACTAAATTAAAATATATTTATAACTTTTTGAAAATAATTGACATTTTAACTTATTCCTAAAAAAAAAAAGAAATATCAATACATATGTTAAGTCTTTTAAATTTTAAATGCAAGTCATACAGTTTTAATGAGAACCTTGTGCTTGAATACATTTTGAAAGATCTTCAAACCTCGGTTGAATGCTTGTCAAGGAGCACCTTATATCTATTTCAGGATTTAACTTGTTCCGGTAATTGTTTTTGATTACACACAGAGCCGAAAAACCAGCCTCACACATATATGTTGTTGAAAAGGGCAATAATACTTTTAGGGCTTCTTTAACAATTATTGGCTTTTCGGTTTTTAATTTTAACCAGAAAGCACATAAAGATTCAGTGTTTTTGTAGAAATTGTATCGAAGTGCTTGGTCACTTTGTATTTCTATTAATTGTTCTTGAAATTGAGTAATATTAACAAATTCCTCATGCAAATCACTTACATCAAAATTAAATGGCATTCGAACCCAATTATATTTGAAAACATCGTCTGCAGGGAAATATCGATCAAAGTCTGCTATTAGTTTTTCTAAATGATTAATAATAATTTTCTGTATTTCAAAATCTGTGATATCAATATTATTGTCTTCAACAAGTAAATTAAGAGTCGGGAATGAAGCAAGTTTCTTTACTTCAACCTTATTTCTCCATAATTTGAGTTTATTTTTAAAACATGTAATTTTTTCAGTTAATTCAATAATAGTATGATTACGTCCTTGCATAGACGTATTTAGATTATTTATTTCAAATAAAATATCTGACAAATAAGCAACTTGAGTAATCCACTTCAACTCGGAGAATTTAGATGCTAATGGGTGTTTCTTTTCTCTCAAAAATAATTCGACTTCTGTCCGTAATGATAATACTCTTTGAACAACTTTGCCCCGGGACAGCCATCTAACTTCAGAATAATATAATAAATGTTCGTATTCTGCACCAAATTCGAAACACAGTTTGCGGAAAATTCTACAGTTAAGAGCTCTTGATTTGATAAAATTGACTACCGCAGCAATTTCATCCAAAACGATACATAATTCGGGTGATAATTTTTTTGAAGCAAGATTTTGTCTATGTAACACACAATGAATCGATATAATTTGTGGATTCATTTGTTTTGCTCTTGTCGAAATTCCCTTTTGAGATGCTGTCATGGCAGCTGCACCGTCGGTGCAAATACTGAAACACTGATTCCAATTTAATCCTTCTTCTTTAAAAAACGAATCGACCATAAGAAAAATATCTTCACCTCTAGTTGTTGTTGACATTGGTTTGCAAAATAAAATGTCCTCCTGTATATCTGTTAAACCTGGATACCGCACGTAAACCATGAGTTGAGCATCTTTACTTACATCTGTCGTTTCATCCAGTTGAATACTAAATAAACCAGCAATTTTTATAGCAGAAATAAGTTGATTCTTAATATCAAATGACATATCATTAATTCGTAAACGAATTGTATCATTTGATAATGGTATCTTTTGTAATTTCTTTGAACTTTCATCTCCGCACATGATACGTGCCATGTCAATGGCAGCAGGTTTTATAAGTTTTTCAGCAATATTATGGGGTTTCTTTTGTCTTGCAATATGCCAAGTCACATGAAAAGAAGCAAGTGTAGCTTGTTTGGCAGAATTTATAAAACCACTACTACTTGGTGCATCCAAACGCTGTCTTTTTAAATGCGCTTCTTTTCTTTCGAAAAAAGTACGATCTTTTCCCTCAAAGGAAAAATTTTTATGTTTTGCATCAAAATGTCTTTTAAGTTTGTTCGGTTTCATCGATTCACTACTTAATATTTCACTGCACAACACGCATTGCGGCTTGTTCACTCCTCGATCATAAATGCAAGTAAAACCTAATTCTAAAAACGCTTCCTTGTATTCACGTTTTGCCATTATTAGGGTGATTACAATTTTACAATACGCACTGCAGCTTGATCACTCCACTATTAATAATAAGACAAAATTTGTTTCTAAAATGCTTGTATTCACGTTTCACTGTTATTACACGTTTCACGTTTCACTGTTATTCACACCACAATACGCAGAAACGAGTTTTTGACAGAGAGCTTACTGAGTCTGCGCGCACGCAAAGCAATGGCGTGCGTATTACCAACACCTCCTAGAAGAGAAAGCCTCAGGACAGGAATTGGACGTCACTTCCGGAAGGCCATTCGCGAAGAGCGGTAAAACCGAAACATTGTATTAGGGAATAACTTGTATTAGGGAATAACTCTTCTAGGAGGTGTTGGTATTACTTATTATTTGGTGTATTACTAACTTTTTTGGTTCGACTCAGCGCGACCCAAGAAATATGCTTCGCGACCCAATTTTGGGTCGCGACCCATAGGTTAAGAACCGCTGCTATAAAGAGTGCTCTGAAGCACAGAGCAATCAACCTTCGCCGTCCTACTATGCCGTTCGATTCTAAATTTGGCCCAGCCACTGGCCAACCAGATTGCTTGATTTTGCCCGCGTTTTTTACATGCTAGACCAGTACTCTTTCTTCCACGTTTTCATATTGTAAATTTTTGTATTAAATGTTTTATTGTAATTTCAGTGTCTCTCAGAAAAGGGCCTTTTTTTTATTATGGTACACCGATCGTTAGCAGCTTGTTCTTTCTCGTAACTCTTTGGCTTAACTTGTTTCATCTTTAAATCCTTAATTAAACTGTAATTTTATTCCAAATTCCCTTTTGTGAGCCTTTTTAACACTCTTAAAGTGACTTCTTCAGCGGCATCTCCGTCCCGCCCTTCTCCACCGACATGCAGGTCAATTTTGAGGAATTATGCATCCATCTTGTTTAAAATAGCATTCGTCAGTCCAAATTACATTTTTCAGGAAAGAGGGATTTGCATCTTCCTGATTTAGAGCCCTATTACAAAAATCTAGACGACGTTAATAATCTGATGGCTCCTGACTTGCACACCATGAATGTTAAACGGATGCCATTTAATCAGTCTCAGTATATCCCACACTCAATTTCTACATCTGTTGAAGGAAGTCTGAGATTACCTAGTCCACCTACACGATGTACGCTTCTTCTTTCACGCACTCGTTGCACCAATCGGGAAATATTTCTCCCAAAAGGATGTCGAGAATTGGGAAAAGTACGTTGATATTCCCGTGCAGTTTCGTTAGCATTGCGATTGCATAAACTGTACAACATAAGCATTTCAAAAAGGTCTTCGTTGCTGTATTGCGACATATTGTCGGTACTGGCTGACTACACTCTAAAAATGTAGCAGAAATGTAAAATACTTATCGCTCAGACTGCCTTGCCGCGCGCGCTACGCTTGCGTAGGCCAGGAGATTGATCAATGGCAGAACAAAAACAACTTTATCACGTGATGATGCATCTCTTGCGATTGTGTTACGCACCGATCAGAGGCAGATATTTGCATATGCGTATCTAAGCTGTTTTAATGTTCATTTTGATTGTACTATTTCCAAGTTTTATTCTGTAATTAATCAAGAATTTATTCTGTAATATCAAATGGCAATCTCACACTCAATTTCTACATCTGTTGAAGGAAGTCTGGGATTACCTAGTCCACCTACACGATGTACGCTTCTTCTTTCACGCACTCGTTGCACCAATCGGGAAATATTTCTCCCAAAAGGATGTCGAGAATTGGGAAAAGTACGTTGATATTCCCGTGCAGTTTCGTTAGCATTGCGATTGCATAAACTGTACAACATAAGCATTTCAAAAAGGTCTTCGTTGCTGTATTGCGACATATTGTCGGTACTGGCTGACTACACTCTAAAAATGTAGCAGAAATGTAAAATACTTATCGCTCAGACTGCCTTGCCGCGCGCGCTACGCTTGCGTAGGCCAGGAGATTGATCAATGGCAGAACAAAAACAACTTTATCACGTGATGATGCATCTCTTGCGATTGTGTTACGCACCGATCAGAGGCAGATATTTGCATATGCGTATCTAAGCTGTTTTAATGTTCATTTTGATTGTACTATTTCCAAGTTTTATTCTGTAATTAATCAAGAATTTATTCTGTAATATCAAATGGCAATCTCACACTCAATTTCTACATCTGTTGAAGGAAGTCTGGGATTACCTAGTCCACCTACACGATGTACGCTTCTTCTTTCACGCACTCGTTGCACCAATCGGGAAATATTTCTCCCAAAAGGATGTCGAGAATTGGGAAAAGTACGTTGATATTCCCGTGCAGTTTCGTTAGCATTGCGATTGCATAAACTGTACAACATAAGCATTTCAAAAAGGTCTTCGTTGCTGTATTGCGACATATTGTCGGTACTGGCTGACTACACTCTAAAAATGTAGCAGAAATGTAAAATACTTATCGCTCAGACTGCCTTGCCGCGCGCGCTACGCTTGCGTAGGCCAGGAGATTGATCAATGGCAGAACAAAAACAACTTTATCACGTGATGATGCATCTCTTGCGATTGTGTTACGCACCGATCAGAGGCAGATATTTGCATATGCGTATCTAAGCTGTTTTAATGTTCATTTTGATTGTACTATTTCCAAGTTTTATTCTGTAATTAATCAAGAATTTATTCTGTAATATCAAATGGCAATCTCACACTCAATTTCTACATCTGTTGAAGGAAGTCTGGGATTACCTAGTCCACCTACACGATGTACGCTTCTTCTTTCACGCACTCGTTGCACCAATCGGGAAATATTTCTCCCAAAAGGATGTCGAGAATTGGGAAAAGTACGTTGATATTCCCGTGCAGTTTCGTTAGCATTGCGATTGCATAAACTGTACAACATAAGCATTTCAAAAAGGTCTTCGTTGCTGTATTGCGACATATTGTCGGTACTGGCTGACTACACTCTAAAAATGTAGCAGAAATGTAAAATACTTATCGCTCAGACTGCCTTGCCGCGCGCGCTACGCTTGCGTAGGCCAGGAGATTGATCAATGGCAGAACAAAAACAACTTTATCACGTGATGATGCATCTCTTGCGATTGTGTTACGCACCGATCAGAGGCAGATATTTGCATATGCGTATCTAAGCTGTTTTAATGTTCATTTTGATTGTACCATTTCCAAGTTTTATTCTGTAATTAATCAAGTAAAATTTTAAGGTAGTTTTCAGGAAGCATATTTTTAAAAAACTGTAAATAAATCTAAAGATAAGAGACAGCTATTATTTGCCTATGATGCATTTTTGCGTTGCGTCATTTGCACTCTTGCTGTAAACATTTACATTTTAATTTGTGATTGATCCCTCACCAAATTTTTAAGCATATCTCTGGGACTTTTTATGATAAAATGCTGAAATTGTGTGCATCACCTTATTAGTGTATGGGGCATATTTAATCACTGGAAATGTTTTTGTACGTGGTCCGTATAAAAATTTAGATTTTGTATTTCTTCAAATTTAATCCCTGAAAATTTTTATCGATTTCATAAAATTATGTACCCCTTTTACGCAACTTTGTAATTTATTATGTATGTCTAAGTTCAATATTTAAGGAATAAAAGTCGAGGTCAATGTTTTTAATGTATATACACTGCTGGACAATTGCTAAGGACGGATCACTATTACCCATGGCAACCACAAAATGAAAGGAAGCAAAATGTGGAAAATTAGAATAAGTGCGGGATACAGTAAGAAGAGGTGTGCGTATGTGATATCGCTGATAAGGGATTTAAAGGATTTGACGCGTGTGGACAATTGTTCCAAGTGAAAGTTTTACGGGAAAGATTTAATTAACGAATTTGAAATTTTCGGTATGTCTTCCGATACCACTTAGATGATTTTACGCTTGGCGGAGTTATTGGAAAGGTTGAAGAAGGGCGAAAAATAACAGATGTTGCCAGAGAGTTCGACATCGCCCACAGCGTTGTTTCACGGCTGAGGCAAGCATTTAAAACACCTGGAATGTGCAACAAGCGTCGCGGAGGAGGTCGTGTTAGAAGTACGACGCCTGAAGTAGACAGGTACATTGCCCTATCGGCAAAAAGGGACCGGCGAACTACAGCTCAGCAGGTGGCAAATCAGTTTCTTGCTACCACTGGACAGCAGATCTCCCGAAAAACTGTAGCCAGACGTTTGGAAGACAAAGGACTATACGCTCACAGATCTTTTGTGTGTGTCCCATTATTCAGACTGCGCCGTACCGCCCGTTTGCAATGGTGTCATGAGCATCGCAATTGGACTGAACAGGACTGTGCTTGCGTACTGTTCTCAGATGAGAGTAGGTTCAGTCTGTCATCGGATTATAGACGCCAACTGATCTGGATTGAGAGTGGTAGTGCTTATCCTCCAGAATATATCCAGGAACGGGACCGATATCCGACATGCAGTGTCATGGTATGGGCCAGTATCATGATCAATGGCCTGCATGTGGTTGCAACTGGGACTATGACCGGCCAACGATACATTGATGAAGTTCTACTGCCTCATGTTCGCATTTTCCGTGGTGCTGTCGGTGATGAATTTGTTTTCATGGACGACAACCCATCATGTCAGCGAACACTCGCTGTTCAGGATTGTCTAGTCAGCGTTGGTATTCAATGCCTCGTATAGGCAGCACGTTCTTCAGATCTAAACTCCATTGAAAATGTTTGAGATGCTTTGGGGAGGCGACTTGCTAGTCGAAAATGTCCTCCAACAAACAAGAATACTCTCATCCATGAACTAACAAGAATACTCTCATCCATGAACAAACAAGAATACTCTCATCCATGCACTGGCAGAGGAGTAGGATAACTTGCCCCACAGCTGCTGGATAATGTTGTGCAAAGCAAGACACGACGTGTGGAATGTTGCATCACACTTCACGGTGGACATATCCCGTACTTACACCTTTCTCAAAGGTACCTGCTGTCGTTCATATGCATTTTTCCATTTCTCCGTACACAGTATAAAATGAACATGTTTTTCCTGTCAGATGTTTCAAAACCTTCTGTATTTTCCATAACAATAAATGATCTTTATTCTAATGTCCGAACAGTGTGGTAACAATATATTATCCTGTTGGGCCTACCCCCCTTAATGTTGTGCTACATTGCAATTTGTGATCCGTCCTTAGCAATTGCCCAGCAATATATATATATATATATATATATACACCTAAGACAAAAAATGGACGCACCAAGAAAGAATTATCCAAATGAGACAAAATTTGGTACGTGTAATGTGGATGTACAGAAAAGGAATTGATTAAAATTTCAAAATAATTGGATGATTTACTGCACCGAAATTTCTACACAAAGTGGGCACGTCAATATAGCGTTGGTCCACCTCTGGTCTTGATACAAGCTGTTATCCGACATGGCATTGATGCATAAAGTTGCCGGAGGATGTTCTGAGGGATGTCTTTCCAAATGGCCTCCAATTGACGAGCAAATTCTTCTACATTCTGGGATGGTCGCAGGGACGCCTCAACTCAATCCAAATGCGGTCAATAGGCGAGAGATCTGGGGTTCTGTTTGGCCAGGGAAGTGTATCGTAAGCACGCAGACAATCAATAGAGAGCCGATCCGTGTGTGGCGTGGCATTATCTTACTGAAAAGTTAGCCCAGGGTGTTGCGAAAAGAATGGCAATACAACAGGTCGTAGAATGTCGGCAACGTACCGCTGTGCTGTGGTGGTGCAACGAAGGACTATCAAAGGGGTCCGGCTATCAAACGAAATGGCACCCCGGATCATAACACCCTGTTGTCTGGTCGTGTGACGTGTGACTGTAAGAGCAGGATCCTGACGCTGCCAGGGCTGTGTCCTGATACGTCTGCGTTAGTCGTCGGGTCTCAGTTCGAAACGGGACTCGTCATTGAAGAACTTTCGTTCCCAATCCGAACAATTTCATGTTGATTAAGCCCCGCACTATTGCAATCGCTGTTGACGGTGCATACTGGTCAGTGATTGGCGGCCTAATGGGCGCCGGGGATATAGATTCCGCGCCCGTAGTCTTCAATTAATGGTTTGGGTGGGGATTTCCGTGTTTGTCACACGTTGGATAGTTGATAACGACGAATCTCGTGCTGTCACAGCTGCTCTGACGATCGCTCTATCTTCCCGCTCGGTCGTCGCTCCATGCCATCCGCTGCCCGCTTGCCGCTGAAATCTGCCATTCCGGACCCATTCCTGCCCACATCGTCTAATTGCTGCATCGCTCCTACCCAAATGCCGAACGATATGTCGGTGTGCCCATCCAGCCTCATTCAGTCCGATCGCATGCCCTCTTTCATACTCATTCATATGCTCGTAGTGGTCGTGAAATTGCCAGCAAGGATATATTACAATCAAGGTACGTAAACGCAATCGAAATCCATTGCCCGTTTTGATCCTGAAAGCGATATTCGCTCCTTATACTCATATATTGTACTCAGTTTCAATGCGCAGTAGTTCCGACTATTCATTCATTGGCTGCGAATTTTTGATCATTTGCATATTCGGTCGAAAGATGTTTGCATGTAAAGTTTTATTGCTATGGGGTTATTCTGCGGGCTGCGGCAATTTTTTTGTCTATATATTTATATATATATATATATATTCACTACTTGCCATCTACACCTGACACTCTGAAGTTCAGAGCGTGAAACGTGTTACAACATGTTGGCCTTGAAACTTGGGAAAACTCTCTATGGGGACCTATATTTACATATTCAAGAGAATCCTAATTACGTGGTTTTTATTTCAGAAAATCTTGTATTTCCGACAAAAACGAATAAACTTAAAACAGATTAAGGTTATAACATTTGCAGCAAAGACATCCAAAGGAAATTTTGAACGATAACACATCATAATGAAAAAACGCACATTCATTTAAGTTTAAATTTCCCAAGTAATACATGTTAATGTGTTTTAAATTTTATTTTCAATAAAATATATGTTCTTATTTTTCCAAACATTGTTTCTCAAGCAAAGGTATTTAAAATATGTTCTCCTATTAAGTACGCCTTTAATATCCGAACTAGTATACATACTTTATACATAAAGTATTTCAAGAGTGTTATACATTGGATATTCAACCCACTTTCGAAGCAACGAAAAGGGTTAGAAAAACTGAAAATAAAGGAAACAAATCCAGTCCCGAAATGAGTTCATTTCCACCAGAAAAAATAATAAAAAGGCAAAAAGTCAGTGGAATGCCGATGTAATTAGAAAAGTTTTGTAAATGAAACATTTCTGCAAACCAAGCGTTTATTAGTTGCAGCATCTGGGAAAATTGTTATAATGCTCAATCTAAATTCCAATATAAATGTGAAAGTGTTCGCAACCGCTTTACGACTGCAATGGGTACTTTCAAAGTTTGGAAAATGGTTGGAAAAGTATGACATTTTGCACTATTTGCACGTATAGAACTTAAATGTTTGTAGTAACTTTTTGCATACATCTGTGAAAGTGTCATAAGAAATCCAATAGAGAAATCCATTTTGGTAGTTAGAAAAAATTTTATGTGGGCAGCAGATAACTTTCCCTGCAAACTTAAATTTATTTTTGTTTAATTTCTTTAATAATTATATATATTTAGTTTTATTGCACAAAAAGCACTCATACTTATTTAAAATTACACCAAATTTACATTTTTAATTCGATTTTCGGTTTTATTTGGTAACTGCACGTATATTCAAAGGCGGCGTAACAAAAATGCGAAAAACAATATCTCGAGGACGGCTAATGATAGAGTAATGGGGTTAGTTTTATTCTTTTTATCGTCAAAAATTGCGTACAAAACAAGAATTCAAATGATACATTTGAGCATACGCAGTCTTTTATTTTAGATCTTATTGATTTTCGCTGGCGATTTTGCAAAAAAAAAAGGTTATATTTTACAAAATCGTTCCAGAATCTAATCAGCACCAGTGTAACCTACAAGTGAGTTATTTACCAAATTGTGTGAAATTTGGTCAATTAGTATTTTAGCTAAAGTGGATAGATGCAATTTTTGTGGGCCATTTCGCAAAAAAGGCGGATTCTTTTTTCTTGAATAGTACCAAAATCACCAAGATCACGCACAAATAACTTACCAAATTTCGTGAAATTTGTTCAATTAGTTTTTTAGTCAGAGCGGATACGTACATTACACAGACAGGCAAACACACACACAGAGACACACAAAAAAATGCGAGTTCTTTTCTCTCGAATCGCACCAAAATCTAATCAGTTTCAGGGTCACATAGAAATGACTTATCTATAAAATTTTATGAAATTTGGTCCATTAGTGTGAGTTAAAATGGATACATATATTGCACAGACAGGAAGACACACAGACACACACACAAACTCACAGACACACACACACATACGTTACGCTAAAAATAGATTCTTCGTGTTCTACAGGTCCTAAAACGTGTAGATCAGTCGAAAACTCGAGTTGCAATTTTCGACACGATTCCAATACTTTCCCTGTACTTTCCATATTACTATGTAATGCAGTGAAAGTAAAAAAAAAGCATTTCATAATTTTACAGCGGTTTGTGGTGGACAAATACTGAGGATGTAGACCATTATTTCCCCTATATACACAGTGTAATATATACTTATATATGAGGTACAGTAACGGGGTCGAACATTCGAATTTGAGTTTTCGAGAGAAGAGCATGTTTCAAACATCCTTGAACTCGACGTTTTTGAGGAGATGCATGTACAAGTGTGTGATTGTATGTATCAAAACTGACAGCAATGTCTCTAAATTGGCAAAAATGACGCTAAATTTACAAAAATGATACTAAATTGATGATATTTTAATTCATTTTATAATATAATGACGTATATTGGTTAGAAAATGCTAGCACTATTCCCAACTGCCAAATTATATTAGCGTGAAATATAAGTTGATTTGGTTGATCTGAATGAAAACACATAAAATAATTTTATGTGTTGTCATCCTGAAAAGCGCTAAATGTCAGTGTACTTTTCAAAGTCGAAAGCATTGTGCCGTAATTCCTTTGCCCATCATTATTTCGCATTGAAAGAAGTAATGTACTTACATTATATAAGGAAGGTCATGTTTTAACCACATCAGATTTTTTTGTATGGTGTGGCAAATGCGCATTCGAATTTTGGTCTGCCAAGAGCGACGTTGACTGCGTTACATACACATTCTTGTTTCTTTCTCCAGAGAAAAATCCGTTATTCGACGACGCTTGCCTGTATATATTGCAAGGAAACGCTTGTAAATAAAAGTTGTTCAATAAGGATTACGAGGTTCCATATTACTCGCATTTTCCCTAGTTCTAATCTAAGATTTACTTTAATATTTTTATTTCAGTTGAAACCGTAGAAGATATCCTTGATGAAAACACTTCTGATAACAAAAGCTGCCATTTGCAGAATTCGACGCTTTATTCAACAAAAAATTTAGAATTTTTATTCCATTATATGTAATTTTAAATAAGAAATTATTTATCAATTTTCCACATTATGATCACAAAAAACCTCTCATTTTCGCGAAAATCAGGTATAAGTTTCCAACTTAAATTTTAGAGATTATTTAAAGGATGATCTGATGTTTACGCTTTAAATGAAAATTTAAGTTTCAAAAGGTTTTAAGTTTCATCAAACGTATTTTTAACACTCTTCTCAATGGACATTCCTCCAATTACTCAATGCACATTGAAAGCGTTATTGAATAAAATACGCATTCGCTGACTGAACGTAGCTAATTGATTAAAACATGTCATGGAGCATTTGAGAACATTCTTTGAATCAAATAATGAAGATGCACGCTTGTTACGATTAATTTCGATGAGTTAGATTTCCCATTTTAATTATAATTACAAAAAGGACCGAAGATTTAAATGATCAACCGAAAAGCTGCGAAGCTTAATTTTTCGCCGTTTTCTTAATATTGAATTCCTTTTCATAACGTTTCCATGCTTTAGATGTCTTTAAAAATGCCCATAAAATGTTTTAAAATTATTTTATGCACAAAAAGTGTAATGCATTTCGAAGCATTACCTAAACACTGTTAATTATTTCTAAATAAAATGCAGCTGTGAATATTTGATCTCTATTTACACCGGTCAAAAATTAGTTTTATTTTAAACCTATGTTGTATTACATCCAGTTTAGAGATATTTTAGAATTTTTGCAATGACAAATAAGTGTAATGAAACATATATCAGATCGATTCACATAGTTATCAGAATATATAAATCATAATCTTTAAGATTATATATATATATATATATATATATATATATATATATATATATATATATATATATATATATATATATATATATATATATATATATATATATATATATATATATATATATATATATATATATATGTGTATAATATACATATATATATAGATTATGATTTATGTATATATATATATAGTATATATAAAGTATGTTATTATGCCAAAATAAAGTTAAATTTAATCATAAATTTCAAAAACATCCAGGATTTATACTATTATTCCCTTCTATTTTCTATGCAATTAAACAAAAACATCTAAAACAACAGCATCTCATTTTCCTTTATAATTCATTAAATTCAGTTTAATTACAAAAATGATCTGAATAATTATTTAAAATTACACTGAATTTGCAGTTTTTTTTTTCAATTTTTGTTTTCATTAGGCGATTGGACGTATTTTTAAAGACGTTATGGAAAACATAAGAGCACGTTTAAATATCTCAATAACGGTTAGTTTTAGAGTTATGGGGTTGAACGTATTCTTGTGTGTGTGTGTGTGTGTGTGTGTGCGTGTGTGTGTGTGTGTGTGTGTCATCGTCAAAAATTAAAGTGGATACATACATTACACAGACAGACACACACACACATAGACGTCACTCTAAAAAGAGTTTTTCAAGATCTAAATAGCTCTAAACTTGTATATCCGTCGAAAAACACGATTCAAATACTTTCCTATACATTACCATGTATAGAAGAGAAAATAAAAATATTGTGATAACTAAAAATATATATATATGATTCTTATTGTATCATAAACTATTATTTCTATTTATATATCTTTCAAAAATGCATACTATTTATTCCTAGAATACATTTCGCTAAAAAAAGTGGGTTTAGTCCCGATAATATGTGCGACAGCTAATTAAAAGTGACTCAACTATTACACTTAATGACGAACCGAATAAAAAATTATCGACATTCTACTCATAATAAACTTTCAGCCTTTAGCGATTGAATCTCTTCGCTTAACAACTTAAAATATCTTCGCTTTACAACTTAATTCCATGTCAAATCCGCGTTTCCTCAACTAAATCTGACCAGACCAATAAAACGGTTAAATATCTATTGATTAACAACGTGACGGAAAATAGCTCATCTCATTCAGCTCAAAAGTATCGAATCTTAAGAAAACATTTACTGTGCCCCTCCCTGAATTCTTCTGCCATAATGCCTGAAGACTTAACTCTTTTATTTTATAGCTTCTACTTTTCTCGAATCTCTTTGTTTGAAACATCTAGCAGTTTCTATCTGTAGTGTAAAGACATCGAGCAAAGATATCTGAAAGGTTGATCAAGTTGCAACTTTTACTGGTGACAATTTGGTCTCAACTAGTTGCAACCAGAAAGCCGATTCTCAAGACATATTAGAAATCATGGGGCTACATTTAAAGTAATTATGTTAAATTAAGATGTCACATTTTTGGAACTAATCATACGTGCACTTTTCAAACCAATGACTATGATATTAGAAATTCTATGACAAAAGTAGAAAAAAAAATTTTTCTCGTCTCGGTACTAGCAAATTTTGTGTCCACTTCTCTTTTATATTCCAAGATTACGCATCTTACATAATAAATTAAGATGCGTATTACTCATCCTGCATATTAAATGAAGATGTTTGTTACGCATCTTACATAATAAATGAGGATGTTTGTTACGCATCTTGCATAATAAATGATGTTGCCTGTATGTCCAAATCTGCGGCCTGTAGTAGGAAATATAAGCATCGAACGGCCATAAAGTTTGGTACACAGGTACTTCAGACCCCAGAAAGGTGTACTATGGCATTATCTTTTTTTCTAAATCCGAATTAGTTTTTAGTTATTTTATTTTAGCATTTTACAAACATCAGTTCCTTAGCGTCCAAAAATATTATGGCACAGTTTTCTTTTTTACACCATCAAAGTGAGTTCCACCGGTGTTCGAACCGAATCCGTAGGACAATTCCTTCATATTTATTATTTTTAATATACATCAAAATTTACATTTCTTAGGTTATCAGAAAAGATCTAAAACTTCTTTACAAGCAAACTTTGTACGGAATCCATACTATTATAAGAAGAATTTTCGTGAATTTTTAAATATTATATACTTTTCGTAAGTTGAAAGCGCAATATATCTATAATTGCAGCGCTACCCCACACTGATATATATTAATACGATCGGCGTAACGTTTTTGGTTGCTGTTATAAACGAGTATATTTTTAAAGCTTTTTTTTGTGTTCTAGAATTCTCTCTAAGTTCCAGTGTAATTTTTATCAGAGATTTGTATCTTAAATCTAGGACAACGCCAGATTCATTTTCTTGTTATAATATATTTCTAGACCATTATTGGTTTCAATCATATGTAAGGAATAAAAATGTTTAAGAAAAGAGTGGAATTTTGAAAAATAATTTCAGTATGGATGTAATATTTATACATTCGGGATCATAATAGATTTTTTAGTTTAATCTAATCTAAAGTATTCGTGGAGGTTGGCAAATCATTTTAAACACTAAATGTTGACTGAATCTCTAAGAAAATAGTAGGTGAAAGTAATTATATTTGTTTAGAACTGGTAATTTAAGATTAAATATGTCGGTAACTTATAACAATAAGAACATTTAGAAATATACTTAAATTGTATTTATTATTTACACATATAATATCTATACAGGTCTTAATTTCTTTTAAATTTTAGTTGCTAATACTTTACAGCTTGAATAACTTTTCTAGTAGTTTTGGGATGCTTTTTATGCACATATTTACAGGTCCGGAGAAATATTTCAAATATAAATGAGACTTTCATTTATTTTGTCTCTGTTTCGTAATTGTGTCTTCTACAATTTTTACTTTCCCTGCAATACATGGTAATGTATAGGGAAAGTATTGGAATCATGCCGAAAATCGCAACTCGAGTTTTCGACGGATCTACACGTTTCAAGACCTCTAGAATACGAAAAAACCATTTTTAGCGTGACGTCTGTGTGTGTGTCTGTCTGTCTGTATGTCTGTGTGTCTGTCTGTGTGTCTGTCTGTGCAGATTTTGTATCCACTCTAACTAAAAAACTAATGGACCGAATTTCACAAAATTTTGTAGGTAAGTCACTTGTGGCCGGGGCTGGTGCTGATTAGTTTTGGGTACGATTCGGAATAAAAGAACCCGCCTTTTTTGTGAAATGGCCCGCAAAAGCTTGTATCCACTGTAGCTGAAAAACTAATGGACCGACTTTCACAAAATTCGGTAGATGAGTCACGTATAGGTCACCCTGGTGCTGATTAGATTTTGGTACGATTCAGAAAAAAATAACCTGCCTTTTTTTGCAGAATGGCCCGCAAAAATCACCAAAATCTGAACTAAAAAGCTACGTATGCTCAAATATATCCATTAAATGCTTGTTTAATGCGTAATTTTTAATGAAAAAAAGAATAAGACCAACCCCATTACATTAGGACTAGCCGTTCTCGAGATATATTAGTTTTTTTCGTATTTTTCCATGCCACCTTTGAAAATAAGTCCAGTTATCAAATGAGAACGAAAATTGAATTAAAAGTGAATTAAATTTAATTGAAATAAATAGAACGTGGATATAAGTTTGCAGGGAAAGTCATGTGCTGCCCACATCAGATTTTTACATTCCCTGCAATACATGGTAATGTATAGGGAAAGTATTGGAATCATGTCGAAAATCGCAGCTCGAGATTTCGACGGATCTACACGTTTTGAGACCTCTAGAATACGAAAAAACGATTGACGTACGTAACGTCTGTGTGTGTGTCTGTGTGTGTGTCTGTGTTGTGTGTCTGTGTGTCTGTCTGTCTGTATCTCTGTGTGTCTGTGCAATGTATGTATCCACTCTAACTCAAAAACTAATGGACCGAATCATAGAATTTGATAGGTAAGACTCTTGGGTGTGACCCTGGTGCTGATTAGTTTTTGGTGCAATTCGGAAAAAAGGAACCCGCCTTTTATTGCGAAATGACCCGCAAAAATCTCATGTATTCACTCAAGCTGAAATACAAATTGACCAAATTTCACAAAATTTGGTAGATAAATCACATGTGAGATACTATGGTGCTGATTAGATTTTGATACGATTCGGAAAAGAACAACCTGCCTTTTTTTACGAAATGGCCCGCAAAAATCGCCAGTATCTAAAAAAAGACTACGTATGTTCAAATGTATCAATTAAGTGCTTGTTTTATACGTAATTTTTGAGGAGGAAAAGAATAAGAACAACTCTATTACTCTAGGACTAACCGTTTTCGAAATATTTGAGATTTTTCGCATTTTTTATGCCGCCTTTGGAAAAATGTTCAATTACCAAATAAAAGTAGAAATTGAATTAAAAATGCAAATTTAGTGTCATTTTGTGCAATTAAACTCAATGAGTTGTTAAAGAAATAAAGAAAAAATGAATTTGAGTCTGCAGGGAATGTCATGTGCTGCCTGCATCAGATTTTTTCCTTATGGAGTCTTCCTGCAGATGTTACATTAAGCTAAAATAGAATAAATTACATATGCTGGCCAAAATATATTTTCTTCGTGGTTTTTTGGTAACCATTAAAAATTTATTTGAGGGAAAACTGCGAAAATTTCGAATGAACAATGAGTTGTTTAAATTTTTAAATAATTATCACAGAAAGCACTCACTTTCTATTTTATGTTTTCTTCTTTGCCATGCGTTAACTGTCCAATGAATGTAGATGTCCGTAACACCCAAATATCCTGTACGATTTTGACGAGTGATACCTTACTAGAAAAGCTGGTTCTCAGTGAGTACGATTTTCTAAAATTTACAATCCTTGTTTCAATGATTTTTGAAAAAAATCGCTGCAAATTTTATATATCATTTAACCAATAATAACATACCATTCTCAACAAATCAACCTTTAGTAAAATGAAGAAAAATACCTAGTAAAATAAATAAAGATATTAAAAGCAAAAATACTGATGGCATTGTGAAAAAAAATGTGATGGCATTGTTAAAAACCCAAACCTGAAAAATACGTCGAAAATTTCGGTCGTTGATGACTTATTAACGTACTAAAATAAAAATCCTCAAATTATACCAAAAATAATGTCGTAGTACAATAGGTGTCTTCAAGATCCATTTTGAAATAAAGCAGTGACTGATATGATAATGTACGGAAATATATTATAGGACATATTATATTGTCATAATTTATGAGTTTATATTTTTAACAATCTAAATAAAAATAAACGTACAATGCTTCATATATGTACCTTTCCCGTTTTGGTTTTATAGAAAACATAAATCAGTTTTCCCAATGTGATCAGTATTTTTGTTTATAGTACATGTATAACATCAAGAACAGGATAGTAGTCAGTAAATGGAGATCATAGCTGCAATCCCTAATTTACCTAACTGGATGAAAAGGTTGCTTTGATGAGAAAGAAGAGCACTAATTGAGTCAAAGATAAATTTTGATATATTCACGTTAAGTAAATAATTCTCAGACCTACACAAAAATACAATTTATTTTCCTGAATACATTTATGAATCCAGATATAGAATCTTCTATTACACCGCTGACAAGCCCTGCCTCTTCTAATTTGCTCTAATATGCTAGGCAGTGTTTATTTTCAGAAAACTTGTCTATAAAAGAAACTCATTTTCGTCATTTAATTAAGTGTTGAGCGCTATATATGAAGACAAATGGTAAAATATTCGGTTATACAACTGAACAGAAAAGCAATACACTTGTAGAACCTAAAATTAATTAACTTACGCGTAACTCATAATAAACTTGCTTCTTTTGATGATTAGATCCAATTATAATATATCCTATCTTTACAACTAAATTATTTTCGATAGAATATTTTTTAAGGATATTTGAGAAAACGTACAAACGAAAATTAAATTTACAGTGATCAACGACAGGATGAAAAATAGCTTTTTGCACTCAAGTGTAATGTATCGAAGCTTTAAGAAAATATTTACTTTGACCATCCACAACTACCAAATGTCACAGGACATTCACTTGTTCTTTTAACGCTTTTTTATGTCTATTTTCTTTCTGTGATTATGTAAGTGGTGTGTAAACTGTTACATATGACTAATTCACTCATGTCCAAAAGTTAAGCATAGTTGCTGGTTATGTGAAAATTTCAGGAAACCTGCATCAGAATGGAAGGAAACGAGGTATGCGGGTGTAATAGGGTTATAGGAGAAGTAAACAATACAAAACAAGGATAATAACGACTATTATTATCCAAAGAAAAGGGTTGAAAGAAAAAGGGTCACAATACGAGCTTCAGCCTCAGTGAAACAGAATGATTAAAACAATGTGATGCTGCAGTTTAATACGGTGTGTGGGAACCTCGGGTAGCCACGCATGCTGCACAACGATTTCCCATATTTTCGATGAGGGTTTTGATTAGTTGATGGCTCAAAGAGTTTCCAGCCTCACGGAGAGCAGTTTTCAATCCCGGAACGGAGCTTGGTGGGTAGCGGAGGGCTGTATGATGCCTTTTGAACATATCCCACACATGTTCTATTGGATTCAGATCAGAAGAGTTTGCAGGCCACTGCATGTACTGGATATCTTCAGTTTCAAGGAATGAGTCGACCAATGCCGCACGGCGAGGAGGCGAATTATCATCCATAAATATGAAATCAGGACCAACAGCACCTCAAAACAATCTAACGATAGGCTTAAGGACTTCGTGTCTGTATCTTTGACCTTTAACCGACCCTGTGTCAAAGATGTGGAGGTCTGTGCGGCCATCCATCATGATGCCTGCCCAGATCATGACTCCTCCAAATGGACAATGATGTCTTTCCGTGATGTTTCCCGAGTGAAAACGCGTACCACATTCTCTCCAAATCGTGGTATGACGAGAATGTGAGCAGGCTAAACCTGACGTGTTCAGACTAAACCTGGACTCGTAACTGAACATGGCATTTCCCCACTGTTGTTCACTCCACTGCCGATGTTCCAAACTCCACTGTAAACGCGCACGATTCTATGCAGACGTCAGGAGGATGCAAACTGCTGGTCGTCTGACATAGAGACCAACGTGTCTGAGTCTCCTGTAAACAGTTTGTCCCAAAAAAGTGACTCCTGTGGCGACTGTCAGGGCTGAATCCAGTTGTCCGGCAGAACGGTTCCTCTAACGTCTGGCAGTTATCACCAAATATTGGTCTTGCCGAGCGGTTGTTACCCTTGGCCGACCTGGTACTGTTCGTCGGGTAACATCTCCAGTGGTTTGGAACATCTGCATCAGTCTGGAGATCACACACTGAGGCACATTCAGAATTCGAGACCCTTCGTTTAGGGATCGACTGGATTCCAGCATTCCAATAATTCGTCCCTTCAAAAACATGTCCAGTTGGCATCTTTGTGGCATCTTTCGTCCTTTTTGATCGTTAGCAATGCTCCGTACCACAGCAATTGTAAAATTCTGCCTCAAATGGCCATGCAAATGTCAGGGGGATGCCGCTCGATGCCGTTTTATACTCGTTCCGACGTGCGCCAGTGCTTTGCGCATATCGACGTCAACTGAACTGTTTTGCATATGCCCAATGATTTACCTTTGCCCCACGATTCTCCACAACTGATTGTGAACCATTGTATCCATATTAACTCCGAATTTTTCGCATTTCACGAATTATGCTTAACTTTTGGACATGAGTGTACTATTATGCATTTCTGTACCCTCTGCATATTAGTACTTGCAAAACTGCTTAGAAAAGAAAGAGATGTTAAGGTCATATTTGTGTATATGAATGTCCTCTTTAACCAATTATTTTTTTACACTAAAATGTCAAACAGGCATTTTTATTGTGATTTGTGTTTACATCTGTTGCAACAATCACATCCGTGTCACCATTTTAGAGAGAACGTAAACTCACAAGCTAAGCAGTGTGAGAATTGATCTGTTGCCATATTTGAGTAAGCAAGAATCATTGAACTAAACATATTTCCCACTCAAAGCAAATAATACTGCCATATGAGAGTTCACTACAGAAATACAAACTAATGCATCAGTTAAGATTATTCCGTACAGCAGTAGCCAAGCCAGGCATTTTCCCTTTGTTGAAACCAAATTACACTTTCACTGGCAGTATTCGATTACTAAGTATTATGTTATTATCTATATTTAAATAATAAACAACGTAAAATATTGCAAAAATTTACTGTAGGAATCATACAATCCTATTGAATGCACGTTATGGGTTTTCTTCTTCAGTGCAGAGAGGTCAAGAAGTACCTAACAATTGGATTGACCACGCGCAATAAAATGCTTAAATAGGTAGAGCTATGCACCAGCGTTGCCACCAGATGAAAGGAAAGAAAAATAATTGAACAAACGACGAAAAATATACGCAAAATCTCGAACGATAAAGCCAGAAACAAATGGGCGCAGAAGGATATATATGAGCAAGATGATAGAGGCTAAGAATGGAAAACGACTTAAACCATAGCCAATGGTTAAACTTAATTAAATTATAACTTGGAGAAATATGGTGTGGAGTGTGATAGACAAATAATTAATCAGATTATTGGAATTTTAAGTTAACGTGGAAGGCCTGAAAGAAATCCTAGTTTAAAACTAATGAACATTTTTGAATAATCGAGGCAGAAGCAAACCATGATAGCTGGCTATCCAGCAGAAATAAACAATAGAAGATTTATTGATTTATGACATTTAGCATGCTTCTGTTTCTTTCGAGCGATATCTTATTGCCAATTTAGTTTGGCCTATATACGATAGTCCGCATTGACGACAAATTTCATAAATGTCCTAATTTGTTGAGCTTTTCACTGGGACCCTTAAGAGAAGTACAATTTATTTTATTGATTGGAGAGAAAACTACCCTGAAGACATATTTCAAGAATAATGCTTTATCTGAATCCTTCTTCCTCTGTGGTTGTTTACAAAATTTATTAAAAGCATAGTCAATGATTTTAAGTAAGAAACCACGACCTAAGATGACGGTTTTACAGTGATCAAACTCAGACTTTAATCAAATAACGCTTTATCTGAATCTTTCTTGCTCTGTGGTGGTTTACAAAATTTATTAAAATCATAGTCAATGATTTTAAGTAAGAAACCACGATCTAAGATGAAGGTTTTTCAGTGATCAAACTCAGATTTAGAAAAGTGGTTTTTCAGTGATCAAACTCAGAAGTCCGAAGTAGAGCATAATGTAATAACACGGTAGACATAATTACTAAATACAGCAATTTTTTATTAAGAAGATGAGAAGAATTTTTATAAGGTATGGTAATTGCAAGATGCTTACGCGAAATGAGGTAACAAATGAATTGTCATTGCGAACGACATAAAATAAATATTGTATTCTAACTCATAGGTAAATTAGATACATAAATCAATAGAACTAATAAAAGAAAGTATATAATAATAACATTAGATTTGTTAAAAATAGCAAAATTAGCATCAACATAATTAACATAAAAGGAAAAAATCAGGAAAATAAAACTTCAAAATTATACACATAAATATCCTACAAAAATGTGCTCAAGGCCCATATCATCAAGGATTTTAAATGTCATCAAGGATTTTAAAATAATCACCCTCGAAAACGAAGGCATTCTAAGATACGCGCACACGTTTTAAAAAGATAATGAAATCAATTTCAAATTCAAAGAATGAAATTCTAGTAGTCTTTTCTTGAGAAATAACAGAGAACCTTTAACAGATACATTAGCAAAAATGTGTTTTGTCATTAAAAAAGTCATAATACAATTATTTGGATTAAAAGTGCAAATTTAGCTTACAAAATCTCGAGGAGCACATTTTAAAAGTAATTTAAATTTCCAAAATGCATAGTTGAAAAATAATTTTACTTTTCAATTTACGACTTACTGCATTTTGTAATGTCACTAAATCTCTAAAACTCAAAGATCTCTGGTACGATATATTCTAAAGCAATCAAGTCGGTTAAGTATTTCGTCATTAAAATTATGTATAAAACAGAAGTTTAACACATTTAACTGCGTTTTTGTTATTTTTATTCAGTTTTGTAAATTCTTGGGGCCATTTCGAAATAAATATGCTATTTATATTTTTTCAAATGGTACTAATAACTAATCATCACCAGAATAACGGATAAGTGATTTTATATCAAATGTAATGAAATATCGTTTGATAATTTTTGACAATATACATAGTAGTATATACATAGAATATATATACATATACTATATATACAATATTATACATAGCGTGTACAGATTGCATAGTAATATACATAGATTGTACATACAAATAGACTCACAAATACACACACAGGCGGCGTCACGCTAAAAATACCGGATTCATGTTGCGGAGTGCCCAGCATATGTAAATCATCAGAAATTCATACTTCCTCATTCATATACTTCCTTTATATGTTACCATGTATGTTAGGGAAATTATTAATGAAACTGGTCATAATATTCAAGTAATTTCATGATTTCTATTATTAACTTGCGTTATATTTTCTTGTAATTATTTAACAGTAAAAAAAAATCAATTTTGTCAATAGTAATATATACCACTCTGATAGCTAGCAAAATGATTGTTTATAGAATATAATTTTGTATATTATCAGAAAACTTATCGCTAAAAAACATCTTAAACCCTGATGACATGACTAAGTACAAATAATAATATAATCTGCTGTGGCACTACTATAATAATAAAGAAAATTAGATGCACATTACTATAATAAAACTGTTTCTTTGGCGATCTAATCCCTAAATAAAATATCCTGTCTTTACAACTTAATTCCATCCCAAATCCGCTTTGTCTCAACAAAATGTGACCGGACCAATAAAAGAGAGTTAAATTTGTGCTGATTAACAATACGAGTGACAATAACTCTTTACACTCATCTCAAAGTATCGAAGCTTTAAGAAAACATTTCCTTTACCGTGGTCTAATGCTACGAAACTGGACCGTGTTCTTTTATAGCTGCTCCTTTTCAATTTTACTTTTCTTTAATCTCATTGTTTGAATGTCTCGTATTTTTACTGACCACGGAAAAACATCCCGAAACGTTGATATAATTTTAATGTCTAGTTCCATTACACGACAATAATGCACATATTGATATATTAAAAATTATTGGGGGATTTTAGAATCATCTGTTAACCGGTTATCACCCACCGTTCTCAAATGCAGATACTGTATATCTGTTCTGATTAAAATAATTAACATTTTATAAATGCGGAATAAATCCAGCAAGAATAGTAAACTTTTGTTGAAATTCTCTCGGCAATAAACACGAAAATCGGTGTCTATTAATGATTTACGGGTCTGCAAGTTTAGGATATATACGTATTATATTCCCCTTTAACATGAATACATGACTAACCAAATTACTTGTAACTAAAATTATGCTTGTGTTGTGTTTTACCAGTGTCTTAGCTTTTAAGCGTAATAAATGTGATAAATAAGAGAGAATGGCAAAAATAGCTTAAATCTTGATTTATTTGTAGACCACCAGTAACATGATACAATATTGACAATAGTTTTGGAATATTTGTGATTTTGTGTGTGTTCAACAATATTTCGAAAAATGGACTTACTCTATTTTCCGATAATTTTGTCAATAGTAATATATACCACTCTGATAGCTAGCAAAATGATTGTTTATAGAATATAATTTTGTATATTATCAGAAAACTTATCGCTAAAAAACATCTTAAACCCTGATGACATGACTAAGTACAAATAATAATATAATCTGCTGTGGCACTACTATAATAATAAAGAAAATTAGATGCACATTACTATAATAAAACTGTTTCTTTGGCGATCTAATCCCTAAATAAAATATCCTGTCTTTACAACTTAATTCCATCCCAAATCCGCTTTGTCTCAACAAAATGTGACCGGACCAATAAAAGAGAGTTAAATTTGTGCTGATTAACAATACGAGTGACAATAACTCTTTACACTCATCTCAAAGTATCGAAGCTTTAAGAAAACATTTCCTTTACCGTGGTCTAATGCTACGAAACTGGACCGTGTTCTTTTATAGCTGCTCCTTTTCAATTTTACTTTTCTTTAATCTCATTGTTTGAATGTCTCGTATTTTTACTGACCACGGAAAAACATCCCGAAACGTTGATATAATTTTAATGTCTAGTTCCATTACACGACAATAATGCACATATTGATATATTAAAAATTATTGGGGGATTTTAGAATCATCTGTTAACCGGTTATCACCCACCGTTCTCAAATGCAGATACTGTATATCTGTTCTGATTAAAATAATTAACATTTTATAAATGCGGAATAAATCCAGCAAGAATAGTAAACTTTTGTTGAAATTCTCTCGGCAATAAACACGAAAATCGGTGTCTATTAATGATTTACGGGTCTGCAAGTTTAGGATATATACGTATTATATTCCCCTTTAACATGAATACATGACTAACCAAATTACTTGTAACTAAAATTATGCTTGTGTTGTGTTTTACCAGTGTCTTAGCTTTTAAGCGTAATAAATGTGATAAATAAGAGAGAATGGCAAAAATAGCTTAAATCTTGATTTATTTGTAGACCACCAGTAACATGATACAATATTGACAATAGTTTTGGAATATTTGTGATTTTGTGTGTGTTCAACAATATTTCGAAAAATGGACTTACTCTATTTTCCGATAATTTTGTCAATAGTAATATATACCACTCTGATAGCTAGCAAAATGATTGTTTATAGAATATAATTTTGTATATTATCAGAAAACTTATCGCTAAAAAACATCTTAAACCCTGATGACATGACTAAGTACAAATAATAATATAATCTGCTGTGGCACTACTATAATAATAAAGAAAATTAGATGCACATTACTATAATAAAACTGTTTCTTTGGCGATCTAATCCCTAAATAAAATATCCTGTCTTTACAACTTAATTCCATCCCAAAATTGGGGGATTTTAGAATCATCTGTTAACCGGTTATCACCCACCGTTCTCAAATGCAGATACTGTATATCTGTTCTGATTAAAATAATTAACATTTTATAAATGCGGAATAAATCCAGCAAGAATAGTAAACTTTTGTTGAAATTCTCTCGGCAATAAACACGAAAATCGGTGTCTATTAATGATTTACGGGTCTGCAAGTTTAGGATATATACGTATTATATTCCCCTTTAACATGAATACATGACTAACCAAATTACTTGTAACTAAAATTATGCTTGTGTTGTGTTTTACCAGTGTCTTAGCTTTTAAGCGTAATAAATGTGATAAATAAGAGAGAATGGCAAAAATAGCTTAAATCTTGATTTATTTGTAGACCACCAGTAACATGATACAATATTGACAATAGTTTTGGAATATTTGTGATTTTGTGTGTGTTCAACAATATTTCGAAAAATGGACTTACTCTATTTTCCGATAATGCATATTACTCATATATGTGGGTATTAAAGCTTTCAAGCAATTTTCGTGCTTTCATTTACATCAAAGCTACAGCTTCAAGTGTTTAGATCAAGTGTACTATTTAACTTCAGTAGATAGAGACAAACACAGAGCAAAAACAGAATGTGTCACTTGCTAAGACAATGAATATAAAACAGAAGTATTTTTTAAATTAAATTGAATTGTATTAAACGCATTGGTTGTTTACAGATTCCACAAGATGTGTACAGATACCAATATATGCACAACTCAATCCGTGTTAGAATGGCAGATATGTCACAGAAATCAAGATGGAACAAATCAAAATCCCTCAGTACTAGATGTGGCAATACTAAATTACAAGTCACTTTTAATTATTAAATTCATTAAAAACATCAAATGTGGGACGTGGAATTGAAATTTAAATTATATTTCTAGATTATATTAATATTAATTGTTTATTAATCATAAAAAACATGGCCGTTGATCTCATAACGTGGAATTGACATTTAAGTACATTACTCGTCGTTGTGCCGCAATAACCCTCCAATTAATTTAACTTATGTGTAAATCCTGAAAAGAATTCATTAATCATTATAAAAAGATCAGCCTATTTAACTTTAACAAAATAATTTATTTACAACATCAATTGATCACTAACAACAATGTATCATAACTATCAACTATCATTTAATTACTTTAATAATGGGAGATATGTCACCAGATATATTAGATTTCGATAGTGTCTATGACCTGGGGAAATGAGCACATACCTTACAGTTTAATCTTCGGCTCATCACGCTGAGGCTTGCATCCGTCTTATTGCTTACCGTACGGCCATAACGCTTTGGTGTGTGGCTTGCATCTCGTACTTATAGTCACTGCAACCTCTTTCGTATGAGTATCTGCTCCCAACTCCTTTCGTATCCGTCCAACTGCTACAACATTTCGCATCAGACTTACTTCTGCAACAACATTTCGTATATCTAGCTGCAACAACACTTCGTATGAGACTCCTTGACTTGTGGTTCCTTCGGCGGGGGGGGGGGGGGGTAGCTCCGCCCTTCTTCTCCTTGGCGCTCATTGGTTCCTCTGAACCCAATGGCATCACTTCACATATATCAATGCTCCTCTTAGCCCCTGTGGCCTGGAACACCCAAATTTATTGAATTTGACCTAAAAGTTCACACTGTTGTAAACTCCGGCGCCAGCCAGACTAAAATCTTTGTTAGCCGTTCTAGGCACCATAAATATTGCAATAGAAATGTCTCATGTGAGGACATATTCTGGCCTCACACTAGATATTTTAAAGTATAATTATATTCAAAGGGGAGTTACCATCTCTTTATATCAAATTCGTAAGCTGCGGGTCCATGCCCGCTAATGCACTATAGTCTACACTCAATGCAAATATCTGCTCACACATGGTAGATTTTCTTGAAGATCCGTACTCGTTAAACACTTTCTCTGTGTATTAATCACTGCACTTCCCAGATAACTTACACTGGAAGATGCGCTTTAACAACTCACAAATTCTTGTGTATAGTCATCTCTGTGATTCAAATGCTGCTGGTAGAACTCCCAGCAGAGTTACAGTCTAGTCAATAAATACATGGATCCACAACAAATTCAAGGAAAGCTGGATTTCGACCGGTAGCCCATTGGTTAGTGCGCTGGAGTTGCACTCGGTAGGCCCGGGTTCGATTCCAGCCACTGCGAAACCTGCCGCCGTGTTCATGCAGAGTACGATCACGTTAAACATGTGGATCCGAAAGTCCTTCCGAGAGGTTGGTGGTAGGGGAAGGAGGGTACGGTCCCTGTGGATGCCTCCCCCACTGGGTTCCGGTCTAAATTGTGTGGCACTTCCCGACCGTCCAAACAGTTACCTTACACCTTTCTGGTAGGTCGGACGGTCTGGGTTTCAACAACAACAACATGAATGGTACTTACAAAAACAAGTATTTATCCGAAATTCTCCCAATTTCCCTTGCTTGTTTTTCCTTTATCCCGTTTACAACTATCCAATTGCAGCGCTTAGGGAATTATTTTAATTCTTGTGATAATGATGATGTTTGTTTTTGAAATATAATAATAAATATGTGTTCTTATATATTTTGTACATATATTATGGGTTTTTTTTTTGCAAATATCCTACATATATCTAATTTGTATTGGATTCATTTATTCTTTGTGTTTTAACAATCTGTAGGCTTTTAAAATGTAAAAAATAGTTCAACTTATATTACTTTCAGGGAAATTTAATAAGGTCTAAGATGACACTAGATATCAGGAAGTTAGAACTTTCTAGACCACCAAACATCATATTGTGGTGAACATTTAAAAATGAAACTTATCATTGGAGTTTATTTCCTTTATAAATAATAAATGATTCTTTGGACGAATTATCATTCTTATTTAAAAGTGATCATGAATCATAGCCGCAATAACCCATCATTCTTTCTTTCTATGAGTTCCTAAAATATAATCAGTAATTAACATACTCACATTGAATTCCACAATTGTAACTTTTAAAATAAACATTATTTATTACACATATTATGTTTCCGATTAAACTTACATTAATTTTATATACACTCTTATGGAGGAGAAAATGCACGTGTGAGAATAGGATTTTATATTATGTCCAAAATCATATATTTGACTTAATATATCTGAGGATTTGCAAATACCTCTGTTTATCCTCTTGGACACACACATTCTGGACTCCAATTTACTTAATCCACACTCTTGAACATTCTGACACATGACCTCCACTTTCCCTTTGTTTCAACTTCTACTCACAAAAATATTAAAAAACCTTGGATTACAAATATACTTCATCGATGCATTAAATGCGAAAATAAGTTATATTCAAATTCATAAATACCAAATCAAATGTTGACTGGCAATATTTCCGAGATTATAACAGTTATTCAAACCGGCAACTGAAACTTGCAAAAAAACTTTATTGCCAAGATTTCTTTTCAAACGCATCGATTAGTAAAATATGGACTAAGATAAATGACTTTTTAGGCAGAAAAATGACTTTAAATTCTCTTAGCTTAATTCTGGCGGACTGTGAAATTTCAGATATTGAAACTCTGGCTCAGGAATTTAACAGTCATTTTATTACTTACCCATCGAAGTCTATCCCACATCAACATTCTCACAATTCTGATTCTTTTCGCCAAAATTATAATGTTTTAAATTCTTTGGTTCTTGCTCCTGTCACTCCAGATGAAATTTTAAAGGTTTTACAGCGTCTTGATATTAAAAAAGGGCCGGTTATGATGAATTACACCCTAAGGTTTTGAAGGCCATTCCAACCACAATTTCTGTTCCTCTTTGTCATATTATAAACTTAATCTTCTCATCTGGCAATGTTCCGCACCCTTTCAAAATTGGTAAAATTTCTCCGAACTTCAAAAAAGGGGATACTCAGAATATTCTAAACTATAGACCTATTACTGTCTTGATTGTTTTTGCTAAGCTTTTAGAAAAACTACTCTGTGTTAGACTTATTGAATTTCTTGAAAACAAATAACATTATTTATCCCAACCAATTTGGATTTCAAAATCGAAAATCAACTGAACTTGCAATTTTAACCTCCTTAAATACTATACAATCCAATCTTGATGTTAAACATTCGGTTCTCGGTATTTTTTTATCTATCAAAAGCTTTTGACACTATTCATCATCAACGTCTCTTATCAAAACTTGACATCATTGGTATTAGAGGTATTACTAATAATTTATCCAAAAACTACTTAATTGATCGTAAACAATTCGTCCAATTACGAAACGTACGTTCTTGCTATGAAACTATCCTCATTGGTGTCCATCAAGGCTCAATCTTAGGTTCAATTCTGTTTTTAATTTTGATAAATGATATCTTCTATGTTCCTTCTTGTGCTTCCAAAATAATTTCTGCTGATGATACGAGCTTATTTTTGTTGATGAAAAGATTCAGACACTTGTCAATCAAATAAATCCCTAAATCCATATATATATATAGACTGGTTTGACCAAAACTTCTTAACCTTAAATCCTGAAAAAACTAAGTGTGTTTTTTTATAGGAAATTTTCTGCTCGTGATATAAATAATATTTATATAAATAGCTCCTGTATTCTTTTTTCTTCTGACGTTAAGTTCTCAGGCGTGATTTTACAGAATGACATAAAAAAATAATAAACAAGTTGATCACATTTGTAATAAAGTCAGAAAAACATTGGATTAGTTAGAACTAAATTAACTTTTTCACCTAAAACTGCTTTAATTATGCTCTATTACAGTTTATTTTTCCTCATCTGTCTCATTGTAATCTTGTTTGGGGAAACACTACTACCAGAAATATAAAAAGGTTTCGCATTTTACAAAATAAATATATATCTCTTCTTAAAAATTCCTTTGATCTGAATATTTATCACCATGATATTTGTTATCGCTACAAAATTTGCCTGTCACTAAGATTTTTCACTATCGTTTGGCTTTGTTTATGGTTTCGTAATCAGCAGTGTAGTATATTTTCGCTAATTTTCACGATCATACTTATAATACTCGGAATAAGAATCCATTGTTACCCCTTTTTTTCTCGTGCAAACAGCTTAAACCTAAATATCAATTCCACTGGCTCAAGATTATGGAATTCTTTTCCACTTTTCTTAAAATTACTGAACCATGAAAATAAGTTTAAGAAGTACTTAAAAACGTTTCTGTTACAGGTCTGGGCGATTTGCCGACCTATTATTTATTTGCTGTGCTACTTGTTTTCCTGCTAGTTGTTTCTTGTTTATTTTGTTATGGTTTTTGTTCTGCCATTGACCATTGTATTAATGCTAGCATGTTGCAAGTTTGGTTGGGGGCTGTGAACCCATCAGGCCTATCAGTAGCGCATTTTTCCGTAGGTAGTTCCTTGCCCCACTGTTATACATTTACTTATAAGTAGAAATTGTATAAGTTGTGTATATTGTGTGGCAAAATAAAATTTATTATTATTATTATTATTATTATTATTGTTATTATTATTATGGACTGCAATTCTACTGAATACAACTCTTGGATATGTCTAGCCTACAATTGACTTTGAAAGCACACTCTTGGACGGTCATTTCCTCTAAGTTTATCAAATACCACCATCTTGTACATTCCAAGCCTCCAACTTGACAGAAAAACCACCTTCTTGGGCGGTCATTGCCTCTTAATTGAACATAAATCACTCTTAGATGACCACTGCCTCAATTAAGACTGAAAAACACTACGCCTTCTAGGACACCCAAAGCCTCCAACTGACCTGTAAAATCACCTTCTTGGACGATCATCGCCTTCAATTGAACATACAATACTCTTGGACAATCATAGCTTGAATTGGCTGACTACATCTTGAATTCTCTCCTCGTTGCCACATCATTTCGCCTGAGATCCAGATGTGCCCTCAGTATCTCTATTGATTGCTCCTCAGTGCGATGTAGCAACACTGCTTCATTGGACACCTTATTATCCAATGTTGCATGACTTATGCCTTGACCCCAAAGATATTTCATGTGGCCAACCACATCTGTAATTTATGTGAACTGAATTTATTGGGGTCATAACCTTCCGGGCCAAGACTGTCATAAAATGGCGCCTATGAGTCTGCGTTTGTTTCGTTGTACATATCGCATAAATCTCAAAACTGCATAAATGTCTTCTGGTCTCACATTCTCTCCCTGAGTGTGAGTTAAGTAAATTGGAGTCTAGAATGTCCAAGAAGACAAACAGATGTATGTGCAAATCTGCATATATATTAGGTCAGATATATGATTCTGGACATAATATAAAGTCCTGGTCTCACACATTTATATTTTGACATCCAATGTATTATGTATTTACAGTTAAGCCTAAAGTTAAATATAGATTAACTCATACCAAAACCTCAATTGTGATCTTACGTGGCAATTGTACTCTTTGTAGATGCAAAGCCATCATTAGCTATTCTGTTGGATTCTAGGGTTTTTCAGCTCCTGAAAAATTGACTGATGTGTTTCTATCTACTAATTCACTATCCAATACTTTATTTACTGCCATCCTTTTATTTTCAACGTGGATATAAACATCACACAAAATATCAGGTTTTGTGTTTTATGGAATGTATTTAAATAGAACAGCAACTAATGCAGCAGCAGTCAGTGTGTAGGTTTTCAATGTTCTACAGTAAGTGTGACCACTTAACATATGCGATACAATTGAATGAGAGTACACAGTTTTCCATAATGTCTCCATTTCACTGCCTTTCATTATTTTACCAATTTAACCCATATATGACATTAATAATTGGAAGTTTTCAAGTATATACACATGGGAGCCAACAGTTGAACCACGAATGTCTGTAAACGCTTTATTGAAAAAACAATGAATTTGGAGAAAAATTGAGCCTTATTAGAAACGGTACCCTCACAGCAAAGATCGTCACATGTGTGACAGTGACGTTGTAGTCACCTGACACCTGGGTAACAATATGGCATCATATTTGTGACTTCTATGCGACGTTGCGCATTAGTAACTTTCTAACTTCATTGTGACTATATTCTGTGACATTTCCACAATTTAATTATCACGTAACAATGTGACGACATTACAATGGCAATTACAATGTGACGTCACAAACAAGTTAATATGCGACGTCACAAACGGCTATGAAAATGACCAAAATGAATTCGCTTTGTCCTCAATATGACATTGCCGAGACGTACTGCGACGTCCTGTGACGTCCCAAAATCCCAGTGTGACTTAAATCTCACGTCACTGTGAAAAAAAATGCTGTTAGGGACAGCCATCGAAAAAAAAAACGAATAGATATCATTCGATAAGGGTTAATACCTTTTACAAATACCAATATCTAAAATTTGAATAAGGGGTCATCTTCATAGTTATTTCGTCACTAACTCTAAAATCTTCGAGAGCAACCCCTATTGATCTTTACATATTCGGATTTACCGAAAACTTTCAAGCAGATAAAAGAAAATAATGAAAAATGGCCCAAAATTGACAAAAAAATCCTTATAAACTATTAAAGTTGCTTCTAAAAATTGAACTCCGCATCAGAAATGACGAATTCTAATCTGACAGTCTGGCCCGCTAGAATTTAATGGTATGTCGCTTTCATCTACGTTTTGAAAGACTCTTGTTTTTGTGTTACAAAGAGATAGTCGTAAATTTTGAAACATCGATGAATTAGGTGCGGTGTTCGATGTTTTTTAATTATAGATGATTTTTAAAAATATCCCAGGTTTTCTTCCAATAACTGTGAAATAGAATTTTTTCCCAAAATTTGATATTTCATTATTAAATGTATATTTGATTTTGTACAATGTGTAATTATTCGTTTGGTGTTAATCAATATATTAACATATTAATTAGCATATTAATCAATATATTAATCAATCATTATAGCTATAAATTTTATTTGTTATAAAAAGTTAATATTTATGTTTTAATCTTCTATGTTTTGCTTGTAGTATCGGTTTCAGGTTTTTAATACAATATTTATACAATGAAATTTTGAAGAAATCATTAAAGTTCAATTATTCTTATCTCACTGGAGTTAAGATTTCTTTTTTCTCCCGTAGCGAGGCCAGAGCTTGTCACCCGCTTTCACATAAAAGTGCTCCGTGTCACCCACAACTAGGCACTCGCCCATTCCTTAGTTCCGCCGACGCTTATCCTCAATGGAGATTAATATAAGGAACCGGCGATTGGCCACCGAAACTTCCTAGATCTCAAAAGTTTCGAATGGTGTTTACCGCCCATTCTGGTGGTCTCGGATCCGAACCCTGCATGAAAGGTGTGACCCCTTGCATAGCTAGGTGTTTGTAATGGTTTCGAATCCCTTTTAAACTAAAGGCCTCCGTAGAATATATCACTACATGTGTCAAACATAACCCTGGATATCAAATATTAACTGTCCCTTAAAAAATCGATGTTGTCTACATATGAAACACAATATAAAATACAAAAAACAGTACAAAAGCAGACAAAACTCCTAACTTCATATTTATTTCAGTTTCATGTATCTATTTAGCATTTTATATTTACGGGCAATTTCTTTCGGCGCTTTGGAAATGGTCTCCGATAAGCGTAATGATCATCGAATTTTGAATAAAATTTGATAGCACACTCAATATTGTACGGTTAAAACTGAAATTTTGAATACCGATATTTCACACGTATCTACATCGAATGGTGTCAAAATTAACAGCTGCTTTTATTCATAATTTTTAAGAAAATTAATTTAATAATTAATAATAAATAGTTAAAATAAGTTTGCCTAATAAAATATATATGAATTTTGCTTTTTATTCCTAGTATGCAAAAACAATTTTCTTGGAAAATTGGTTTATCGCGAATATGTATCGCAAAAACTGAAAACCTATTTATCATTAGATTAGTAAATTTATAACACATGCAAATAAATGAAAAATCTTTTAAAATTGTAATTTTTTTTAAAATCCGCTTGAAATGTACTATAGAATCTGAATATGTAACGGTAAATGGGGTTTCCCTTGAAGACTTTAGTGTTAGTGCCAAAATAACTATGAAAACGAACCCTTAAACAAATTTTAAATATTGATATTTGTAGAAGATTTAATCCCTATAGCATGATATTTTCCGTTTTGTTCGACGATGTAAATTGTGCAATTGCATTCGAGTGTTTCGTTTTTCTTGCGGCTGTACATGACACCTGACTCACAGAAAAATTATGGAACAGTTTCAAATCAAATGGTTTGGGTTGGACCAGTATATTATATCCTAGACTTAAATCTTATGATCAAATTTATGACCTCATTCTTTTCATTGTATACCAAAAAAGCAAATGAAACACTGGCATTCCTACCTACAGAGGCACTTTTACTTACCATTGGCTATAAATACTATACATTAAAACTTTTGGGGTATTTATAAGATAATTAAAAGGAAATATATTCCCCCAAAATAATACATATCTGGCAAATACATACAAATTTCTGGTAAAAACTCACTAAATTTTGCATATTATGTACGGTTATGAAAAGATTCAAATGTTTAACAATATCTAACAAACATACACATATATACAGGATGTATATAAACTGTTTTGGTAAAATAAGAGAGATGGTAGTACCCATCAAGACGAACAATATTTACAATGGAACCTAGGGTCGCATTCCACTCTAAGTGTCAGAGAAGCGTAAAGTTACAGTTGAATTTTCAACAGTGCAAATGAGAATTAAAGTAATCATAAGATGCACAATCCTATTTATTTACACCAGAGAAAGACTCAAAGTAGATGCTCAAAGTGACGGCCAAGGGTGTCGTTGCACAATTCACAATGACGAATGAACGACTGGCGCACCCTTTCGAAGACACCTGGTGTCGTGTTTATCCTGTCCGCTGCAACAACCATTCTTCCGACGAAATTTTCTATGGAGTCCACAGGCGTCTCGCACACCAATAATTTTATGTGCCCCCAGAAGAAGTCCAGTGGGTCGAGGTCCGGTGGGCATGGAGGCCAAGCCACAGGTCCGCTACGTCCAATCAACCGTCCGGGATATGTGGCATTCAAGAAGTGTCGGATGACTAGAAGTGACGGTGATGTTCTGGAGATGTGATACTTCTCCGGCACGACAGCTTTGTCGTCCGAAGTGGCGACTTGTGCTTGTTGGACGTGTTTCGAAGTTACTCTTTTCTGATAGTCAGAGTGGAATGCGACCCTAGGTTCCATAGTAAATATTGTTTGTTTGATGGGTACTATCACCCTCTTATTTTGTCAAAACAGTTTATATACACCCTGTATATATCCTGAGCTATTTGAAATAACCTAGTATCTGCATTATTCTTTGATGTCTCGTTCATTAAATATAAATATATTTCGGAGACTCTAAGAGTTTAAAGTTTAGGGAGGTTAGGGGGCAAAAACGAGATGCATGTGGGGAAGTTTGGAATTTTTTTTTCAATATATACTACTCGTGTGCAAAAATCCAACTTCCCCTAAAGTTGTTGTGGGTCATGGCCTTTTATTTGTCCTGTATTAACTGAGCCGCAACTGGATCTGAACTTTAACCAATCGCAAATTCCCCTCAAACACTTTCATAGACCACCGCTAGCTGGTGCGAAGAAGTGAACTCGCCAAATGTAAAGCTTAAAATTCGCACGCTAAACATAATTTTCCATTTGTTTAAAAATACTCAATATAATTAACAATTTCTAAAGAAAATACAATTTTTAAACACTTCTAAAGGTAGAATTGATACATTTTGCTGTAAACAATTTAGTTTAATAACTGTAGTAGCAAATACAAGTGAAATATTGGTGGTAAATAGTTTAGGAAAGTTAGAATTCTGATCGATAAGGATCATAAGGAGTATTCTTTGTTAGTCAAGGTTAGAACGGTGAAAAGACTGGTGTTAGAACATGATTTGCATTTCAATAGTCTTCAATTAGTCAAAAGAACGGTATCAGTTTGAATAATAAGAAATACGTCAACTTGGAAATTTGCAGTAGCAATCTATTTGAATATCACTTTGATTTAATATTTAGAGATTTTATTGTTGCCACGAAAACAACATCTCAGCTATTAAACATGTGTTAGATAGATAACCTGCTTCGCTTCAGTTACGGATCACGAGAGACAACCTAGTTAATGTTCGAGAGTGTACCAGTTGTTTAACTTTGCCTAGCGTCTAATATAAGTAATTTTAATATAAAATTAATATTATAATATAAATTAAATCTTTGAAATCATATAACAGTTTTGACTACTTATATATTTTGAAATGGAAATCCATAATGTTGATTAAATATAAAACGCGTTGCAACATATGATACCTTATTTATGTTTATAAATGAATAGAACAATTTACTCGGATTTTTAATAAGCGTTCACTACGTAAATAATACAGATACAGATAGTGCATGTAAATTCCGGAATGCCGGTTTTGAACAAAATTTATTCTTCCGTTCTGCTTTTTCCATGTGCACAAAAAATGTACAACCTAGTTTAACAACGACGATATAAATGCGTCAATGCTTGATGAAAATTCCCTGCGCTCTACATTCAAAGTATGAGATCTCCATGGAGACGCAGAAGTCCCCAATTGTGGCGTCATGGATATGGGAGAATGAATTCGAATGGAAATTAAATCTATCAAAGATCGAATTGAATATTCGTAAGTAATTCCTAAATAGAGCAATTACTTTTTTAATTGGAATGCGAAGATATCACTCTATATTCAAGTCAAAAATTTGAATCGTGTGAATCTTCAATTTCCTGATGCACGGAATTAAAAACGAATTATTCTCGAATGACCGAAAAAACAGGTATTTCGATATATATTAAAATGTTAACTATAATGGAATAGTCCTACGTATTTGGTTCAAAGTTCATAAGAAAGAGCATTCTTTGACATTTCCAATAATATTAAGATGATAATCTGTGATGATATCATGGAAAATATATTTATTAGATTTTAGAAAATCAACTAGATTTATAAATAAACACGTTTGCTTGCACTCTTCATAAAATAGTGCTTATATGCAGACATTTTTTTATAAAAAAAACTTTATAATCTAGCGCTATGTGAAAATACAATAGAATAGGGAAGGAAAAAGTGCATAAATACAGTTTTTTCACCATTTTTGCTTTTAATGTAAAGTGCATTTAAATAGCATTTATAGTCTAAATTATGAAAGGCACTTTTACTTTCGTAAAATAGTTACTTGAAATTAACTAAAATTTGTAGTTTCAATTTATAACAGTTACAATGACCAATCGCAAACGTATCAAACTTCCTTGGTATTTAGTAGATAGTCTTTATAGATGAATTAGAGCGGTTTGATGCATTTTTCATTTAAAATAAGAATAATGAAAGACACTTTACACATGATTGAATTTTAAAGAAATAATGTTACTTTTAGTTTTGCACTGAAGAAGAATAAAGAGTAAAGTGAACATTTAAAGAGTTAATCGTTTGACAAAAGCAAATCACTCTCTTATTATCACCCATCTCTGAATGTCTTCAATATTCAACTTTATTTTATTGTTAGCAGACCTCTTAAGCTATACCTAAATTCATACGTGTATTTTAACTTATTATTACTATCTAAAGACAATTTACTGAAGTAATTTATAAATAAATTGGAAAATACACGAAATTTGATAGTATCAAACATCCCCAAATCTTGTGTATCAATCCTCCCCATGGCGTCATAGTAGTGTTACTGTGCCCGTATTCAAATGTTACTGCCTTATAGAAAATTCTCCCTGCGCAAAAGTAGTTTAAAATCTATGGTATTTAGCCCCTACTAAGTACATATAAATATCGTTTAATTTTCTTTTAATATGGACTTCAGAAAGGAAATCTTTCCTTTGGTCTCAAAATCTTCAAATCTAAACTCAAAAGAATCTAATGGTACTTTGTTTTCAGGATTTCTATCATATGACTATCCTGTATAAAATTATATTTTCAGCATATTTATAGAATATATGGTGTCATTTGTTGGAAAATTTTGTAAATGCATCAGCCTCCTTTGTGTAACAAACTTTCCTTACCTCCTTATATTATTTTGCTACACAGAAGATACTATAAAACAGAACTATATCCACATTTCTTTGTTGCGGAATTACCGACATAATACCCAGACAAAATATCTTCTTCACAACTTAATTCCATCTAGAACATCAACAAAATCTAACAATAGCAATAAAATAGGGTTAAATTTCCACTGATTAACGATATGATAGGAAAAAGTTCTTTGCACTCAGCTCCAAAGTATCGAAGCTTTAAGAAAACATTTACTTTGTCACTCCCCCAACCGCTCTGACCTAATACGCTAAGATTTTGCTTTCTTCTTTTATAGCTTTTCTTTTTTGATTTTACCTTTTTAATCCTTTTGTTGGTAACACCTTTTTTGTAAAAGTGGTGAGCTAAGTATAGCAAGCTGCTGGTCACATTTTACCAGCTGATGCCACCGATTACGTGACTATTACACAGAAATTGAGGTTTCGAAGACGAAATGGTCCTCTGTTAAGCTGATTTTGTTGACTTGCACTTAATTGGAAAATACCATATACATGTTTGGACGTATTATGTGCAAATGATGTCTACTTTGGAATCATTTATCTAAAAAGATATCATTTGTCAGCTGTTATAAGAAAACAAAATATTTATTTGCATGTGATTTATGAATTTGATTTAGTAAATATCTACAATTTTTAAAGAAATTAAAAGAATATATACAAATTTTAAGTATTCGATATCTATTTTTATAATATCTACAATTTTTATCGAATTTAGTAAATGTTTACAATTTAAAGAAGCGAATGGACTTTTCTCAATAATTTTTAATATTGATTTCATTAATATATGTGCGGGGAGATAATATTTAAACATGTAATCAGTAAAATTTCAAAACACTCGTAAATCCAATATAGATAATCAATATAAATATAAATAATGTAATAATAATCTAAATCAATATGAATAGTGTAATAATAATCTAAATTAATATAAAGAATGTAATGAAGGTTAGTATGCAATATTTCTCCTTTTTTAACATGTTTATATTTACCAATGTAACAATACAATGTCCGAGTAACAACAACAGATTAACATTTGAAAAATTTATATTTAGCTAATATGTGTTAAATATTTTCTGTCAGATTTGGAAAAGCAGAAAATTTCTCCAACTAAAACAAATATTAATAACGTTTATGTATATTCAAATGTAACTATTGACGAATATTCAAATGCAACTGTTAACGTAATATTGAACTCTAATAGGTCATTATAAATTAACTTTTCTTTAAGTTATATATAGGTACAAATAAACATGCAACATAAAAAAATAAACATATATGTATAATTAACATATTTTAGTCATACCTGGTGCAGTGGCCACTAATAATATAGAAGTACTTACGCCACAAGAATTACGTCGCAAGAATTACGCCATAACAAAATACTTAACGGTTCAATTTCCGACATCCAAATGACAGGAGCTGCAATGAATTAAATGTACAACACAAATTAATAGTGAAGATACCGTGAAATGCCGGTAAATCAATATTAGTTTATTTCTAGATTAATTGTATTAATTATTCACACACACAAGCACGCCTAATTGTGCTCTTCAACAATTTCACAATTGTATAGTTTTTACTGGTGGCTCACTGCCTGCTATAATTTGCATTGACATTTAATTTTCTTTATAGTTCATTTACGAGACTTGCCTAGATACTGTTTCGCGTGCTGCGTTGCTCAGGAGGATGTGATATTTTTAGATAATGGCTTTTTAGATCATAAAATGGCAAATAGGAACTTTACCTCCACCATTTTTTCAGCTTACTGTTTGTTCTGGGCACAGCAGGGCGGCTCACTGAGAGATCAGAATGTACCGTTGAACTCGTAGGACAAGGATTTTTTTTTTTTTTTTTTTTTAGGGAAAATGGATGTTTCAACTCTCCAAATTTCCGTTCGAATGTAAATATCTAGAATCTTCGGTAGATGAAGCCTTTGGCTGCAATTTTAGGCAGAGTCCACATTGTATCATCAATTATACACCTCTCTGTACCCACATACATAATTGTATGAGGGGACGGGTCAATTCCATTGGGCTATTCTCATAGAATTCCCGAGTTGTGTGGCTGCTGTGAGTCTAAGGACCATCTCATTGATTTTCCATTGATATTTGCTCTTGTCAACAATAATTGAGATAAAATCTGCAGATTCCACTTCGACGATAAGAGCTTGCAAATTTGTTCCAGTAGCTCAACGGCAGAGCGTCGGCTGGCCAATTCGGAAATCCAGGGTTCGATTCCCGGTTAGGGCAGAAGGTTCTTTACAAAGGCGCCCGAAGAAATCAACCCTGTAGGTTAGTGCAAAGATATCGGAGGTCTGAAAGTGACCCTAGCAAGTCTAGTACGGATTCAGTGGACTCTGGAAGATTGAGCGCCGATTTCAAATGATAGGATAAAGACCACGCAGGATACTAACCTGGGTAAAAGTAGTAGTAGCAGGAGGCTAACCTGCACTAAAAATAGCAGCAGGTGGTCCGTCAGATTGCCAGTTGCCCGCCAATCTGACATTAAAGGGTGGAGTATGCAGAGTTCACTTTGACGATAAGAGCTTGCAATTTCGTCCCAGTAGCTCCAAGGTTGAGCGTCGGCTGGTCAGTTCGGAGATGCAGGGTTTGATTCCCGTTTAGGACAGTAAGACTCTTTACTGATGTCATCGCAATTCTCCCCTTTGACATGTTTTGTGCCATTTTCTATTCTTGTTTGAATTGTATGTTGCCCCAAGCACCACATATTGTACAAAAAATGGATTGGAATTCATTTATCAAAGTCAGAAATGTAATAAAAAAGTTAACATTTGAACAAGTACTTTATGAACAACCATCACGTCTTTGGATATCTAATGCAAAGCCGCCCTTAGGGGCAACACACGCCACTTGCAGGGGCAGGTACTTGCTTGAGAAAGGCCCCAGCAACCTTTATCCTTTATTTTTGAGGGAGGGAAAGACACGAAAGATTCGCAAGAAGGAAAAAATCAAATATAGAGGGGAAGGTGACAATTGTTTCTAGGGTGCCAACAAATTGGGCAGCTCTGTCTAATGGGAATCGAATATATCTGATCAAACTAAATAAAAAAATATCAACTAATTTCGAACAATTGAATTTGTATACATACTAGCAGTATATCCATTCTTCTTTCGGAATATATATTATAAAGAAACCTAAATTTCACAATTTGTGGTGAACATTTAATATTTGGAGGTTTTCTTTTGAAATTTTTTAATCATTCTGAAAAAAGGAAAGAATTGAGTTTTCCCATGTTCAGCTATGAAACTTACAGATGGAAGCACAACTTACAATTTTATTTATATACATAATAGTAGATATACCAGACGTTGCTTATGATTTAAAATAGTGTGCGAATTCTTGTAGTATTCTAATTGAAATTATTATTCGAAACAGTCTATTAAATATTTAATTTAATTATCCTATAAAGAAGTATTCGTAAGCAGAGATTCAAAATCTTTGTTTACGCTATACAAAACTACTATCTTTACAGGAAGAAAAAATAAAATCTAATGTATAAATTCTGAACACATTTGTTAACAAATTTACAAGAAATACAAATTTTAGGTCAATGTAAACCAAAATGAAAGCACTAAATATGTATTAGAAGATATACCCGTACTACTTATATCCTGTTTCAAAAATTGGCTAAACACGATATATGGGTTAATCGGCTAAACACAATATTTAAGTTAATTGGCTAAACACAATAAATGGGTAAAATGGATAAATACAATGTATGAGTTTAGAAAACGTTCGCCACAATAAAGCAGCTGACGTTAGAAATTGAAAATGTCAATAATTCCTGTAAACTTTAAACTCGACAGCCGCAATCGATATAATCAAATCCAAATTAAATATCGTTTATATATAAAATTTATTTTAACATCCATTTCTTTTTTATATAAATCGGATAAAAATCGTCTGACGTATAAACACATTTGATTTAATTGCGTTACTTAGCAACATGAAATAATTTTCTTCAAATAAATGTGTGGAAAATATATTGTTTGCACAATGCTATTTCTACGGAAAGTTTATTTTTTTATTAATATCTTGACAACCGCTGGTCCTAGAAACTCAAACCATAGACTTAATTTTAAGTGGGGCTATTGTATATATATATATATATATATATATATATATATATATATATATATATATATATATATATATAAGAAATCAAGTTCCTAGATTATTAAATGGTTGATATTAGAAACTTTATATATATATAATATATATATATATACATATATTTATATGGAATATATATATGGAATATATATATATATATATATATATATAGAGAGAGAGAGAGAGAGATAAAGTTTCTATATCAAACATTTAACAATGTAGGAACTTGATTTCTTATGATTTAACTTTATTGAAACTACTCATGGTGAGCCATGAATAAAAGCTTTTACCCCTAAAATGAAGTTTATATATGTGCTTCTGTTTAAACCGTCATATATGTATAAAGATTTGCATTTTCATAAATAGAATGTTATGAAGGAAAAATAATATATATTTCTATTTTCATGCATTCAATTCATTCTCATAAATTATAAAATAAAATATCTGTAAAACTATTTAAATGCTTAGTAAATCTAAAATAAACCCGGCTTAAAATGCTATGTTTTCTTATGTAAACAATATTTGCTTTAGCACATAAATATACACATGACTATGTAAAAAGAGTTTTGCATAATAAAGGGCTGTATATGAAAATTCAAATAGGAATCATATATAATAGTTTGGTTGAGCCATTTTTATATGTACCGAGTTTTAAACGTACCGCTTATCGAATAACTCGAAAAATAAACAAGCTTTTCATTTTATTATTATCACAATACGTTAACTTTAATAGTAAAATTTAGAAATAAGTGTGGCGCTGTAAAACAAAATTAACTGAAAGTTGAGATTATAGACTTATTAACTTATTCATAATTAACATGGCCGTAATATCGTAACTCATTTATCGTTATAACATTAAACATTAAACACATTGCGTTGTTTGCCGCTATTAAAAGCTACCATATTTTATCTTCAGTACGAGTTCCTTTAAGAGAATATTCATTAACATAATGCTACTCAATTAATTTCACCATTGTTAACTTTAAAATAAAATCATTTATTGAGAACATTCACTTAATTCATTACATTCTTTACAACAATTAGTATATTTTATGTGCGGAGGATCCAGCAAAAAGTGAGAGATATGCCGTGTAAGACCAGGTAATTATTATGAACGTAATCTAAGACCTGCTACAATATTTAATAAGCACATACCTGACCACAACGCTTGCATCATTGTGCATTGTACTGGTACCAACTCGAAGTATGGTACTGCTGCTCGTATTGGTTGTGCTCATTTTGTTGAAGACTCCTTGGACTCTGACTGTTGTAGAATTGCATATTAGGACACTTTTTGTGGACTATCTCCGGACTACTCTGTGGTATACAGTCTTAAGGAATCATCACGGCAGTCTTGCTGCTCATTGACGTCTTACTCTCTGGAATTCTCTCTCATCTCTTGCTGTTCTCTCCGGAATCTCTGCGTAATCTCTCACATACTAACTGACTAACTGCATAATTGCCTTCATAACTATTTCTTAACTAGTTCTTGACTTGTTTCATAACTACTTTCATAACTATTTTCATAACTACTGACTTTCTCCTAGCAGTTGTGTAATATCATCTCTTGGTTGCAGCCTCCTTTTGCCTGAGATCTGACACGCCTCTGATTGGCTGACCTTGGATAATGCGGCCAGACATTTAGCATATTTGTTACATTTTTGACCACTCTTGTGGCCTCTCGTGGCTTCACCTTGGCCTCCACGATTTATGCCTACTTTGACCTTTCGGGTCAGGGTTATATAAAACTGGCGTCCCCAAGTCTGATGCTTTGTTTGCTGCTGCAGAAAACCATAAATAAAGAACATAAAACTGTCTCACCTAAATCTGGTGTGAACTCAAATCCTGGTCTCACAATAAGTATTGCACAAAGATTACTGCCTGCTAATCTTTCCGATTGCACTGCTTTATATCATAAAACGAAACATTTGATGTGGGAACCACATGACTTTCCCTATATAATGCAATTAATTTACATTTTTCACAGTGAAAACATTATGTGTAAAATCAAACACACAATGTTTTTAAAGTTGAACTGTACACTTGTTGTAAAGTTGAACTGTACACTTTTCAGGATGACAACATATAAAACTATATCGAAGCATCCAATTAATTTATATTTCATGCAACTCTAAATTGACAATTGTCAATATCGATAGCATCCGCAATAAGCAACTTAGTCCATAAATTAAAATATTTTAATAATAAATTCATTAATTTGATGCCATTTTCGTTAGCTTAGCGTTATTATTGCAATGTTAACACAATTATCGTCAATCTGGGGCAAAATATCGTCATGTTGGGGATGGCCATATTTCGTAAATCGCCAAGTTTGTCCCAATTCATCGCCAAGCGTTGCAGACAAACTGAGATAAAAGCATTTCTTATACATAAATAACTCTCGGCGAGTTGTTAGATGCTAAAATACAAAGCAATTACACAGAGTATATATTCTGGGGCGCGGCAGCCCATTGGTTAGCGCGCTGGAGTTGCACTCGGTAGGCCCGGGTTCGATTCCAGCCACTGCCAAAACTGCCGCCGTGTTCATGCGGAGTACGATCACGTTAAACATGTGGGTCCGAAAGTCCTTCCAAGAGGTTGGTGGTAGGGGAAGGAGGGTACGGTCCCTGTGGATGCCTCCCCCACTGGATTCCGGTCTAAATTGGGTGGCACTTCCCGACCGTCCAAACAGTTACCTAACACCTTTCTGGTAGGTCGGACGGTCTGGGTTTCATCAACAACAACAACAGAGTATATATTCCTTTCTAGTAGGTCTGACGGTCTGGGTCTCAACAACAACAACAGAGTATATATGGAATGGAAGGAACTAGATTCCCGAGGAAGTTAACAAATTTATAGCATTATATTACATATGAAACGTGAACATATTCCAGAATAGTTAATACTTTTATTTTAATTTTATGGGATTCTTTTCTAAAAGTGCAATATCTGAATAATGGTTCACGCTAGCATTCTAAAATTTGTGTCAATCGTTTCATAATGGAAAATTACATAAGAAATGATTATGTACTTAACATTAGTGAAAGTTCTGATGTTTTGATAATTTTTTCAAAATTGCATTCAAAAATGTGGGCGTCTTTCGAACATTCGATTGCATTTAAAATCAATAGACTTTCAATATTCACTGATTGCAATTTCTGTACCAAATTTCGTTTGAAACGCTCCATTCGTTCGTGTGATATCGTCTCCACAGACTCAGCGACGCACACACACACACAGTCATCACCTCAAAAACGATGGATTCGATATCAGAGATGCTTGAAACGTGCTCTTCCGCCAAAAACTCGAATTCGAATTTTCGATTCCATCACAATACGTTCCCTATGCATTATACTATGTATAATAGGAAAGTAAAAAAAAAAAAAAAGAATTGCCTGAAAGTCCCTGAAAGCTACATTTCAAATTAAAATTTTATACGTATATGCGTACAATAAATATATGTGCGTGCAATAAATATATGTGCGTACAATATGTAAATGCGTACAATACTGTGAAGATAAAGGACGGATCTTATGAATTTTTGCTTAAAAAAGCCATAACAAATTAACAACTGATGTAAAGTGATCCTTTCTTGACATATTAAGTTTTTTTTTAAACTAGCAACTTTAAAAATCCCCAATATTGCTAATAAGACGAAACAAAATAAATTATCCCCAAGGGCATATTTCTGAGTAGGAAGACGTAACTTTAACCTACGCAATGAAAAGCCCACAAATTGAACTTTATGGAATACTTTGTCCTATAAATATAATAACATTGTTCCCGCAGTACTAAATATTGTTTATAATTTACCAGACTGTTGCAGTCGCCATTTTTGTTTATCTTGAGATCGAAGTTTTTAAAATGGTTTACAGTTTTTGTAATCAAACGAGATACAAATATTTTGGTTTTTATAATAATTAAAAATCTGACGTGAGCAGAATATGAATTTCTCTACCAATTCAAATTCATTAAGGGTCAGTCCTTCCCTATATATTGATACAAACGTAAATCATTTTAAAACGTCGCTATCTCTTTAACCTCCCCACCCCCACCCCAAATTAAATATCTCGAAAATGGTTTGTCCTGGATTATTAGAGCTGATCTCATTCGTTTCGTCTTTAAATATTACTCATAAAACAAACATTTAATGATTACTTTTAATCATACTTGGTATTTTCAGATTTTGACTGTTTTGCGAGCCATATCGCAAAAATACTAGCTCAATCTTTTCTAATCGTACTGTAATCTAATCAACACCAGGGTAATGCACAAGTGACTTACATACCAAATTAAAAACATTTTATCAACTATTTTTTAACTACACGAAAAAAAAGTTCGTTAGCTCCTCAAAATTCCCCAAAATCTTAAAATCTCAAGAACGGCCCCCCCTAAAGTAATAAGGTTGATTTTATTCGTTTTATCACTTAAAATTACGTATAAAACAAGTATTTAATTAATAAATTTCAGCATATTTAGTCTTGTATTTCAACTGTAGGCGATTTTCGCAGTCCATTATTAAAAAATAAAGACAGGTTCTAACTGTCTGAGTAGTACCAAAATCTAATCAAGATTAGGGTAATCTACTAGTGAAAGCACCAGGGATAAATTAATTTTGTGAGATTTCATTGATTGACTTTTGAGGTAGAGTGGATATATAGATTGCACAGACACAGAGAAACACATATGAATAGCATACAGACAGACTAAAGCGCACACACAGACGTCAAGCAAAAATAAATACTTTTCATGTTTTAAAGTGTGAAACTGGTTTTCCGATTTTCGACACGATTCCAATATTTTCTGTATACTATACCTTGTATTACAGAGAAAGTAAAAATGCATTCATGTATACAGTTGACCCCACTTAATTGGGTAACGGATATTCTCATACCCCGCTTATATGCATAAAATGTAGTAGAACACAAACGAACCCCATAGGGTTAATACTAAACATACCCGTTTTATCGCATAGCAATCCCCGGTTTATGTCATAAATGCTGAGACACCAATCTTGTGAATTTGAGTTTCAGTGTTGGAAGCCATAAGTGAGAAAAATCGCCAAACTTCGTAAATGACGATTTTTCTGTGTAGTTCAAAGGCCTATAAATTAAAGACGTTCAGCAACAAACACTTATCTTCACTACATGTCTAAATTTAATAAAATACAGCTAAATTTATAAGAGGTGTATCAATAAGTAAAATACAACATTAAAAAGAACTCAGCACAATCAATACCTTTCCGCCAATTTTCAGCAACGAACTCGGATTGTAAAGCATTAATTTGCATTATATACTTCAAATAAAAAATAAAATAAAAATTGAATACATTTTAGAGAAAATTTATATCAATAAAGGATTATTTGTTACGAAAAATGCTGCACAGTATGCTCAATTTTTATTCAACAACATTTAGCAACGAAATTGACCTATAAAACTTTAATTAACACTGAATATCCAAATAAAAACATGGCTGAGTTTTAGAGATATTATTATCGGAGAATGCGCAGCAATAAAGGAGACACAGCTTGCGTAATGTCTATCTAATCACATGCAAGGAAACATGAATTTACAAGACATAGCCAAAGTAAAAAATATGGTTTTAGAGGAGATATCGACGTATAATGTATATAAATAAAGATTCGCACAATGTTTGTCATACAACATCAGCAACGGACTCAACCTGTAAAATACTTATCTTCACTACATATCCAAATTGTAAAAATGTCTTAAGTTTTAGAGGAATTATCGTCGAATATAATGCGCAGTAGGGTTGAATGCAATTGCATCACTCCTAAAATTTCAATATTTTCTGAATAAATGTTTAATATAGTGAAACAAATCCGAACGCTGCATCCTATTTTTAGTGCATTGATTCTTATATGGAAATTTCAATTGTCATCTCCTCCAGTCTCCTCCTTCAATTGTCATCTTATTCTGGGACAGTAGTCATTACCGCAAGCTATATCGAAAATCTTTTATTAAAATTTATATTAATTTAAATAAAATTCAAAAGAAATGAATTTCTATAATATGTACAACGCATATAATTTCAAATCTAGTAACATATAATAATGATCTAATAATGATAAATAACTTTCTAATTCATTCACATGTTCCATATACATTATAATGCACATTTCGTCATCATGTATGCTAGCGATCTACTTTTTAACACTTTCCAACATAATTATAAAAGTTTTATGATGTTGTTCATTCTGTCTGTCTGTCTGTTCGCACGATAAATGCCGTAAAAATGATTTTATCAAAATGAAATTTTAGTATGCTGTTTAGACGGTCTGTGGGACATATGGGAATTTTAAATGAATAATATCAAGGATCAGTTTTGGATTGAACCCGGGTTCAAAATATGAAATACATTGAACCCTATGGGACCTAATTTTTCAAACATTTTTTAAACGGAGTTGAAATTCACAAATTGCTTCGAAAATTTTAGGAAATATTCAAATTATCCCCTAAAATGTGTAAAAAAAATTAACCAAAATATGTTAAGTAGTTTTTTAAATAAAAATTGAAATAATAATTTCACTCATATTATATAAAGAGTTCATGTGATTCATTTCAAAATAAAATATGACTTTCATTAATTTTTCGTTGTGCCAAAATAGTGTGTTTAAGGACCATTTATATTTATATTTAGTTTTACATCCGTCCTAAAACCGCTTTATTTTTGCATATTATTTGTGCATCTAAATTACGTGCCTACGCAGTTACAATCGTGTTTATTTTAAATGATCATTGATCTTTGATTATTTCTACAACGAAGCCTAATTTTAATGAATGCAGATTGTAAGCAAAACAATTGTTAAGTGAGTTGTATAGGATTTACTGAATTTTTTCGCGCAAAACTATTTAGCTCTGGAGTCTGGAATATCCATATCAATAAAATTATATAGATATGTGTTTATATGTGTTTATATGTATTTATATTAATATGATATTATATGTGTTTTTTTCTGTGTTTGTCTCATCATCACGAGAGAAAGACTGCACCAAATTGGAGGAAATTTTCGGGGTAGACTTGGAATATCTCCATTTACAATATATTTCATGTTTCGAGTTAAGATTTTTTTTATTAATATCTTGATAACCCTTATCAAGATATTAATAAAATATGCCCTACTAAAACTTCCATTGAGCTAGTATCATGCAAACGATTTTGGTTTCACAGAATCATTTGAAAAAATATATATATATAATGTTGCTAAGAAATGGAATTAAACTCAATGAGTTATTACAGCAGTAAATATTTTTCGATTTAAATCATAAAGAAATATATGTATATAAATAAATTTGATCAGAAATGCATTTTTCATTGGATTATATCCATTACGGCTTTTGGGTTTAACGAGTAGAGATTATTGATATTTTCAAATTCTTACACAATCTGTTTTATTTTGGAGAAACATTTTTAAAATTCATATATCGTAGTACGGGTAAATCTTCTAACACTTGGGTATAATCTTCTAATCTACGGAAATATAAGTATTTCCGTCAGTCCGTCCGTCTCTGTAACGCTTGGCGAGGGATTTGGCGGGATATCGCCAACTTGGCGATATTTTATAAATGTGGCGAAATTGATGAAGATGCTCTCAAATCGCTAAAAATCTCACCAAATTGATAAAAATGATGCCAAATCAATTAAATTAATTTCTTTTTGAAAGGGGATAGTATTGTATCGATGCTTCGGTTGCTTTTGACTGTCAGTCCAACCATCCTATTTGACAACAAATTTGGCGACTTTTTAAAATGTGGTCAAATTGTTCATATATCGCCAAATTAACGAAAATATCGCCAAATCGAAAAAACTGATGTCAAATTAAAAAAAAATGACACCAAATCAATGCAATCAGTTTCGTTTTCAAAGATTATAGCATTATAATGATGTTTTGGTAGCTTTTGTTTCTTAGTCCAACTGTCCCACTTTCCGACAAATGTGGTGACTTTCTGTCAATTTAATGAAAATATTGCGAATTGTTAAAATTATACTAAATTAATGAAAATTACACCTAATTGATGAATATTTTGCAAAATTAGGTTCACTTTTCTTAATTATCCCTGTCACTTTATGAGAATTAAATAATAGTTTTGTAAATTTATTTACAAACGGAACCAGGATGTTTTTTCCTTCAGATTTGCTTGTGAAGATAATTTTGTATATGGAGAACAGATATTCTTATACATCTTTTAAAGATAATTAAATTAAATATTTTAATGAAGTGTTTAGAATAACAATGCCATTTAAAATAATATAGGAATTTGCTTATAATTGAAGTTTTAATTTCTTTATATTATGTATTTCATGCGAAGAACGGGTATACGGCTAGTAAGTGATATGAATGAAATATTTATTGATTTTGCATTGAGATGCAGACGATTTATGTTTCGATAGAGTTATTCGAATAAAGTTCATTTTGTTTAGCTAGAATTGTCTGTTTTTAATGAAGTTTGAAGGTTTCATGGATAATAAATTACTGTAGTACTGTAATAGTTTTAAAAATATCAACGCTAGATGTATCACATTTCAGGGATGTTTAAATGAAATTGCATTTCAGTTAGAAAGTGTTTCATAATCAATGCTTTATCCATGATTCATCTTTCTTGTTTTCCAGTTTGTAGTTTTCCTTATTTATGCTTTAGATCTCCAATTTTGTGTTTCTTTGTAAAATCTTGCTATAGTTCATTTTAAACAATTATACGTTACATTAACGTTTATTTCCCTTCTGTGAAGAAAAACTGATCTTTTATTACCCCAAAATTGCCAAAAATCTCTTATTAGCTTAAAATGAATTTTGATAGTTTGATAAAATGTACGCTTACTATGTACAGCGGTAAATAACAATAACACTTATTACAACACCACATTATCGATAAAACGTGATATTAAAACACCTGAAAATGAACAATTATAAACAATTTTACTAAAAAATTTGGTTATAATTCATATTAAAAATGACTAATATGTAAGTATATTTTTTATTCAATGAACACACTTATTGCTGTTTTCTGTTAAGTTTAAAAAGCAAGAATATTTAGAGTATTTTATGGAAGGAGAAGAATTTAATCTAATCATTTATATACAAATTAAATTTTTAAGTTTAAGGATTTTCTAAATAAATTACCTTATCACGCTTATCTCTTATTAGACCAGTTTCCGCATTTTTATAAATAAGATACAAAACAAATCTGCATTATTTACTACACATAACCACATTAAACGGTAAAACTTGTTTCATTACTACTGATACTGATGTAAAATTAAAATATTTTACTGATTTTAACAAATGGCATTATCTTTTCTATTTTATTTTATCTATAGTAACACCCATGCTTCACAGTATTATTTAAAACAGCAAAATTATTATAAGCACATATTGTCGTATACAGACAGGACGGTGCAATCAATCATTTAATGTGGAATGAACGGTAAAGCACAATTTAGCTCATAAATGATTTACTCACTTTATGATGCATGTAATTATTATAATATGGCCGTTTTAATGTCCATTATCCTATGACTAGCTGTAATTAGGGAGATCTCATAGTAAGACACATTTCATAATATGATTCTTATCAGAAAAATTGAACGAAATGGATTTAAAGTTACTAACAAAATTCGTGAGTTAATAACTGTAGATTATATATGTATGTGATCAAGTAATAATGCAAAGTTATTAAATATGAATATTATTTAGTTACTAGTACTATACCCGTTCTTTATATGGAATGTATAACACAAAAAAACTTAAAATTCGCAATTATGTGTAAATTCCTATAGTATTCCAAATTACATTGTTATTCAAAAAGTATTCTATTAAAATAATTAATTTAACTCGTATTAATTAAAACGAAGTGTAGGAATCATTGGTCTCGCTATAAAAAATCATTTTCACAAGCTTCGGATTCTGTTTGCAAACAAATTTACAAAATATATGAAATTGGATCAACATAAGCCAACATGAAAGCGCTAAAATAATATTAGAAGATATACCCGTACCATTTTTATTCTGTCACAGCAATTGGCTAAACAAAATATATGAGTTTGAAAAATATGCGCCAAAATTAAACAAATGACTTAAGAAATTGAAAATATCAATAATCATCGTAACCTTTCAATCCGAAAGCCGTAACTGATATAATCCAGTCAAAAATGCAATTTCGATAAAATGCATTTTTATATACATTTCTTAATTATTAACACTTTACAACAAAGTTGAAAAGTGTTTATGACTTTGTTCATTCTCTCTGTCTGTCTGTCTGTCTGTCTGTCCGTTAGAACGATAACTGCCGTAAAAATGACTTAAATCAAAATGAAATTTTATTATGTTGTTCAGACGGGCTGTAGGACCTATGGGAATATAAATGAATACTATCACCCAATTAGTTTTTGATTGAAACCGCGTTGAAAAAATGAAATACATTGAGCCCTACGGGACCTAATATTTCAAACATTTTTAAGCGGATTTAAAATCCACAAATTGCTTCAAAAATTTTAGGTAATACTCAAATTGTTTCATAAAATATATAAAAAAAATTCAGCGAAATATATTCAGTAATTTTTTAAATAAAAATTAAAATAATAATAACACCTCTTATATGAAGCGATCACGCGACCCACTTCAAAATGATATATGGCATCCATCTTGTCTCAAAATCGTGATTTTTAAAGTTCTTTTTAATTCATATTGAGTGTTGTATCCGTCCTAAAACCACTTTATTTTTACCGAAATTCTGTGCATCTACATACTGAAACAACGCAATGACAATATATTTGAGTTTAAATACTCATCCAAATTTGATTATTTCTACAACGAAGCCTATTTTTCAAAGTAAAATGTAAACAGAAAAATATGTAGAATGAGTTGTATTAGAATTGCTGTATTTCTTTAACTCAAAACCATTTCGCTCATGGAGTCTGCATAGTTGATATGAATGAAATATTCATTGACTTTACCAAGAGCAGGACGATTTTTTTTGATGAAGTTTTACGCATAGAGTTTAATTACTTGTAGCTCCATGGTCTTAATTTTTAAATAAAATTAATTATTATAGTATTGTGATGAATGACATGAATGGGAAATTATTTATGAATGAAATGCTGCTTTTATAGAACGAGCCAGACGTGTTATTTTTTCTATGACGTCATTTGAATGAATTTAAGTTGTTTTCGATGAACTTTTCAAGTATAATAAATTATCGTAGTATTATGATAATTCTAAAATTATTACCGAGGAATGTATCACATTTTAGAGATGTTTAAACCAGGCAATTTATATTTCAATGCCGTCATTTGAATGAAGTTCATTTTTTTTCGATGAAAGTTTAAGTTTTCAAATATAATAAATTAATGTAGTATTGTGATAAGTGTAAAATAATAATAACACCAGTTTAAAATAATAATAACATAAATATTACCGAGGAATGCATTGCATTTTAGACATGTTTAAATAAAATTGCATTGAAGTTGGAAAGGGTTTCATAATCAATACTTTAAGCATGATTGATCTCTCGTGTTTATATCGGAAAGGATTTAATAGAAATCTTCTGCTGTATAATCGCATTGGGTTTAAATCCATTAATAAACAGCATGATATTATTAAATAAATTTGCGAAAAAAAAATCGCCTGCATAATGTTATATCTATGGAAGGTTTAATTGTCCATTTTTAACACTTTACAACAAAGTTGAAAAGTGTTTATGACTTTGTTCATTCTGTCTGTCTGTCTGTCTGTCTGTTTGTCTGCCAGTTAGCACGATAACAGCCGTAAAAGTGACTTAATCAAAATAAAATTTTAGTAGGTTGTTCAGACGGTCTGTAGGACCTATTGGAATATAAATGAGTAATATCACCCAATTAGTTTTGGATTGAACCCGCGTTGAAAAAATGAAATACATTGATCCTTATGGGACCTAAATTTTCAAACATTTTTAAGCGGATTTAAAATTCACAAATTGCTTTGAAAATTTTAGGTAATATTCAAATGATTCCATAAAATACATAAAAAAAAAATTCAGCAAAATATATTCAGTAGTTTTTAAAATAAAAATTAAAATAATAATGACACCTTTTATATGAATCGATCACGTGGCCAGTATATGAAGAGATCACGTGACCCACTTCAAAATAAAATATGGCATCCATCTTCTGTCAAAATCGTGATTTTTAAAGTTCTTTTTAATTCATATTTAGTGTTGTATCCGTCCTAAAACCGCTTTATTTTTGCTTAAATTCTGTGCATCTGCATACTGAAATAAAGCAATTTCTATATATTTGAGTTTAAAGGATCATCCAACTTTGACTATTTCTACAACGAAGCTAATTTTTCACTTTTGGAAAATGTAAATACCAAAAAATGTCGAATGAGTTATACAAGAATTACTGCATTTCTTTAATGCAAAATTATTTAGCTCATGGAGTCTGCAATATAGCTGATATGATTGAAATATCAATTGATTTTACAGAAAGAAGGACGATTTTTTCGATGAAGTTTTAAGCATAGATTTTAATTACCTGTATCTCCATGGTCTTATGCTTTTAAAATAAATTATTATAGTATTGTGATGAATGAAATGAATGGAAAATTGTTAAATAATGAAGTGCTGGATTTTTAGAGAGAGCCAGGCTTGTTATATTTTCTATGACGTCATTTGAATGGATTTCAATTGTTTTCGATGAAGTTTTCAAATATAATAAATTATCGTAGTATTATGACAATTCTAAAATTATTACCGAGGAATGTATCACATTTTAGGGATGTTTAAACCAGGCAATTTATACTTTAATGCCGTCATTTGAATGAAGTTAATTTTTTTTTATGAAGGTTTAAGGTTTCAAATATAATAAATTAATGTAGTATTGTGATAAGTTTTAAAATATTACCGAGGAATGTATTGCATTTTAGTCATGTTTAGATAAAATTGCATTGAAGTTGGAAAGTGGTTCATAATCAATGCTTTAAGCATGATTGATCTTTCTTGTTTATTAATATCTTGACAACCGCTGGTCCGTCAGTGAATTTCATTCGTTTTCGATGAAGTTTTCAAATATAATAAATTATTGTAGTATTATGATAAGTTTAAAAATATTATCGAGGGATGTATCGCATTTTAGAGATGCTTCAACCGGGCAATTTATATTTCAATGCCGTCATTTGAATGAAGTTCATTTTTTTCGATCAAGTTTTAAGTTTTCAAATAAAATAATTTAATGTAGTATTGTGATAATTTTAAAAATATTACCGATCGATATTTCGCATTTTAGAGATGTTTAAATAAAATTGCATTGAGGTTGGAAAGTGTTTCATAATCAATTCTTTATGCATGATTTATCTTTCTTGTTTATTAATATTTAGACAATCCCTTCAACAATACGTGGACTTAGTTTTAAATTGGACTATTCCAAGGCTATCCACAAAGTTTCATGAACTTTGTTGCAGTTGTTCTCCCGTAATGATCAGACGAAAAAAGAAACACAAAAACACACAAATAAATAAACAGCCAGATTTTCAATTTCATTTCTATAGATAACTCGCAAATACATCTGCATTAACAATTCATATTAGTAATCCGGTAGTTGCAGATTTGAAATTTGAAATTTTACATGAATAAAATGAATTTTATTTATAGACTGTAGAACAATTATGGACAAGTCACAAAAAAGAATTTTCTACAAAAGATTGAAAGTATTTGAAATAAAAAGAACTTATTTACTGATCCCTGAAAGAAAACATCTAACTTAACCACGTTTTAATCATCTTATCAGCAGCTTTTATTTGTCTTCTTTTTATCTCAAATAGATCTATTTGGCTGGTAGATTGTATTTTAACCATTTTTTCTATTACAAATATTTAGATAAACATTCGGTGGTGTCAAGAGACAACACAATATGTTTATGCATAAATCACTGGAATAGTTTGAAAAGTTTATAAATTATCATTTTTCTCCGAGCAAAATGAATATTATGTGCTTTAAAATTTTGTTTCTTGCGACTATATAGCCGATAAAAAAGTGCCAAGCGAAATTACTTACATACAAAACTGAAGGCTACTAAAGTGCAAAAACTATTTATGTCTCATCATAGATTTATTAATTTAATCCGCTTCTCGTGACATAAAAGTAAGTCATATACTTCTTAATTAATTACAGAAAGTGGCTGCGTAAAAACGATAAACAACAAGAAGGTGATCAATCTAAGCAGCCGATCAAATCAAAGATTGGTTCAGCACATCTTTAAGGTCATAACCTTCTTAGCTCAAAACAGTTGCAATATGTAACGTTTAAGAAAATATTCGCAAGGAATACTCGACGTTGCTCTAGATTTAGTGCGCAAAACTTTGATTAACATTACACTGAAACATGCAGGGAATTAGCAAAAACCAAACAAATATTTAAACATAAGCCCTTTTAGAATAAAAATCCAATGTAGACAGCACATGACTATCACTATATAATACAATGAATTTACTTCTTTCCTGGTAAAAAAATAATATATAGGATCCACTGCACAATGTGTCTAATGTTCATTTGTGCATTTGGCGCTTTTCCGAATAACAACATGGTATTTCAAAGTACTCAATTAACTTCCATTTTGCGCAACTTTAAATAGACAATTAGACAATTCTCAGTATTAATTACATCCGCAATAAGCAGTATATACCAGATATTAAAATATTTTAATAATTAACTCACCAGTTTTGCGTTTTGTCGTTAACCAAGCGTCATTATTGTAATTTTAATTATATTTCTTCAGTCTGGTGCGAAATATCGCCAATCGCCAGGTTGGCGATATTTCGCTAAATGAATCACCAGATTCACAGAATTTATCTCCAAGCGTTAGAAACAAAAGGCGAGAAGAGTCTTTCTTATAGTGGATAAATAACTATTGGTCATTTGTCAAGGTACAAAACTATTGCCCAGAGTATATTATCTCTTGAATGGAACGAACTAGATCCACGACAATGATGTTAACAAGATTATCGCATAATATTACATATGAAAGTTTAACATATTTCGCAATAGGTAATACTTTTTAAATTTTATGTGATTTTTTAAAATAAATTTACTTTAAAAGTACCATATTTCTAGAATGGCTCGTGCTAGCTTTCCAGAGTTTCTGTCAATCGTTTTCTATTAAAAAATTACATATTAAATTATTATTTACGTAACATTATTGAAGGTTCTGATATTTTGATGATTTCTTCAAAATTTCTTTTGAAAATTTGGGGGTCTTCTCAAAATCCGATTCCGGTTAAATCGGCACAGACACCACCTCAAAATTGGTCGATTCACGTTCAGGGTTCATTTTGCAAAGATAGTAAGTTTTTTTTCTGAATCGTGTAAAAATCTAATCAGCACCAGGGTAACTTGCCTACCAAATGTTATGAAATTTCTTCAAATACTGTTTGAGCTAGAATGAATACATACATTTCACAGACAGACACACATATACCCCTCACCGCACACACACACAAGCATAAGTGACGCTTTCGGGTTCTAGAGTGCTCTTATCGCATTTTATTTTCGTACATTTAATTTATTACAGATAGTTGTATTACATTGATGTTAAAATTGACAAATTTAGATCATCAAGTTAATCCCACACAAAATGGTATTGTAATATAAAAATCTCGACTCAACTAAAACTTTCTAGTCTAATACAAAAATAAAAATAATTATTCTAAAAAATACACATACGATGTGGGCAGCACACATAACTTTCCATACAGACTAAAATTCATTTTCTCTCTCGTTCATAATGCAATTAATTTAATTGCACTAAATTATATTATTTAAATTTAATTAAAATTAAACTGAACGTATTTAAAATTAAACTGAATCGGCAGTTTTAATTCAATTTTCGTTTTCTTATGGCGACTGGCGGCGTTGCACAAATACCAAAAACTTAAATATCTGAAAACGGTGTTAATCTTATAGTAACGGGGTCTGATGCTATTCTTTCCTTGATACAAGATTACGTGTAAAATATTCTTTTACTCAATACATTTTCTTTATACATAAGTATTATACAGTTTATACATAAAAATATATTTTATGCAGAAGTATACATATTATACAAAAGTATATTTAGTTTTTAACATTTTATAACATAGTTGAAACGTGTTTATGACATTGTTCATTCATCTGTCTGTCTGTCTGCCCGTTACCACGATAACTGCCGTAAAAATGACTTTATCAAAATGAAATTTTAGCATGTTCTTCACACTGTCTGTGGGACCTATGGGAGTATAAATGAATAATATCACCCAAATAGTTTTGGATTGAACCCGGGTTGAAAAAATGAAATACATTGAACCCTATAGGACATAATTTTTCAAGCATTTTTAGGCGAATTTAAAATTCACAAATTGCTTTGAATGTATTAGGAAATATTCAAATTATCCCATAAAATATATATAAAAAAAAATTCAGCAAAATATATGCAGCAGTTTTTCAAATAAAAATTAAAATAATAATTACACACTTTATATGAAGAGATCACGTGACCATTGTATGAAGGGATCACGTGACCATTGTATGGAGGGATCACATGACCCACTTCAAGATAAAAAAGGGCATGCATCTTATGTCAAAATCGTGATTTTTAAATTTCTTTTTAATTTATATTTAGTGTTGCATCCGTCCTAATACTGCTTTATTTTTACTTAAATTCTGGGCATCTACATTCTGAAACAGCACAATTATAATGTATTTGAGTTTAAATGATCATCAAACTTTGATTATTTCTACAACGAAGCCTAATTTTCAATTATGTAGAATGTAAACACCAAAATATGTAGAATGAGTTGTATAAGAATTGCTGCATTTCTTTAACGCAAAATTATTTAGCTCATGGAGTCTGCAATATAAATGATATGAATGAAACATTAATTGATTTTACACAGAGAAAAAGACCCCTTTTTTATGAAGTTTTAAGCATAGAGTTAAATTATTTGCACCTGCATGGTTTTAAGTTTTAAATAAAATAAATTATTGTAGTATTGTGATGAATGAAAGAAATGGAAAAAAGTTTATGAAGAATGAAAGGATGTTTTATATAGAGAGCCAGGTGATTTTTATTTCGATGATGTCATTTGAATAAAGTTCATTTGTTTTCGATGACGTTTTCAAATATAATAAATTATTGTAGTATTGCGGTAATTTAAAAATATTACCGCTGAATGTATCGCCTTTTAGAGATGTTTAAACCAGGTAATTTATATTTCAATGACGTCATTTGAATAAAGTTCATTTTTTTCGATGACGTATTAAGTTTTCAAATATAATAAATTAATGTAGTATTGTGATAATTATGGAAATATTACTGAGGAATGTATCGTATTTTAGAGCTGTTTAAATAAAATTGCATTGAAGTTGGAAAGTGTTTCATAATCAATGCTTTATGCATGATTGATCTTTCTTGTTTAATATTATATATGTCTATATATTAAATATACTCATTGTATTGCGCTAATAACTTTTTAACTAACGCTTCTTGTTGAAAAACGGACACTTTTTTCTTTACGGTCATGTACCATCTACTTCATTGAAATTTGAGCGCGTGTTTTGGGTTAATATGTTCACAATTATAGTATCAACCACGGTATAAAATATAATTGAGCAGCATTTTCCATTAAATGAGTATTTTCGATGGTAAGAGTTATACAATGTATACAAAACAAAACTTGGAACAAAATAAAACTGATTTGCATTCCCCCCTTTCGAACGTGAAATAAAATTAAAAGGGATTTGAGAAGCCTTTGCATATCCTTAGAAACCGACCCGTCAACGCAGAGATCTAAATCTTTTTGCCCATGCAACCGCGGGATAGAAACTAACAGAGACGAGTTTTTGATTTCTCCCCCGAAGGCGAGCAAAATAGATGGGGGTAGAAGTACTCAGACCCTTCAAAACGCCTTCGGTGACATAAAATTCTAAAACTTTATACATCTATTGTTTTACCTCTTTCTGTGGAATCAGGGGAGGCCGCCCTTTTTATGGCGGACGGGCACTGGCTCTATACTCAGACCCAGCTCCCCTAAAGAGCACAGGCATCCGGTGAGCGAGCTGGGTGATTTATCCTCTTGTTTTGTGTCACGTCCAGATGACCTAGGGATTGAATGTACTTATACATGGCCGTAGCCTAAATCTGTCGGTGACTGGGGTCTTAGACTTGGTGGGTGTTCTTCGGACCCTTATCCCATGAATGATCTCGTTGACCTAGCTTTTTCGACTGTGGTCTCGTTGGAATTGAGAGTTGTACTTAAGACTTCCCCATTAATTATCGTAAACCTAGCTGTCTGCATAGGTTGTTCTTTATTAATATTTATTAATATGTACATTTATGCTATTAACCACGGGACAGAATCGAAATGATCCAGATTTTTGATTAAGATGACTACTTTTGACGTTAAGCGTCATACATTGCAAAACAAAATGAAACTGCAACATAAGTTTTTAGGAATGTTAGGTTCTGTCTTTGATAGGCTTAAATAGTGTACAACAAAAGCAAAGAACACATTTCATTATTCATGCATTTTATAGCACAGTCCAGGCGAATTTTTTTCCTAAGAAATATGCATCAAAATGCATTTCATTTGCATAGAAGATTGTCTCACTAGTTAGCCTAACAAATCTGACCAACTATCGAAAAGGAACATCCACTTTAATGGCATATGTATGTTTATCAGCTAGGGAAAATATGGGATGCCAAGTTTTACGAAATTTAACTTAATCGCCTGCAATAAGTGCTTTAAGTTTCTAGCACTTAAGGGTGAACAAACCAATGTTCGAATATTTAAGACGCTGACTACAGAATGTCATAATGTCAAGACACAGGTCATATCTGATAAAATGGTGTTAAGAGGATGCGTTTGTTAGGTTTTCGGTTTTTCAACCGGGGAAAGTATATTTTAGCTCTAATATAGCCGTGTTAGTGTCTTAGTATATCTACTATACGAGAATCAGTTTCGATTCTATTATCTTCAGATAAAGAATCCTGGTAAAATATTTTTTAAAACTCATTTATTTCAATAAATGTCTCTGAAAACTATATAACTATACCTTTAGACTAAGGACGTTTATTTTCATACGCAAACCGGGAACCATGTCCTGTATGTAATAAAATACCAGAATAACCAAGCAGAAATATTGCTATACGGCTCCTTCAGAGTTTTCAAGAGTTAAAATAAACTCATAGTTTTCACTAGCTGTTAAGTTATAAGATTCAGAAAATATCCCTTACTAATAGTTTCCTTTAACAACGGCTTAAGTATAAATATAATGTTTATCCATTTTTATTCATTTAAATAGCAGTATACCTGTTATTCGTACAGATTATAAAAATCTGATGTGGGCAGCACATGACTTTCCCTGCAGACTCAAATTCATATTTCCTTTATTTCTTTAATAATTCATTAGATTGAGTTTAATTGCACCAAATAACACTAAATTTGCATTTTTAATTCAATTTTTGATTTTATTTGGTAACTGGACATTTTCCGACAGAGGGTTAAGAAAAATGCAAGAAATCTCAAATATCTTGAGCACGGCTAGTTCTAAAGTATAATGGAATGGGTTGTATTCTTTTCTTCGTCAAAAATTGCGTATAAAACAGGAATTTAATTGATACATTTCAGCATACGTAGTCTTTTTTTTTAAATTTTGACGACTTTTGCGGATCATTTCGTAAAAAAATGCAGGTTGTTCTTTTCCGAATCGTACCAAAATCTAATCAGCACCAGAGTGTCCCTCAAGTAACTTATTTACCAAATTTTGTGAAATTTGGTCAATTAGTATTTTAGATAGGGTGGATACATGAAATTTTTGAGAGCCATTCCGTAAAAAAAGGCAGGTTGTTCTTTTCCGAATCGTACCAAAATCTAATCAGCACCAGAGCGTCCTACAAGTAACTTATCTACCAAATTTTGTGAAATTTGGTCAATTAGTATTTTAGTTAGAGTGGATACATGAAATTTTTACGGAACATTTGGCAAAAAAAGGCGGATTCTGTTTGTACGAATCCTACCAAAAACTAATCAGCACCAGGGTCTCACCCAAGTGACGTACATACCAAATTTTATGAAATTCGGTCCATTAGGTTTTGAGTTAGAGTGGATACATACATTGCACAGACAGACAGACAGACAGACACACAGACAGACACACACACACACACGCAGACAGACACACACACAGACGGCACGTTAAAAATAGGTTTTTCGTATTCTAGAGGTCTCGAAACGTGTAGATCCGTCGAAAACTCGAGTTGCGAGTTTCGATATGATTCCAATTCTTTCCCTATACATTACCATGTATTTCAGGGAAAGTAAAAATTAAAAAATTCGATTTCACAATTATGTGTAAATTCCTGTAGTATTATAAAGGGCATTGTTATTCAAACCATTATATTATAATATGTAATTTCATTCTTTTAAAATGAAATATAATAATCTTTGTTTTCGTATATAAGATTATCTTCACAGACAGATCTAAAGAATAAAGCAGCATGGTTCTGTTTGTAAACGAAGTTACAAAGCATAAGAAATAAGATAAATATATGATAAAATGAAAGCGCTAAAATGTTTATTTATAGACGTTATTTTATAAAATTTGACAGAGAAATTTTGTGTTTATATAAATTTCTTTAATATTTAAATAAAAAAAAAGTAATGTAAACCGTACGAGGTATAAACATATTTCATTTTATTACTCGCTAAGTAACATGATATAATTTTCTATAAAACATTTGCGAGGAAAATATCGTTTGCATAATGCTATTTCTATGACAGTTTTAATTGTGCGTTGTTAACACTTTACAGTACAGTTGAAATGTGTTTATGACTTTGTTCATTCTGTCTGTCTGTTTGTCCGTCCGCACACTAACTGCTCTAAAAATGACTTTTTCAAAATGAAATTTTAGTATGTTGTTGCGATGGTCTGTGGGACATATGGGAATGTAAATGAATAATATCACCCAACTAGTTTTGGATTGAACCCGGCTTGAAGAAATGAAATATATTGAACCCTATAGGACTTACTCTTTCAAACATTTTTTAAACGAATTTAAAATTCACAAATTGCTTCGAAAATTTTAGGAAATATTCAAATTATCCCATAAAATATATAAAACAAATTTCAGCAAAATATGCTCAGTAGTTTTTAAGATAAAAATAAAAATACTTATTGTACCCATATTATATGAAGAGATCACTGTGACCCACTTCAAAATAAAACAGGACATTTATCTTGTGTACAAAATCGTAATTTTTATTCTCTTTAATTTATATTTAGTGTTTAGTGCTGCATATGCCCTAAAATCGCTTTATTTTTAAATTTTTTTTTCTTTGCATCTATATACTGCGCCAACGCCATTACAATATTTTTATTTGAAATGATCATCAAACTTTGATTATTTCTACAAAGTAGCCTAATTTTCACGTATGGAGAATGTAAACGCATCAAGATGTAAGATAAGTTGCATAAGATTTGCTAAATTTTTTTAACTTAAAATTATTTAGCTCAGGAGTTTGCAATTGATATGATTGAAACATTCATTTATTTTACATAGAGAACCAGATGATTCTAAAATATTGCCTTTTTCGATGAAGTTTTAAGCATGTAGTTAAAAAGTACTGTCACCTCCATGGTTTTAAGATTTTAAGTAAAATAAATTATTGTAGTATTGTGATAATTTTAAAAATATTGCCGCTGAATGAAAGGAAAGAAAACAAGTTTATCAATGATATAAATAGTCTATTCACTGCTTTTATATAGGGAGCCAGGCGATTTTTAATGACGTTATTTGAATAAAGTTCATATGTTTTCGATGAAGTTTTCAAATATGATAAATTATTGCAAAATTGTGATAATTTTAAAAATATCCCCACTAATTGTATCGCATTTTAGAGACGTTTAAATAAAATTGCATTGCAGTTGGAAATTGTTTCATAATCAATGCTTTATGCATGATTGATAATTCTTGTTAATTTATATTTAGTGTTGCATCCGTCCTAAAACCATTTTGCTTTTGCGTTTTTTCTGTATATCCATATTCTACGGCAGAGCAATTACAATACTTTTATTTTAAATGATCATCAAACTTTGACTACGAAGCTTCACTTTACTACGAAGCTTAACTTTTTCTACTACGAAGCTTAACTTTAATGAATGCAAAATGTAAACAAGTGATTGTAAGATGAATTGTATAAGAATTGCTTAATTTTTTTCACTAAAAATTATTTAACTCTGGAGTCTGGAATAAAAGTGTATGAATGAAATACTGACTGTTTTACATAGAGAGCCGGAAGATTTATGTTTCGATGACGTCATTTGAATAAAGTTTCAAAGGAGCATGGAGTTAGAACGTACTTTTACCTCCATGATTTTAATTTTCCAAGTAAAATAAATTATTGTAGTTTTGTGATAATTAATATAATATCGCCGCTTAATGTATCGTATTTTATAGATGTTTAAATAAAATTACAGTTGGATAGTGTTTTATAACCAATTCTTTAAGCATCACTTATCCTTCCTGTATTTATATTTAGTGTTACATCCGTCCTAAAACCGCTTTATTTTTTAATATTGTCTGCGTTTCTAAATTCTGTACTTACGCAATTACAATATTTTTTATTTTAAATGATCATTAAACTTTGATTGATTCTACAACGAAGCCTAATTTTAACGTATGCAAAAAGTAAACAAAACAATCGATTGTAAGATGAGTTGTATAAGAATTGCAGAATGTTTAACGCAAAATTATTTAGCTCTGGAGTCTGGAATATAAGTGATATGAATGGAAAATTCGTTATTTTACTTATAGAGAAGCAAGCGCGATTTTATAACATTTCCTTTTTTTGATGAAGGTTTAAGTTTCCAATTATTGTACTATGATAATTTTTAAAATGTTGCTGCTGAATTTATCTCATTTCAGAGATGTTTAAATGAAATTGCATTTGAGTTGGAAGGTGTTTTCTAATCAATGCTTTATGCATGATTAATCTTTCTTGTTTATCAATATTTTAATAACCTCTGATTCTTAAAACTCAAACCACAACTACTCCCAAAATGTCATGAAATTGGGTGCAGCCTTTTTCCATTGATAATGGAACACACACACACAGACATACACTTATACAGACAGATATTCAATTTCATTTATATAGATTAAATTTGTATTTATATAATTTAAATTCTTAGTTATATTTATATTACATTAAAGTTTTATTTATATAATTTAAATTTGTATAGAAACAAGTTTTATAAAATTGCATCATTCGTATTTCGTATTTTGGTTTATTTTATTCATTACAAGTTTTTGCTACTCAATCAAATTCATATTATTTCCTCATGCATCAAACTAACAATCTGTCAATGAGTGCAATTTGTTACCGGCGAGATTCTTTCTGTCGCAATTTTGTCATATTTTTATGGAAATTGATCTTTAGAAATCCTTCTAAATGCTGTAGAAAAAAATAACTGAAAGGGAATGCAAATATTCAAAATTTAGAAAAACGTATATTTTAATTTTAATATAATTTTGTAGTTCCTAAATTCAAAAAAACCATTGATATCAATTACTTCGTACCGTAATGCTTTAATCGCTTTTATCGCAAAATACGATTTTCTGTTCTTTCACACATGATATCTCATGAATAAAATTATGAGTTCTTCTAAAACTTTCTGTGTAGAAGATTCGTATAATGATTCTTCAATTCAACTATTATTTTTATTTTGCCAGTAAAATAAAAATGTTGGTGCTTTGTTAAAAATAATGAAACTAAAATAGGAGTACACTCAATTACCTACTAAAAATACTAAAAATAAAAACCACGAAAATTTCATTGCTTAGTAATTAAAACACTGATGAAATGTTTGCTTACATGTAAATTTTTTTTCAAATTAAGTCATGTCAAAATAGATTATCTTAGGCGAGATAATATATATAAATTCCAAAAATAAAAGAAATCACTAATATACAGTTTCAAGTTTATGAATTTTAATACATTATCTTTTCGAAAAAATTTTTGAGATGAAATATATAAGTTTTAGTAGGTAAGCCTGTTATACATTTATCTTCATTAACTTATTTATAGAGTAAGAATTCTAAACTTAAATTACATTTCGAAATTGTTTTACATGTTAAAAGTGTATTATCTGTCCCCTTAGAATACTTAGATTATTGAATATTTATCATGTATGTTATTTTTTTTCATTTCGAGAACACAAAATAAAGTATTTTATACCTTATATGTGTTTTATAATTTTTGAGACATATATACATGCTTTGAACTGAGTGATTGAGTAATAAATTGATGTATCAAAATCGTCGAGTACTTACACTATAGCTAGAATCTTGGTTTGGTTTCATTAGATCCATCCATCTAAGCTTTGAAACCAAGGGAAAAATCCAAAATTTCAAAAATTCTAATTAGGAGTTACGGTGCCAAGGAACATTCTTCAAAAAGCTCAAAATTGCGTTGCTTAATTGTCGAGCACTTCTACTCTAGCTAGAAACTTGGTTTTGGTCTCATTCGATCCGTCTTAGCTTGCGAAAAAAGATAATAGTTCCCCAATTCAAATTAAGGGTGACGATGTAAAATAATAATCAAAGAATTAAAAATCACCTTTCAAAATGATCGAACACTCCCACTGGAGCCAGAATCTTTGATTTGGATTCTTTAGATTCCTTTCAGCTTCCATATTACCGACAAAAATAAATAAAATATGTGTGTCAGACCAGACATCTATATTTGCCCAAAATTATCTATTCGACCTTTTATAACAGCAGATTGGTGTATATCTCTTTTGTTGTCTTTAGACATTGAACCGAATGTGGGGCATTCATCGTTACACCAACTCTCAATATTGACTATAGGCTGAACATATTGAATACTATTGTACATCTGAATGGATTTCGTACACCATGTTTGAATCTGAATAATGACTCCTAAACCACCTTCTTGGCCCGCATCGCCTCCCAAATCTTAAAGTGGACTATTCACTTATCATAGTAGACTTCACACTATTTCTTAATATCGAAGCTTCGTGACTGTGTATCTTAATGAATTAATCTTGTCTTATGAACTTTTTCTGCCTGTTTCCACATCGTTTCGCCTTGAGGTCCAGATGCGCCCACTGTATCTCACTGGTTGTCCTTAGGGCGATGCAGCAACACTTCATTGGTTTATTCTTTAAACAATCTGCATGGTTTCAGCTTTGCCTCCAGTGAATTTTCTGATTCGATCACACCTGTAATTTAAGTGCCTTTATTTATTGCCTTCATAACCTTCCGGGTCAGGGTTGTCGTAAACTGGCGCCTACGAGTCTGGCTTTTGTCTTGATTGGTATATATCGTAAACCTCTGTATATTAACACTGCCTAAATGTCTCCTGGTCTCATATATTGTTTCCACGAAAATTTTCGATTTCGTGAATTTGATGCCAATACATGTTTTAAAACCTCCTGAACACGTTTTGACTATTTTGGAGTAATGTTCGTATGTATGTATGTATGTATGTATGTATGTCTGATGTCTGCGGTCGATTTCCTGTATACGCAATAGCTGCTGCAAATATTATTGAATTTTCACGAAACTTTATAACCAGTTTTGTTATCGTTAATCTAGAATGAGATAGAATTTTTTTTAATTCGAGCGAAAACTTTGAAATGTATTAAAAATTTTATATTTTTTAAACATAGCAGCATATGAAAAAAATTGACATAACCATGAATAAAAGAAATTATATATGAATGATCAAGAAAATTAATAGTTTCAATCATTGTTGTGAAAAGTAGCTGCGATATAATTTTTTTGTTCGTGACGTCATTAGCTACACGCTTGGGGGGAAAGTTACCCTCCGGGGACTATATTGTCAAGTATCGTATCAAATGAAAGGTTTCTTCGAACCTTTTATAGTGAAGTAATTTGGAGCAACGATACTGATTGTTCAAAATTTTCTTGTAAAATTTGAAAAAAAAAATAATGAATTCTGATATGAGAAAGTCGAGTTGAGGCATATTCTAGCTAATTATGATTATTTTTGGAACGACTTTGATAATCAGCACTTTCAGTAAATGTATATATGCCGATTATTAATTTTATTTATTAAAATTGCGCATCCTTAATGCGATGATGCAACTTACATTGGATCATCGCATTAAGGATGCGCAAAGTTCGGGTGCAGGGACGGATTGGGTCGGCGGGACATCGGCCAAATACCCGGTGGGCCGCCAGTAATTGGGTTGGTTAAGAGCCGATAAGCGATTTCGAGCTTGCAACTGAAAATTATCTCTATTAGACTCTGAGATGGGAACAGTACATGTGGGACGTGTGTTGAAGACTCAGACCGTCCGACTCATCCGAAGACATAGAGCATTCATTTGGACAGCCGGCTGTGGGACGCGTGTTTAAGTCCACATTTTATTTGCAGTTAATACAAAGAAACAGCAAACGGAACAGTAATAATCTTTCTTGTTCCCGCTCTAAGCACCGCCGACTTGAGTAGTCGGTGCTCTAAGCCATTTTCACCTTTCATCAAAAGCCTTGTTAACATCCCTGACCTTTGTTAAGTTATACAAGGTTCACAGGAGGGATTTCTTACCTATTCTTTTCCAGAAAAAATTATTAAATATGGTGCTCAATTATTTAAATATGATGCTCAGAAATCGGCTTGTTCCTTCGTAAACCTCGAGTTCGTTCTCACGTGATAATTTTCGATTAATATATATTTAGCCTAAAGAAGAACGTGCTTACTTTCATTTATCATTATTAGTGTCGAAAGCCCAGGTCGACAGACTCATCCGAAGACTGAGAGCAGCAATTTGGGCGGCCGGATCATTATTAGTGTATTAAAGTTGAACCAAACTAAGTTGGATTTCAACATTCGAATCGTCGACAAAAATCACCAAAAATTGATTTAGAAAAGGATAAAATAAATAAATAACTTGTAAAGGAGGAGCTAAAAGCAGCGTGGAGAAGCCAAGAAACAAACAATAGAAGAAGCCAAAATGCGTTTTAAATTAACGAACAATGTATTGCTCAAACTTTAGAAACTATAACTGTGAATTATAGCTGTGATGGTGATTGTCAACAAAATGAAGTGTTATTTTATCAGTCGAATGTCTTTGTTATAATGCTTCTGCAAGTATTTTTATGATATTATTAAGCATTCTTCTAGCTCAATACTGTAGAAATGCAATGATTGTGTTCTTAGAATGGACACATATGAGCTAAAATGAAACTCAAGGGTGGATTAGAAATACAGAAGAAAATACTTGCAGGAAACATCAGTTACTTGTGCATACTGTAGAATATAGTATGGATAAAGTACTGTTTTCGCAAAAATTTCGATAATTTGATGCCAATATATATTTCAAACCTCTTGAACACGTTTTGAATATTTTTAGAGTGATGGCCGCCTGTCGTCTGTCACCTGTCTCTTTTTGGTTTTTGTGTACACGCAAAATTATGAAAAATAAAATTAAAAATTAACGCACTTTTTTATAAACTAGTTAAGGAATTTAAAATTTACATGAACATATAAAACTCTAAAACTAGATGAAAAAAATGTAAATTATAGTTCATAGTTCAATTTCAACTATATTAGAATCAATATCTGGTTCAGTTGAAACCGGAAGCAGGGCATAGAATTAATGAAATATAGATGGTATCAAATGCAGAAGAGATTGCAGATCTTCATTTCTTTTCCAGAAATCATAGGGCCAGACTTATTTGCGATTGGTTTAATTGCGATCAGTGAGGAATTTACTTTTAGAGAGAGATTTATATGGCTGATTTACGTCAAGTGACAACTTGTTGTCTCTTGCAAAATAACCACAGGAGTATTTCAGTCACTGAACATAGTTCTACCTGAAACCTGGACATCTGTGCATTTCTTTCTTAAAAGCAAAGGACCTCGGAATGAAGAAGATACATATTGAAAATCTTCTTTCATTTCCACAGCTGAAATTTTTTTATTCCTTGACCTGACAAGTTGCAACCACTCATGAAGGTGATGAATTAAAATATTACTATTTTCGTCCACTTTTCTATAATATCACGATTGATGCTAACTTTCGTGTGACTATGGCCTGGTATCATAAATGATGATCAATGACATTGACAGGTTTTTCATTTGCGAAGAGGGCTGAGAAAATTGTTGCAACGTGAGAAATTGTATTTCGATCCCGCAAGTGTCAGAAAAAATCAACATGCAAGATATTGGGGGAAAAGATATTCATATGTTCGATTAGACAAGAGAAAATTTGGTTGCTCATTGATCGTTGCCATATATGGCTTCATGACGCATGAAATGCGGATAATTTCCAGCCACATTCTTATGGATAGTCAAATTTCATGTCCATAAATTATAGAAAGCGACAGTTGATTCCAATTTTGGAATAGGTAAGCATTGCTGCATTTTAAATGCAAAGCATTTCATATTTGGGCATTATTCGAGTTAGTTCCCTGCCTTTCCATTTATCAGAATAAAGACTTTTTTAGCTTCTTCATGGTAAACATTTCATTTTTTGGCATTTTAGCACTCAATATTTAAAATTTTAGGGGCTTAGACAAATTCCATTTTATGAAATGTTTATTTCCGTATTCCCTCAGGTGGGACGGGTTTTTATCTAATTATGAAATAACTGATAGTAAATTTTCCGCCCTCTGTTTTATTTTACTTATAATAAAAATTCCAGAGTACACGCACATATAGCGGATTACGTTGAAAGATCACATCTACCTCTACAACATCAACATTGGTAAATTCTTACTTGCAAATCATTTAATAAATATTAAATCTATTAATATTTATTATTATTTTATTAGATAGTTTAAAAATATAATATGCAATAAAATCAAGCACTTTAATAAGTTTTAGTGATTGTATAACATCCAGAACAGTATTTTTGGTGTTGATCAGTATACATTACTAAATAAAGTGCTTATCCCAAAATTTATTTTTGCATATCAGAATATTAGTCTAGTGCATTAAAAACTTGGTACTAAACTCGGAGTTGAGACAAGTGCTTTGGAAACTGAAGCAAAGGCAAAACAAAGTGAAAAAAAATAAATGACTGTCCGGTTTAGAATTTGTGGATCCAGTTTAGTAGATAAATTGTACTATAAATGGACTCAATCAAGGGGAACACCATCAATAAAACCAGGAGAGTCATGGCAAGGGAGTGGGAGTGGGGGCTGTAATAATTTTAGTTATATTTTTCAACTACCTAACAATCTAACAACTGCACAAAAATAACGAAAAATAATCACTTCTTAACTTATATGCTTTTTCCCAACTGGGATGTGTGCAAAATCTATGGAGAATAATCACGTTTTATGACTTATGTGGTTTCCCCCCACTGAATTCGATGCAAAATCTTATTGGTTGTAAAAGGTTTTTGTTTTATATTAACATCTTGAAAGTCGGACCGACTATACACAATTTTTATGTATATACCGAGTGATGTATATACCGCGTTTTCCCACAATATAGGTCATAAAAATCTTTAACAGAATATGTTATACAAGAAAAATCACAATTTTTGACTTATGTGCTTTTCCCGCTGCCTCTAGAATTGGGATCTTTTGTATGTAAACTACCTGACCAGGTGTTCATGCTGGATTCTCCCAATTCCAGAGGCTGTTGGTTTTAGTCCATTGAGTCGTTTTAGTATTTGTGTTTTTTCAAAGAAGTCGTTCTGTTAAATTTAAATTGATTAATCAGGATCGTCACTTCGTGAACTGGATGTCTCAGTGATCATGTTGTCTCTTTTCAAATCCAGAAGCTGAGGGTTCGAGACGATTGGTATATGTGCTTTTTCTGATCAGTCTCCATGTTAAGTTTAAATACATTCACTAGGATCTAAAGAATGTGAGTTGGCTGGCTCAGTGGTCATGTTGCAAGTATCTAATCCCAGAAGCTATGGGTTCGAGTCTGCCTAATCGTGTTGCGTCTTTTCATATTCTGTCATTTTTCTGATTAGCCTATACATAAAAGTTTAAATAGATTAATTAGTATTTCCAAAAAGCGAGTTGAATGACACGGTGGTTATGTTGCATGTTTCCAGAACCCCTAAGTTCGAGTACATCCGCTCGTGTTCAGTCTTTTTGTAACTGTGATTTTTCTGATCAGTCTTTCCATTAAGTTTTAATAGATTAATTAGGTTATCAGCAGTGTAAGCTGTCTGGCTCAGTGGTTATGTTGCATGTTTCCAATTCCAGAGGCTGTGAGTCTGAGTCCATCCACTCAGTCTGATTATTGCGTGTTGAGTTTTTTATTTCTGTGCTTTTTCTGACTAGTATCTCCGTTAAGTTTAAATAGATTTCTTATGCTGACAGCAATGTGCGTTGACTGGTTCAGTGGTTATGGTGCATGTCCCCAATTGCGCAGGCTGTGAGTTCGAGTCTATTCCCTCGCTGTGATTTTAGCGTGTTAAGTCTTTTTGATTTCTGTGCTTCTTTTATATCACTCTCTCTGTTAAGTTTATATAGATTAATTAGGATATTTGGTATGTGAACTGGTTTACTCAGTGGTCATTCTGTGTGTTTCCAAATTCAAAGGCTGTAGGTTTGAGTCCATTCACGGGCATTGAGTATAGCGTGTTGCTTTGGTATCTGTGTTTCCCCTGATCAGTATCTCCTATAAATTTAAATAGCTTATGTAGGATCCTCTGCATGTAAGCTGACTGGCTCATTGGTCATGTTGTCTGTTTCGAACTCTAGAGGTTGTGTGTTCTAGTCCATCTATCTGCATTTAAACGTTTTGACATTTGTGCTATTCTCAACAACGCATTCTTCTGAATGTTGTCACCTGTCATTATTAAAATATATTTCATTATTATTACTTAACCGGAAGTGTCTTTATAGGAAATGACATACCTGAAGGGATGTCACTTCTTGATTTCTTTGGAGACCTGAAAGAAAGGAAAAAGTAGATACACTATTTTAAAAAATGCATAAAATTTCGGGACTTCGTTAACAGGTGTCACATGGTGCAAAACAAGCCCTGCACGAACTTTGGACGAGGAAGGGTGGAAGAGCGATATCGAAGCCAGCAGGCCTAAAGAGAAACCCTAGTAGCAATGGTGGAACTCAACCACCTCTTTACCTCCATCTCATACTGATAATTTAGTAAGAAATATAAGAAAGGCGAGGAAACACCTAAACAAGAGCCCCCAATTCCTCTTTTATCTAGCCTACATTTAATCCCGCCGGAACGCGTTAACACACGTTATTCCCTAATACTACAATCTTAGACTTTCTATCCAAAGAAGATTCGAATCCTAAAGCCCCGCAACTTGACGCCCCATACCTCTCGGCCAAGGGGGCAACGACCGAAGCGTAGATTTCAGTATATTTAAGTTTAACATTTTAACATGTCCGTTTAAATAATCTGAAGAAAAGCGGTTAAAATTTGCAGGGGTCAGAACCCTCGACAAAAACATGAGCTTTAGCGCTGTGACGTGGATCTTGACCGATGTGCTACGAATGGCGTAGACACTTCATTTTATTTTAACTATATAAATATTTCACAAGATTGGCGATAAGAAAAATTCAGGGACAGAACTCATAAAATCTAGTAGGAAGGTAACATTGCTTATTTATTATTTAAAACTATAATCGGAAAACCATTGTTATCAACAGATCTGCATATTCTCTGTCTAACTCGTTAACAACTAGACCACTTGAATCACGAGATAAACCGAAACAGGAACTATTTAAGTTTTCATCATGAAAAATGAGAAAAAGAGCCAGGAATTTATTGAATGCTTTATTTTAGTTTAGAATTATTTAAAGAGGATAAAATTAGATGTTATATCCAGTTTCCATTATACTTTAATAGAACATTTCAAGGATTACATTCAATTTTGACCTCTTACATATGAAATTCTAAATTAAAATATAGCATTCAAGAACTTCCTGACTCCCTTTCTAATGATGAGCAAATAAGAATATTTTTTATAGTTGATACTTTCTGGATAGGCTTGAAATATTGAATTACTTCCAAAATCTCGGGAAAAAATTGCCGGGTGTAGAACCCTCGACAAAAAACGGCCGTTTTACACTCTTACCGTGACACTCTATCGATGCACTACGAATGACATTGCAATTTTATTTCATTTTATCTATATAAATATTTCTCTGTATTGGCAATTAGAATAAATATGGAGTTTAACTCACACAATTTATTATCCTGACAACAGTATTTATTTATTATTAAAATCTGTAATCGAAAACTGAATTGCTTTGCAGGTGAGGACAGAACTTACTATCAACAGATCCGTGAGTTTGCCGCGCAGCACTTTAACCACTTGAACGTTTGAATCACGGAACGGAATGAAACTGTAATCTATTCATACTTGCATTATGAAAAAATAAAAACAAGAAAGATCAATCATGCTTAAAGCATTGATTATGAAACACTTTCCAACTTCAATGCAATTTTTTTAACAAGTCTAAAATGCAATACATTCCTCGGTAATATTTTGAAACTTATCACAATACTGCATTAATTTATTATATTTGAATACTTAAACTTTCATCGAAAAAAATGAACTTCATTCAAATGACGGCATTGAAATATAAATTGCCTGGTTTAAACATCTCTAAAATGTTATACATTCCTCGGTAATAGTTTTAAAATTATCATAATACTACGATAATTTATTATATTTGAAAACTTCATCGAAAACAACTGAAATCCATTCAAATGACGTCATAGAAAAAATAATACGCCTGGCTCTCTCTATAAAAGCAACATTTCATTCATAAATAATTCCTCCATTCATGTCATTCATCACAATACTATAATAATTTATATTATTTAAAAATTAAGACCATGGAGCTACAAGTAAGTAAAACTCTATGAGTAAAACTTCATCGAAAATTATCGTCCTTCTCTTTCTAAAATCAATGAATATTTCATTCATATCAGCCATGCAGACTCCATGGACTAAATGATTTTGTGTTAAAGAATTACAGCGATTCTAATACAACTCATTCTACATATTTTGCTGTTTACATTTTACATAGGTGAAAAATAGGCTTAATAGTAGAAATAATCAAATTTGTATGAGCATTTAAACTGAAATATATTGTCATTGCGTTGTTAAAGTATGGAGATGCACAGAATTTAGGCCAAAATAAAGTAGTTTTAGGATGGATACAACACTCAATATGAATTAGAAAGAACTTTAAAAATCACGATTTTGAGACAAGATGGATGCCATATATCATTTTGAAGTGGGTCATGTGATCGTTTCATATCATGGACACGTGATCGCTTCATATAAGAGGTGTTATTATTATTTTAATTTTTATTTAAAAAACTGCTGAATATATTTCGCTGAATTTTTTTTATATATTTTATGGAACAATTTGAATATTGCCTAAAATTTTCGAAGCAATTTGTGAATTTTAAATCCGCTTATAAAATGCTTGAAAAATTAGGTCCCATAGGGCTCAATGTATTCCATTTTTTTAACCCGGGTTCAATCCAAAATTAATTGGGTGATATTATTCATTTATATTCCCATAGGTCCTATACACCGTCTGAACAACATACTAAAATTTCATTTTGATTAAGTCATTTTTACGGCAGTTATCGTGCTAACGGACAGACAGACAGACAGACAGACAGACAGACAGACAGAATGAATGAACAAAGTCATAAACACTTTTCAACTTTGTTGTAAAGTGTTAAATAGAGTCAGGAAGTCCCCCGAATACTACATTTTAGTTCAGAATTATATAAAGAGGATAAAATCAGATATTCAATATCCATTATATTTTATAATAGAAAATTGTATATATTACATCAGATTATGATCGCGAATATATAAAATTCTAAATTGAAATGTAGCATTCAAGGACTTCCTGTATCTTTTGTTTCCTTTTCATTTTCTAATGAAGAGCATCAGATCCGCACAGAAAATGCTGAATTATCATCTGATTGGAATCCAAACTAACATCAACATATTTGAAACACAAGCCTTTTTACCTTCCCTATATAAATAACATAATGTATTGTGAAGGGGTCGAAAATTTTAATTCGAATTTGCAACGGAAAAGTGCGTTTCAAGCATCCCTGAACTCGAATCGAGCGCTTTTGAGGTGATGTCAGTGTGTGCCCGTGAGTTTGTGGCGAGGATATTTTACGAATAGATGATGAGTTTTGAACGATATTTGGTACAAAAATTACAAACAGGGAATACTGGAAGCCTATTGATTTTAAAAGCAATCGAATGTTCGGAAGACGCCCCCCCCCCCCCCCCCCAAATTTTCAAATGAAGTTTTAAAAAAATTATCAAAAAATCAGAATTTTCAATAATGTTATTTAATCATTCAATATATCAGTTAATCATTATTATCATTTAATGTATCATTTATCATATAATCATTTCTTGTGCAATTCTTTATTATAAAATGATTTATATAAATTTTAATTTTAGAATACTAGCATGAACTCTTCTCGAAATATTGCACGTTATTCAAATAAATATAACTATAAATATACATGAAATTAAAAATAATATTAACTATTGTGGAATATGTTCACTTTTCTTATGTAATGCTATGCGATAAATGCGTCAATATCATTCTTGTGGATCTAGTTCGTTCCATTCTCAAGAGATGATACTTTATGTAATAGTACTGCATTTTGGCACCTAATAAATCGTGCACAGTCGTTTATATATAACAAAGACCCTTCTCTCCGCCTGTTTGCAACACTTGGCGACTAATTTAGAGAAATATTGCCAACTTGGCAACATTTCTCCCCTGGTTGACGAAAATACGTTAAAATTCCCAAAATGACGCTAAGTTAACGAAAATGACGACAAATTAATGAATTAATTATTTAAATGTTTTAACATATGTACTATGTCGCTTATTGCGGTTACTATCAATATTGACAAATGTCAATTTAGAGTAGCTTGAAATATAAATTAATTGTGTACTTCGAAATATTTTAACATGTTGTAATCTGAAAAAGCGCTAAATGTACAATTTAACATTAAAAAATGTACAATTTAACATTATTGTGCCGTGGGTCTTATACATCAGTTTTTTACTGTGAAGGGAGTAAATTCCTCGCTTTATATAGGGAAAGTCATGTGTTGACCACATCAGATTTTTTTTATATTTTTACTTTCCCTGCAATACATGGTAATGTATAGGGAAAGTATTGGAATCATGTCGAAAACCGCAACTCGAGTTTTCCACGAATCTACACGTTTCAAGACCTCTAGAATATGAAAAAACCATTTTTAGCGTGACGTCTGTGTGTGTGTCTCTGTGTTTGTCTGTATGTCTGTCTGTGTGTCTGTCTGCGTGTCTGTCTGTGCAGATTTTGTATCCACTCTAACTAAGAAACTAATGGACCGAATTTTACAAAATTTGGTAGGTAAGTCACTTGCAAGCGAGTCTGGTGCTGATTAGTTTTGGGTACGATTCGGGATAAAAGAACCCGCCTTTTTTTGCCAAATGGCCCGCAAAAGTTTGTATCCACTCTAACTGAAAAACTAATGGACCGAATTTCACACAATTCGGTAGATGAGTCACTTGTGAGTCACCCTGGTGCTGATTAGATTTTGGTATTATTCGGAAAAATATAACCGGCCTTTTTTTGCAAAATAGCCCGCAAAAATCGTCAAAATCTAAACAAATGAACTACGTATGCTCAAATATATCCATTAAATGCCTGTTTATTACGTAATTTTTAACGACGAAAAGAATAAGACCAACCCCATTACACTAGGACTAGCCGTTCTCGAGATATTTTAGTTTTTCGTACTTTCTCTACGCCACCTTTGAAAATAAGCCCGGTTACCCAATGAGAAAGAAAATTGTATTAAAAGTGAAATAAATTTAATTAAATTAAGAGAACGTGGATATAAGTCTGCAGGGAAAGTCATGTGCTGCCCACATCAGATTTTTTCATACTATACTATAGAAAAACTATTGGTTTGCCAAAAATTTTTGAATTTGAGATTTTAACAAGAAAAAGCATATTTTAAGAACTGAAAACAGTTTAGACAATTTTGTGTCGATGTCCGTTGTTGGTATTGCTGTAAGATTGAAATTTTATTGTATATTATGTAAAATCTATAACAAGATATACATTTATATAATTCACAGGATTTTAATATGAATTGTTCAAAACTTAATATTTTCGTAGCATTATATCTTAAATGAAGAACAATGTTAATAGTATAATCAATGCAAGAAGCTGATAATTGTAGTGACTGTAATTCGGAACGCTTAGAGCCTTATGTTCCATCTTTATGTTTTCCATCCTTACTGGATTCAAAGTCAATGCCTATACCAACCAAATACAAAATCGTTGTTACTTTTCTTATATACAATAATGTATAAGGAAAGTATTGTGACGGGGTCGAAAATTCGAATTCGAGTTTTCGACGGGAGAGCACGTTTCAATCATCCCTGATCACGAGTCGAACATTTTTAAAGTGATGTGTGTGTGTGTGTGTGTGTGTGTGTCAGTGAGTCTGTGGAGACAAACGAACTGACAAACGAATGGACCGATTCGAACGAAATTTGGTACAAAAATTACAATTAGTAAACACTGGAAGCCTATTGTTTTTATAACCAATCGAATGTTCAGAACCCCCCTAAATTTTCGAGTGAAATTTTGAAAAAATCGTCAAAAAATCAAAACCTCTAATAAAGTTACTCAAGTAGACATTTCTTATGTAAATATTCATTAAAAACGATTGACATAAATTTTAGAACGCTAATATGAACCGTTCGCGAGATATTACACATTTTTCAAAAAAAAAACAAAAAAAAAAACATATAAAATAAAAAAATATTTCCTATTGAGCAACATGGTCACTTTTCATATGTAATACCATGCGTTAAATTTGGTGACATCATTCTCGTGGATCTAGCTCGTTCCCTTCATGAAAAAAGATACTTTGGGTAATACTTTTGTATTTGAAAGCCAATAGTGAATTATCTGCTATAAGAATAACTTATTTTTCTGTCCATAACGCTTGGCGAGATTTTGGCGACGAATTTAGTGGAGTGTCGCCAACTTGGCAACTTTTTAAATGTTGATAAATTAACGAAAAACTCTCCAAATGGATAAAAATGACGCTAAATCAATGAAAAGGACGACTCGTTGACGAAAATTCAATATCTTGGAAAGAATATAAGTATCTACTATAAGAATAACATTTTTTAACTGTAAAAGTAGTAAATTCATTGCATTATATAAGGAAAGTCATGTTCTGCCCACATCAGATTGTTTTAAGAAGTTTTTTGCTCACTGATCACCTCATCGTATGCCCTATGCTGACGATGACGACTGGCAATGACAAATGAACCATGGTCCACAGGTAGTGAGGGAAGATCAGATGAGCACTTACTTCTTTGCTGTAGGAAACTGGTATATGAAATTCGTCATTAATGTTAAAAGATATTAAAATAGTATGCATTAATACGAATCAGCCTAATGTATCCAATCCATCCGTTTGAATGGCTCATTAGGCTGCTACCAACAAATTTATTTTTTAAAGAATTGAAAATATTTTGTAAGGAAAACTTTCATACCAAAGTTCAAAAAAGATAAATTTGTTTTTCTTTCAGATACAGCTTGTGGTAATGTATTACATTATTTTACTGTAAATTAAGTTATGCTCAAATTGAAATCCTTCAAACAATTTTTAAAACAAGAAAGATCAATCATGCTTAAAGCATTGATTATGAAACACTTTCCAACTTCAATGCAATTTTATTTAAACATCTCTAAAATGCAATACATTCCTAAGTAATATTTTAAACCTTATCACAATACTATATTAATTTATTATATTTGAAAACTTAAACCTTCATCGAAAAAAAAGAACTTCATTCAAATGACGGCATTGAAATATAAATTGCCTTGTTTAAATATCTCTAAAATGCGATACATTCCTCGGTAATATTTTTAAAATCACCATAATACTACATTAATTTATTATATTTGAAAACTTCATCGAAAAGTACTGACATTCATTCAAATGACGTCATAGAAAAAATAACACGCATGGCTCTCTCTATAAAAGCAGCATTTCATTCATAACATTTTCCCATTCATTTCATTCATCACAGTACTAAAATAATTTATTTTATTTAAAAATTAAGACCATGGAGCTACAAGTAATTAAACTCTAAAATAATTAAATCTAGGCTAAAATAATTAAACTCTAAAATAATTAAATCTAGGCTAAAATAATTAAACTCTAACATAATTAAATTAGGCTACAAGTAATTAAATCTCTACAAGTAATTAAATGCTAAAAACTTCATCGAAAAAAATCGCCCTTCTCTGAATGAATATTTCATTCATATCAGCTAAGGAGACTCCATGGACTAAATGATTTTGTGTTAAAGAATTACAGCAATTCTTATACAACTCATCCTACATATTTTGCTATTTACATTTTACATAAGTGGTGAAAAAGAGGCTTCGTTGTAGAACTAATCAAATTTGGATAATCATTTAAACTCAAATATATTGTCATTGCGTTGTTTCAGTATGTAGATGCACAGAATTTAAGCAAAAATAAAGCGGATTTAGGACGAATACAACACTCAATATGAATTAAAAAGAACTTTAAAAATCACGATTTTGAGACAAGATGGATGCCATATTTTATTTTGAAGTGGGTCACGTGATCTTTTTATATCATGGTCACGTGATCGGTTCATATAAGAGGTGTAATTAATATTTAAATTTTTATTTTAACAACTACTGAGTATATTTTGCTGAATTTTTTTTTATATATTTTATGGAATAATTTGAATATTACCTGAAATTTTCGAAGCAATTTGTGAATATTAAATCCGCTTAAAAAATGTTTGAAAAATTAGGTCCCTTAGGGTTCAATGTATTTCATTTTTTCAACCCGGGTTCAATCCAAAACAAATTGTGTGATATTATTCATTTATATTCCATAGGTCCTACAGACCTTCTAAACAACATACTAAAATTTCATTTTGATTAAGTCATTTTTACGGCAGTTATCGTGCTAACTGACAGACAGACAGACAGACAGACAGTATGAACAAGTTATAAACACTTTTCAGCTTTGTTGTAAAGTGTGAAAAATACTAATTCAAATTTATTTTAGATTGTAAAATCTTCGATTTATATAACATTTTGTTAGCTTCAAAATATTTTGACATTTAGAATTTGTTGTGGATTTTCAGTACATTGTGCAATTTTAATGTGCCATACTGCCATTACCTAAAATTGAAATATATTTTCCAAAAATGTGCATATTTTGAACGAAAACTTTCCTGGCATTCCGCCAAACGTAAAATCACATTTTAAAATGCTAAAAATTGCTACTTTTATATTTACCGAATATAAAGCTTTAAAGTTAAACGCAAACCATATCGCATTTCTAGTTTCACAGTTTTTATTTCATTTAAGAAATATTTATTTTTGTGGTGACATGATAAAAATAGAAGAAGGGTCTGCTTTCAGAGCCCTAGATGACAGCTTCGTTTGAATATAGGAAAATTCACCTTACTTAAATTATATATTAAATACGGAAAATTATATTTTTAAAAGCCATTATTTTTGTTTATTTTTTTTTTAACTTTATCGTGGTACACTAGTTTTTTGGGATAGACAATTGAGTAAAAATTATATTAAGGAATAATTGGTGGAGTTTATAGATGGGCCAAGCAAATTATTTGCCCGGGACGTTCTGGTGGTGCCAATCCGCCTCTGCACGGGTGAAATGTCTAGCTTATATACAGGGTATCCCAAAACGATTGAAATGCTCTTTAATTCTTTACCTGTTGGAGATACGTGGGTAATGTAAATTGCAAAAATATTGAAAGTAAGGTAGGAAATAAGACTACGTTAATAAAATAGTCCTCCCATTAATTTTCAAAAAGTTACACTTTTTAAATTTTTATACGATCCCCTTAGACAAATTTGGTCAATCAGAAAATTTTTATTTTTAATGCAACAAGACCATTAAAAAAACCGCATATCTGTTTCTACGCGAGTAATATTTAATTAAAAATTGAACATTGTGAATGGGGACCATATATCAAATTAGAAATGTAAATTTGTGACATATCACAGAAAAGATAAAACTGGACGATAATGCATAGGATACCCAACCGCGTAGTGAGTACTACTGCTTTATATGATCTGTGTCTGTGTAATGCTTTATTTAGATGCATTTGTGATAAAAAAATTTGCCACATATTAAAGTATTTTTGATCTAAACAATTTCCATCGTCAATTTGTTTATGATCCCTATTCTCACTGATGAAACAGCCTTTCACGTGGTTCGGAAAAGTGGCATAAGTCAGATTTTTCCCTTTATCATAATTCAGTCGATTTTAAAGATATAGATATGCGGGGTTTTTTAATGATCTTGTTGCATTAAAAATGAAAATCTTCTGATTGACCAAATTTGTCTAAGGGGATCTTATAAAAATTTAAAAAGTGTAACTATTTGAAAATTAATGGGAGGACTATTTCATTAACGTAGTCTTATTTACTACCTTATTTTCAACATTTTTGCAATTTATATTGCTCACTTATCTCCAACAGGTAAATAATTAAAGAGCGTTTCAATCTTTTCTGGGACACCCTGCAGAAACTAAGTTAGCTGAAACTAAGTTTAACGTTTACAGACATATGTCCAAGACGGTGTTGTAATCGTTATTAAGGTTTTCTTAAGGTACATTTTAGCTTGCTTATTATGACTCTCAAGGAGCCAAATAATGTATTTAATATATCGCTATCTACGATGTTTCGAGTTAGACTCCAAATATCTTAATAATATCACATTCGCAACACACATGTGTGCTTTGTTACATTTTTTAAATGCTAAAATTGGATAAAAAGTAAAATAATATACAGGTAATTTATAATTTCTGAAAACAAATTTTAAATATCAATATGATAGTTATAATAATGTGAGTACGGATATCAGCATGTAATTCATTTAGGTAAATGATAAAATTTTCTTTCGAAAATTAAGGTTGTTGCACTATCTTAAATTGCATATCTGAATAAATTAAGTTTTCAGAAAACAGTTCAAAATTATTTGAATTTGTTATCCGAAATTAGCAAACTTTTCTGTAAGATATATGTTAATTTATACGATATTTAATATTGTGAAAATTATTTTGGCGATACTTTATTGTTTTAGATTCCTTAAAAGTAGAAGTTCAGTTTCTATATATTTTAAATATTCTATTCTATATGCAATTATTTTTAATTTTATAGCCCATATATTAAAGGTATAATCTTTAAAGATAACAATGCTTTTAGTTTTCTTTAAAAACTAAAGTTTTAATACTGTACATTTTATAAGTTTACAAAGAAAATGACTTTTGCCCTTTATTTTTGTTCATCATAATTTGCAGCGAATTTATCGCTATCAAATTAAAAATAATAAAAAGTATTAGATGCAATTTTAAAGATTAATAATCTAAATTTTAAAATTCGCATTTCATTTAAATAATTGAAATATTCATAACTGCATAATTTGCAATTTGCATTATTTAACTTATGGTAAGTATGAGTAAATCTGCAACATTTTTGACGATGTATTTGATTTAAAGTTTACTATCGCTTCGATACTTTTAACAAAATAATTCTTAAGATTTGAGTTGAGTTATATTTTTGTTTTATATTTTCTTAGTCTCTTTTTATTTCAGAATATCAATAATTTCTTATATTTTTATAGTTCATTTTTGAAGAGCACTTATAGATGACTATACCAACCATTGATTTGTTAGATCAAACAATCTTCTATTGAAATTTAAAGTCAGTGAAACATTCGAAAGATATTATACTCCTTGAAATAAAATTGGAATCTTTCAATTGTAGGTGGCGTAAAGTTAATATCAAATCTAATGTTCTTAGATAAAGGCGTAAGAAATTTTGTAGCTGTGTATAAATTTGAGTAGCGATAAATTTATGTAGGAAACAAATAAAAGGAAATTGTATTACTATGTACGATGTATTTTCAAAAGAATCAAATAATTTTAGTAAAATATAAACAGAAAAGTTGAGAAAAAATGTTGATAATAAAAACAAAATTAGTTTCTTCTTACTTAAAAATCCTGATAGTTACAATTTGAATAAATATCAAATAAACTATCAAGAAATCGATGCAATAGGTCTTCTTCTCTTTGGCAGTTTATTGAACCCATCTTTTACATTTGTATACTAAACCTATTTTAAAGAAATACGTCTTGTAATAATACACATATATTCAAAATGTGGCAGTAATATGGCTTATAAATTAGCAAAATGTGTTTAATTTTACCTAGCCCAAACAACTTTGATCGAACAAATATGTCTACGGCGTCATAAATCAATACTTTGAGCTTTTGGGTCTCTCTTGAGTGATAAAGTTCGTGTCCTAAATGCCATTTTCTGCTTCCCATACGTCAGTACATCTATCAAACATCTAGCTATACTGCCCGTAAAAATAGTTATAATCTAAAAGAGAATAAAATATATAGCAAATATAATTAAAAGTCTGTAGATTCAATATTTAGAGGGGTAACAGCTGGTTTGGATAGCCTTCCTCATCAAGTCACACCAAAAACGCAACCTTAACTCGTAAGAGCCAAATAGAAGATTAATGTAAAAACAAACGTGACTGAAACAGAGCAAGGGGAAGGAAAATGAGTTAAAAGCCAAGGAGGAAGAGATAAGAGACAGTACACAATAAATAACGTTCATCAAGCATGTATTACTGTTAATAGGCGTAGTTTTGAGCACCTGTTGTTGCACCATTACGCCTAATAAAGATATTTTCACCATTTATTTTCTTATAATTTCTGCATCTTAGTGTGTCCTTTAGCACATCAAGGTGCTATTTCTGGTCATACATTCCTATGTAAATATGGCTTGTTTTTGTGTTCTATACCTCTCCTAAGAGTGTTGAAGACCCAGACCGTCCGACTCATCCAAATCTCCTAAGAGTGTGCACTTTTGAATATCTCTGTATAATAAAACGCAGTTAGAAATAGCATAAAAAAGAACTCATAAGAATGACACCACACAAGGCTTAAATTCATCGTTGAAGGAAAAGTGGTGAAGTATAGAATTACATTAAATACAATCTCTCCGTTTTTCATATGAACAAGAAAATGGCAAAGAAGGTATGCATGTAGCAAGTGTAGTCCAAATTGATAGTTGGGTACGAGCTGCTGCACTTTTACTAGAAGACACTAAATTACTAGCTCGTCTCAGCAAATGACATATGGTGGCGCTAAATGCAATGTATTATCTAAGCTCTATAAATCCTATCATGTGACCACAAACTTGTTTTCTCCTTACATCTCGGGCCACTTCCACAAAATATGTTTTGCCAATATAAATAGTGGTTGATCAAAAGGGGTCATTGTTGTTTGAGCTATATTAAGACGCTTAACAGCATTCTTCGCTATGTCTATTGAGTATTTTATCGTAGCTGCAATATGAGAACTTTAAATGAAAAGATGCGGTAAAGTAGTGGGACATGAAAAACATTTCTTTACTGGAGGTTTCTGGGTGGCATGGTAACCATCCTAGGACACATTTCACATCGTAATGCAGGCGATATAGTATTCTGTATGGTATAACTACTTGCTTTCAACTATTTCGTGATGTGACAAATTTAACTTGCTTAGAGATGTCAAATTTGTTAACGGAATAAAAAATAAGTCTGTCTGAAAATTAAGTTTATTCTGTCTAACATCTTCATATTTTGAACCAAGTGTGGTATTTTTATTAAATGAGAACTCTGGTGCTTGAAATGCCTCCTGTTAGATAGGTTTTCATTTAGCAGAAATGTATTTAATTTGAAAGGTTTATACAATTTGCTAGATAACAGGAATCGAACTCAGGTCGTACGAGTACAATACCCGCGTGGTAACTACTGGTCTGCCCCATCCCTAACAATAATTGCTTTCAATAGCTCAGGGGTCCAGTAGCTCAACGGTAGAGCATCGGCTGACCAGTACGAAGATTCGTGGTTCGATTCTCGGTTGGGGAATTTTTGCAGACACCCTTTTTTACAGCTACCTTTTTTTCTCAATATACATACTTCTAGGAAAAAACAAACGTTTTAATTTAAGCGATGTAGTCTAAGAAAAGTATGATGATCATGATTTAATCAAAAGATTAAATCTTTCTCTGATTAAATCATGATTAAATCTTTCTCTGTAAATACATCGGTGGGGTCCGTAAATATAAGAAATAACCTATTTTGGTCTATGGCTGTGTAGACTGGTGGACAAATTGTTGGCCCTTCACACTCTCATAAACCGCTTAATCTATTTGAAGCAAATTTAGATTATATATTGCGTATATTATCCAGGTGTGAACGCCGAAAATAACATTTTAGAAATGCATATATTTTGTCTCAGAGGACAAATGCTCACTTGTTTTGCTAGGAAAGTCTCGGGACTGTTCCGATTGTCTAGTTTTTCCATTATCAAGAGAAATAAAATATTAGACAAAAAGCTAATTTAAAAGACACAGTATTTGAATAAACTACAGTAAAATTTCATTGCCGTCCTTAATAAACACAACCATTTGTCCTACAATTCAAAATTAAATTAATATTAAATACCTTATTGCAACCAATGAATGGAAGCTCTTAAAATGAAGTTCTTATATCAGAAATTATTTAGTATCCCTTAATTTTTGAGTATTTTGGTTGCGATAAATATAATAAAAACTGAACTTACATGTCCCGCATATGAACTCAATTTGAAGGATTTATATAAATCATTGTCAACACAATGTGTTATTAGCATTTTGAACAAAATCTTTTGCTGATCACTATTACCTTTCTCTATATTGATGCAAATTTTAATCATATAATTATGCAAGCAGAGGTAGTCATGTAAATGTAAAGAAAATCCATGCAAATATTGGCACAATCAAATGAAGAAAAACTATTCAATTTGTTGCATAGATGATGAAGTTGCAAATGAGTAATGAAGAGTGGCATTTTATTGTAGTCGAAGTAGAATAAATTAATTTACTCTTTGCTTCACATCTTTTGAAAAGACCTGAACTGGAAAGAGTTATGACATTTTCTCAACAACATTAGTTATTCTTGCGTACTCAAAGAATGGATGAGTTGTTGTTTTATTATAAGAAGTCTGTCTAGACAGTGACTAAAATCTATAGAAATTATTCACTTGCAAAACTCAAAATTGCTAATGAACTAATTATTCTGCAGTATTGAACTTAAAAGTAATTTACTGGTGGTGAATTTATAATTCAAAATGAATTTTACAGTTGAATTTATAATTCAACTGTATTTATCTTGATCTATTTATGTATTAATTATAGCCAACCCTAGTAGCAATCCAATATTGGCCCAATATTGGCAACCAATATTAGAAATATTGAACCAATATGAAAAGTTTACATTTTGATGGAATTGGTTCAATATTTGCTTAAAATATTGGAACAATACTATGCGAATATTGGCATTCATTGGAAATATTTCCAATGTAATACCAATATTGACGTAAATAAAACTCAAAATTGCTGATGAACTAATTATTCTGCAATATTGAACTTAAAAGTAATTTACTGGTGAATTTATAATTCAAACTGAATTTTACAGTTCAATTTATAATTGAACTGTATTTATCTTGATCTATTTATGTATTAATTATAGCCAACCCTAGTAGCAATCCAATATTGGCCCAATATTGACAACCAGTATTAGAAATATTGAACCAATATGAAAAAGTCTACATTTTGATGAAATTGGTTCAATATTTGCTTAAAATATTGGAACAATACTATGCCAATATTGGCATTTTACTATGCCAATATTGGCATTTCATTGAAAATATTTCCAATGTAATACTAATATTAGCGTAATATTGTAATGAAATTATTTAGCTAAAATTGGAGGCTAATTTAATCCCCATATTTGCGCAATATTGGGATTACATTAGAAATATTTTCAATGTAATGCCAAGATATAAAATATTGATCCAATAATGTACCGATATTAAATGCTACTAGGGAACATGAATACCTCTTACAATATTAGGTACGCATTTTTACTTTCCTTATATACATAGTATATTATATAGAGGAAGTATTGTAACGGGGTCGAAAATGCGAATTCGTGTTTTCTACAGAAGATCACGTTTCAAGCATCACTGAACTCGAACTGAACGTTTCCGAGGTCTCTCTATCTCTTTCTGTGTGTGTGTGTGTGTGTGTGACCGTCAGACTGAGAATGTGATATCCCACGAAGGGATAGAGCGTTTTGGATGAAATTTCGTACAAATAGTACAATCCCTGAATACTGGAAACTTATTAATTTTAAACGGAGTTAAATGTTCGAAACAGTCTTAAAGTTTCGAATGAAATTTTGAAAAAATCATTAAACAATCAAAACCTTCATTAATGTTACGCAAATGATAATTTCTTATGTAATTTTTCATTAAAAATGAATGACACTCGCTTTAGGATGCTAGTATGAATCTGTCTCGAAATATTGGACAATTTTCAAATGAATTTATAAAAATCATATAGAATTAAGAAATTATTAACTAATGTGAAATATGTTCATTTTTTATATGTAATATTGCGCGATAAATTGGTTAATATCATTCTCTTGCCTCCCATTTAGGAAAGAAGACACTTTGAGTTATTGTTTCGTATTTCAATGCCTAACAATTCGTCAATAGCCATTTATATGAAAAGCTCTTCTCTCCATTTGTCCGTACCGATTGGCGATAAAGTTGGCTAACTTAGTAACTAATTTAGTGAAATATGACCAGTTTGGCTATATTTCGTCCCCAGATTGATAAAAATGTTGTCAAAATAGCAGAAATGATGTTAAATTAACGAAAATAACAGTAAACCAATGAATTAATTATTAAAATAATTTAATATATATGCTATCAATATTGATAATTGTCAGTTTATGGTTAAGAAAAATATAATTTAATTGGGTAGTTCAAAGTAGTTTCACATGCTGTCTTCCAGAAAAGCATCAAGTGTGCAATTTAACATTAAAGCATTGTGCCGTAGATCTTATACATCATTTTTTTCACTGTGAAATAAGTAAATTCATTTTATTATACAGGGAAAGTTATATGCTTCCCACATCAGATTGTTTGACATTAAAAGAAGTAAAGCACTCGCATTATGTAGTGAAAGTCCCATGCGGTCCACATCATTTTTTTTTCTCACGCCCGATAAACAGAAATCACGGCAGTTATGAATATTTTAATATAGAGGGTGTCAAGAAATGTCATGGATCACACCAATAACTCGTGAAGTGAAAGGGTTATTGTATATTTTATGCAGATGTATAGGAAACCCCAATGGCACTACACAATGAGACAACTGAACTGGGGTTGAACCCTCCCCCTTTTCAATGGGGCAAAATTGGCTATCTCCTTTCCTGTTAGACATGGGGGAATATGTGAATTACAAACTCGACGCTGCAAAATCAGTACTAAGCAGTTTTATCCCCTTGCAAAAGATGGAGAAGAACTCTGAAGACCAGTGTGTAAAATCTAACTCATCTCTCCTCCTCCCCAACAATGTAGCAGAATAAAATTGACTATATTATACACAAAATACAAAATATTGATTTTTAGGAACGATGGTATCTGGCACACGTGTAATAAGATGGCTCCGCGCGTTTTCCAGTGCCAATACGTTTACATTGTTACATGCAGATTAATCAAAATATGCATTTTAAATTGCTTATTAAGAGAGTTATTTTGCAGCTTTCGCTGTTGGACAAAAATGCCCTACTAATTTTGTAACACTCTACAATTTTATAATTAATTTTTTCTCCCTATCTCTAACAAGTAGCGAGATAGCACTCTGTAACCCCTAAAAAGGGGGTAGCACCCCTAAAAAGTGGTGGCATCCTAAAAAGGGGAAGCAACCTATAAAGAAGGTAGCACCTTATAAAAGGGGTAGTACCCTATAAAAGGGGCAGCACTCCAAAAATAGGGTAGCATCCTAAAAACGGGTAGCACTTTCATAAAGGGGGTAGCTTCCTTTAAAAGGGTAAGATGCTAAAGAGGGGAAGCACCCTATAAAGGAGGTGGCACCTTATAAAGCCGGTAGCACCCTATAGAGGGGTAGCACCCTAAAAAGGGGGTAGCACCCTAAAAAGGGGGTAGCACCCTAAAAAGGGGGATAGCACCTTCGTTTCATTGAGTAACGCCATTGGAGTTACCTATATAATTACCTAAAAATATACGGTAACTCAATACGTCTCGAATTATTGACCTGGTCCATGAATTTGCTTGACACTCATTCATTTGATGAGTACGTCCACCGTTCTTGCACATTTGCTATTTTTTATCCATGTGTTTTTAAATTCAAAGTTTTCGTAAAGTCGGGTGAAATTCTACTACACAAATGCTTAGTCAAGACAACGTTTCTATTTAAGAATATAAATGTGAGAGCAGATTTGAGAAATATTTTTTGTGAGACAGTTTTATATTCGTTATTTATTAGGGATGTAATTTTGGACAATGGCAGCAGACGTAACGACGATAATTTTTACAGCACTTTGACCCGAGAGGTCAATTAGGCCATAAACCTAAGAGGCTACATATAGCCACGAGAATAGTTAAAAACGTTGACCAATTATGGAAGATGTCTGATCGCATTGCCCTAAAGTCGGCCAGTTAGAGCGACAGGGGGCGTTACAGACAGCAGGCAAAAGAGGCGGCAACAAAAGGGACACTGGAAGGTCTTTCCCCCCAGTGTTTCCCTACTTTTCGGTAGCATTTTCTTTTCCCTCTTCTCCTCTCCCTTTTCCTTGGTCCCTTAGGCACATTTTTTCTTTCCTATATTCTCTGCCTGTGCGACATCTTCTCTTTCTTTCTTTTTTCTTTCTTTTTTTCAGGCAGTTCCTCGTCGTTTCCTGGGGGATTGTCCCAGTAGTATGTTTTAGTGTCAGGCCACCTAAGTCGTGGCCCTTTTTTCTTTCAGGTTCCAGGCCTCGTGTAGTTTAATTTGTTCCTCCGAAGCTGAGGTTTTTGTTTCGCCCTGGTCAGCAGGGGTATTGTCCCTGGGACCAGTTGAGTATTTTGCTCTTACTCCTTAGCAGAGGACGTTCTGTAGGACTTCCGGGTTGGTTTCTCCTCGGACTGACGGGGTATTGTCCCGTGCCTTGTTCTTCTGTGTTCCCCACTATGTGGGGTCTCCAGGACCGGGGCCAGCCCCCCACCGGTGAGCAATTAATCCCTTTTCACTTTCAGCTTTAACCGTTTTTTGCCTTTCAGCTACACAAATAATCTTTTTCAGCTTATTTTCAGCTTTCTCCCATTTCTTCCTCCAGGAATTTTCCCATCCCAGGTATGTAGTTGTTTCTTCCCTCTATTTTAGAAAGAAGTCGGCTGTTTCCCCTGTTTCTGGACTGTCTGGCCTCAGGTAGTATTTGGTGGGTTGGGTGGATGCAGTAGCGTCTTTGGCCCCCTCCGGGGATCTTTGGTACCTAACCTTTCCCTTTTAGCTTCTGTAGTCAGTGGCCCGGTCCTCGGGTAAGTAGCCCTGCGCGTTTAGCATTATCCTAGTTGTATAGCTCTCTGTCTTTCGCCGTTGGCGCGGCTTTGCCTTCTATTTTTTCCGGAACTCTTCTTGCCTCTCAGATTCTAGTACTTCCCTCCCTGGCTTTCCCCCAGCGTGGAGTCTCTCCCTGGTGCTTTCCCCATGGTTGGGGCCCGTCTCCTTAAGGTTCCTCGTCCCCTGGTTTTGCACGCCTGCCGGCTGCAGCCCTTTGCCGCTCTGCCCTCTGTGCCTTGAGCGGCCTCTCCTTTGGCTAGTTTTAGGTTAGCCCTAGGTTTTAGTTAAGCTAGTTTAAGGACAGCCCTAGGTTTATGTTAGGTTAGCCTAGTTGGTCAGTAGTTATTCTCCACTTTCTGTCTCGTGTTTTCTCCCTCTCCCCTGGTCTCCTTTTTCAGTTCCTGGCTCGTCAGTTCCCCTTAGCTTTAACTCCCTGTAGTTTTAATACCTGTTCTCCTCTCTCAGAGCACCTTTAGCATTCTTCCCTTGTCTCTCTCTCCTCCTGTGGCCTAGTTTGTAGACATGCACTCCTCTCCCGGCTTTGGCTGCTGCCTCTTCCTTTTTTTTTCTCCTCTTCTTCTTTTCCTTTAGGTTAAGCTAACCCGGCAGTACGGATATAAGTCCGAGTTACGACGGCGCCTCTTTAAGTTGCATACTGCCTCTGCATAACTACCGAGGGGTAGAAAGTCGGAATCCTCTGCAAAACGCACCTTTCATTTTCATTGCCATAAGCATGGCTCCTCTTGGCTCTTACGGGCGGCGACTGCAGTGCAATCATTTCGTTCACGTTCCTCTTTTAGTGCCCCATTTTCTCCAGCTGGAGTAGGGGCTCCGCTTGGGATGCCTCAGCTGGGAATTCCTAGCTTGGGCGTTCCGGGCCCAGTTCAATCTGTCTGGCTGCTCTCTGGGTGCGGCATGTGTGGTCAAGGGTCCATAAAATATCTTCCCTACTTTCGGCGTTAGTCCTGCCCTGGGTGTTCGGTCTAGTTTTTGACCACTTTGCCTCTTCTGGACGTCAGCTGGGTCGTCTGTAGACGACTCTCAGCGGTGGAGGATCAAAACCTGAAGGCCGTGTGGCAGAACAGGTCTCCACTTAGCTGTCTGACAGTACAATTAGCGCATCACAGCCTGAGTTGGTACCTGCTCAAAATACTCTGACGTAAGAGTTGATATCAATGTCCAAAGACAGACTTGAAGGTATGTGTTCCTCAATTACTGTTAAAGGTCATCAATGCATTTTAGGAACTTTTAATTAACTGGTCTCACATGTACTCTCTCCGCTCTATTAATATGACTAATTGTTGTAATTAATTTAATAAATAATCTAAGTTGTTAATAAATGATTTTATTTTAAAGTTAAAATGGTTCAATTAATTGTAGTATTATGCTAATAAATATTCTATTCCAGGACTCGCACTAAAGAATAATAAGATGGGTTAACGCGGTATTTCATGTATCAACGCAATGGTTTAAATAATTACATAATTAACCATATGTTCCTAAATTATAATGTTATTTCCAAGTTTTAAATGCTGCAGCAATTGTGGTAGTTGTATGGTGAATAATTTTATTCAAGTGTTTTCGTTTGTGCACCACATTAAATATAGTTTTAACTCAATATTTAATACTATAAATGTTGTGCCAATAATTAAAGTACACATAAGGCAAGACGAATTACTATACAAAATTATGGCGCCCTTCGTTGTATAGTTCCTAAACGGTTGCATTGACTCTAATAAAGACAGTTAATGAAATTTGAAAATGAATTCTAAATTAGTTTTCCTTTAAATAAATGTATTTAATACTTGTGCCATAAAGTAATTAATAAATTCCAACGAATAAAGCGTAAAATTAGAAAACATGTGATGTATTGTACAGATGAGGGACTGGAGTGTGAAATTACCTGTCAGTCACGAAATAAATTGTCCTCTTAGAAGAAATAAATGATTTTTCGGTTTGTAGTATTTAAAATCAGACTTTACGAAATGATTTGCATTGGAGTCACGGATAAAAGAGAGAATTTGTATGGAATAGCAGCATCCCCATTATAGTTTACAAAACTCTGTTTTGAATAAATCAAACTTCATTATGCACTAGCTTTAAAAATACATAGAGGCTGGTTGAAACCACACATAATGCATTTTTAAGCATGTATTTCTTTACTTTTACTTTTTAAATAAATCTGATACACGTTCTGTGAAACATGTAATATAGATATTAAAAACATCACAATTTTGAATATTTTTTAAAATCTTTGATGATATAAACTTCGTTTCATATAAAATGCTGTGCATATTTTCATAATCCAATTTCATGCAGTATTCTATAAAACCGTAACAAGGAGGATTGTGAAGACTATTTTCATGTTGGGCAAATTCTGAAAAACATCAAAGTATATTATTCGTATACGCTTGTAAAAATAATAAAATTTTCTCCAGAGCATGATTTGAACTTGCAACTAGTTTATCTCGAGACAGTTGTTTCACCGGACTGAGAATGGGTTGAAGGAAATATCATATTCTTCAAAATGCTTCAATTGACACTTCGACGAAATAACTTTTAGATCTTGTAGACTAGATTTTATAATACATTTGTCACATACAATTATATATGGATTCAAAAGTCGCTAAGTATGTGGAATATTAAAAATATAAAAAACTGTTATGGCTAAATAAATGCCTATTGTTACTAAAAAAACCTAAAAGAAAGTAGATACTTTCAGGCATTAAATACTTATCAGCAAATCTATAATTGTATTTTGCATATCTAGACATCTATGAACTAACTGTAATGCCATTTAGCCAGCTCCAGTAGTTCTATTGACACAATAACAGCACAGCAGAATTGCGAGAATTTGGTGGTCGTCCATCTACAGATCGAATCCACTTACAAGTTTTTAATTCACTAAAAAGATAGGAATCTTGCTATTCTTACACCAAATTTAAAGTATCTATCTCATCCCGAAATATGTTTTTCTGCCATTTCCCCTTTCTAACATCTTAGTGGGGAGCACTACCGCTACTGAACATGTTTGAAATATCCGAACTTTCCCGGAGGTTTAATCGTATTATTGACTCGCATATAGAATTGCAAGTCTCTATCTCACTTAAGAAAAACGTTCATCATTTATTCGGCACATCGAACATTTTGGCGTGCAGCAACCCCTAAAGTAGTAAATTACAGAAGTAGTAAGTACTATCTACCCTTCCACCAAATTCAAAATCTCTGAATTACACAGTTTTTAAAGTTGCCATTCTTGCATTCGAACTATATACCCATATACTAAATTTGAAATCTCTACCTCATCACGAAGTATTTTTTCTATCATTTTATTTTTGGAACATTATGGTGTGGAGTGCTCCCTCTACTGAGCATTTTTAAAAATTTCGATTTGTGGAGCACCACTCATCTTTTTAAATTATATTTTTACTGGAGACTTTATCGAACGATTAACCAGTATAAGAAGAACTTGAGCAACTTATATAAGCAGAAATAACAACAATAATGCAGCAAACAGCTGTTTTAAGGATACGTTGGATCCCCATTCGTCAGTTCTAAAGAACCAACAAATCCGAAGTCTGAAAGAGGGAGGTACCCATGTACTTAAATTCAATACTCTATCTCATATTAATGACACAGTTTCTAATTTTTTCGTCAAATCGAATATTTTAGTTTGCGCATTTCATTTTTCGAACACTTTGGTGTGGAGCACACCTCCATCTCTTAAGTATGATTTTTACTGAACATTTTATCTAATGATTAACCCGTATACCCAATTGCAGGATTCTATCTCACTTTATGGAAAACATTTCTTGTTTTTTGCGTCAAACAAAATATTTTAGTGCGTCGCACAGTTTCTTGCTTTCGAACCATATACCCATGCACCAAATTGTAAGTCTCTCATAGGCGCCGACTACGGGGGGGGGGGGGGGGCAGAGGGGCACGAGCCCCCGCTGAAATTTTCCAGAGGGGGCTTTGACCCCTCTGGGAAATTTCAAGATTTTTTTCTAACTTCCTATTTTACTAAATGCCAAAAAATGAAATTTTTTAAACATAAAAATAATTGAAAGAAAATCCTATCAACGTAAATGTCACATTTCAGTTCAATCTCGTTCACATCTTCCTTACCATAGCTCTCTAAACTATCTCGCACGCAACCCAAGCTCATCTTTACTCCCAGGAAACATGTTTACGCTAATGACAAAAGCATCTGGTTACCAGAACTTTTTCGACTGACCACCTAATTCAATGAGAAATGGAATATTTACAGTCATGTCATTGGCATTTCCCAAAAATAGCTGTTTCCCTCCAGTAATAACTATAAATGATTACCACGAAGTAGAGATGACTTATTTTGTCTACCTAAAGAGTTCTTATCTGTAATTACTCCTGGATTCTATATACCAGTGCTGTCTTTACAGGTGGCATCCATTCCGTTTGAAGCTACAAACCCCGCGGGTGGTATCCATTCCGTTTGAAGTTGCAAATCCCTTCGGGTAGCTTTATTTCTGGTGAGCACCGTACGTTTGGCACAGCACCGTAGTCAGGTAAGGGCTAGAGGGAACTAAGCTCCCCCCCCCACACACACTAGGTATATTCAGCCCACCCCCTGATAAAATATTAAAGTTTTGTGATAAGAAATGTCAACCAACATGTCATCCAAATTTTGCATTAAAATATTATTTATGAGATTTTTTTATAAATTGCTTTGTTTTAAAGATATTTTAATTTAGCTGAATGTGTGGTTATAGTGATGATCAATTTATTTACATATTTAATTTAAAAGTATTTAAATATTGTCAATAGTATTTGGATATTTTTGCATCATTGCTGGGTTCATTGTTTTAATTTGTGTCAAAATCACCTGATAGGTAGTTAAGAGTTGATATTAAGCGTTAACGTGTATTAACGTTCAGATTTTTTTTTATTTATTAACAGCTTTGCTACTAGTTAATTCTTATATTGAAATCCATTGTAATTATTATATATTATAATATTGATGCGTAGTAACTATATGGATTTTCCTAATCAACTCTTATCTTACAAATATAAATAGGCCTAAAAAGATTAAACATATTTATCATACAGTAAATATAATTGCTGATATATTTCTTTCGACCCAGCCCTTCCGACCTACCCGAAGGTGTAAGATATCTGTTTAGACCACCGAGGCAATGCCATCTAATTCAGACTGGAATCCAGTGGGGGCGACAACAAAGGAAGGTTGGTCCAGCGGTTGGTAACAAAGGAAGGAGGGACGGATCCTCCTTCCTTCGTTACCAACCGCACGGAAGGACTTTCAAACCCACAAATTTAACGTGCTCGTACACGGGAACACGTACGGTTTAGGCAAAGCCGGAAATCGATCTCGGGTCCTCCGGGTACAATCCCCGTGACTCAACCACTCGGTTATCTCACTCTAAAACTGCTGCTTGTAAGACAATAACTCATAAAACTTCCTTGAGGAAAGCATATATATATGTCAGTTAGGTGACTACAATTGCTTCGATGGCATTATAATCCCCTTGTCAGACCAAAATAACAGTATACGCTCTTAACAACCACTACTGCAGTTCGTTGGGCAGTTCGGTCTTGGTGGTAATTAAGGGCGCATATTGTTCTTTTGGTCTGAAGAAGGGACTTAAAATGACCTCGAACCAATTGTATTCACCTAACTGAGATATTCTTGCTTTCTTCAAGGCTGCTTTGTAAGTTGTTATATCTTTATCGACTTTGTAAATCTTTTATATAACTTTATCGGATTGTGCCCCCCCCCCCCCCCCTGAGATTTTAAAAACTCGGCGCCCATGAAGTCTATATCTCATCGCGAAGCAAGCTTTTCTGTCATTTCACCTTTTGAACGTTTTGGTCTGGAGCGCCCCCTCTACTAAGCATTTTTAAAAAATTCGATTTTCCAGAGGGTTTTATCAAACGATTAACCCATGTACCAAATTGTAAATTTTTATTTATACGGGAAGTTCCTAAAACGGCTTGAGAGACAACAGACAGACAGGCAGACAGATAGCCGGACAGACATACGTACACTTGAAAATTAGTATATATATATATATATATATATATATATATATATATATATATATATATATAATATATATATATATATAATATATATATATATATATATATATATATATATATATATATATATATATATATACCATTAATAGAAAAATGCTGTATATAAAAAAAATGAGAAAGGACCAATGTGGTAACTAAAAGACTGTACAACAAGCTGTTGTATCTGAAAAACAATAAAAGTAATTATGATAATCTCATATATTATAATATTTAAAAATACTCCTGTTATTATGTGCCATAAGTATCGTGAAGGTAAGGAGATCGACTGTAAAGAAGGGTGAATTAAAACTTGTATATGAGAGCAAGTAAGAAAGTAATTTAATTCATAACTAAAGCAGTTACCTAAGGTACTAATCCCCTGGTTCCCTACATAAGCATACGAGGTGTAAATACTAATGTATAATTACTTAGTGTATAAGATGAAAAAATTCAAAGCAGTAACAAAGTGTAGCTCGATGTGCTAGGCCTTTTCTAGCTCCCAAAAAGTGTGGATATGGAATAAATTGAATATTAATGGAATGAAATGAATATGAAAAGCATTTCTGAAACCATGTACGTTATCAAGGGCCATACATGTTTCATTAATGCTGATTCTACGTTTCTGTGTACACAACTGTAAAATGTATTGCAGAAATAATGTGCATGGCCCGACGTAGAAGAAAATACAAAGTGGATCAAATACACAGAGAACACAATTATGAATATAAAATATACTATTACACCAGCTTGTGGCAAATTATTTAAATGAGAATACAATGTAATTTAAAGTAAAATCGAAATAATATAATGAATATATATCTACCCCTGGTTCTGCTGAACTTCTGAAATGGCATGAAACTGACCAAACATCTCAGAACAGGTTGCAGTGAATTTTGTTACTGACTAAGCAGTTTATCTCAAAGCAGGTTATAGTTAATCATACGCATTTTTTAACTGTAAGAAGTAAACATGGAGATGAAGAATTATTTAGAATTGTTAGAGTATGATTTGTCAATATGTTGCTGTAATTTTAGCAAGGTGTTGAATTTAAATTTGAAATGTGTTTTAATAAAAGAACAAGAAAGATCAATCATGCTTAAAGCATTGATTACGAAACACTTTCCAACTTCAATGCCATTTTATTTAAACATCTCTAAAATGCAATACATTCCTCAGTAATATTTTAAAACTTATCACAATACTATATTAATTTATTATATTTGAAAACTTAATCCTTCATCGAAAAAAATGAACTTCCTTCATATAACGGCATTGAAATATAAATTGCCTGGTTTAAACATCTCTAAAATGCAATGACTTCCTCGGTAATACTTTTAAAATTGTCATAATACTACGATAACCTTTTATATTTGACAACATCATCGAAAGACCATGGAGCTACAAGTAATTAAATTCTATACTTAAAACTTCATCGAAAAAAATCGTCCTTCTCTTTGTAAAATCAATGAATATTTCATTCATATCAGCTATGCAGACTCCATGAGCTAAATAATTTTGTGTTAAAGAAATACAGCAAATCAAATACAACACATTCTATATATTTTGCTGTTTACATTTTCAATAGGTGAAAAATAGGCTTCGTTATAGAAATAATCAAATTTGGGTGATGATTTAAACTCAAATATATTGTAATTGCGTTGTATCAGTATGTAGATGCACAGAATTTAAGCAAAAATAAAGCGGTTTTAGGACGGATACAACACTCAATATAAATTAAAAGAACTTTAAAAATCACGATTTTGGGACAAGATGGATGCCATATTTCATTTTGAAGTGGGTCACGTGATATGAGTCTGCAGGGAAAGACATGTGCTGCCCACATCAGAATTTTTAACAAAATTGCAACAATGATTTATAGAAGTACGCCACCTTTGATAACAAGTCCAGCTATCAAATGAGAACCAAATTTAAGTTTAACTTGCAAATTCAATGTCATTTAAAATACTTATGGCTGTTATTTTGTGCAGATAAACTCATATTTTTATTGAAGAAATAAAGAGAACGTGAATATGAGTCTGCAGGGAAAGGCATGTGCTGTTCACATCAGAATTTTTAACAATATTACAACAATGATTTATAGAAGTGAACGGGGATTATTTGCAGGCCATTTCGAAAAAAATGTATGATCTATATTTAAAGAACCACCAAATTTTTGTAGAATAAAATGTTCAACAAATTTAAGCTGTGTACCAAATTTTAACTCTCTAGGACTTAGGAAAGTGCATTAAAAATGCCATCAAATAAGTATATCACGAAGAGTTATATAAAATTAAAAAAAAAATTGAAAAATTGTTATCTACCAAATTTATTTTAAAATGTGAAGCCCCTCTCATATACAAAATGATTAAACTCTTGGAAAGATATTTATTATATATCTCTTTTTTACTTTCCCTGCAATACATGGTAATGTATAGGGAAAGTATTGGAATCATGCCGAAAATCGTAACTCGAATTTTCGACGGATCTACACGTTTCGAGACCTCTAGAATACAAAAAAACAATTTTTAGCGTGACGTCTGAGTGTGTGTCTTTGTGTCTGTCTGTGCAGATTTTGTATCCACTCTAACTAAAAAACTAATTGACCGAATTTCACAAAATTTGGTAGGTAAGTCACTTGTAGGCGAGTCTGGTGCTGATTGGTTTTGGGTACGATTCGGGATAAAAGAATCCGCCTATTTTTGCGAAATGGTCCTCAAAAGATTGTATCCACACTAACTAAAAAACAAATGGACCGAATTTCACAAAATTCGGCAGATGAGTCATTTGTGGGTCACCCTGGTGCTGATTAGATTTTGGTATGATTCGGAAAAAATAGCCTGCATTTTTTTGCAAAATGGCCCGCAAAAATCGTCCAAATATAAACTAAAGAACTACGTATTCTCAAATATATCCATTAAATGCTTGTTTAATACGTAATTTTTAGCGAAGAAATTAATAAGACCAACCCCTTTACATTAAGACTAGTCGTTCTCGAGATATTTTAGTTTTTCGAAATTTTCTCTACGCCACCTTTGAAAATAAGTCCGGCTACCAAATGAGAACGGAAATTGAATTAAAAGTGAAATAAATTTAATTAAAATAAAGAGAACGTGGATATAAGTCTGCAGGGAAAGTCATGTGCTGCCCACATCAAATTTTTCTTTCTGGAGGATATCCCAAAAGTCAGAATTTAATTGAATTTTTTTCCCTATATTAAATAATTTTTAATTAAAAAACTACTTAATATATTTTACTGATTTTTTTTTATATATTTTATGGGATAATGTGAATATTTCCTAAAAATTTCGAAACAGTTTGTGAATTTTAAATATGCTTAAAAAATGTTTGAAAAATTAGGTCCCATAGGATTCAATGTATTTCATTTTTTCAACCCGGGTTCAATAAAAAACTAATTGGGTGATATTATTTATTTATATTCCCATAGGTCTCACAGACCGTCTGAGAAACATACTAAAATTTCATTTTGATAAAGTCATTTTTACGGCAGTTATCGTGCTAACGGACAGACAAACAGACAGACAGACAGACAGACAGACAGAATGAATGAACAAAGTCATAAACACTTTTCAACTATGTTGTAAAGTGTTAAAAAATAAGGTAGTTAAGGTTGCACGGGTAGTGGTGTTTTTGAATTTATGAATATGTTCTTTGTAGTAACATGGTGTACTTAACATTTTGATTCTTATTAACTGGTTATTAACAATATTTCTATATACAGATTTTGAAAGATTGGAAGAGAACTGTATATATATACATACATATATAGATATATATATATATATATATATATATATATATATATATATATATATATATATATATATATATATATATATATATCACATATATATACATATATATATATATACATATATATACACATATACATATATACATATATATATATATATATATATATATATATATATATAAATATATATATATATATATATATATATATATATATATATATATATATATATATATATATATATATATATATATATATATATATATACACATATATATACATACATATATATACATACATATAGATATATATATATACATATATACATACATATATATACATACATATAAATATATATATATATATATATATATACATATATATACATATATGTATATATATATATATATATATGTATATATATATATATATATATATATATCCTAGTACTACTAATAATTTCAAAGCGGCTAACAAGTGATCAAACATATCATAAACAAACTAAAAATCAATAATTATTTTTTACTTTTCAAATAAGTTACTGAAGGAATATTAAGAAATAATTACCGTGGAATTATAGAGCTATTCGTTATAATTTGAAAGAGAGATAACAAACTTTAAGTTCACCCTTTTGATGCTATGCATTTAATTCGATGGATATACAGAATGATTCACGCTTTGAAGATAAAACTGGCATTTAAACTTTATTCACTAGCTGGAAAAATCCTTACAAAATACATTTTCATTTAAAGTTTACTTTTGAGACCGGTTCAAATGTAAATCATCCATAAAAGTCATATCAGTCATACATCAATATTTATCTCTTCTGAAGTGGATAAAAGAGTAGGAAATCATAGACAAAACTAATTCTAAAGCAGCCGTGAAGAAGTTATGTAAACAACTTTAGTACTAATCCCTGGAAATATCCTTTCTATCACTATCGGATGTTGATCAGACAAATGTGTATTAAAGTGGTGTTACATTTGGATAAATACAGCCTTAATATGGGGAAACGATTAATTGCGCAACCTGATAATGCTGACAAGAATTAAGAGTTAAAACTAGATTTTCTCAAAATATCTCCTAATACATGAGAGCAAGACATATTATATTTTAATAGTAAATTTGTCAGTTCACTTAGCAGTAAGCCATGCATCTAAAAGTGCTGCTAAATTGATGCAGGACTATAAAACAGCTACTAGCAGTTAACGATACATAGTATCATGTATAAGGAAATTATTGTGCTAGGGTCGAAAATTCGAATTCGAGTTTTGGATGGGAGAGCACGTTTCAAGCATCCCTGAACACGAATCAAACGTTTTTGATGTGATGTCTGTGTGTGTGTGTGTGTGTGTGTGTGTGTGACAGTGTGTACAGTGTGTGTACAGTATGTGTGTACAGTGTGTGTACAGTATGTGTGTATAGTGAGTCTTTGCAGACGATATCTCACGAACGAATGGATCGATTACAATGAAATTTGCTACAAAAATTACAATCCGTGAGTACTGAGAGTCTATTGTTTTTAGAAGCAATCGAATGTTTAGAACCCCCCTAAAATATCGAGTGAGATTTTAAAAAAATTAAAATATTTAATAACGTTACATAAATAGTATATCTTATGTAATTTTTCATTATAAAACTATTGGCACACACTTTAGAACACAGGTAGCATGAATCGTTGTCATGAATCTTTGAAAGCTAGCATGAATCATTGTCGAGATATTGCACATTTTTCAAATAAATTTATCAGAAAATCATATAAAATAAAAAGAGTATTAACTATTGTGAAATATGTTCACTTTTCATATGTAACATATGATGCGATAAATTTGGTGACATCATTCTCGTCGCTCATTCCATTCATAAGAAAATAAACTTTAGGAAACACTTTCTTATTTGAAGACTAATAGTCATTTACCTGCTATAAGAATAACTTATTTCTCCATTCATAACGCTTGGCGAGATTTTGGCGACGAATTTGGCGGAATGTCGCCAACATGGCGACTTTTTTAACGCTGCCAAATTAACGAAAATATCGCCAAATTGATAAACATGACGCTAAATCAATGAAACTGACTACTAACTGACGAAAATTCAATACCTCGGAAAGAATAATAAGTATCTACTATAAGAATAATCTATTTTTCCAGATTTTGGCGACGAATTTGTCGGAATATCTCCAACTCGCTGGCTTTTGAAATGTTCCCAAGTTGACGAAAATGTGACCCATTTGATAAAAATTGCCAAATTGATGAAACCGACAGACACTACATCAATGAAATGGCAACGAATTGATGAAAGTTCAATTTCTTGGAAGGAACAAGAGTAGACTATAAGAATAATCCATTTCTTCGTCTGTCCGTACCGCTTGGCGAGAAATTTAGAAGAAACGACTATTTTAAAGGTTGCCAAAGGGACAAAAATGTCGCCAAATTAATAAAGATGACGCTAAATGGGAAGTTGTATTTCACAAATTCTGATTTCCGTCTCATTTTGGCAAACTTGACGATGAATGTGGCAAATTTGGCGATATAACTAGCAATGTATCACCAACTTGGCGATATTTCGTACCAAATTGACGAAAATATCATCAAAATTGCAAAAATGACTCTAAATGAATGAAAATGACACCTAATTAATGAATTAATTATTAAAATATTTTAATATACGCACTATATAGCTTATAGAGGATGCTATCAATATTAATCTTTAGAGTTGTGTGAAATATAAGTTAATTGGGTTAATTGGGTATATTATTACATGTTGTCATCCGGAAAATCGTCAATTGTACATTTCAAAGTTAAAAACGCAGTACCGTGGATCTTATACATTAATTTTTGACTGTAAAAGGAGTAAATTTATTGCATTATATAAGAAAAGTCATGTGTTGCCCACATCAGATTTTTTCCTTTGGGGTCCGCGAGATTGTGTAAGTTACTAGGCTATTTAAGAATGAATTATTAAATGTGACTTGAAAGAGTGTTCAATTTATATAATGTTTACTGAAATTTACTAAAAACGTTCAGTTTAGAAGAACTATAGGCCAAATTTCAGAAATTCGTTAAAACCCACATTGCGCAAAAACTGTACATGATGTACAAAAATGTATGTCAATTTTGATTTCAGCGCATCAAATTAAGTATGAATGAACCGTTTTTTCTCCTTCACAATATCATCTTAGGCTAGTGTAACATAAATGGAAAAATAATTATAAATTTTAATTCCCTCAACTTTTTCTCAGAGCCATTTTCAGTTTCTTAATCTAATTTCCTGCAACTCAATAGTTAATTAGTTGTTTATTCGTCTGAGCCACGCTAGTGTTATTCAAAATGTGTCTAAATTAATTTATTATTTTATTGTAGCAGTTACGTTTTCTTCTAGACGTAAACTGTCCATTTATTTTCCAAAACAGTTTGTTTTCACTTATTTGTATAACTTCTTTCTTTTCTTTTCCAGATGAAATTAGTTTATTCAATTTTCATAAATATGTTTTTTTTTTATTTGTAACTGGTATGTTTCTTTTTTTCTTTTTGTCGATAGAAAATTCAATTTTCATAAACATGTTGTTTCCTGCCGTTGTAACTGGTCTGTTTCACTTTTTCCTTTTGTAGATAGGAAATTCAGTTTTCATAAACATGTTGTTTCCTGCAGTTGTAACTGGTCTGTTCCCCTTTTTTCTTTTTTAGATAGGATATTTAATTTTCATAAACATGTTGTTTCCTGCAGTTGTAACTATTCTGTTTCTCTTTTTCTTTTTGTCGATAGGAAATTCAGTTTTCATAAACATGTTGTTTCCTGCAGTTGTAACTGGTTTGTTTCTCTTTTTCCTTTTGTAGATAGGGAATTTAATTTCCAAAACTTGATGTTGCACTTATTTTCGTTTATTACTACTAAATTCGCAATGTTTTAAGTGAAATGTGAAGTTTTAAGTAATATAGTCCAAAATACAGTGTTGCAGTTCGCAATGTTCTAACAGTTGCTACTAAATTCGAAGTTCGCAAATGTTTGCATTTCTCTGGTTATTACACTCTGATTCATACCTCCTTGTGTTTGGTACGATCAATTTTTATTGGTTATATATTGACAACGCGCGACTTTTTGTGTCAGCTGAACAACTGTCTGGTGACAAATATCGCATTGCTTTTATTGATGCTTATACTAAGTCTCATTAATCCTAAAGAAAGGGTTTGTTTCTTGCTCAAAATCAGAAAAAACCCATAAATATTTGTTTACTGCTGTTTCACTAACGAAGTGTTTTTATTTTACGATAATTTAGACAGCTGTTTTAGCAATTTTTTAACTGAGATTCGAATACAAGATAAATGGGTGAAAATATTTATTAAGATCTGTCTAAAAATAGTTTCAATTATACGTACCTTTTCTGGTTTACAACTAACAAGTTAATTACTCCATTACCACGACCCTAAATATTTTGACAAAACGTTACATTTAAATATCAAATTATGAAATTGAAATGCAACTCTGGCAGCATTCCAGTTTTCTGTGACTTGTTCCCGGAAATATTTGTTTTTATATCTCTTAGATTACTTCTAGTTCACTCATTAAATGATTATTTTTCTCGCAAATAATGTCTTCTTAGGGTCCAATTACGAGAACCAAGATATTTTGTTAAATTTTGTACAAATAGAGTGTGCTTCGTGAAGGACGTTCGAAACATTATTTCAGGTAGAGAAAATATAAATCATGATATTGAATTATTACATTTGAAATGGTCACTTAACAAAAAAGCTTTCGTTACAAAAGAGTAAAATAAGTGCTATTAGAATAAAAAAAAATAGAGAAGTCTGAAGATCAAGTCTTTGGATTCGGAAATCTATGTGTGTCAACCAGTCCCAAAGTGAAAAAAACTGCCTTCTTCGTCAGAACGAGAAAAAATTATAACTTTAGCTCGTTAAATCAAGATCGGTAACTGCTGTTAGAACAGCAAACGTGATCAATTCAGTAGTTGGCAATTTTGCTTTATCGAGTGAAGTTTGTGTTTCTTGATTGTCAGTCATAATTGCTTTTTTAACAGAAGTTGCCGACATCGCTTTAAGGAGTGAAAGTTGCCAAGCCAAGACGAATGATTTCGGGGTGCCTGCATCACCTGATGCTTAACCCAGTGAAAGTTGCAACATCCAGTGACTTCAAAGAACCTTTAAGGGCGGAGCCTGTAAAAGATACAGAGGCTAAAAAAGTGGACAGTGTCAAAACAAACGGAATTTTTTCAAATGCATCGTAGTCACTACATATACAGTTCATTTCGAAGCAACAGAAAAGAAAGAGCTCGGAGTTACTCACCGATTGAAATGATGCTGTAAGGTCTCTCGTAGTAAATCTCTAGTTAATCTAAGACACCCTGCTGGGAAGACGGATTGATGTAACTGCACGTGGAGAGATTCGCCCATGTACTAAAGTTATCGCGATTGCTGGCATCATCCAAGAGTATGGCACAGCCTGTCTTACTGTATTCCTAAGGCACGTTGCAGAACAGAGCCCACACTAATGTAATGGCATCTCGAGACACGCAGAGCCCAGCTGCTGTAAAGGGCGTCTCAAATCATATGGCGTGATGGTGCCATAAAGGACGTTGTATACATAGAGAATCCCTGCTGTAAAAGGCGTGGCGTGAACCGAACACAAATGATGGGGCCTCAGAGCACGTTGCATGAACGTAGCATCACTGCTGTAACTGGCGCATTCTGCGCTACGAGCACCAATTGAAAGTTATCGCGGTTTCTGACATCCACAGACCTGAGATCAACTACCGCACCACTCGCATCCTCCCCGCTTCTCTTCACTAGACTGTCAGTGCAGTAATGCACGACATGGTAAAACGAGCCTGCGGATGAGTTCACTTGTCAGAGGAGGTAATAGAGAAAGAGGAAGTTCGGGAGGGGACATTTTAGTGCATCTCTGACATGATGATCTAGCGGCACTAACATTACATTTAGACGGTTCTTGCATTTTGCTCATTTTCTTCAACTTTATGAAGTAATGTGGGATGCCGATGAATTATTGAAAATTATTGATTATTCGCTATTGATTGTAAAGTGACATTCATATTTGTTAGTTCATTTTCTGTGGATTCTATTATTCATGATTATTGTATGCTAATTTTACTTTTCATTATCCTAATTTATGTACGAAACTACACAACTCGGATTCCGAGAATCACATACTCACGACTGGCCAGAATTATAGGAAAGGGCAGACGTTAGATAAGAAGTATTCGTATTCGTATTCGTAGTCGAGAAGCATAAAATCGTGAGTCGTCGTCGTTCAGCTTCGGCTGCTGCCTTTCTACAGAGTTCGCATGTGTGTGGTTCGGTTCATTCATGGAAGTTCGCATCGAAGTTATAGGCTCTACAGGTTGTGAGTATATATCTATGGTATAATAGTTTGATCATTATAGATTAAGTTCAGCAAGATGTTATGGTTGAATTTCGGTATAGATTATTATGTCAACGGGTTAAGATATGGTATTGCTAGCTTTATAAATATTCTGTATATGTAATTGTATTTTGAGTTATCAGCGAAGTTAGCTGGAATAAATTATGTTGTTTGTTAATGTTGTAATTCCTTCGTCAAACTCTAGTCATTATGTTATTGGAAGTTTAAGTTAGAGTTAAGTAAATTACACTGGTGCATAAAAAAGGCATGGTTTTGGGATGTAGTAGAAATAGTACCTGGCAAATACTTTACAATTTTAATTTATCTAAATGTTACATGTCACCTGTCACATGTGTTACATGTCACATGTATGTTATATGTCTGTGACATGGCGGGTATAGTCTTTTATTCTCCCATTTCACTCTCCCCTTTTATACGACGCTTTCACATACCGTTGGTGTCCGGAATGATTTCTCCGAAGTTGCATAATTCTCTCTTGCAGCGACTTTGAAATTTTCCATCGGCAAATACGTGCATGTTTTCAGCGCTGTTGAGGCATGATGCCATTGCGAAACTCGACCTAAAGCTTTTTCCAACTGCAAAAGGATCAGGCAAACTGTGATGGGCTAGTCACAAAGTTGCGCTTGTCTTGACGAAGAAAGCTGTTGTTCGCCTTCGAAACTGGTTGATACTATTAATTTTGTGTTGGGTGTTGCTTTACATGAAGCTTCCTTTGTTTTATAGCATTAGCAGCCTTTCGAGCTCTACGTATACAGTATTTGAGCTGCAAAAGTACACTGTAAAACATTTCCTTGGAGATGCCTTTACTGATAAACAGCAGGTCAGATTAAAAGTTTTGTTATTTTAGAATTATTAGTTATTTTAGAATTATTAGTTATTTTAGAATTTATAAAACTATGATTTCTCAAAGCAGAAAACTCGTAACGAGGCATTTCTTAAAATCGTAAACACACACATGCTACCCATAAGGAATTTTTGTAAGCTACAAGACCAAGTCCACTTTCTGCGCTTAAGATTCACAGATACCTGGTCTAAATTTCAGGTATATCTAGAGAGCTTTGTGCATGCTTAAATTCCCAAAACTCTTCGAAATATACTTTAAAACATAAGTACCGGTCAAGGGCGTCTTAGTTTACATAAAATGAACAGTAAGGCATCAAGTTAATACACTGCAATTATTCTAACTCAATGAACGGACACGCCCAGTAAAACAGATTGTGTGTTGCATTATAGTGATGGAATTTATCTGACTGTTATGGTAATAGAAGTGAGTAATGTTTGCTCTTTGAAAGTTACGGTTCGTATATTTCCTTTTACGTTAAGAACATGTTCCATGTTGTAAGTGCAAATATATACGTTTAAGTTTAATGTTCGCAAATTTAACTTTTATAAATGTCTTTTATATTGATTATGGTTATTTGATTCAGCTACTTATAAGTTGAATACTTAAAAAGGGCATAGTGATTTTCAAATCCACGAATTATAAGCAATTTCATTGAAGATATCCTCTAAATTTTACTTACGAATGGACAGCTAATGGATTATCGGCTGTTATGCCGGTGAGCTGACTATTTGAAACGCATTCTATACAATGCATTTTTTGGAAGATTCTGGTAAATAAATCAATTGAGCTCGGTTGAGATGTCGAGGATAGATAGAGATCACGATTAGGAACCTGAGCAGCGTATAGAAACAAAATAACAGAGTAATATTATAATCATTGCAATATTTGTGCTTATATACGTTTCTCAGCGTATCTTTTGTGCTAAATGTAGTTTACATAGATATTACGATTATTTAATTTCGGATTTTTTACGAACTTTAACTATATCCATGTTGTTTTCTAAGCATTTTGCATTAGTTTTCAAAATATATTTTGTAATTTAATTTTGGAAGAAAAACAGGGTTTTTTTGTGTGTGTATCTGTCTGTCAAGATATTAAGTTTGCTTTTCCATTCAGGTATTTTTGTGTGTTTTTACCGATAATTTGCAAACCATTTATTTTACTAGCCCGATTTATCATAAAACTCGAACTCAGATGACCGGTTACTTAACAGTGTTTAGTTAATCGGCACTCCTGTAGCAAACATTCGGCGAGCCATATTCTTAATTATTATAATTGTTGAAGTGTGTTTCTGAAAGTTTTAATTTTTATTGCTTAGAGGTTAATAGGTGGTATTAGCTTAGAATGGAGTGGGCTAAAGTGTGCAGTACAGGTTTTAGTTCTTTAGTTAGTGGGCTAAAGTGTGCAGTATAGGTCGGGTAAAAGTGTGCAGTACAGGTTTTAGTTCTTTCCAAGGACGTTAGATTGGCAACAGAGTCAGTCTGCAAGGTGTCATGGCGGATTGGTGGTATACTTAGTTATAGATGGCTTGTGCAAATATCGTTGAAACCAAGAGGTAAGATTAATTTTTCGTTTTCCTGATGTAATATTGGGATTTCATGCAAACTATAATTCATAACTAGATATATACTTAAATAAATAATTCTCAAGACGCTTTAAAAAACCCGTTTCTGTTGTGTGGCGTGATATATTAGACAATTTAAATTATTCGGCGTTGATGGCAGCATTTGTTGATAGCTAAAAAGTGTCCCATGGGGCAAAAGTTCGCATATCACGGCATTATAATTTCAGTTTTCATTAGTAATGTATTTATACATGTGTTACAAATTATCTATTAGTAATGCTTTTATAAGTTACATGTTAACTCTAATATATCTTTGGTTTTTATAAACAATTTTTATTCTATATTATTTACGAATTAGCATGTATTTGGCTTATATGCAACATTGTGTTTCTTTTTCGTAGTTATATATTGTTTCGTAAGTGTTTAAATTTGGTTTTATACATGGATATCTTATATTTTAAGTTATTGTTATTTATGTTACAGTTCATCTCTAACCTATTACTGGAATTTCATAAAATATTTTTATTATATATATAAATAATACACACACATATATTATATATATATATATATATATATATATATAGTGTATATATATACATATATATATATATAGTGTATATATATACATATATATATAGTGTATATATATAAATATATATATATATATATTTTACCCATCTAACCCAGAATTAATTCCTAATGAGCCTAGCGTTATTCAATCTGAAAATTTTTTAGACCTAAATTTAGATACCCTCAATAATCATGTAATCACCAATCTATATGATAAAAAAGATTCTTACAATTTCACTATCATAAAGCTGCTATCATATCAATCTTGTAATTCTATTCAATTGTTTAGAAACATCATTTTAAACCAGCTATTTCGAATACATCGACTTTCTGATCCTCGGTTTCACATTCTCCACATCAATAAACTTAAACGCATTTGTCTAAATTAACAATATCCGGAAGAATTTGCAAATAATATTAATAATTTCAAATATACCACGTAATCATTTTACACATGCATTATTTATCTTTGCTTGGATACTCAATTTTGAGAATTCACCCATTTTTATCACCTTACTTCACTTGGCCTGAGTCTAATACTGTTTACTATTTTCGAATGACTGTTTTCCACTTGTCCTGAGTCTCCATACATATTATGTATCGTTCCAATGTATTCATTCCGGTGCCCACTCGCATTGACGAAGTGAGGTGAAATGCTCAGTCGTTTGTTCAACTTACACGTGGTAACAATGCTTGTGAGTTCATATTTCTGTTCGAGGAAGTATTATTTTTATGATTTGTAATTCAATTGATTTATTTTTCTCCTTCCACTAGCCAGTAGACAGTTCCAATGGTGTCTATAGTTAAATACTATCGCCATTGTCAGAAACTGGGTACTATTCTATCGGTTTTAATTAGAATTGTATGGCTGTCCTGATGAGAATGCAATTTCGAACTAACCGCCATTTTTGTGTAGTTTCAATTGATTGCTTTCTATGTCTTAATCTTTTATCTTGAGCTAATTATTATTGCATTTTCTCCATTTTGCCGTGTTTTATTTTTATTTTTATTTATATTTATATACTTTTAATTGTGAATTTTGTATCCTAATATTCTTCTCATCCCCCTTACCATTGTAGTGATATGTTACCTTCTATCTTTATCCTTAGTCATGGTCTATAGTTACTCATTTGTAACAGATATGCTAGAGATGGGTTTTTTTGTACATACTGTGGTTTATGCATAATTTTCGATTAAAATCCTTCAATTTTTATTTATATATATATATATATATATATATATATATATATATATATATATATATATATATATATATATATATATATATATATATATTTATATATATATATAGGCATCCCCATGGGAGGGGGGGTGCTTATCTATACTTGCAGATTTGTACCTCAACTATTATGAAAGCCAATCACACCTTAATAATGAAATCATATACCTACGTTATGTGGATGATTTGATAATTGGATATAAAGATGAGAATTATAGCATGAATTTTGATTTCCACCCACCAAACTTAATCTTAAAAGAAAATCCAACTACACTTAACAATGCAGTAGAATTTTTAGATTTAAGCATCGATTTCAGTAAAATACCTGTAAATTTTACTATCTATGATAAAAGAAAAGTTTTAATATACCTATCACCGGTCTGATACATTGGAATTCCAATCTTCACTTGAATATCTTTCGGAATGTATTCTTGGGGGGATTGGCTAGAATACAGAGAATCATCAACAATGACGACATCCGTATTGATTTTGATAGAGCATTTCTACAACAAGCATATCTACAGCAATACCCCATTCTTTATATGCAACATTATATTAATAATTTCTATGGTAATAATAATGAATATTGTTCAAAGCTAAAAGCAATTTTATCTCAATTTGGTCGATGAAGGTTCGCATACTATGAATAACAGGACCGCAGAATGATAACACGCAGATATATAAAGGTCACAGTAGTCTGAAGGACTAGTATGCCATCCAGTAATGGACTGCACCTTATCATTGAACTTTTCTTTTTCAACGGTCTTGTGATGATTGTTATTGTCACTCCAGAGGTTAGCTTCAGCCAGGGCTGGCGTCCAGGAGTGCAATGCCGCGGCATTTATGACATGCATGTTGACAACTGGGGTGTAAGGTCACAACCCCTTACCGCCATTAAGTAAGCTTCTCGCTAAGCCTTCCTTCTTTTTTCAAATTTTTTACATGCTATTTATACTTTTAATATATATATATATATATATATATATATATATATATATATAACTCTGTTATATATATATATATATATATAACAGAAACTCAAAATACATTGTAAATATCAAATATCTTACACCAATATCAAGATAAACACCAATATCAAAACAAACAAGCCCCGCATACACTTCACCACTCTAACCGCCAAAAAGTAATAGACACATACTTTGTACAAATTGAACTTCATCAGACTGTTAAACAATAACATCCGCAATGCTGCGCATCTTCAGATCAGACTGAAAATGTACTCCCATTTAAATACAAGTTGTAACTCTCAGTTACGGTTATGCTGAAAAATTTACATAATATGTCAGTAAGAAAACGTAGAGGGTAACCCATTGCAATTGCTTCATTTAGATAGCCCAGATCACTTAAAAAACGATTTTCTGCACTGCTATTTAAACGTTTGCTTCTTGTTAAAAAATTTATAATAATGTTTCTAAAAACATTACGATGCAGACAAGAATGCCAATTAATTACGTAATTTATTTTAAAATTAAAGTCATTTCCTTTATCATATAATTTAAAACTTACTTTACCATTAGATTGTTTATAAATAATTAAATCTAAAAAATTAATACTATTATCTATGTTACGGGAAGTTTCTGTCAATGTCAAATTTGATGGAAAAAAAGTAAAATCCCAGTGATCCCGGTCATCGTGGCATGCATATAATATGTCATCCACATAACGAATATATACAATCTCATTTAATATATGAGCTCCCTCTTCGTATTTGTTCAAGTATATATCAGCAAGAATAGAGGAGCAAGCCCCTCCCATTGGAATGCCATTACGCTGTTTATAAAATTCAGTTCCATCATAAAGCACAGTTTCAAACAAGACCATTTCGATCAGACACTTGTAAATATGTATTTTAATGAGGTTTTGCATATCATACTTTTCATACATCTCCATTAATATGCAAAACAGATCATTTATATCGATATTGCTGTTGTTGAAACCCAGACCGTCCGACCTACCAGAAAGGTGTAAGGTAACTGTTTAGACGGTCGGGAAGTGCCACCCAATTTAGACCGGAACCCAGTGGGGGAGGCATCCACAGGGACCGTACCCTCCTTCCCCTACCACCAACCTCTCGGAAGGACTTTCGGACCCACATGTTTAACGTGATCGTACTCCGCATGAACACGGCGGCAGTTTTGGCAGTGGCTGGAATCGAACCCGGGCCTACCGAGTGCAACTCCAGCGCGCTAACCAATGGGCTACCGCGCCCTTATATCGATATTGCAAAAAAGGTCATTAAAATCACAACTCCTGTACTGTAAATCGTCAGAAATATTTTTAAGTTTCTCAATTACTTCACAACTATTATTTATGAAATAAACACCAGAATCTTTTATTTCTTTCAATATGTTCTTCAGAAGTCTTAATAGTCTAGCATTGGCATAAGTTAAATATGTTTTATAACCATTAGAGACAGGTCTAAATTTTATGGGGGTTTTATGAAGTTTAGGTGTAAAAGTTATATATGGGAATTTTATGGAATTTATGTTATAACTCAAAATTTTATATTTCGCCTTGATACGATTTTCAATTTCCGTTTTAGACTGATTTAACTTTAAATATGCATTTTTATCAAGGTAACTTGCTATGAGCTTTTTATTATAAAATTGTTGGCAAGTGAAAGCATAATTTGAAGTAACTTTATCTACGTATGTTATCACAAAATCCTGTTATAATTTATCCAAATTTTTTATACTGCACTTCCCATATTTACCATATTTTTCCAAAACTCCATATTCAAACCCTACACTGTGTATTACACAAGATTTCCATTCTTCAAATACTTGAGTCGGTAGGCTGTATTTTACTGCACATTTATATATAAAATTCTCAATGTCATTCACAATACCATCTACAATATCACGAAAATCTTCGCTTCTGTATTTTGTACCTAATTCAAAAGTTTGTTTCAAATTATAAATGAGGCAATTGCAATGGGTTACCCTCTACGTTTTCTTAGTGACATATTATGTAAATTTTTCAGCTTAACCGTAACTGAGAGTTACAACTTGTATTTAAATGGGAGTACACTTTCAGTCTGATCTGAAGATGCGCAGCATTGCGGATGTCATTGTTTAACAGTCTGATGAAGTTCAATTTGTACAAAGTATGTGTCTATTACTTTTTGGCGTTTAGAGTGGTGAAGTGTATGCGGGGCTTGTTTGTCTTGATATTGGTGTTTATCTTGATATTGGTGTAAGATATTTGATATTTACAATGTATTTTGAGTTTCTGTTTGGATGTTGTAAATCTCGTTGTTTAGGTTTAGGTGTAAAGTCAGTATTGGTCTTTCAACTTTTATACATTTTTAGTTTTAGTATATGTACTAGGTTTGCGACATTGTATCCGCTTCCGGGAGTGTCGTCATGACATGAAGCTGGCTAAACCGGGAAGTGGGGGTCACAATCCCCCCCGGCGAAATTTTGATACATTGTCATTCTTCAATTTTCTATTTCTTTTGTAGTATATATATATATATATATATATATATATATATATATATATATATAGTATATATATATATACATATATATATATATATATATATATATGTATTAATCAAAGGCGTTCAGTTTGAGAAAAGGGTTGAATAGTAACATATTTTGTGAATGCATGCACAGTCGAATTTAGAATTTACAATATCCTTTAATAATAGAATTTATAAGTATACAAACAGTTCAGCATTATGCAGCAATCGAATACTAAATTAACCAAATACCCAGTTATTCAGATATTCTATTAAGCGAATTTAGAAATTTGCTCCAAATTGATATTTGAGTGCATGTCAGATCAATTTGGAAAATTGATCTGCTACATGGCTGAAAGACTCAGCTAGTATATATAATTTCATGCACAGAAACGAATATAGATTTTTATAATAAATGTAAATAAAAATAAAATTAACATTCGAGTCTGTTGAGAAATCCTAACGCTGGTATATTTGCATAGCTCTAACATTATACAACATTTTTCTAATGGATATGTTACGTAGTGCAATGTGTTGTGATGAATGCATTTTTTGGATAGAATGTGTTATTCAAGGAACAGTACCACTTTAAAATGCAAGGAATTTTCAAATTATGACCTACGTTTGGAACGTTTTTATAAATCAGGTACATGAGATAAATGCAATAAATTATAAAACCTCTTAAAACAATGATAAATTATTAATATTCCCTAAGAAATCTATTTTTAACTTTGATTTTAACAATACAAGTAAAAGAAAAATAGTTCACTAGCTTAATCAAAGACAATAGTTCAATTGAATCATCACAATACAATTTTTTTACCCAAGGAATTCCGGGTATTATTTTATACAATATATCCTGCATGAAAGAACGGAAAGCCGTGTTCTGAGATAAAAACCTACTGCAAATGTCAAAACAAAAGATCTTGTGTTTCATCTTCTTAAATTTCTCATAAGAGAGACGGAATGCTAAAGTAATTGATATTAATCTTTTTAAGATTTAAAAGTTTTTAAAAGGATGTTATACATCGAAAATTAGTTAATACAAAATTTTAAAAGCGTATCGTTCCTTTAAAATATATTTTAGTTTATAGTTACAGAGCCCGTTCTAAGAATATCAGAATCATTTCCATGCTAGAGAGCTCTAACATGTACGGATGTTGGTGTCCGAATTGAGAGCTTCATTCCTATACTATCAGAGTTTAATACATTATGTGCAATTTATTTATCCTAATTTCATTTATTTGTTTGTATTTCGTCTATCATCACTAATTTATTGCATCTAATTTATTGCACAAATTTATTGCATCCTACTGACTACAAACTTTATAATGAGACTAGAAAATGTACCCGACGTTGCCCGGGATTTAAAATGAGCGGTCGTGGCTTAACCATATGTGCACGACAGGTTTATAATTTTATTTTTGTTGTAAGTGAATGTATTGTTAAAACTTGAGAATTCACTGTGAGTTCCATTGCTATCAGAGTTCCATTTTTATCAGAGATTTACGTCTAAAATTCCAAGCTATGCCGAACGCTCTAGAAAATGTATAGGACGTTCTCCGGGATTTACGATGCAAACCTTTGATTATAATCACACCGAAACTCACAGTGAGGTCTGAGAAACCACAAAACGCATTAATAACACGTCCGCTTATAATCTATATAAATAAAATTGAAAATATGTCTGTCTGTCTGTCAACCTGTTTGTCTCATTATCACGAGAGAATGGCTGCGCCGAATTTGATGAAATTTAGTGGACAGCCTTGAAATAGACAACCTTATATTTAGTCAAAGTTTCAAGTTTCTAATATCAGGAGTTGTCGAGATATTAATAAAAAACGAAACTTTTCCCCAGGAGTTCTACTTTCCAAATCCCTGGATCCTCCAAAGAAAAATGTTGGAAATCGTTTGTTTAAAACGTGAAAGTGAATTAAAACTTTATTTTTGAGTTTGGTGGGAGATTTTTGCGTTAATTTGTCACTTTCTGAAAACATGACTTGTTTGAAAACAGTAATGTTTGAAGCATAAATTTAAATGGAAAATCTATCCCCATAGTTTACATCACAAGCTTTTACTCAACAATGAAAAGTATTAAGAAATAAAAATGGTTATTATGTTATTAGCATTTTATGAGGAAGATTCTATCTTATATCAAGTTGCTCAGTAACGTAATTAAATTAAATGTGTTTTTTAATTTTTATTATTATTTCTTCTATTTGAATAATAAATAAATGGATATAAAAATATATCTTATAAATGATAGTGTGAGGCCAGAATATGTCCTCACATGAGGCATTTTTATTGCAGTATTTATGGTTCATAGAACGCCTAACAAAGATCGAGTCTGGCTGGCGCCGGTGTTTACAACAACTTGAACTTTTAGGTCAAATACAATAAATTTCAGTGTCCCAGGCCAAAGGGGGCTGAAAGGGGGCTTGAAAAATGTCAAGTGATGCCATTGGGTTCAGAAGAACCAATGAGCAGCAAGGAGAAGAAGGGTGGAGCTACCCCCCCCCCCCCCCCGCCGAAGGAACCAAGACACTTCGATACAAAATGAGAGAACGCACTCGGATCCAGAAGGTGGTTGTAGAACGAACGTTGGGATACGAGATGTTGCAGAAGGAAGTCTGACAAGAAATGTGTTGTTGAAAGAAGTTTCATTCGAGGTGTTGTTGCAGCAGGTTTTGGCAGTTGACTATAAGTACGAGATGCAAGCCACACACGAAAGAGTTGTGGTCGTACAGTCAGCGATAAGACGGATGCAAGCCTCAGCGTGATGAGCCAAGGATTAAACTGTAAGGTATGTGCTCATTTCCCCGGTCCTAGACACTTTAGAAATCTAACTAACTGGTCACATATCCCCCATAACTAGAGTAATTAAATGATAGTTGATAATTATGATAAAATGTTGTAGTGATAAATTGATGTTGTTAATAAATGATATTGTTTAAGTTTTAAATAGTCTAATCTTTTTAATATTAATTAATAGTTCTTTTCAGGACTTACACAAAAGGTAAAAATAATTGGAGGGTTATTGCGGCACAACAACGAGCGATGTACGTTTAAATGTTAATTCCACTAACGTGTTTTAACGGCCATATAATTAATGTCAATGTTAATGTTTAATTGTAACTTAAGCATCACATTTAATTTTCCACGTCCCACAGATAGGTTTGATTTTTCTTTTAATTATATAAATTGCGGACTGCGTACATCACTTTTATTTATTTTGGCAAAGAGTTTTCAAGCTTATATATTGTGTTTAGCAAATAAACTCATATATTGTGTTTACCCAATAAATTCATTTATCCGATTGCTGAAAAAGATAAGAGTAGAACGGATATATCTTCTAATACACTTTTAGTGATTTCATTTAGTATGTATAAACGGGATCAGGATGTCTTATTCTTCAGATGTGCAAATTCAGAGCTACGAATTTAGCGGGATATCGCTAACTTGGCAAATTTTCTAAAACTTTGCCAAATTAACGGAAATGTCGCCATATTGATAAAAATGAAGCAAATCGATGACATTAAATTTGCTTTTTTAGAAGAGAGTACTGAAATGATGATTCAGTAGGATTTGTCTATCAGTTCACCCGTCTTACTTAAGAGCACATTTAGCGAATTTTTAAAATATCGCCAAATTGATAAAAATATTTCTAAATCCATAGAAATATCATGAAATTGTTAAAAGTGATCTTAATAAATGAAATTAATTGTGTTTTGTTAGGGCATAGTACTGTCATGATGTTTTGTGAATTTGTTGCCAAGTAGAACTGTCAGTTATACAGTCTCACTTGGCGATACATTTGGCGATTTTTTAAAATGTCGCTAAATTGACGAAAATATCGCCAAACCTTCCATGGAAATAGCTTTATTCAGATGATATTTTTTCCACCAATTTATTTGAAGCAAATGATATCATGTGGCTCAGCAACGGATTAAAACCAATGTGTTTATGCACCAGACGATTTTTTTTTAATTTTTTCCGATTTGAATAATAAAAATCTGATGTGGGTAGCACATGACTTTCCCTGCAGACTTATATACACATTATCTTTATTTTAATTAAATTTATTCACTATTAATTCAATTTTCGTTTTCATTTGGTAACTGGACTCATTTTCAAAGGTGGCGTACAGAAAAAACGAAAATATCTTGAGAACGGCTAGTTCTAGTGTAATGGGGTTGGTCTTATTCTTTTCTTCGTTAAAAATTACGTAAAAAACAAGCATTTAATGGATATATTTCAGCATAAGTAGTTTTTTATTTTAGATTTTGTCAATTTTTGCTGGCCATTTTGCAAAAAAAGGCAGGTTACTTTTTTCCGAATCGAAGTAAAATCTAATCAGCACCAGGGAGACCCATAAGCGACTTATCTACCAAATTTTGTGAAATTCGGTCCATTAGATTTTCAACTAGAGTGGATACAAGCTTTTTCGGGCCATTTCGCAAAAAAAAGGCCGATTCTTTTATCCCGAATCGTACCCAAAACTAATCAGCACCAGACTCACCCACAGATGACTTACCTACCAAATTTTATGAATTCGGTCAATTGGTTTTTTAGCTAGAGTGGATACAAAATCTGCACAGACAGACAGACAGACAGACAGACACACAGACAGACACACAGCTACACACACAGACCTCCCGCTAAAAATAGTTTTTTTGTATTCCAGAGGTCTCGAAACGTGTAGATCCGTCGAAAACTCGAGTTGCGATTTTTGACATGATTCTAATACTTTCCCTATACATTACCATGTATTGCAGGGAAAGTAAAAATCTGATATGGGCAGCACAGGACTTTTCCTGCATACTTCTATTCACGTTCTCTTTATTTTAATTACATTTAATTCACATTTAATTCAATTTTCGTTCTCATTTGATAACTGAACTTCTTTTCAAAAGTGTCGTTGAGAAAATACGAAAAAACTAAAATATCTCGAGAACGGCTACTCCCAGTGTAATGGGGTTGGCCTTATTCTTTTCTTCGTTAAAAATTACGTAATAAGCAAGCATTTTCTGAATATATTTGAGCATACGTAGATTTTTATTTTTGATTTTGGGGATTTTTACGGGCCATTTTGCCAAAAAAAGAAGGTTATTGTTTTCCGAATCATACCAAAATCTAATCAGAACCAGGGTGTCCCACAAGTGACTTATCTACCAAATTTTGTTTAATTCGGTCCATTAGTTTTTTAGCTAGAGGTGATACAAGCTTTTGCGGGCCATTTCGCAAAAAAAGCGGGTTCTTTTATCCCTAATCGTACTCAAAACTAATCAGCACCAGATTCGCCCACAAGTGACTTACCTACCAAATTTTATGAAATTCGATCAATTACTTTTTTAGTTAGAGTGTATAAAACATCTGCACAGACAGACAGACAGACAAACAGACAGACACACACACACACACACACACACACACACAGACGTCACGCTAAAAATATTTTTTTCGTATTCCAGAGGTCTCGAAATGTGTAGATCCGTCGAAAACTCGATTTGCGATTTTCGGAATGATTCCTATTCTTTCCCTATACATTACCATGTTTTGCAGGGAAAGTAAAAAATCTGATGTGGGCAGCACATGACTTTCCCTGCATACTTATATCCACGTTCTCTTTATTTTAATTAAATTTAATTCTCTTTTAATTCAATTTTCGTTCTCATTCAGTAACCGGACTTATTTTCAAAGGTGGCGTAGAGAAAAAACTAAAAACTAAAATATCTCGATAACGGCTAGTCCTAGTGTAATGGGGTTGGTCTTATACTTTTCTTAAAAATTATGTATTAAACAAGCTTTTATTTTTAACTTTTAATACAAATTATGTATTAAAAGTTAAAAATTATGTATTAAACAAGCATTTAATGGATATATTTGAGCATACGTAGTTCTTTAGTTTAGTTTTTGACGATTTTTGCGGGCCATTTTGCAAAAAAAAGGCAGGTTATTTTTTTTTCGAAGCATACCAAAATCTAATCAGCACCAGGGTGACCCACAAATGACTCATCTGCCGAATTTTGTAAAATTCGGTCCATTAGTTTTTCAGTTAGAGTAGATAGAACCTTTGGCGGGCAATTTCGCAAAAATTGGCGGGTTCTTTTATCCCGAATCGTACCCAAAACTAATCAGTACCAGACTCGCCCACAAGTGACTTACCTACCAAATTTTGTGAACTTTGGTCCATTAGTTTTTTAGTTAGAGTGGATACAAAATCTGCACAGACAGACAGACCGATAGACACACAGACACACAGACAGACAGACAGACAGACACACAGACGTCACGCTAAAAATGGTTTTTTCGTATTCTAGAGGTTTCGAAACGTGTAGATCCGTCGAAAACTCGAGTTGCGATTTTCGACATGATTCCAATACTTTCCATATACATTACCATGTATTGCATGCAAAGTAAAAATCTGATGTGGGCAGCACGACTTTCCCTGCAGACTTATATCCACGTTCTCTTTATTTTAATTACATTTAATTCACTTTTAATTCAATTTTCGTTCTTATTTGGTAACTGCACTTATTTTGAAAGGTGGTGTAGAGAAGTACGAAAAAACTTAAATATCTCGAGAACGGCTAGTCCTAGTGTAATGAGGTTGGTCTTATTCTTTTCTTCGTTAAAAATTACGTATAAAACAAGCTTTTAATGGATATATTTGAGCGTACGTAGTTTCTTATTTTAATTTTTGAAGATTTTTCGGGCCATTTTGCAAAAAATGCAGATTTTTTTTTCCGATTCGTACCAAAATCTAATCAGCGCCAGGGTGACCCACAAGCGACTTATCTACCAAATTTTGTGAAATTCGGTCCTTTAGATTTTTAGCTAGAGTGGATACAAGCTTTTCCAGGCAATTTCGCAGAAAAAGGCGGGTTCTTTTATCCCCAATCGTACCCAAAACTAATCAGAACCAGATTTGCCCACAAGTGACTTACCTACCAAATTTTATGAAAATCGGTCAATTAGTTTTTTAGTTAGAGTGGATACAAAATCTGACAGACAGCCACACAGACACACAGACACACAGGCAGACAGACACACACACACAGACGTCACGCTAAAAATGGTTTTTTCGTATTCTAGAGGTCTCGAAACATGTAGATCCGTCGAAAACTCGAGTTGCGATTTTCGACATGATTCCAATAATTTCCTTATACATTACCATGTATGGCAGGGAAAGTAAAATATATATCTATATAAATAAAAATGAAAATCTGTCTGTCTGTCTGTCTGTCTGTCTGTTTGTCACACCATCACGGGAGAACGGCTGAACCGCATTTGATGAAATTTTGTGGGTAGCCCAGAAATAGTCCCACTTAAAATTATATCCGTGTTTTGAGTTTCTACGATCAGTGGTTCTCGAGATATTAGTAAAAAACGAAATTTTCGTTTGTCTCATCATCACGGAAAAACGGCTGAACCGAATTTAATGAAATTTGGTGAATAGCCTTGAAATATCCCCCCATAAATTTTGTCTAAGTTTCGAGTTTCTAAGACCTGGGGTTGTCGAGATATTAATGAAAAACGGAACTTTTCCCTAGGAGTTCTACTCCCTAACTCCGTGGTTTATCCAAACGAAAAGCTTGAAAATCGTTTGAAAGTGAATTAAAATTTAATCTCTGAGTTTGATGGGAGATTTTTTGCGTTAATTAGTCACTTTCTGAAAACATGAATTGTTTGAAACATGATTTAAAGGGGAAATCTATCTCCATGGTTCATGGTTTATTTAAAACAAGCTTTTACGGAACAATGAGAAGTATAGAGAAATCAAAATCGTTATTTAATTTCGCAGTTTATGTTATAAGACATGACATATTTAACATGTTATAAGATTCTATCTTATATCATGTTACTCAGAAAGGCAATTAAATTAAATCTGTCTGTTAATTTTAATAATTATTTTTTCGATTTGAATAATAAATAAATGGATATAAAAATATATTTTAGAAAAGAAAGATTTGATTTTTCTTATAGCATTTTTGACTGGATAATATCAATTACGGTCTTCAGGTTTAAAAATTATTATTATTTATATTTTCGGGGATTATTGATTCAAGGATTATTGATATTTTCAAGTTATTATGCAATTATTTTATTATGACAAAAATTGTTTAAACTCATATATTGTATGTTGTACGAATCTTCTACAAATACACGTGTATATCTTTTAATCTACGAGAATATAAGTAGTACAGGTATATTGACATATGTTTTGATATATATTGGCATATATTGGAATCAATTACGACCTTCTGGTATAAAGAGTACGGATATTATTGATGTTTTCAATTTATTACGTCATCTCTTTTATTTTGGCAAATATTTTTGAGACGCATATTGTAATACGGGTAATCTTCTACTAACACATTGGCATATTTTCTGATCTGCGACAATATAATTAGTACGGGGTTGCATATATTCATTCAATTCCTATTTTTTCTTCTGTAAATTTGCTTACAAAAGGGGGCAGGATGTTTTATTCTTCAGATCTGATCGTGAAGATAATTTTGCATAGTGAGAACATATATTCTTAAACTTCTCTTTAGGAGCAATAAATTTAATATTTTAACAGAATTTGCACATGATTGCGAACTTTAAGTTTCTTTAAATTATACACTCCGTACGAATAACGGGTGTGCTGTTAGTGGTTAATAAATTTTAACATTTTAGGAGGATATATCATGTTGCTCGGCATCTCAATTAAATTAAATGTGTTTGTTAATGTTTTTATTATTTTTTTTCGATTTAAATAATAAATAAATGGATAAATGGATGTAAAAGTATATCTTATGAATGGACGGTTTGATTTTTCTTTTAATTATATTAATTGCTGACTGCGTACATCAATTTCATTTATTTTGGCAAAGAGTTTTCAAGCTTATATCGTATTTAGCTACTAAACTCATATATTGTGTTTAGCCAATAAATTCATATAGCCGATTGTTGAAACAGAAAAAGAGTAGAGCGGGTATATCTTCTAATACAATTGTAGTGTTTTCATTTAGTATATTGAAACGGGATAAGAATGTTTCATTCAGATCTGCAAATTCAAAGCTACGAATTTGGAGGGATATCGCTAATTTGACAACTTTTCTTAAACTTTGCCAAATTGACGGAAATGTCGCCAAATTGATATAAACGACACACAAACAGCTGCCATAAACCTTCGGGTTGGTCGTGTGGCTTGGGTCTTCTACATATCAATGAAATTTTTTTTGTTTTGTTAGAAGAGAGTACTGAAATGATGTTTGGTTAGCATTTATCTGTCAGACCAACCATCCTACTTAGTAATACATTTAGCGAATTTTTAAAATGTCACCAAATTGATAAAAATGTTTTCAAATCTATAAAAATATCTTGAAATTGATAAAATTGCGCTACATAAATGATATTAATTGTTTTTTGTTAGGGGATAGTATTGTGATGATATTTCGTCAATTTGTCGCAAAGTGGAACTGTCAGTTCTACAGTCCCACTTGGCGATAAATTTGGCGATTTTTTAAAATGTCGCTAATTTGACGAAACTGTCGCCAAATGTTCCATAGAAATATAACTATTTAGACGATATTTTTTCTACCAATTTATTTGAAGCAAATGATATCATGTCGCTTAGCAACGGATTTAAATCCAATGTGTTTATGCGGCAGACGATTTTTATTAAATCCTTTCCGATTTGAATAATGAAGATATGTATATAAAATAAATTTCATTGCCATTTCATTTTGGACTGGATAATATCAATTATCCTCTTCAGGTTTAAACATTATTTTTATTGATATTTTCCGGGATTATTGATTCAGGGATTATTGATATTTTTAAGTTATTACGCCATTGTTTTATTGCGGCAAAAATTGCTGACACACGCATATTGTACGTTGTACGAGTAATCTTCTAGGAATGCACGGGTATATCTTCTAACCTACGAGAATATAAGTAGTACAGGTATATTGGCATATATTTTGACATATATTGGCATATATATTGGAATCAAGTACAGTCTTCTGGTATGAAGATTAAGGGGATTAATTATATATTCAATTTATTACGTCGTCTGTTGTATTTTACCAAAAAACATTTGATACTCATATTGCAATATGTGGGTAATCTTCTACTAATAATCGGACATTATAAGTAGTACGTGTATATCTTCCCATATAATTTTAGCACTTTAATTTTGACATATATTGGAATAAATGACTGTCTTCAGATTTAAAGATTACGGGTTTATTGGTATTTTCAATTTATACATGTAATCTACTAATACAGGTTATATTTTCTAATATTCGCGTATATAATTAGTACGGGTCCCATACAATTTTAACGCTTTTATTTTGCATATATTGATTCAATTCAATATTTTTTTTTTTTATTTGCTTACATAAGGGGTCCAAGTTTTTTTATTCTTCAGATATGTCCATGAAGATAATTTTATATAGCGAGAACAGAGATTCTTAAACTTCTTTTTAGGAGCATTATATTAAATATTTTAACAGAATATTTTGATTAAACATGTCATTTAGTATACTATAAGAATTTGGGCATGATTATGAATTTCAAGTTTCTTTATATTATATACTCCGTACGAAGAACGGGTATGCTGCTAGTATAAAATAAATTTCATTGACATTGCATTTTTGACTGGATTATATCAATTACGGTCTTCAGGTTTAAACATTATTAACATTGATAATTTCGGGGATTAGTTATTTAGAGATTATTGATATTTTCAAGTTATTATGCTATTGTTTTATTATATGAAAAATTGTTGAAACTCATATATTGCAGGTTGTACGAGTAATCTTCTACAAATCCACGGGTATAAATCTAGAAGAATATAAGTAGTACAGGTATATTAGCATTTATTTTGATATATATTGGCATATATTGAAATCCATTACTCCCTTTTGGTATAAAAATTATGGGAATTATTGATATTTTCATTTTATTATGTCATCTGTTTTATTTTGGCAAAGATTTTTGAGAAATTCATATTGTAATACGGATAATATTCTATTAACACACTGGCATGTTTTCTTATCTGCGACAATATAAGTAGTACGGGTATATATATTCCCACATAATTTTAGCGCTTTCATTTCGGCATATATTGGAATCAATTACGGTCTTTAGGTTTAAATATTACGGGTTTATAGATATTTTCAATTTATACATGTAATCTATTAATACAGGTCATATCTTCTAATATTCGCGTATATATTTAGTACGGGTCCCATACAATTGTAACTCTTTTATTTTGCATATATTGCTTCAATTTCATATTTTTTTGTAAATTCGCTTACAAAACGGGCCAGGATGTTTTATTCTTCAAATCTGCCCGTGTAGATAATTTTGCATAGTGAGAAGAGATATTCTTAAACTTCTTTTTAGGAGAAATAAATTTAATATTTTGACAAAATAATTTGATGAACAGTGTCATTTATTGTACTATGAGGATTTGCACATTATTGTGCATTTTACGTTTCTGTATATACCCGTACAGAGAACGGATATGCTGCTAGTAATAACATAAAATAACCGTTACACTGATGGAAAATCTGGGACAATATCCCAAGTGCTCTGTATCTCGGGAGAATCAGTCTTCAACATGCGAAAAGTATATATTTTTTAAAAATTCGCCAAAATTCTACTATAAATCGTATCATATGGATCCCATTCAAAGTTTGTTTGAAAGCATTTTTTTTTATTTTTCGATGGTGTCAAGTTGTAAACTTTGAAATAATAGTTATCCCGTTTCGGATCATGAAGTACCTGTGTACCAAATTTCATAGCCGCACATCGTTTAGATTTCCCACTAGAAATGAGACAAACAGAGATTTTCCTTTATTAACACTTTACAACAAAGTTGAAAAGTGTTTATGACTTTGTTCATTCTATCTGTCTGTCTGTCTGTCCGTTAGCACGATAACTGCCGTAAAAATGACTTAATCAAAATGAAATTTTAGTATGTTGTTCAGACGGTTTGTAGGACCTTTGGGAATATAAATGAATAGTATCACCCATTTAGTTTTGGATTGGACCCGGGTTGAAAAAATGAAATACATTGGGCCCTACGGGACCTAATTTTTCAAACATTTTTAAGCGGATTTAAAATCCACAAATAGCTTCAAAAATTTTTGGTAATATTCAAATTGTTACATAAAATATATAAAAAAAAATGCAGCGAAATATATTCAGTAGTTTTTTAAATAAAAATTAAAATAATAATAACACCTCTTATATGAAACGATCACGTGACCATGATATGAAAATATCACGTGACCCACTTCAAAATGATATATGGCATCCATCTTGTCTCAAAATCGTGATTTTTAAAGTTCTTTTTAATTCATATTGAGTGTTGTTTCCGTCCTAAAAGCACTTTATTTTTGCATAAATTCTGTGCATCTACATACTGAAACAACGCAATTAAAATATATTTGAGTTTAAATGCTCATCCAAATTTGATTACTTCTGCAACGGAGCCTATTTTTCACCTATGTAAAATGTAAACAGCAAAATATGTAGGATGAGTTGTATTAGAATTGCTGTATTTCTTTAACACAAAATCATTTAGTTCATGGAGTCTGCATGTTGAGATGTTTAAACCAGGCAATTTATATTTCAATGCCGTCATTTGAATGAAGTTCATTTCTTTCGAAGAAGGTTTAAGTTTTCAAATATAAGAAATTAATGTAGTATTGTGATAAGTTTTAAAATATTACCGAGGAATGTATTGCATTTTAGACATGTTTAAATAAAATTGTATTGAAGTTGGAAAGTGTTTCATAATCAATGCTTTAAACATGATTGATCTTTCTTGTTATTATAGACGAGATTCTAATGCATGTAATATATCTGAAATGGGTATCATATAACTTTCCCTACATCATGCAATGACTTTAATTCTTTCACAGCGAAATCCTGATGTACTAGATTCACATTACAATACTTTTGGCATTGAATTAAGACCACGTAAATTGAAATTGGGCGACTTTGCAACTTATTAGTCTAAAAATAATAACTTATTCATTCACCTGCAAAATTCGCATCAAAATGTAATTGACATTTAATAAATACTCGGGAAATAAATCATGTTTGAAAAATTCTTTTGTGTCAAACTACAAAACTATTACAAAAATCCATAAATCCAAAAATCCAGATCTATAAGATTAATGTAAACCGATTTTTTGCATATCATTGCATAAGAAAAACTAACATATTTATGAACTTAACTACTTTTATAATTTTAATTTACTTTTTTGATGAATTTGTTTAAACAGCGTACAATGCCTCGATAACGGTTTGTGATAAAATTCTAATGTTTATGCCATTTGATTTTCTAATGTCTTGAATTGATTATTTATTTATCAATATTAAAAGTCCTAATTTTTAAAACAATTTCAAATAATCATTCGAAAATCGTGAATTGTCATTCTGAAGTTCCTATAATTCATTTTTCTAATGAAAAATTATATATAAAATTATTATTTAATTAACCATAATGAATGTTTTAATTTTATGATTTAAAAAAATCTTTCAAAAAGGGATGGATTTGCTAAACATTTGATCGCATTTAAATCAATAGTATTCCAACATTTACTGGCCGCCGTAATCGTTTTAAATTATTTTGAGATACGTTTCTTTCGTTCATGAAATATCACATCTACAAATTCACGGACTCACACACCCATACGCACAAACGCACGCACACACATACACACATACACACACACGCGCGCGCACACGACCACAGACATCACCTCAAAACCTTTCGATTCGATTTCAGAAATGCTTTAAACGTGCCCTTCTGTCGACATCTTCGGACTCAAATTTTCGTCCTCGTCACAATACTTTCCTTTTACATTATACAAAACTTATAGGAAAAGTAATAAAAGGACGAGCATAAGAATTTAGTACTCTCTGTGATTCAGATTTAAGTTCACTTCTCCCGTAACAACTCGATACGTAATTAGTACTTTATTCCCTGGACCCTATAAACATTCACCCAAAATGCTACATTTAAATTTCAAATTATTAATTTGAGTTAGAAGTCTGGCAGTATTCCAGTTCCCTATGACGTCTTTTTGCAGACATTTGTTTTCATAGCTTTTTAATTACTTCTAGTTCACTCAAAACATCATGACTTTCTCGCGAAAGAAATCTTGTTAAAGTCTGACCATGACAACTGAGTTTTTTGACTGTCAAGGTTTGTTGAAGCTTGTACAAATAGAGTTAGTTTGGTCATGAGGGCCTGAAACATAACTTAGAAAGGGGTACCGATTTATGTTAAAATTCATGATTCTTTCTTATACAGTCTGTTTTCCAGCAGGTAATGTTTCCTTGTGTAAGTAAATAAAAAGTAATAAAATGTTGTAATGGAATTTTATTATTTATCAATGTAAAGTTTTTATAAATTGTTCAGAAAAATTAAAAAAAAACTATTGTATAGGGACTAGAAGGCTTTATTAGAAGGGAATATAATCGTTTCAGTGGCTCGATACAAAAGGGTCTTCTCTCCAGACGGCAAACGATGTTTTTATTACTTTGACACTAGTGCCCTTTGCAACACCATCCAAGATAATTTACCCAGAAGATATCAGCGGAAGACTGATGTATGTAAAAGACAAAAATAATAATTTCCTGAGAAGAGTAAAATTTAAGAAATTTTGTTGAGCATGATGCTGTATTGTAAAAAAGGAGTTTGGAACTCGTTCAGATTAAAGTAGTGCCCGATCTGATATCTGTAAAGCATACAGCCCACTTCAAGAAAAAATATAATCATTTCAATAGCTCAGTGAACAGGAAATCGATTCTTCACCCGGAGTTAATTTGTTCGCTCCCCTGCGGAAACAAGGTTTATTTCCTTAACTTACTTGATATTTTCACATATTATAACCACATAATGAATAATTTAATTTTTAATAAAAGTTTTCACATTCCCAAAATAATAGTATATTGTTGTCATGGCAGTAAAATTGAGGAATAAAGGCTTTGCTTTTTCTATCTTCTAATATCAGATTGGCGTGCAAGTGACAATCCTGACCACACCCTAGTACTTTTAATTCAGACTGGCCTCTTGATGCTAACTTAATCCTCCAGATTAGCTTCTTGTGTGGCCATCATCCCCCCGATTTGAAATCAAGCTCAATATTCCAGAGTTCACTGAATCCTTGCAAGTCGTACTAGAGTCACTTTCAAACCACCGACATCTTTACACTGACCTACAAGGTTGATTTTTTTGGAGCGAGATTGTAAAGGACTTTGCTGTCCCAACCGGGAATCGAATTAGGGATCTTCGTACTAACCAGCTGATTATCTACCGTTCAGCTACTGGGACGAAATTACAAACTCTTATTGTCAAAGTGAACTCATCGACTTTTACTTGGGCATCCAGAATCTACGGCTGTGGTAAAAATACTTTTTTTATACCAAGCATATTTCATTAATTGCAGTACATTGCAATACACTCTTATTGTCAAAGTGAACTTTGCAACTTTTACTTAGGTAAAAATATTTTTTAAAAGTCCAAACACATTTCAATAATTGCAATACGTATCTACTGCAAAACGAAGACCAATATGATGTTGGGAAAATGTATGAGTTACTGAATGCAATTTTAGTTTTTGACAACAGCATTCGATTATTCGGCTAAATATCTCAGCAAATAAAAAATTGTCGAAATACTTTGAAAAAAAAAAATAAAGCTAACACTATTTCTGATGAATACATTGATGAGCAAAAACCATCTTACACTAATTTCCAAATACTTCAAGTCCACGTATCTTAAGACTGTTCATTTTTTCTTGCAGATCTCATTAAATCAACATATTGGATTTCCAATAGATTTTCAGAAGTCATGAATGTGTTAAGTTTTGCAGGCCAAAATTTTCTTAGTTGTAACTTTAAACTTAATCCCGATCATATGGATCATTTTGATGTCTCATAGCGTCGTTTAGAAATTAACTGAATCAACCTATGTTACAAATTACGCTTTATATATAACATACGTATTGTTTGCTCATGGTGCAAAACAATGCCTCAATATGCTTTGTATACGAATGCAATGCGAATTTTTATGTGATGCGAGCTTCTTAACTGTTGGAATCTACTTAAACAAAATTTGCTTACAAAAGGGTCACTATATTATTTTAAGAAGTTTCCATGATTTAATAGCATGGCGAGAACTTAACTCTGATAGTATTGCTACCAGTATGCATATTTTTATCACTGTAAATGTATATTTTTAATATCCATTACTATTGTTCTTATTCAGGGACAAAAATGTGTTTACCGGTAAAATATCTATCAGAATTACTGGATTGCTATAATGGAAAGCGTATCCAGTAAAACGTGGTAATATTTAGTGCTTTCAAAATACCAAAATCGTCATAAATATGCAAAATCGGATATGTTATCTAATTATCTAAGTTTATGAACAATTGACATGTAACATATAACGTTACAGTATGCAAAATCGGCTATTTCATCCAATTCTCAAAGTTTTAAAACAATATCTAAGTGTTCAATCTGAGTTTTCAATCTGCCTTAAGAATTTTTTTCTCCAATAAATTAAGAGATTTTTTGATAAAAAGTACTGGTTTCACGCTTAACTGCATCTGATTATTATTTGAAGGTATAGATTATTGTTTTCTACAGCGATGAATGTAATCAAAATCTTGAATCGTAATCGTACTCAATCGTACTCAACATAACGAAATATCATTGTAATTAGATATTTGAACAATTATTTTTTAAAACATTCAGCACGCATATATATATATATATATATATATATATATATATAACTAGTGTCGGTAAAGGACAAGTATACTCACACTCTTAAAAAGTAAGATGAGACATTTTTAAAAAAATTTTGTTTTATGTAACAAAATGAACACTTATAGCGACGAAACTAATTGGCTCAATTGCAAAGGAGCTCAGATAGGTTTTGCCCTGTGGTCGAGTTTCAGCCATTTATGTACCTAGTGGGGGCTTAAGATGGTATTTAGAGATTTTACCTCTACCCCCACCCCTACCCCCATTTTATCCACTCGGAGAGGAAATTGAAAATCTGGCACTGTTAGCTTTGGTCCAGTGATGGATACTATAAGTGTGTAAATATTCAGCCTCCTATGTCAGCAAAAGGTTGCATGAGGACCAGGAAATACTTTTCAGAAAACACATAATTTCCGCCCCAGGAGTGGGGGATCGAAAATCCGACTGTGCTAGACTCTGTTCAATAGTCAATACTACTGCCATTGTCAATAATAATGAAAATATTAAGATTTTAGGTCGCCAGAGGGATTCCGGAGGTTCTATTTTTCGAGAAATCTCCTTTTCAGAGAAAACTTATTTTATTTTTACCCTGGAGGTAAATTGAAAACCCTGCTCCAATTGGCTCTGTATTATAGTCGATACTATAAGTGTAGAAGACCCAGACCGTCCGACTCATCCAAAGGACTTGAGCAACTATTTGGACGGCCGGGATACTATAAGTGTGAAAAGATTCATCTTCCTAGCTCACCAAGGGGTTTCAAGAGGGTTTGGAAAGACAAAAACAAGTTCAACACGTTCATATAAATATATATATATAGTGATATTGTTAAATACAAAATATTCTATATATGCAATGCTATACCCTAAGTGCTTATGATAATGATGACTCAGATCTTTGATTCTAATAAAGATTCTAATATATGCAAGATAAAAAGGAAAACAATCCCCTTGGCACTAAACTTTCAGGAACAATTTTTCATTTATTTCGGAATTATTAAATTTGTGATGGAACTGTGGCATTATTCCTCTTAACTGAGATGTTTTTCTTTGTAAACATTTGTTTTCATACCTTTTTAATTACTTCTAGTTCACTCTTCCCTGTGGATGATCTTTTCGCGAAGAAAATCTCGTTAGTTATGACAACTAGTTTGTTTTAGCTTGTCAGAACGCTAGTAAAAATATATTATGCTTTGTCAGAGACGCGCGAGTATGAGAAAATACACTTGAACTGTCGCTAAAATGAAAAAAAAATAATTTGCAGTTGTACTATGAAGTAAATATGAAGTAGTAAAGTTAAAAATAATATAATATTAAAATGGGAAATTTGGAGTGAGAGGATGCAAATAATTCATTGTTCAACCGTTATTTAAATCAAGTATCTTCCCTTCAAAGCAACGCATTTAGCCATAGAAGTGACAGTCTTTTTGTTCTGTAGTTGGAATTCACTCTGCATTCTCAGCTCTCAGATTTCAGATCAAAGTAAAAATTTCAGATCAGCATAATTTCCTCATCTCCGAACTTGGTACTTTTGAGACCTTAGTAATCACTGCATATGACCTGCAGACATCATTTACTAGGAAGTCATTTTACGTTATTCATGGTTTGACTGGGACACACATCTCACCTTGACCAGTCAACACGTGATCAACCGGAACGGTTGTATTATTTTCTGTTGTTAGAGTAGTTCCTACATTCTCCACTATCAGATATAAGGTCCAAGTGAAAAGGGAAGTTTTAGATCTATACGACTTCTTCATACAGATTCTTTGTCCACTGTATATCATGTACGATGTACTATGCTTGAATTAAAAATATTTGCCATATTGTAAGGGTACATCTCTAAAGTGGGCACTTTTGAGACCTGAATAATCCACTGCATCTCACATGTATGGGCACAGTGCTCGGGCGTCATTTTAAACAATTCACGTTTCAACCTGGATTCTTAATAAACTGGGACTCTTAATAAATAGTATGATGACCTATTCTTCTGTAGATAATGATTACCCTGCATTCCACGCAATTAAATTTCCTCGAATGGGAAATTTTATCTATGTACATCTTCCTCATGCCTCTTTTTTTCCTTTTTTTTCTGCTGAATACCACGGTGTTTATTGTACCACTCTTAATCTGGAAAAAAAACTGCTGTAAATCTTAATTTAAAATTCCAAAATTGGTATTTTTGAAACATTTGTAATCCACTGCATCTAACCTGCAGAGATAATTTGTTAGACTATCATAACTCGTGTTCTAATTAGGATCCTACTCATGCATCATCTTGACCCCTAACAGCATTATTTTTCACAGTGACGTAAGATATACGTCACACTGTGACTTTGGGACGTCACAGGACGTCGCGGTACGTCTCGGCAATGTCATATGGAAATCACAACGAAATCATTTTGGTCATTTTCATGCTCGTTTGTGACGTCGCATATTAACTTGTTTGTGACGTCACATTATAATTGCCATTGCAATGTCGTCACACTGTTACGTGTTAATTAAAGGAAACGTCACAGAATATAGTAACAATTGTATTACAAGGTTATTAATACGTAACATCGCATAGAAGTCACAAATATGATGTCACATTGTGAACCAGGTGTCACGTGTCTACAACATCACTGTCACACATGTGATGACCTTTGCTGTGAGGGACCATTAGAACCTAATATACTAACACTATAGTCTTCTGGTCTATAGTTAAGTTGTACAACATGATTTCACTCGAATTTTTACATATTTTTATATTTTATTCATTTTTGTACACTTCACTTCAGACATATATCTGAAGAAATTAACTATGAATCTATTACACTATTCTATGAAGAAAACAATCACTAGAAAAACACTTCATTCCAAGAAATGAGTATAACTATTTTATACATTTGATATTAAACTGTACCTTCAGTGCTTATATAAGTGAATATCTAAATTTTGGGCTATTTTTTTTTGCTCCCATTGATCACTGTCATCAAAGTTATTATATTCATCAAACTTTAACTTTTACAACTAATGAAAATTTAAATACACAGAAATAAATTAAGAAAAATATAAATATTAATCGTATTTTACACGGTTGATCTTAAGTTATACATTCCGTTCTTAGATTAATGCAGATCTATTTGTGACCATTCTTTAAGTTTGCTCCCATTGATCACTCCTTATCTGTAAAGGTATTACTTCCAGCACATTTTAACTCTTACTGGTGATGAAAATTAGAATACATACAAATAAATCAAGCCAAACCTAAATTTTAATCTTATTTTATGCATAATACTAGATTATACTTTTAATTCTTATAATTTTAAATGTTTATTTATATAAAGTATTTTGTTTTTCTTCCGTTTATCACTGACTGTAAAGTTATTACAAACAGAAAACTTTTACTTCCAACGAAATTTCAATACACACAAAATAAATGAAAGAAAATATAAATGTAAACCCTCCTTCGGATCATTTTGAGTTTCACGGACCCTCCTCTTGTAACTTGTTAATTAGAGCTTTATTCCCCTGACCCTAAACATTTGAACGAAATATGTTGCATTTAAATTCCAAAATATGAAATTATGACGAAACCTTGGCAACATTCCAATTATCTCTGACGTCTTTTTGGAGACATTTGTTTTCCTACCGGTTTTAATTACTTCTTGTTCACTCGTTACATGAAAACTCTCTTGTGAAGGGCATTTCGTTACAAAAGCCCAAAATTTGACAACTGAAGTTTTGTTTATTTATTATATTCTTTTTCTTGCCAAAGACATTTTAAGCTTGCGTAAATAGAGTACGCTTGGTCAAAGACACAAAAACTCTAATCTCGCTGATCTTTTTGTTGTAATATATGAATATTTCTTTTAACCTGTCGTTGATCACCCTGTGAGCCCATGCTCTCACGCAGCATTGCATATAAAGAGAGCTACTTATTTAGAAGTGATTTTAGAGGTGCCACCTTTGCTCCAGCTGACTTTTAGAATCTTAAAATAGAAAAAGAACATTTTTAGAACTTTTAGAATAGAAAGAAAGAACAATTATGTGAGGTCCATTTTGCTCGACGTACTTTTGTAAAGTAAAATTCTTTTCAATATTGTATTTAAACATATATATATATATATATATATATATATATATATATATATATATATATATATATATATAAGGGTGTCCCAAAAGGTCGTTTACAAACTTTATGTGCTGGTCTGTCATACCAAGACGAATAATGTTTGCATTGAAAGTTGTGTACGAAAATCAAACAGTGCAGTGCTACAGCAACATGACCGACACGCAAATAAAGGAAGTCGATAGCGGTGTTAACATGACTTTATTAACAAAAACAAACTTAGCAATGCATTATGAAGCAAAAAATCATGGTTACATCATAGAAAATGCTCAAAATTCCTTCCATCTTCCACAATGCAGGCTTCACAACATCTATGCATGGAATCTCGAACCAGTTCAAATTGGGCAGGTGTGTCGTGGACACGTGCCGCCCCTTCCAAGATCCTGTCAATGAGGTCGATGTCCGATGTTATGGGTGTCTCGTATACCAGGGACTTCATGTATCCCCACAAGCTTCTCCTGCAACGTCCTCGCCTTAAATGCACCAGCTTCACGCTCTCCAGTACGCCTGCGAACATCGCCCTCTAGCGGTCGCCGGTCGCGTGTCTGGACACAACTTCCGTTATAAAACGAGTTCGTCATGGTCTCACAGACCAGCATGTTAAGTTTGCAAACGATCTTTTGGGACACCCTGTATATATATATATATATATATATATATATATATATATATATATATATAATGAACTGAAACTCGATTTGAAGAAAAGTTAAAGTTTAAAATGAAGAAAAATGGAAACAGATATCAGGAAACTAAATTCTGTCAAACAATCACAAGTATCTCATTAAATCATTTTGTAATTATATTGTTAATCAATTATAATATTATTTAATAATTGTATTTTAATTGTATTTTCTAGTATTTATTATTTCTGCTCAATTTTTAGTTATAAACAAAATAAAATTATATAGCAATTGTGAATGCGGGATCGTGAACACCTTTATATAAAACAACTCATAAAGGTGCAGGACCATACAGTACACTTGGGAAAAGTTGCAAACCATGAAATCGTAAAAGATGCAAACACCGCGATTATTCTTGAGGCCGTAAAGAATCTTGAAGAAAAGTTAATTACCTGAATAGTGGAAGTACCCCCAAAATACCACAGGTTCGCTTCCCTGATGTTGAGCGAAAATACTCAACAATGACCAGAAATCATTAAGTGTAATGGCAAGAATATGAGACATAAACAATAATAATAATCATTGAAATTAAACAAATTCTTTAATATATGACATGACGTTAATATGGTTTTACTACATTGAAATCTCGAATAAGACAGAACCTGGAGCTTTAGCAGCATCAAATTTGGATACATACTGTATAATCACACATGGCATAAAAATCAATACTTATGATCGAAGATTGATTATCTTAACTAAAAACACTTCAGAACTTCTCATACACTATTTTGAAGAATCTTCGTAATTATATCTTCAATTTTCGAAATTATATTTTATCATAATTAGGACTGGAGTAATTAAATCATCATAAATAAATTCAAAATAGTTAATCATTAAAACCCTTCACAATTAATCCAAAGGGCAGTAAAGCCGCCGATTTTATTCTTAAATCATAGAACTTATATCCAGTCCATTTTTATTACTCTTAAAATTACGTCAGATTTTACTTACAATAGGTACTTTACTTACAAAAGTACCTTTCTTTATCACACATACTTTTCTTGGTCTGGTGTTGGGTCAGGAATTTTATTTTAGGAATTTTAGTATTATAAAAGTATGGACCTGACCAACGCAGGTCTACCATCTTCTATTCTATTGTCCCAACTGCCTCAAAAAGTAGCGTCACCTTACAGCTACTTTAAAAGATCTGACGTCACACAATATATATACATATACCAAGCGCTTCTTGCATTACTTGCTCGCTGAAAGAGAGCGAAAATGAATCACATAAAATTAAAACCGATGTACTTCCAACGGCTTTTTCTGAAAGGCGGAAGAAAAAAATAACCCGCGCGCAGAGCTTCCTGTGCTCCCAGATGAAACAAGACAGACACTGTTCAGATCATCAAGTTAAAATCATCAAGGATGAGGAACCCAACTCCGAAGCGACGAGTCCTCCATCACGGTATCACTTCTCCATCACGGCATTACTCTTCCATCACGGCATCCCTGCTCCATCACGGCATCCCTGCTCCATCACGGCATCACCTCTCCATCACACAGGATTTCCAGAAGTACACTTTCCGCCTACGTTCTGGAAGACGACGGCGAGATCTGTCCAGCTCGACCAGGGGCAGCAAAAAGCCAGGAATTTAACTTGCTTCTTCCACATCCTTTTCCAAACACAGAGTTGTTGTTGTTGAGACCCAGACCGTCCGACCTACCTGAATGGTCCAAACACAGAGTGCAATTGTTTGTGTAGAACACCTGCAGATCACTCAAAAAAGAAAAAAAAAACATTTGCAACATTGAACTCAAGGAACAACGGTGACTAACTAAACTACTGCACTCTTTGTCCCACTGAAAGCTATAAACCCAAGAGGTTAGCTGGGCTCGCAGGTATGTACTCTTTGTACCAGTAGGGAAGTGAACTTTTAACGTGAAAAGAACTGCAGATCAAAGTAAAAATATATGTGTAAGCAGGAATAGAAAAACATCATATGAAATAAATTTGTCAAAAATATAAATTCCGAAAGACTGTCAAATCATGTAAGTTCACAAAAGTTCGTCACATCAAGTAAGTTAGGGCCAACGGCCGTACCGTGCTGAAAACACCGGTTCTCGTTAGATCACCGAAGTCAAGCAGCATCGGGCGCGGTTAGTACTTGGTGGGTGACCACCTCGGAACACCGCGTGCTGTTGGCCATCTCGGGTGCGGTATCCCCGTGGTTTGCGCGCTAGATTTGCACGCTACCGCAAATGCCGCCGTGTTCATGCGGAGTACGATCACGTTAAACATGTGGGTCCGTAAGTCCTTCCGAGAGGTTGGTGGTAGGGGAAGGAGGGTACGGTCCCTGTGGATGCCTCCCCCACTGGGTTCCGGTCTAAATTGGGTGGCACTTCCCGGCCGTCCATACAGTTACCTTACACCTTTCTGGTAGGTCGGACGGTCTGGGTCTCAACAACAACATCAAGTAAGTTGTCAGAAATGTCGAAATCAGGTTTTAAAAATGTAACATTTGAAATTAATATCTTATACCACCACAGAACATTATTCATTTGTAATAATTGTAAAAGAGGCTCCATCACAACCTCAGGAGCAGGTAAGCTTGATCACAACACCGTCACATCAAATCAGGAATGTCTTTCGAAGAAATTTCAGAGAAAAAATTACCTGTAAGTTCTTTAAAGTTCAAAATTTTCAAAATCACATTTCAAATTTTAAAGAAACTTTCTAATTCCAGTTCCAGCAGTTCCAAAATAATCAAAAGTTTTCAGTAAAAATACGAGATTCAGTCGACAATCAAATTTCATAAGATTAAAATTGTATACAAATTCAAAAGGTAAAAATTAAAAAAAATTTGTATTTTCACAAATGAAGCATGTTTCACAGATGAAATCAACTTCCATTACAATTGATCAGAAATGTGTGTAATAAGAATATTTCAATAAACAATAATAAATTCCAATAACCATAATCAATATTTTCTTCAAAAAATTTATACACAACAATCAATTAAGCTTAAGTTTCAAAATTTTAAATTTAACAAACTACATAAACACTTATTGCATTACTGTATCTTGAAACAATTTTTTTAAACATCAGAATTTTGCAACATGGAAGAAAAGGTTTTGAACATTGTTGTGCAAAAATTGAAGAACTGCATTAATTAAATTGTCTGAAGGGGTATCGACTGTTCACTCTAGGTCGTTGTTGGTTAAAAGATCTATTGTAGACAACTCTAGTATGACGATTATCACAGTTTGTGTGACTGGAAGAAGGTCATCTGTTTGCATTTACTGGAGAACTGGAAATAGATTGTTTGTTTACGTGAACTGGAACACTAGAACAAGGTTGTTGAAAATTATTCGAGTTTGTTGAAGACACAGTTTTTTTATCAAGACCCAGTGCACTATCTTTTGGAAGAGTTTTAAGCTCATTTCTTCTAGGTGAGAACAAGGTAAGTCTGTTGACGTGAACTAGCTGTTCATTTTTCGGATTTAAAATATGTCTGATAATAAAGTTAACTGGAGAAATTTTCTTGATGACTTTAAATGGACCTATATTATATGAAGAAAGTTTCTTGGACTGGTCTCGTGGCAAAAATGGAGTGTACAAATACACAAGATCACCTTCCTTGATCACAGGTTGTTTCGCTCCTTTATGTTGTTGCTGCATTTGATCTTGTTGTGCTTTATCTAAATTTACTTTAACAATTTCATAATTTTTTTGAAGTCTGTACTCTAAATCTTGGCCATAATTCGAAATGGAATCATATTTTGTGCTTTTAAAACCTGTTAGAAGAGTGTTGGGCAAAGTTAAGTCTCTGCCATACATCAAGTATACAGATGTTTCTCCAGTAGATTCATGAGTATCATTTCTGTGGGCCAGAAAGGCAAACGGAACAGAACGGTCCCAATCATCTTTTTCATTAAATGCTAGGTTCTTTAGACTCCTAAGTAAAGATTTATTAGCTCTCTCGCAGAGGCCATCTGATTGAGGATGGAAGCACCTTGTGGTGTGTTTAACAATTCCCAACTTCTTGTATAGGATCTGTGCAGCCTTCGAAATGAAGTTAGACCCTCGGTCTGTAATTATATGGTGGGGAATTCCTTGAGAAGCGATGAATTTCTCTAGACACTCTAACATTCTCTCTGAAGTAATAGAATCCAATGGGTATGCTTCTGCCCATCTAGTAAAATAATCTGTGATGACCAAAATATATTTTTTTCCAAAATTGGAAATTGGAAAAGGACCAATGTAGTCCATTGCAACTCTTTGAAAAGGAAAATCTGATGTGTCGAATTTTTGTACAGGTGCCTTTTGGTTTCGAAAACCATTATTGATGACACACATGTCACAGGAACTCACATAATTTTGTGTTTGGCTATACATATTCTGCCAATAATATATTCTGCTGATACAAGACAATGTTCTGCGAAAACCACAGTGAGCAAAAGCACGGCAGTCGTGGTGGAGCCACAAAATCTCGGACACCAATGACTGAGGAATTACTAGTCTTTCATTGTATTCATGTCTTCTTTTTGGGTGTTTATGTGTGCACCACAAAGCATTATCTTTCTCGAAAAATGTCAATCTTTGGGGATATGAAACAATATTTTTTTCTAAAAAACTTCTAATTTTGTTGCACCTGACATCAGTTTTCTGTGCGTTGCATATTCTTGTGAATAATGTTGGTTCCACTGATACTTGCTCTAACTCTTGATTTTGATTATTCTCTGCTTCATTTAAATCACTGTTTATTGCATTAACTGGTTGTATTTCTGCATTATCAGAAGATTTCTCTTTTTGTGAATTACTGACTTTCTTTGGTTTTTGAGCATTAGCTGTATTTTTAGACTTAGAAGAATTATCCGTTAAAGGATTTTCTTATTCACCCACACATCTGGATAAATAATCCGCAACAATATTTGCTTTCACAGGCTTGTGTATTATCTTATAATCAAACTGGGATAATGAAGATATCCAACGTGAAAGTCTGGAGGATGGATCCTTGAATTTAAAAATAGATGACAGTGAGTGCTGGTCACAGTATATGACAAAGTGATTACCAATTAAATAGTGCTTGTAATAATTTGTTGCCCAGACTACAGTCAAAGCTTCACGCTCAACAACAATGTATCTGGTTTCCGCTTCATTTAATTTGTTACCCAGACTACAGCCAAAGCTTCACGCTCAACAACACTGTATCTGGATTCCGCATCATTTAATTTCCTGCTTGCATAAGAAATTGGGTGTAAAAAACCATTATCATCTTGTTGAGAAATATAAGCTCCCAAAGCATATTCTGAGGCATCTGTATGAAGAATGGATTTTTTCTTGAAATCTGGTAAAATCTCAAAATTGGTTCCTTCAAAAGCTCTCTTCTCAAAATGTCGAAGGACTCTTGTGCTTCTTCATTCCACTTAAATCTTTCTCCTTGTTTAGTTTTTAATAAATTTGTCAGCGGTAAAGCAACTTCTGCGTAATTTTCTAAAAGTTTTCTGTAAAACCCTGTTAGTCCTAAGAACTGCCTAACATTCTTGATTGATTTTGGGATTTTAAATTTTTGGATCGTTTCTAGCTTCTGTAGATCAGGCTGTACTTTCCCATTGGATACCAGAAATCCTAAATACTTGATTGATTTTCTGAAGAAAAAGCACTTTGAAAAAAGACTTCAATTTCAAATAGTGTTCTTTCAATTTTAAGAATACTTGTTCTAATTTTTCAAGATGCTCTTCAAAAGATTTTGAAGTCGCAACTATGTCATCGATGTACACATTGGAAACTCCTGCCAAAATAAGCAACATTAACCTCTGGAAAGATGCAGGGGCATTTTTGAGGCCAAAAGGTGTTCTGCACCATTCATAGTGACCTTTGGGAGTTGAGAATGCTGTTTTTTCACAGTCGTTTAGTTCTAAGCATAACTGATAGAAACCAGAAGTCAAGTCATGTGTCGAAAAATACATAGCTCCTGACAAGTTGTCGATGAGTTCACTGATATTGGGGATCGGGAAGTTCTCACTAATCATGACGTCATTTACCTTCCGGACATCGCAGACCAAACGGTATGATACTTCCGCCTTCTTGACAAACAGAACAGATGTGTTGTAAGAGGAAGTACTCGGCCTTATGATTCTTGCGTCCAAAATCTCCGTAACCTGTTTATTTAATTCCTCTTGGAGGTGATATGGCACTCTATAATTTTTCTGCCTAATAGGTACCTCTCTATTTAAAATTATCTTGTGAAATATTGTGTCACGTCCCTCAATTTCAGAGACCGACTTTGCAAACACTTGTTGGTATTTTCTTAAAAGCTGAGATAACTTCTCCTTTTTATCCCCATGCATTAAATCGAAGTCGCCACCCCATGCTTCAAATTTCTCGTTGTTTTCAATAGATGTATAATCATAGATTCAGGTCTCATCAATTTATTATGCCATTCACAACAAAAATAATTTTAAAGTCAAAATAAAGCACCGAATTTTGAGAACGAAAAGTTCCGGTACTCAGGGAAGGGAACGGCACCACATTGTGAATGCGGGATCGTGAAAATCTTCATATAAAACAAATCATAAAGGTGGAGGACCACACTACACTTGGGAAACGTTGCAAACCACGAAATCGTAAAAGATGCAAACACCGTGATTATTCTTGAGTCCGTAAAGAATCTTGAAGAAAAGTTAATTATCTGAATAGTGGAAGTACCCCAAAATACCACAGGTTCGCTTCCCTGAAGTTGAGCTAAAATACTCAACGATGACTAGAAATCATTAAGTGTAATGACAAGAATATGAGACATAATCAATAATAATAATCATTGAAATTATACAAATTCATTATTATATGACATGACGTTAAAATGGTTTCACTACATTGAAATCTCGAATCAGACAGAACCTGGATCTTTAGCAACATCAAATTTAGACACATACTGTATAATCACACATGGCATAAAAATCACTACTTATGATCGAAGATTGATTATCACAACTAAAAACACTTCAGAACTTCTCATACACTATTTCGAAGAATCTTCGTAATTATATCTTTAATTTTCGAAATTATATTTTATCACAATTTGGACTGGAGTAATTAATTCATCATAAATAAATTCAAAATATTTAATCATTAAAACACTTCACAATTAATCCAAAGGGCAGTAAAGGCGCCGATTTTATTCTTAAATTATAGAACTTATATCCAGTCCATTTTTATTACTCTTAAAATTACGTCAGATTTTACTTACAATAGGTACTTTACTTACAAAAGTACCTTTCTTTATCACACATACTTTTCTTGGTCTGGTGTTGGGTCAGGAATTTTATTTTAGGAATTTTAGTATTATAAAAGTATGGACCTGACCAACGCAGGTCTACCATCTTCTATTCTATTGTCCCAACTGTCTCAAAAAGTAGCGTCACGTTACAGCTACTTTAGAAGCTCTGACGTCACACAACATATATACATATACCAAGCGCTTTCATTACTTGCGCGCTGAAAGAGAGAGAAAATGAACCACATAAAATTAAAACAGATGTACTTCCAACGGCTTTTTCGAAAAGGCGGAAGTTCAACGGAAAATAACATGTAAATGCAGGAAAGCTGTGGTTTCATTTTGAGCCAGAATTTTACACTTACATGTGGCTCGATAAAAGTAATTTAAAATTAGGAAATATGAACTTGCACAAATCACGACATCACACAATAACTTAATTAAGTGCGTAGTCTTTATTTCTTATTTATATACAAAGCATATTTTTTATTAGCGATACTGATATTTTTTCATTTTTGTGTTGATGGTATGCATTTATGAAAAGGTTGAAATCCTGTTCTATACTATATATTATTATATTAATCAAAATACTTTTGAATAAATGGAATAGTTGCACATCGTGAGTTCTAGCCTAGTGTCAGACGTTAACTTATGGACTACGTTGCATTCTGAGTTATGACACATTATTACAGTAATAAAATACTATCAAATAAATGGAGTAGTTGCACATCGTGAGTTCTAGCCTAATGTCAGACGTTTACTCATGGACTTCATTTGCATTCTGAGTTATTATATAGCATTAAACAACATTCTGTCCAATAAATGGAGTAGTTGCACATCGTGAGTTTTAGCCTAGTGTCAGACGTAAACTCACGGACTACATTTGCATTCAGAATTATTATATATTATTACATTAATAAAAATACTGTCCAATAAATGGAGTAATTACACATAGTGAGTTCTAGCCTAGTGCTATACGTTAACTCAGGGACTACATTTACATTCTGAGTTATCATATATTATTGCATTAATCAAATTACTGTCCAATAAATGGAGTAGTTGCACATCGTGGGTTCTAGCCTAGTGTCAGACATTAATTCATGGACTACCTTTGCAGTCTGAGTTATTGAAAAATGTAGGTGCTAGTTACCTATGAGTTAGGCGGGAATATAATCTGCACCCAGCTGTGTTGCGACCAGGGCTCAAGGTAAACAAAATGTTTATATTAAGCCTCAAAAATTTTATTTATTTACAAAAATGCATTCAATTAAGTGTTTATAATACAAGGTCTTCTCTGAAAGATGTCTTTACAAGCTAATCTGCGTCATGCTTACTTTAAATACAGGAATATCCGTAAGAATCTGACTTGCGCCTGACAAAACGCTAAAACTCGAAATCTGTGGCTTTGCTTTTGCTATTCAATAACGAGAATTCTGATCACACCTAAAAGATTTGATGTAGCAGCACATTGATTTCACGACATAATGCATTGACTTTATTTCTTTCTCGAGTGAAATAAAGGATATGATCCACTGCACACTGTGCTTGGTATTGAATTAATACCACGTGCATTAAAATTGGGCGTTTTGAAAAACTTAGTTGCCATAACTTAATGACCTACTCATTAGGGTGAAGTGAAATTTTTTTTCTCAGAAATTTAAAACGCCTGGGTTTGGAAAAATTGCGTATTATGAAATCAAATAATCCTATAAAATATTTTTAAATTCTATATATATATTTTGAAGTGCCCCAAGGCAGTTGAAGTTTTCGTTTCCGTATAATATTGTCACATATATAGTAAACATGATAAACCGTAATGTAATAATAATTTATCCGCTATAATCCACTGTACTAGCATAAAAAAGCGTCTCTGAACAGGTTTGGTTAATTTCCACTTTAAAGACAGGGAGAGCAGGCTTTCAGAAAGCGAGTCCCATTAAGTAAAGGGAGTGTTTCGCAGTCCCTCAAAATACTTTTAGCTTCTGATTACTTTCATGATCATGGCTGATACAAGGGAATTACCATCGTCTTCTGCTGAAGTAAAGTCGGTAACACGTATGAAGTTCATTTGTTCTGTGTTTGGGAAACCAGTCCTTTTCAAAAAGAATATGCTATCTACCTATGATGATATGATGAAAGAATATTTAGGCGTAAGGCAGGAATTACGAACTGAGTTAAGGAACCAATACATTTTGCTAAAATTGTTGAATCGGTAGTAGTTGATATTGAGGACATATGGAAGAAAGCTTTAATTCCAATCATATCACACCAATGCATTTTACAACGACTTCGATATTATCACGAAAAATACAGGAAGTTACTGAAACCGTATAAGAAGCGGTACAACAATGATAACTGCAAAAGGATCTGACAAAAGAATCTATCTGACAAAAAAATTAATGCAGATAACTTAGTGGTTATAGGATGCGATGGCGCTAATGTTAATACTGAGTGTAATGCAGGAGTAATCCGACTGTTAGACGAACATTTTAAGCATGCAGTCCATTGGTTTGTGTGCATGTTACATTTGAGTGAACTTCCTCTAAGATATTTACTAGTTCATCTAGATGATATAACACATGGCCCTAACTCATTCACTGGACCTATTGGAAAAGCAATAAAAGCGTGTGTACTACATTTTGAAACCATTCAAAAATGTGACTGGTTACACTCTGCCTGCTGTTGATGTTACAGATCTTAGTAGTGACCAAAAGTATTTGTATGAAATGACACAAGCTGTAATGTTTTTACATTGCACTCAAAACTTAACCAATCGTAAACCGGGACCTGTGTCACATTCTCGCTGGTTAACAACTGTGAGTAGAATTCTTCGATTATATGTTGCAGAAGAAAATCCATCAGAAAATCTTAAAACTCTTGTAAAATATATCGTTACGGTTTACGTACCTGTGTGGTTTGAAATAAAGACTGCTTCGTCATGTACCAATGGTGCTCGTCATCTGTTTAAATTGATATCATACTCAAGATATCTCAATAAAGATCTAAGGGAAATTGTTGACCCAGTAATACAACGAAATGCCTTCTTTGCCCATTCCGAAAATATACCATTGGCTATGATGAGAGTTGAGAGAGAACATGTCCGCAAACTGGCTTTCGAAAGAGTGATGTCTGCTAGAATACAGCAACACAAAATTACCGGTGTTAGAAAGTTTGAAATACCAAACTTGAATTTTGAATTAGTCGATTACATTCACATGATTCACTGGGTGTTTGAAAATAGGTTTGAGCCACTGCTCACCAGATGCATTAACCAAGAAGAGTTGGAATGTTAAGTTAACGCAACTAGTACGCCAGCTTTGAAATGTTCAATTTTCCCATGCCACTCACAAGCTGTGGAAAGGTTTGTTCGTTTAGTAACTGACGCTTCAGGGTCTGTTTGTGAAGAGCAAAGAGACGACTTTATTCAATCGAGACTTCAGTCACGTTCAGTTATGAAGCATTTCAACACAAAAACTGATTATCGTACTTAAATCTGTAGCATTAACAAACAGTAGTATTTTTTGTGTAACCAGAATTTTGTTCACTTTTTCTAAAGTTTGGAAATGTGTGTTCTCAGATATGCCATAATATACATATTACGTAACTTTCTTTTGTTTCACTTTATAAACAAAAATTAGATTTCTGTTGAAGTATACGATATATGTCTATGATTTGAAACCTCATGGTGCACTTCAAGATTTAAATTTATGGCACAGAAATTTTTTCTTCTTGATAATGGGATACAATAAAAATCTTTAAGCACCCAGGAGAAAAATTATTTGATATTTCAAATTGATACATCAAAATCAGAAAAAACATATTTTCCATGCATTTTCACTGCATCCTACTATTCATATTCACGTTTAGAATCTTCGTCGAAATGAAAATTGGAATTTAATTAATATCCTGTGAAATAAAGAACTATTGACAAATTCCTGATACTGACGAATTCAAAATACAAAACTATGAAAAAATGTCTTCGCTCGTGAATGAATTAAAATGTATCCACGTGAATGATATTGACAGTTTTGCTGCATAATATTACATATGGAATGCGACCATAATTGATAATATTATTTCTGAATTTTATGTAATTTTTGTGAAAATATATTTGAAAAATATGCAATATCTCGATATTCGTTCATGCCAGAGTTCTTAAGTTTGGATTATTCTTCTTCTAATGAAAAATTATGCTTGAAATGATTATTTATTTAACAGTGTTGAAAATCAGGTTTGTTGATGATTTTTCAAAAATTCATTTGAAAATCATGCAATATCAGGAGAACGGTTTATGCTAGCGTACTAAAATGTATATCATTCATTTTCTAATGAAGAGCTACGTCTAAAATGATTATTTATTTATCATTGTGAACGGTCTTGATTTTCGTATGAGTTTTTTTCAAAAATTCATTCGAAAATTGGGGATTTACCAAGCATCGGATTGTATTTAAAATCAATATTGTCCTAGTATTTACTAAGTGTAATAATCGTACAAAATTATATTTGAAATACTATTAATTCGTAAGATATCGTACGCCTACACTCAAACACACACACATTATTTAAAAAATGTTGGAGTACATTTCAGAGATGCTTGAAACGTCCACTCAAAAACTGAAATTAGAATTCTATACCCTGTCATAGTATTTTCTCTATACTCTGTATTATGTATTCAGGTAAAGTAATAATATATCGAACTCGGATGGACACATTTTTCATTAAGAAAAACGTGAGCAACGTATAAAAGCCCAAATAATACAATAATTTTATACGTTGCTCAATTTTTTCTTCAAATATTTTTATACGTTGTTCAATTTTTTCTTCTAATATTTTTATACGTTGCTCAATTTTTTTCTTCTAACATTTTTATACGTTGCTAAATTTTTTCTTCTAACATTTTTATACGTTGCTCCAGTTTTTCTTATGCTTCGCACAAGTATTGTACTTACCGTAAAGTATTGTACTTATTGATATTTTCCATTTTGAAATCATAAATTTAATCCATTGTTAGGTTATTAAGGGTTTGTTTCAAATTAGCCAGTTTTGATACACGATTTTTATTGCTTTTTATTTAGGAATATTACTAGCATTTATCTAATAAATGTTAAATGTATTCAATAATGTTATCATATAATAATTAATAATTAATTACCCTACATTTACTGGTAAGAAAACACTTTCTAGAATATGCTTAATTAAATTCGATCATAAAGTCTTTGAGAGGGTTTAAATAGATTGATATAAACATGGGTCTTGTAAACAAATTATCTTGAAATCTACTTATCTGCTTCAATTAACGGGCATGTAATTATCCTCTAGATTATGTATCTAAATTGATCGGAAGGTTCTTGTGCTATTTTTTAGAACGCAAAACTTTTACAAACGAAACAGGATAAAGCAATTATGTAGATTGAAACATTTACTAAGTAAAAACTCAATTCTGGAAATGAATACTTTAATATGCATTGCGAAACCAGTTTAACGATTGCCAAAGAAGCGGTAATTACGAGTATAGCTTTATATATTACTTTTGAGCCGTATAAGAGAAAGTTGTAAAGCGTTAGAAAGTTGTAATGTGAAATTTTAAATTGGATGCCCTTTGTTATATTTTGTTTGATCAGACATGTATTATTTAACATTATTTACTAATTTGTTATTTTCAAAGATAATTATAATATTGGCAAGCGTATGCGTCAAGAACATTTAGATATAATGAATGTTAAACATCAGATTTGATAAAGCTGAATATCCTCTTAAAATTAAAAATACAATAGTCAAAAGCATGCATTATGAATGCGACGAAATATTGCAAGAAGAGATATGCTTCCATTCAAAAAGCCAATCAGAGTGTGAAATTTCCATGTTTTTCGTTGCTTAAAAATGCTGTTTGCATCGCGAAGCAAGTTTACTGATTGCTAAAGAAGAGTTAATTACAAGTATAGCGTTTGCTTTTGAGCCGTATATAAGAGTTTTATGCGTTAGAAAATTACAACATGTAAATTTATATTGGGTACTATCTTCTATATTTTGTTTGATCAGGCATATATCATTTTACATCTTGTGCTCATATATTTTTAGTTTTCTGAATCGGCGAAGTTAGGATTTAGAAAATGTTCACCATCCTTTTCAAAATCAAGCATGCTAATATTATTTATTATATGCTATTATTTTTATGAAAACTAGTTACCTAAAAACATTTAAAGATCTTGGTGTTTACAAATAAAAAATAATGTAATACACATGAAAAATCTTTATATTATACAGCAATTTGTATGTTTTTGACCTGTTAATGTTATTCTACGCGTCATCGCCGGCGTCTATATCGCAATCGACAAACACAATTATGTCATAATCACGACTGCTGATTATCACACAGACACCGGCAGCAAGGTCCTAGTTGTAAAATAATCGATGTACTTTCGGGATGTATTGCTAGACTTTATGGATGTCATCAATTGTTTTCTCTTTAAAAGGTACCTGATTTTCATAAAAATCAAATATATATCAAGGAGATAGATTCATCGACTTACTATATAAAGCTCAGTAAATCTGCATGTGAGCAGGCTTAAATAACAAAAATTACGAGTTATCCTATTTTAAAATCAGCGATTATGAAGTGTGTTTTTTTCAATCATTAATGATAACAGTTTTGAAGTTGTTAATGGTGTAAAATTGAAATCCATTGCTGTACTCTTTTTATTTGTATCCAGATATTATATAATGAATTATCACTTCCTGACTGTGGGGGTGCATGGACTGGGTCATTATCTTGCGTGAAATTTACTATCATCCATAATCACTCCAAAACGTAGAAAAATATCATTTATATTATTGACTAAGAGAGCTGACTATTTACTCTACATTTTAAAGATTGCATGGCAATTTTGACTACAATACATTGTAATACAAAGAGAAAGTATTGAAATCGGGTCGAAATTCGCAAGTTTTCGATTGATTTACGAGTTTCAAGTACATTAGAACCCGAAAAAATTATTTTAGCTAGATGTCTGTGTATGCGCCTGTCTGTCTGTCCGTACAATATATGTATCCACTCTAGCTAAACATTTAATTGGTCAAATGACACAAAATTTGGTAGATAAGTCCATTGTAGGTCACCCTGGTTCTGATTAGGTATCAGTACAATTCGGAAAGACAAGAACCTGCCTTTTTATGCAAAATGGTCTACGAAAAAGGTATGTATCCACTCTAGCTGAAAAACTAATTGGCCAAATGTCACAAAATTTGATGCATAAATCACCTATGGTATACAATTAGATTTGATTAGATACGATTATATTTTGGTAAGATTCTGAAAGAAAAATCCTGTCCATTTTTGCTAAATAGCCCTTAAAAATTGCAAAATCTATCATAAAAGACTACGTATGTTCTCATTTATCAATTAAATGATTGTTTTATTCGTGATATTTGATGACGCAAAAAATAAGACCAATCCCATAACTGTAGGACTGGCCGTTCTCGAGATATTTTCGTTTTTCATATTTTTGGCATTTGGACTTTGGAAATATGCCCAATCTCCAAATGAAAGCGAAAATTTAAATAAACTGCACACTCAGTATAATTTCAAAAATATATTTGTATTATTTTGTGCTATTACGCACAATTTAATGAATCATAAATGAAAGAAAGTAAAAATGAATTTGAGTCTATAGGGAATGTTGTGTTCTGCCCACATCAGATTTTTATTAATTGCTGCTAGTGCCCTAGGGCGAGTCAAGTGGTCTGGGTTTTCGACATGCACAGACGTCACGCTTAAAATAGTGTTTTAGGGCTCTTAAGTGCTCGAAACTATCAGCTCCTTCGAAAACTCAAGTTGCGAATTTCGACACGATTCCAATAATTTCTCTATACATTACCATGTATGGTAGGAAAAGAAACAAATTATTAACTGCATCAACTGGTTTTGGAGGACAAAAACCAGTCTCGTTTTTTAGAAAACTAAGATAACCAAACTCTGTATTAATAAAAAGAATTGTAAAAGTGTCGGAATGAACACGCAGCCATCTTTTGATAAAAGCAAGTTTTTTTTCTTAAACTGTAGAAATCATAAAATAAACATCATTAACGTAATTTACACATAATAAATCAGCCCGGCCACACAATTAGCTACCATAAGCCTTCGGGCTGGTCGTGTGGTCTGGGTTTTCAACATAATAAATCGGCATGTACATGTTCCACCAATTCCATCATCGTCTGCATCCACACGCAACGCTCCACTTACCAACTCGTATCGTCTCGTGCCACCTCGAACCATCCCGGATCATCTCCTACCTTCATCCTCTTCTAGTGCTTCGCACTTCGCCTTTTTTAACCTGGTTGCCAGCTCCATCTACCTCCGCAATCTGTGCGGCTGCTATTTAAATTTAGACTCTTCTTTCCCCGAGGAAGACACTGCTTGAAAAATAAGAAGTCGAGAATAGAAATTGTTAATCCTTACAAAGTAAGCAGGCATAACTGTTGGGTTACTACATTTTGTAACCTAAAGAAGGAGACTGCTTACAGTCTTCAAAAACTGATTGATAACCATTTGATATTGCTAATTTTTTCATGCTGTTGTAATAAAGATGTTTTTAATTTTAGCTTTTTATACAGCAGTTTGACTTATATTTTAAAATTTTACAATATATTTTATTAATTATCTTATCATAATTGTTTAGAATATATTTGTTAAAAATTGGATAGTACGGAAAGGTGAGGATGCAGTTTGAGGAGAGATCTATACACTTAAACCAGCTATGCATTGGGAAAGGTGATATTCAATATCTTTATGAATTGTGCTGATGTATAAGTATGAACTTTTAAGAAATAGAATTTAACAATATAAATTTTAGGAGACATACTTTAAAGATTCACATTGAAATTGAAGTTTTATTTTCAGTATTTCTTGAAAACGCTAAATTACATTTAACTAATAAATAAAATATTACAAATATACAATTGATTAAATAATAAAATATTACATGTATACATTTGATTAGATAATAACATATTTTAAATATACATTTGAGTAAATAATAAGATATTACAAATATATGTCATCAAATTCAAAATTTTATTCAAAAGTACTCGGAAAGTTTGTTCGTTTTATACTCAAATCCCATTGTATATATAGCCAGCATAAGCAGAAAATTAATATATCGTAAGTCAGTATTAATGCATTTATTCAAATCAAATATCTACAAGATTATCATCTTAAAAACTTGTTCAGGAATAAATAATTATTTCAGTGTAAGATCATTTTTTATTAAAAAGTTTTGTTATACTCATTATTGCAGAACAATGGTAAAAAATAAAAACATATTCTGTAATGTTTTCATTATCATATATAATATTCATTTTAATCAGAGAGAAGGCATTTTAAAACGAACTTTAAAAATTGACTGAAGTAAATTCTTAAAGAGTTTTTCTCTGAAACATGTTAAATAATAAGATGAAATTCAAATCTGCCAATGAAAAAACATTATTTTGTAAAGAAATGTTCGCGTAAATAATTATTTACAGCAAAAACTACCATTACACTACATGATGAGAAATTAAATGTAGTAGAAATAAATGAGAAAAAACTAAGCAGGTAAATAAAAATTAAATTCATGCATAATATTTACTCAAGATTATTTTCTATGCAATCATTGGGACCTGTTTAAATATTTAAATGAAGGACTGATGCGATATTTTTTCTTAACATAAGAACGTGAAAATATTACCTTCTTTATATTTGATAAAAGGGAATACTTAATGTAATAAAAGTGGCTTCAAAGTGTTTCTATCACAATATTTTTTTCTTAACGAACTTCTATATTTACAGAAAGTTATCATCGTATATGTATGTCTGTATTAAGTTAACATGACAATGAAGTGATTTGTAGTTCTAAAAGTTTTCTTGCTAAAATACGACAGACGCATTAATTATTTATTGATATCTACACTTTATATATATATATATATATATATATATATATGTGTGTGTGTGTGTGTATATATATATATGTGGTTCATGCCGCATGGTAATACAAATTTTCTTAATGTTTCATTTTTTCATTTTTGTTGTCTGTAGTCTGAGTTTAAGCATTTATAGTAATGTACTATTGCTTAATCTGAAACAGGCATTTGTTTGGGTTAATTAGAATTAAATACTCAGACCTGAAGATGAATTTAATTCTGATTAATCATCGAATTTGGGACGGTGCTGTTCTTTTCTCTTATCGGCATTATGGCCGTGAATTTGCTTCTATGGTGATGTTAATATTACTTGAATTGTATTTTTATTTTTTTTATTTTTACATAATTCTTATTATTACATATTTCAAATATATATATATATATATATATATATATATATATATATATATATATATATATATATATATATACATATATATACATATATATATATATATATATATATATATATATATATACATATAAAAATAAGTATATCACGAACGGAACTCCTATTTAAGTAAAGGAGAAAACAGAAACCTTACAGAGGATGTGGCGCTTAGCAGCTCTGCATCCAGAGTGGCATATAAGGATATAAACAAGAAGAAAAAATAAGCGAGAACAGGAGTGACCATATGATTTGCATAGAATGGCAGGGGTGGATTGCGACACCCCTTTCCCGCTTAAAGCAGCTTTTACGACCCGGGCAACGCTCACGGCACCAATGTAACTCAATGGTCAATCTCCCACATGTGCAAAGACAGAAGCACCCGAACGGACACAAAAGCAAAGATGGAACCAAACATGGAAGAGATACACCCTACAATCCAGCTTGAAAACACAACATTTTATAAGGGAAAGTCGCACATGCGCGATAAGACTTCATGATGATAGGATCGCAGATATGAAAATATATATGATTAAGAATACTCATTCAGAATCAAACAATGCACAATTTCTTTCTTTGAAAAAGGAATAGTAATAATGTTGTAAAAAATATCTAGGGTAATTTCTTTTTAATGCATCATTTATTATTTTATTACATTCATAAATGCAGTCTTTTTTAAAAGTACTGTAGTTTCTGTTTCTTCTGAAGTACCCGACAATAATATTTCTGAATATATTTTTAGTGAGGTTTGAATTCCAATCAATAATATTATTAATTTTGATATTGTATGAATTTCTCTTGTCGTGTATGGTTGTATAAATTCCATATTGTTGGTGTTTTCTTATTGACAAGTCCAGGAAGTCTGTCGATTCATCCTCATTGATCGGGTTTTCAATTAAGTCTAATTCCCTTGGGTAGAATGCAAAATCTATGTCAGGGGTGTTTGCATAACCCCCTAATATCACATCGTCAACATAACGGAAATAAGGTATTTCCGATAATATATGGGTTCCTCTTTCATATTTGGATAGATAAATATCCGCCAATATTGATGAGCATGCACCACCCATGGGTATGCCTTTGACCTGTTTGTAGTAATGCGTACCGTCATATAGTATGTTTTCATTCAATACTAACTCAATCAAATCCAAATATCTTCTGAGAGTTATATATGGTTTTAAATTATATTCCTCATATAATTCTGCATATCCATATGGTCTGAATACTTTATTATTCAAGGAAAATTGCAATAAAGAAAGATGCAGGAATAGTCAAACATACCCTCTCTTTGAAAATTCAATACCTAAGAAAACTTATAGACACCAAAGAGGAAATAAAAAGCAACAATTTAATTACATCAAAACAGAAGAAAAAATCTCAGACTTCATAAAAACAGAAATAACGGTGAAATTCGGATGGATCAAGAATATAGCCAACAGTATAAAGATCAAATACTTACAACGTATATGGAATTTTATTATAAATTTCAATTTAAGTGAAAATAACTGCAATACAGAAGATAAAAACACTAATATAGACATCATTCTGGATTTAATTAAACTCAGAGCCGCAAAATATAATGTAGCACTTGAACCAAAATATCAAATTAACAAATCAAAAGAATTTTTTATCACAACATTTAAGAATAAAATGTTCGAAAATATTCCATTCAACCATATATTACATAATATAGAAGAACGTCTTCCTTTGCCTAATCTAAATATTAAGATATCCTATCGCTTTGTAAGAACCAACGGAAGAAGATTATTCAACTACAATAAATTATGTAAAACTGTGTCTTCATTTAATATTGAATCCTGTCAATGTCATAAAAATATACATTGTGATCCCTACCACAAGCATATAATTACTGGAAACTTAGATTTTATAAAAGATAATAAACTCAAAAACTTATTACAACTTGGTACTAAGTACCGAATACAAGAATTTAATAATATTTATAATGAATTTAATTACGATCTGGAAACCTTCATATACAAGATGGCAGTCAAACACAGTATACCTGTACAAACTTTTAACGCATGGAAATATGCCTTTTACAGTGCTTTTTGCCAATTCTACCCGAGAAGAAACAAGGATTCAGGAGGTTCTCGATTTCCGTCTTCAATCAAACATTTTAATGAAGAATTCGTAATGACATACACCGACAAAATCGTATCGAATTTTGCATTCACGTGTAAAAAATTCTATGTCGATACTTTAACACAATGCTATAAGGATAGTGCCATGTATACCTTAATTCCTAGCAACGAATCAATCATCACTAATAGAATAAAAGCACTGTATAAAAGAATTGGTATGGATATTAAATCAGTAAAATTTCCATACTTGATCCTTATTCCCAAGTTACACAAAAAACCAGTCAAGTTCCGTACTGTAACAGTGGGATGCGGATCGTACCTGGAACAAGCAAATAAAAAACTTCTGAAATTACTCCAATATGTTATAACTGATATTGAGAAGCAAAACTCCATAATGTTAAAAAACGGACAGGAATTGATAGACCGACTGAAATTTTGCCATAAAGATTTGAACTTCAGAAGCTACGATTTCCGGGATCTGTTTAATAACATCGATTTAACAAACCTACAAATGATCTTGAAAGAATTACATGAGGAATATAATTTAAAACCATATATAACTCTCAGAAGATATTTGGATTTGATTGAGTTAGTATTGAATGAAAACATACTATATGACGGTACGCATTACTACAAACAGGTCAAAGGCATACCCATGGGTGGTGCATGCTCATCAATATTGGCGGATATTTATCTATCCAAATATGAAAGAGGAACCCATATATTATCGGAAATACCTTATTTCCGTTATGTTGACGATGTGATATTAGGGGGTTATGCAAACACCCCTGACATAGATTTTGCATTCTACCCAAGGGAATTAGACTTAATTGAAAACCCGATCAATGAGGATGGATCGACAGACTTCCTGGACTTGTCAATAAGAAAACACCAACAGTATGGAATTTATACAACCATACACGACAAGAGAAATTCATACAATATCAAAATTAATAATATTATTGATTGGAATTCAAACCTCACTAAAAATATATTCAGAAATATTATTGTCGGGTACTTCAGAAGAAACAGACACTACAGTACTTTTAAAAAAGACTGCATTTATGAATGTAATAAAATAATAAATGATGCATTAAAAAGAAATTACCCTAGATATTTTTTACAACATTATTACTATTCCTTTTTCAAAGAAAGAAATTGTGCATTGTTTGATTCTGAATGAGTATTCTTAATCATATATATTTTCATATCTGCGATCCTATCATCATGAAGTCTTATCGCGCATGTGCGACTTTCCCTTATAAAATGTTGTGTTTTCAAGCTGGATTGTAGGGTGTATCTCTTCCATGCTTGGTTCCATCTTTGCTTTTGTGTCCGTTCGGGTGCTTCTGTCTTTGCACATGTGGGAGATTGACCATTGAGTTACATTGGTGCCGTGAGCGTTGCCCGGGTCGTAAAAGCTGCTTTAAGCGGGAAAGGGGTGTCGCAATCCACCCCTGCCATTCTATGCAAATCATATGGTCACTCCTGTTCTCGCTTATTTTTTCTTCTTGTTTATATCCTTATATATATATATATATATATACATATATATATATATGTATATATATATATACATATATATATATATATATCTATATATATATATATATATATACATATATATATATACATATATATATATATATATATATATATATATATACATATATATATATATATATATACATATATATATATATATATACATATATATATATATATATACATATATATATATATATCTATATATATATATATATATATATATATATATACATATATATATATATATATATATCTCTATATATATATATATATATATATATATATATATATATATATATATATATATATATATATATATATATATATATATATCTATATATATATATATATATATATATATATATATATATATATACATATATATATATATATATCTATATATATATATATATATATATATACATATATATATACATATATATATGTCTATATATATATATATATATATATACATATATATATATACATATATATATGTATATATATATATATATATGTACATATATATATATACATATATATATGTATATATATATATATATGTACATATATATATATGTATATATATATATATATATATATATATATATGTATGTATATATATATATATATATATGTACATATATATATATGTATATATATATATATATATATGTATGTATATATATATATATATATATATATATATATATATATATATATATATATATATATATATATATATATATATATATATAATTGAAGATTTTTATGATTACTTGTAATATATATACACTGCTGGACAATTGCTAAGGACTGATCACAAATTGCAATGTAGCACAACATTAAGCGGGGGTGTAGGCCCTGCAGGATAAAATTGTTGCCACACTGTTCAGACATTTGAATAAAGGTCATTTATTGTTCTAAAAAATACAGAAAGTTTTGAAACATCTGAAAGGGAAAAGTGTTTATTTGATTATGTGTACAAATAAATAGAAATATGCATATGAACGACACGTGTCCACCGTGGAGTACGATGCAACATTCCACGCGTCGTGTCATGCTTTGCACAACATAATACAGCAGATGTTGAGGCAAGTTATCCCACTCCTCTGTCAGTGACGGATGAGGGTGTGTGTGTTTGTTGGAGGATATTTTCGACCAGCAAGTCGCCTCCCTAAAGCATCCCAAACATTTTCAATGGGGCTAAAATCTGGAAAACGTACTGGCAATACGAGGCATTGAATACCGTCGCTGACTAGACAAATCCTGAACAGCGAGTGTTCGCTGACATGGTGGGTTGTCGTCCAGGAAAACAAATTTATCACCGACAGCACCACGGAAAAGGCGAACATGAGGCAGTAGAACTTCATCGATGTATCGTTGGCCGGTCATAGTCCCAGTTGTAACCACATGCAGGGACGTGCGACCATTGATCATGATACGGACCATGATAGAGCATGTCCGATATTGCTGCCTTTTCTGGATATTTTCTGGACGATAAGCAGTACCACTCTCACGACAGATCAGTTGGCATCTATAATCCGATGACAGACTGAACCTACTCTCATCTGAGAATATTACACAAGTCCAGACGTACTCATACCAATTGCGATACCCACGAAATCATTGCAAACGGGCGGTACGGTGCAGTCTGGACAATGGGGCACACACAACAGGTCTTCGGGCGTATAGTTTTCCTTCTCCTAAACGTATCGCTAGAGATTTTCGGGAGATCCGCTGTCCTGTGGCACGTTCAGGAAATTCAATAAATTAGACCGACTTAAAGTCGCTCTAGAGTATTGAATTATGCTGGATTTGTTGCCAACGATGTTTTGGGTATATAATACTGGATGCAATCAATTGTAATATCTGGTTGAATATGATAATACGTCTATGTTGGGGTGTAGGGTTTTTGTAGATCGTGATCATTGGCAATGGTCTCGTTCTGATGTACTACTTACTTTTTGTCATGTTATAGGTAAAGTTTTCATCATAACAGTTTTCTTTTTGTATCGGGCTCATTTCTTGTAATACGGATTTTGTCCTTTTGGTGTATACCTTGGTCTGAGTAACATTCCGTGAGTAGTATCGACTTACCAGGAGTGTTGCCGCGGCTCTTTAAGTATGCTTTAACCGGGGAATGGGGGTCACAACCCCTCACGGCCTCTATTGGTTCTACTCTGTTTTTAATTTATACCTTTTGGCTTATATATATATATATATATATATATATATATATATATTTATTTATTTATTTCTCACGATTGGCAACAGTAGATCTCTACTTTTATCTGCAATTAGAGATCTACGTTTATCTGCGATTGGCAACATTGGTATCTTCATTTATTGCTCGAATGGATAGGACATTTGCGTGTATTACAGATATTTTTGTTTCCTATATACTTTTTTAATATTTATACTTGTCGTCCAAGTAGTAAGTGGTTATAGATATAATCTATCTCCTACTTCAGAAACAAGCATCTTTTGTGTTCATTTTGATTAGATACTTGGACTTGAAAATAATTTTTTCGAAATGAACTATTTTTAGGTTTAGTGCGTATCCACATGTATAGCTTTAATGCTTTATTTTTTTCCTATTTTCAATTCGACCTATCGATATTTCTTGATTATTTTTATGCATTAATTATCTTATGCATTATCTATATGCATTTTATTTTCATTATGATTGTTGATTCTCTATTTAATACTTCATTTTAATTTTCAGGCAAATTTGAAGCTAGGGTTTTTTTTGAGTTACAACTTCTCTCTATTCTATCATTGGATTTTCATATTATATATATATATATGTGTGTGTATATATGTATATACATATATATATATATATATATATATATATATATATATATATATATATATATATATATATATATATATATATATATATATATATATAAATTGAAAGATTTTAATCGAAAATTACGCATAAACTACTGTATGTACAAAAAAAAACCATCACTAGCATATCTGTTACAAATGAGTAACTATAGACCAAGATTAAGGATAAAGATAGAAGGTAACATATCTCTATAATGGTAAAGGGGGATGAGAAGAATATTAGGATACAAAATTCACAAGTAAAAGTATATAAATATAAATATAAATATAAATATAAATATAAATAAAACACTGCAAAAATGAGAAAAGGCAATAATAATTAGCACAAGATAAAAGATTAAGACATAGAGAACAATCAATTGAAACTACACAAAAATGGCGGTTAGTTCAAAATTGCATTCTCATCAGGACAGCCATACAATTCGAATTAAAACCGATAGAATAACCGGTTTCTAACAATGGCGATAGTATTTAACTATAGACACCATTGGAACTGTCTACTGGCTAGTGGAAGGAGAAAAATAAATCAATTGAATTACAAATCAGAAAAATAATATGAACTCACAAACATTGCCACCGCGTGTAAGTTGAACAAGCGACTGAGCATTTCACCTCACTTCATCAATGCGAGTGGGCACCGGAATGAATACATTTGAACGATACATAATATGTATGGAGACTTTCAAAAATAGTGATCAGTATAGGACTCAGGAAAAGTGGAAAACAGTCATTCGAAAATAGTAAACGGTATTAGACTCAGGCCAAGTGGTAAGTTAGGTGATAAGAATGGATGAATTCTCAAAATTGAGTTATCCAATCAAAGATAAATAATGCATGTGTAAAATGATTACGTGGTATATTTGAAATTATTAATAATATTATTTACAAATACTTCCGGACACTGGTAATTTTGACAAATGCGTTTATATATATATATATATATATATATATATATATATATATATATATATATATATATATATATATATATATATATATATATATATATATATATATATATATATATATATTACACTTATGTTAATGAGTACTAAGTACCGTTTACATACTAAATTTAAGCATAAATTAATTTGTAAAGATTTAATTCTTGACTTAAATAAGTTTATCTGAAAAATCAGCTATAAATATCAAATTCTTATAGAAGTCTTCAAACCCTGGAGCGTCTTAATAGAGCAATACTTATTGTGAGACCAGAATATGTTCTCACATGAGACATTTTTATTTGTAGTATTTACGATGCCTCGAACGGCAAACAAAGCTATAGTCTGGCTGGCGCCGGGGTTTATGAGGACTTGAATTTTAAGGTCATAATGCTATAAATTTAGGTGTGCCAGACCAGAGGGGCTGAGAGGGGCCTTGCTAAATATGTGAAATGATGCCATTGGGTTGAGAAGAACCAATGAGCGCCAAGGGGAAGAAGGGCGGAGCTACCCCCCCCCCCCCCGCCGAAGGAACCACAGCTTGGATCAGACGAAAGAATTAAGAGTGCAGTCACAGACGAAACGAGTTCAGTTGTAGACGAAATCGGAGGCAGACAACGAGAAGCAGAGATGGAGATCGGACATGAAAAGAAAATAATTACGAATTTTGACATAGAGCACGAGTAGAAAAGCTTAAAAAATCCCAACAGATTTGTAGAGTGTCCCGTAGAGGTGATCTATGTGCGAGTGCATTTTTAGTACGAGTCGGAGTCACACACCCCAGAGTTGTGGCGGTACTTTCAGCACTAAGACTGATGAAAGCACTTGGAGAGATGATAAGCCCAAGATTAAACTGGAAGATATGTGCTCATTTTCACATGTCCTAGACACCATCGTAAATCTAACAATTCTGGTCGCATATGTCCCCTCGCTAAAATAATTAAATGAAAATTGATATTAATGAAAATTAATGTTATTGATAAATTGATGTTGTTAATAAATGATATTGTTTAAGTTTAGTTTAATCTTTTTATATTAATTAATAATTCTTTTCAGGACTTACACAAAAAGTAAAAATAATTGGAGGGTTTATTGCGGCACAACAAAAGCAATGTACGTTTTAATGTTAATTCCACTTTATGAGATCAACGGCCATGTCTTTAATGCTTAGTAATAATTAATGTTAATATTTAAATTTTAACTAAGTGCTACTTCTAATTTAAATTAATACGCCACACTTATATTCAGAAATTAATAAATCATATATACTTACAATTAAAAAGAATATTAAAGAAATTCAAAAATATTTTGTTATTACTTATGTCGATAAGACTAATAGTAACTACTTAATTATTAAGTAAATATTGCTACATAAGTACCCTTCAGTAAAACGTACTTATTAATTCTATCTATAATTTACATAATACTCTCTAACTTCTTCTCATCTAATAGAATCTCATCTAATAGTATATCAGCCAAATATAAGCAAATCCATCTAAAAGATAGTTGTAATGACATTCCATATCTTGTTTTAGTACCCAAGTTTCAGGAATCCTCTGTAACTTTTGAACTATTACTAGTGGACATAATTCTTACATAGCTATTGCTGGAAAATTATTCCTAAAAACTTTAAATGAAATTTCTTTGTCAGTTGACATCTCAAATA